>CM033700.1:2644755-3844755 GCA_019514585.1 Dendrobium officinale
ATGTTGGATGAGCATGATGATTCTTGGAAATAAAAAAACAACAAAACAAGTAGAAACCTCAGAAATACGAAGTATGGAACTGATTTTGTGATTATCTCTTCAAAAAGAAAGAAAGATACAATTGTTCTAATATTCTAAGAGGTCGATTGACTCTCCCACAAATCCTAGGCATCACTACAAAAAATTTCAAAGAAAACTTACAGTAGAAAAACAAATTGGTAAATAAAATAACAACATTGTTTAGTCCTAAATAGACTCCCCTAATCACTCCAGATCAGCACTTTCCTAAATAATTCCCTCACAAATTTGAATTCCAATTTAGAATCTCTTTCATAAATAATTCCAACAAGTTTTATTAAAACTTTACCTAATAATTCCCTTGATTCTTCCTCTTGCTTAGTAAATATTAACTCCTCTGGGTCCCACAAGAGGGTTCGAAATCATCTCTGTTGCTCTGGTTCCCGACCCAGCTGTTCTGCTAAGGTTCGTTGGTCACAGTTGTGACATGCAAAAATACACAGAAGCGCTGAAGTAAGACAGAGAAAGAAGAGAGGGAAAAAGGCAAGAATCCTTTTGTATATTAAAAGTTTTATACGCTTGCATAGACACGCAAACAGTAATATATATATACTTAGCTAACATCAGCTTTCCCTAGTATCAACGTAGATGGAGAGGAAGTTAGTAGCAGATTATTCAGATTTAATTGCAGGGAAAGTGGCTGCCATAGCATCTATATTTTCTGAATATAGGCAGGGAAATTATTCTAAGTAGTGGCTATGTGGAAAGTTGCTGGAGCTGCTTTGTTGTCATCGCCCCTCAAGGTGATGGGAAGATGACGATGGTCAGCTTGTCATGGAGAAGCAGAAATTGAGGAGTAGGCAAGGCTTTTGTAAATATGTCAACAGGATGGTCTTTTGTGGAGATATGATGAACAACAACAAGTTTGTTGGTAATGCACTCCCGTATAAAATGATGATAGGGGTGTCAAAACGGATCGACGGGTCGGGTTTCGGGTCGAACCTAAGTTGACCCTCCGGGTCCGGGTCTAAACGGCCTCAACTCAAACCCCCCGGTTTTTACAAACGTGTCAGGATTTCTAACTTGGACCCAAACCCGCGTGGGTTACCGGGTTGATCCGACCCGACCCGTGATCCGTTTGCAAAATGCGAACCAAAAAGAAAGCTGCGATTTTGTGAAGGGAAGAAGGTTCAAAAAAATGAGTTTTTGGTGGCTTATTCAACAGCGATTTTCCGCCGCCATGTCGGTTGGAGACCATGTTCAGTTTCGTTGGTCTCTCTCTAGCCCACTCTCGCTTCGCACGACGGATAGTTTGGCTGTTGCTTTGCTAGCGACTGTGGCCTCGCCGTTTCATTCTTTTTACTCCCGTTTATATCTGGTTTAGCTTTTGCTATCTTCTTTGCGTATAACGAACAATCAGAATGGGAGAAACTCGAGGGCAAGCGCGGAACCTCCTCGAGTGAAAATAGAGAGCGCATCTTCTCACGCCTCATACCTTACTGCATAGAAGCACCTTGAGGCTTAAACTCACTCGAAACATTAGGAAGAACTCATCCTTCCTCACCGAGATGGCTGACTTCCTTCGCCGCGCTCTCGAGGCTGGTCTGCAGCCTTGCCTCGAGTTAAGCTCTCCTTCTCGATATTGTTATTTTGTCAACTGCCTGCTGGATTTTTGTTTTTTGATTGTTGATGTTATATACATTTGTTGAACTCTTTTGCATTTTTATGTCCAACTATACTGTTGAGTATAGAGTTTGTTGTTCCTCTCAGCCTCTCCTGCTTTCTTTTGGACACGGCCGTTCAGTGCAGTTCCGTTCCTCTCTCTCGCACAACCCTTTCTTTCGTTCCTTTCTCTCACATAGCCAAACTGCCAATGCATTGGAATGGACATTCGCAAAGCTGCTGCAAAAGACGATGAAAACCTTTTCACAGTTCGGGTCGAATTCGGGTTAGCATATTGACCCGAACCCGACCCGTTTTGCAAACGGGTCAAAAAACTTTAACCCGAACCCGACCCGTTTGTTAAATGGGTTGACCCGAACCCGGATTTTCCGGGTCGGGTTATCGGGTCGTGTCAATAATTGACACCCCTAAATGATGATATATTTCAATGACTTTAGTTCTAGAGTGAAATATAGGATTGGAAGCAATTGACATTATTGAAACATTGTCACAAAAGAGTGACGTAGTTTGAAATAGAATGCTAAATTCTTGGCAAAGGCGATAGAGCCAAATAAGATCTGTTGTAGCAGTTGCCAAAGCTCTATACTCGGCTTCCGTAGAAGAACGAGCAACTGTTCTTTGTTTCTTTACGCACCAAGAAATTAGTACCAAGGAAAATGCAATAGCCTTTGGTAGACTTTCAGTCAGACTGATCACCAGCCCAATCATAATCAGAGTAAGAAGTAAGAGTTAAATCTCTTTTTTGAAGAAGCAAATCATGAGAGATTATACCTTTTAGATACCTCAAAATGCATTTGAGTAGCATAAAAGTGTGCATTTATAGGCATATAAGCATGGATTGGCATGCTTTATTGATGGCAAAAGAAATGCTGGGACGAGTAATAGTGATGTATAGAAGTGACCCGACAAGATGAAGGAAGTGGCTAGGATCCGAAAATGGCTTGTTCTGAATCAGCAGTGTGAGAATCCTTAGTTTTTAGAGGATTGGAAACATGTTTACAATCTCGCATGCCAGCTTTATCGAGATTGTCCAATATATAAGAGGGCTGATGTAGATGAAGACCAGCTGCTGTAGACTAAACTTCTATGCCTATAAATTTAGAAATTGTACCTAGATTTCAGATTGAAACTTCTTTTGAGAGTGCTCAGCAAATTAGAAATCATAGATTGGTTATTACCAGTAATTAAGATACCATCGACATAAATGAGGAAGTAAATATGTGTTATGTCGACGACTGTAGAGCATCAGCGCGATGGATTTGGCCGAGCTGCATTGGAAACCAAGTTGAAATAGATATTGAGAGAGGGTAGCATATCATTGGCGAGGAGCTTGCTTAAGACCATAGATGACCTTCTTAAGTTGGGAAGACTGATGAGGACATTGACAGACGTTATTAATGAGTTTATCAGCGTATGAATCAAAGATTGATGGCTACGATTCATAGTCTTTATTTTTGATGCATTTATGTATATTTTTGATGCATTTATGTATTGTAGTTTATTTATTTGCTATTTACGATTGTACCATTTTCTTTTGAGTTTGCTTGAGTTGTAGCCCAAGGGGCATTTGAGTCATTGTTATTTTATTTTCCAGGCCTATATATTGTGGTATCTCTTCCATTGTAAAAAGGACGATGATTATGAAATGAAAATTCAGTTTTTGGTTCTTGATCTCTTTGTGCGTTCTTGAGAGGAGAGACCCTAGAAGAGGGCATAGATCACCCACCAGCCGCTGGTAGGAGCTGGGATTTGTGGTTAGTCTTCATATTCCTTTCCCCCCTATGCTTCCATAGCCAACCCCACCTCCTTTCCCCCTCCCACCGTCTGCCGTCCCCCAATCACAGCCCCACCCGACCGGTGGACCTCATGGTTCACCCCCACCCACTGACTCTCTTCCCTACCACAGCCACGGAACCCCCCCCCATGCGTCCCCCCCCTCTAAATCTAAATTCAAATCAACCATAAAACCTTTCCTATTTTGGTCCCATTAATTTAGGAGCTGATTTAAATTCAAATTCAAATTTCCTCTTAAATGGCCCTCCTCTAATGTAGGAAAACATTCCCAAATAATTTAAATCTGAAATCAATTTCTGATTTACACTATCAATCCTCTTAATTGCGTGGGACCACCTCATTAATACCCAAATCCCTCCCTCCATCTCTCCTTGGCCGCCCACTCCAACATTCCCCTTTTAATTAATTAGACCCCATAAATTAAGAATATAATTAATTCAATCACCCTCCCCACTTTCCCTCATAATTCCCACTTGTTTCATATTCAAATTTCAAAGACATTAATCTCTAATTACTCCATAAATTTGAAATTACTTTCAGATTTTAACCTTTTCCCTTTTTCCCCTTTGGTTGGCCTAACTTACCCGACCCCCTCCTCCTCTCACTCTCTATCTTGTCTCTTAGACAATCATGCATGACCGACCCGGATGTTGATAATAAGTTCGTGGAGGATTCTTTGGGCCGAACCGATATTCTCGATCTCCATTCTTCGATTTAAATTTGGATGTCAACGATTTCGTGAAAGACTACATTGACTGCATCATCTTCACGTTGGCACCGTCAATTGAGGAACACTTCCCCATCAGATCGTGGACAATTGTGGGGCGCCCACAAATCCATCTGTCGTCGGCCGCCTCTCCATCAATGAAGTTCTTGGGCTTCTTCCTAGTGGCGATCTATTCTCTAGTGTGGAGTATCATATATTCCGCTAACCCAACGAGTGATCGAGTGAGGAGGTCCTCAATGTGAAACCTCTCATTATTAAATTGTGGATTATTGTTATTGTGCTCATAAAAACGCACTCTTTACTTTGAAGCTTGATTAAATTGTCTTGGTTAATATAACGTGTACTTCTTTGCCTAAGTAAGTTAAAAACTCCGAATTTATAAAACCTTTCTTTTTGTGTGAACGTTAATTTTATATTGGAAAAGCTTTAGACAATTGCTCTTCTTGATTTCTCGCTAACTCCTGGCACTTTCACATGGAAGACATAGTTAGGATGTTGAGAATCTTGGAAGCCAGAGGTTGAACCATGAACATTGTTTCATTCAATTTGCCATGAAGAAAAGCATTTGCTATGTCTAACTATAAAATTCACCAAATTAAATTGTAAAGCAACTGTTAGAAACAATCGAATTGTTGGAAGCTTGGCAACATGACTAAAGGTGTCAAAATAGTCATATCCAAATTATTGTTTAAAGCCTTGGGGCAACAAGCCGAGCTTCGTATCTAGCAATAGATCCATCATAGTTCTGTTTCAACTTGAAATCCCATTTGCAACCAACTATATTTTTTTGAGCTAGTGTAGGTGGAATAAGATCCCAAGTACCTTGTGCTTGAAGAGCATGAAATTTTGAGGACATAGCCTTTTCACCATTTAGGAGATCTCACAGAAAAAGAGTAGCAAGTTGAAGTGTGGAGAAGGATATGGGAATGAGAAAGATTGAGAATTTGGTGAGGACGAAGTGAACCGGTTTGGGAACGTGTTCATGGGGTGGTGAGGTGTGGCATTTTCAGAAGAGCTGGAAGTATGAGATGAATTGAGTAGTGGAAAAGGTGGAATACTACAAGTAGAAGGGGATGAAGAATCGGATGCTGATTGGGTAGTGGAGGAATTTGGAATATTATTAGTTTTTGGAGTAGTGGAATTGTGTGGTGGAGATTTTGTAGAGTAAGATATTGGTAGAAGTGTCTTTGGAGATGTGAATCACTATCGAAAAACTAGTCGGTGGGGGGGGTAGTTGGTGCGGAAGAGAGAAAAGCTTGTGGAGACGAGGAAGAAGATGGAATAAAATTCATATTAGATCGGTGCCAGCAGCTGAAGACACTATGTCCATTTTTTTTACGCAAATTTGACACTCGGCTGCATAGTTCCGAAGTTTGCCACCCTTGGTAATGACATTGTGGTGAGCAAAACTTCTACCATATGGTGAAAAAATTGAACGACCTCGGTCACGAGAAGAGAAGCGACTGCGACCACGTCCACGGTATGAAAAGAGGGCAAGCTGAAAATCTGACGTAGCTGTTTTATTCGGAATGATTAAGTCATAGACAACTTCATTAGCTAAGTTAACTTCCTCACTGCATAGCAGTGAATACAGATCATCTAAACTTATGGGTGTATGTTTAATTCTGATAGCAGTTTTGAAAGCCTGATAGGTGGAAGGGAGTCCGTTGAAGACATACAGGATAATGTCTTCAATGTCCATCGAACAACCTGCTGTAGCAATATTGTCAACAATGAGTTTGAAAATCGAAAGATACTCCGTCATGGACTGATCTATCATAGTAATCTGGTGGAGTTCATTTTTGAGTTGAATCACACGAGATTTCTTTTTAGCTTGAAGCCATTTCTCAAGAGTCAGCCAAATAGAATCTAGGTTCAAAACATAGGGAAGAATGAATGGTGATATGATGGAGAAAATGTCTATTGTAAGGTTTTGATCAATGAGTAACCATAGGGTAAACTGGGGATTCAAAGAAGGTTTTCCGGTGTTGTAGAGAACTTAACGCGGAGGATGAACAATGGTACCATCTAAGTACTCATCATAACCATTTGCAATAAATATTTTGGAGATTTGAGACCTCCAAGTGGGATAGTTATCACTTAGAAGCTGAGTGTGAACAATTTTTTTTGATATTGCTCATCAAAAACTTTAGTTGGGAGGGAATTGAGACATCACTGAGCTTGATCAGAGAAGTGTTGTTCGACTGTAGCTCTGTTACCAAGTTGTCGTGCAAAAAATACAGAGAAGGGCCGCAAGTAAAGATAAAGCAAGAAGAAGAGGAATAAAGGCAAGCACCTTTTGTATATTAAAAGTTTTCTACAAGCACATAGACACACAAACTGTAATATATAAACTTAGCCAACATCAGCTTTCTCTAGCATCAACGGTAGATGGAGAGGAAGTTAGTAGCGGATGGTTCAGATTTAATTTCGTGTCTGTCATGGCAGCTATATTTCTGAACAAAGGCAGGGAAACTATTCTAAGTAGTGGTGGTGTGGAAAGTTGCCTGAGTCGCTTTGTTGTCAACAGCCGGGCGGCTGTCTCCTGCACCCCAAGGCGTGTGGCGTAACAGAGTAATTGTATATTTTTAGTTTTCAACGTCATGCCCACATTACAATATTTATTACATTTAATTGTCGAACCAAACCTTATTAATTGTTTGATTAAAGAATTCCGTTTACATGCATATCCTTTAGGAATAACTTGATATGCATATTGTTTAACAAAACTGGAAAGTATAAAACGAGTCTTATATGTTTTCTATCCTCATTCATATATTGCTTCAAATTGTAGGTTCCATCAATGCTTTGCTCCATCTTTTTCTTCTACCACTCAATTATTTTTATATTTAAGCAATTGTAATCCAGATCTGTAGCTGCAATTCTTGTCTACCTGAAGCTGCTTTTACTTGTACGTTTACAGTGTGGAACTTTGAATACGTGAAAATATTTTGGTTGCTCCCTAATCTTGGACTGTGGTTGTCCTGTACATCTTGATCCAAACTTCAAACATTTTTTTTTTTAAGATCAGGTTTTAATTTATTGTACTTTTAAAGACGTGTTCTGCATTGTTTCATTTTATTTATTATTTATTGTTATTATTATTGTTATTTTTGTAGATCAAGTTTAGGCTTTTATATCATGATTGTACTTATTCTTTAATTTTGTTCACTATTATCTCTATAACCTTTAACCTTTAAATATTTATAGTGGTAAACTCAGAACTGTAATTGCGTGTCAGGTTGGCGCAATTATACTGTACACCTATGTGTTTCAAATGCTTTCCCCGCCTCCCGGTGGTTCATTTGATGTCAATGAAGAAGAAGAGCTCCCAAGTAAGAGCCGGACTAATACTGCTGTAGCAGAGCAAGTACCCCTGCTTTTCTTCTTATGAGCCTGAAGAAACAAGCACACAGGCTTCGAAAAGAAGAAAGGTAAGTGAAATTTCTTGGTTGCTACAATGTAGCTGAGATAATAGTTGTGACCAGAGGATCTGCAGCCAAACATTGATAGTCAGCTTTTAAGCTTCTAGTGTCTTCTGAATCATTTTTGTGCATTTAGTTCGTAAGAGAAAAGACAATTCATTTTAATTGTATGTGAATCAGCAAACGTAGATAGTTTATCTGGTTGTATATATAGGCACTCAGTTGATTTAAGATTGGCATTTGATGCTCGAACATTTCAAGCAACATGTTCAAAACATTAGATTGGTTTAGAATTACATACTTATATGTGCCACAGTGCAACGATAGCAACAGTTCCAAATATCCCGGCTTTTTGATAGGTTTTAAAGTTTACCATTTAGAATTTTTTCTTCTACATAAAAGTTGTTCATACAGAGTAGTTTTGAAACTTTCCCATTTTCTAGTGCATTTTAGTAAAGAAGGGATGAATGATGATTTTGACTAGTGCAATTATGACATGGCAGTGTTAAATAATAGTTTTTTTTTTCCTTTTTTTCTATTTTTTTCTTTTCTTTTTCTTTTTTTTTTCTTTAAATAATAGTTAATATCACTATAGTGCTGTTAAGTTAGCCTCAAGTTAGACCATAAGCAATGAATATTCTAATCTTTCTGAGTACAGTTTCTTCTTATAATCGTGTAGCTTGTATTTTGCTTTAACCATGATGATCAAATCATAACTTCCTTTATTTAAATGCCATATTCTAAGAATATTTAACATTGAGCTTTGTTTCCTATGAAAGTTCTATATGATTAAGCTCTTATATCTTCCTTGTGCAGATAATTTTCCAGCTAAGTTATCTTGCTGAAAAACTAAAGATTAAACAGATTTTTCAAACCACCAATCATTGCCTCTGTAAGTAATAAACATTTGGATTTTGAACATTTCATTATTGACGCCTTTAAATAATCATTTTGATACATTTGATTGAATTCTCTGGATTGGGGAGATATGCATGCACTTAGAATAGTGTTGTGAGGCATGATATTGGTTGTTTTCGCAGTGAAGCTAAACCTTCTATAGTACTTTAAATAGATTATTCTAGCTCATGATGTGTAGATTTTATGCTGGGGATAGAGAGAAGTAAACCACGGAATGAAACAAACAAGAAAAAATAGAATGCAACGGAAAGTAAACGACATCAGGATTAACATGTAAAAACTCTAAACCGGGAAAAAACTACGGAGCCACACCACATCAAGAAATCCACTATGTAAATTGATGTGGGGAGAATCATCAAAGAAGCATGATGGAGAGAAGAAGAAGAAGAGCTAAACAGCTCTTGGAGACCAAAAACAGTGAAAACTGTTTGAAATTCCAAAAATACTAATTCATGCCCTTCTTCTACCTATAGCAGCTATTTATAACAATATAATAGAAATGCCTAGAACTCTCTAGAAAAAGGTACTAAATTAGATAAGTTATTCCTAAGGTTCTCTTTAGCTATGATGCATCGCATCATACTCCCCCTGCATATGAAAAATCTGACTCAGTCGGATGGAACTTAGAGTTAATTCTCTGTTGCTTATCCGTCGGGATGGTCCTTCAGCACTGCTCTTGTCATTGCAATCCTCTGCTTCTATTCTCCAGAGAGTTGCACACCTCTTTTCACCAACAGGCGTCATGTACCCATCCGGAAGCTCACTAACAAAACCATGAACATTTGCTGCCCGTGCAGCAGCTATAACTTCTTCCTCAATTGTGATGTATTTTGCATATGTTGTGTTGTCAAAGATGGTTCCTGCAAACAGCACAGGTTCTTGCCGGAAAAGAGACAATATCCTACTTTGGGCGTTGAACGTTGTAATTGTACAAAAGTTGCTCACACTTTCCCCAGCTATCATGCTCGTCTTAGCAAGCGCCTTCGCGGTGTCCCCGGTAAAACCCCACTGGTATCCCGCGCATGGCACGCGAAGACGCTTCGCCAGTGCAACGTGATCGGATGACTGCTGAGAGAATGCCGAGGAGAATTCCTACGGCGTATTCCGATTATTCAGATTCGGATGCTGATGAAGGACGTGAGGAGTGAAGTAATGTTATGAAGCATCACAGAAATCCTCTCTGCAATTGCAGACGGAATTCACGTCAGCAACATCAGTAGTCAAACGGGCAGCAATAAGGCTGGAATTGTTCTCCTCCTCATCAAACCATCCAACTTCATTTCTTAGGATAGCAACAAGCATCATTCTCGGGGGACTCTCACTGTTTCTCGAAGCTGCAGAAATCTCCCGTTTGACATCAGAAGGCGAGTAATCAGATATTTGCATCCTTGGAGAAGATCTCCGGGACCGAGGAACCTCCTTACCTGCGATGGAAGCAGATTGATTCCGGTGAGATCTAGGTCTCCCGGGACTCTCACTGTTTCACGAAGCTGCAGAGCGATTGGGCGTATAATATGTGTCATCATCTGAAGAGGCCGCGATCACCGACGGTGGAGGATGCTGGCGAAGCGGCGGAAGTGGCTGAAGCTCTGGGCTCAGGTGTAGCATCTCCACGACCCGTTCAATCTCCGAGCTGAGCTTACGATAAGGAGACCCGTTCGACTCGGCACTTAATCGCTGTTCATCGGGGACGGTGGGTTCAATTGTCCCAAGATAGAGGAAGTCCGCGGCAACGACATGGTGGTCGGGAACCGCGAAGCGGGAAGAATGGACAATGAGCTTTCGCGACTCCGGCTGATTTATAGCTCGCCGGCGGTAGAGAAAGTATGCAAAGAGGGATAGAATTGCCGCCCGCGCAGACGGAGACAGAGAAACAACGATGGCGAGTTTTGTGGGAGCGCGCGTGATGTGGGTTCTGAGAGCATCGTTGTGTAATAGATAGTGTCTACAGGTTGGAGAGGCGGCAATCGAAGCAGGAATAGAGCCAGATATCTTGGTATCAACGGAGTCAGAAATCGAAAATGGGGTCGGACAAGCGGAAGACTAACACGAGAGTGTGGATAATGGTCGGACTCGTGCGTGAGATGGGAACGGGAGGCGGATCCACGGGTTTCAGAACAGGATTGTACCGCGCAAGAAGCTGTCCGACGGGATGGATCTGGTCGTTGGGGATGGAGACAACGAGGATCTGGTTGAGAGACTGTGCGGGTGGATCTGAGGGGAAATCGCATGGTGCAGTGGAAGCGAGCGCGAGCGGGATGGATTATGTGGGTGTGGATGGGCGCGGGAATGGCGGATGCCTGCTGTCCGAGCGGCATGGACGGCGGGCATGGCCGTTCACACGAACTGGACAAGCAAGGGCACAAATCGCACGACGACGAGTCGATTGCGAGGAACGTGGCCAAGGTCGCGGACGGGGGGAATCGTGTGCGGAGATCTGCGACGGTATGGTTGCCAGACGATGGAATCGCTGGTATGGTTGCCAGCTGGATGTGTAGATTCGCCGGTATGGTTGCCGGCTGGTGGAGGCTTTGAACGTCGTCGACATCCCAGCTTCATACATGATCTTCCCAAAGCATCCAAAACCCCAATCGACGTCAAGGGTTGATGTAGCAGCAGCCCAGGGCCCTGATCGACGTCAAGGGTCATACCTCGCTCTGATACCATCTGATGTGGGGAGAATCACCAAAGAAGCATGATGGAGAAGAAGAAGAAGAGCTAAACAGCTCTTGGAGACCAAAAACAGTGAAAACTGTTTGAAATTCCAAAAATACTAATTCATGCCCTTCTTCTACCTATAGCAGCTATTTATAACAATATAATAGAAATGCCTAGAACTCTCTAGAAAAAGGTACTAAATTAGATAAGCTATTCCTAAGGTTCTCTTTAGCTATGATGCACCGCATCATAAATTAGGAGAAATAAGTACATATCTCTCTTCTCTATCACTCTCTCCTTACTTCTCTTCTCTCTTACACTATGCTCACACAAGAAACAAAAGAGAAAAACCACTATATACCACCAAGGGACACCACCCTTGAGAAAAACGAGAAAGAAAACTGTTGGGTTTGTCTCGAAGTACTGCGACGCTCATTGCTTTGCCTCCAGTCCGCCTAATAGCGCTATGGCGCTAAATTCTTTGTCGTTTCTTCCAGCAAATTTTGCAGTGCCGGAATGCTCAGGTTCACAACTCCAGGGCATTGTATGAAAAAAAAAAAATTTCTCACCCAACCCAAGCAGGGGGAGAACCCTTCCGCACCTCCTAAGGAGCATGACAAATTGAACTGAGGTCCAAGGAAACAGTATAATTCGATTGATCAATACAATCAGATTCCACACATACTAACATTTTAGTCACTTAACATTGCCATCCACAAGCTGAGCTTGACCTTGAAGAAAGCCATAATTTTGATCCCATTTCCTGTCTAGTGAAGATTGCATGTCACTAGAACAAATAGGAAGTGTGTTAAGGTAGGATCAAATTATTTCAAACTATCTCAGCCTACATAACTAAAGAAAAAAATCATGTACCCAACCCACAACCCAAAGAAGGTCTTGATGTGTTGGCAAGAAGAAAGAGATTAAGATAGGTATAGAGAGGAAGACTTGGTTAGAAAATATTAGAAATGGTCTTTCTTTATTAGATTTAAATGAGAATTTGGCTATTAACATGACACAATAGAGAGAAAGTATTCATGTAACCCCATGTAGTGGGATGAAGGCTTAATATTGTATGTAACTTTGTATTGCATTCGCTCCACTCATGCCAACTCATCAAAACTATTTTTGGGCTTTGGATCGTAGTATTACTTTTAACTAAAATATCCACTTCTCATAGATAAGGCAGCAGTAAATCCATGAAATACAACTTGATAGAAGCCTCTCACTTGCTAAGATCTCCATGACACAATTCCTTTTAAACTATCGCATTTTTTTTTTCAAAATTCAATATTTTAGGAGGTAACTAGACTGCTTGTACTTCCAGCACCAGTTTACCATATTACTTACACATACAAAATGACGAAGATTTAATCAATTTTAAATGAAAGGCCTTTGAAGGCCCTCACAAAGTCCTCCATAAACCTGTCAATCTCTTCATTATTACCTCGGAGGCATGGTAAGTGTAACAAACCTTGCCGCTCAATGTTATTTTTTTATTTGGTGAAAAGTGGCCGTTCAGTGATGTTATTCTTCAGTTGATTAAGATGTAACTACATTTTAATGACTGTGAGCAGGGATTTGGTAGATATCCTGTCATAAAAGGATTGTTGCATTTTGCTGTATAATTAGCTGGATAATAGTTAATTAGCTTATTGTGTTGAGTTCAGAATGTACTTTTCTTGATCAATATTTTTCTGAAAGTAACTTCTACTGTGGTATCACACTTTCTATCTCTTATATTTTATTTCATCTTTAATCATTTGAAAATAGGTACTGGCAATTTTCATCGGCGCGATACCATTTCTGAAGCACTTAATTCTTACAGACGATGCACCATTCTTTTTTTTCACTGACAGCTGCCTGATTCTTGGGTAAGTCACCTCGTTGAAAGAATACTACTTCTGTATGAAAAATATATTTTGCTGGCTTCAGTTGAGTTCATACAGACTTTTTATATGGCTTGATTCTTATTTTTAAATTTTTAGGGTTTTTTTTTTTTATTTTTCTTGTTATTCTAAGGAAGATATGGGAATATAGTGTAAAGTTCTTTGGCGCTGTAGTAAAGGTTATTGATACCTGCTTATCACAGAGGTAGGAAAACAGAGCAAACGAAAAACTAAAGACAATCTGGAATAATTTCTTACTTCTTTAAGCCATATGAACAGTACACAACATATATAGCAAGGAGAAAAAACCAACCAAATAATTAGAGTTGTAGAATTGGTTATCAAGCAGGGAGACGTGGAAGCAAAACGTTGGGAACGTGGAGCATTTTTTATACAGTGAACTGGTCCCCTCAAGCTCATGGGCGAAGAGGCCTAAGCTTGTCACGAAGAGCAAAGAACCGAGACTTAGGAAGAACTTTGGTGAACAAATCAGTAAGCTGATCCTCGGAAGTAATATGATGAACAGTAATTTCATGAAACTTGATGCAATCTCTAACAAAATGATAATCAACTTCAATATGTTTGGTCATTGCGTGAAATATATAATTATTAGCAAATGTAATTGCTGAAATGTTATCACAAAAGAGACGTTGGGTGAGAAATTGAAAACTAAAATTCTTTCAGTAAAACGTCATAGCCACATAATATTAGAAGCAGTAGCTAAAGCTCGATATTCATCTTCTGTTGAAGAACAAGCTATGTAGACTATTTCTTAACACTTAAAGAAGCAAGCATGTTGCCAAGAGAAGGCACAATAACCGATTGTTGATTTCGGATCTAGAGGATCGTCTGCCCAATCTGAGTCAAAGTAAGCTCTCAATTGTAAATAACCATGAATAATTGGTAGACCAAATTTTGAAGTGCCTTGAATGTCGCGAAGCAAGTGTTTAAAGGACTAAAAATGACTATGTAAGGCTTATGCATGGATTGGTATAACTCGTTAACAACATAGGAAATGTTAGGACGAGTTATAGTTAGATACTGAACTGATGCAACAAGATGCAGATATAATTCTGGATTATCAAACACTACCTCAGAAGATGATCTGCTAGAAATCTTTATAGGATATGGAGTGACAACCGGCTGACAATTTTCTAATCCAGCACGTCGGAGCAGCTCTTTAGCATAGTTAGATTGATGCAAATGGAAACCAGCAGGTATAGAAACAGCCTGAATGCCTAAAATTTTTTGGCAAATACCCAAAATTGTGAAGCTGAAAATGTTGTTTGAGATTGAGAAGTAAAGTAGTAATTAAGGAACGATTGCTTCCCGTCACCAAAATATCGTCAACATAAACCAGTAGGTATGTAAAAAATTCGAAATATGGTTATAAATGAGTAAAGAAGGATCGACTGCACTGTGCTTAAACCAAAGTGTTTGAAAATAAAGTTAATTTTGCAAACCATTGTCGAGGCACCTATTTTAGCCTATAAAGGGCTTTATTTAAACAACACATATAATTGAGATAGGTAGGATCTTTGAATCCTTGTGGCTGCTATGTATAGACTATTTCTATCAAGTCACCATGTAAAAATGCATTAGAAATATCCAATTTTATGATTGACCACTAACGGCGCACAACATTGGTACTAAAAATGCGAATAGTTGGGATTTTGGCAAGTAGATTAGGAATTTATGTATAGTCGACACCAAATTCTTGAGTATAACTTTGAGGAACCAAATGAGCTTTGTAATGAGCTATAGATCAATCAGAATGATATTTGGGTTTGTAGATCCACTTACATCCTAAAACATGTTGATCCAAAGTTGTAGGAATCAAAGACCAAGTACCTTGCGATTGAAGAGTTTGAAATTCTTGGTACATAGCCTCACACAAATGGGAATGTTTAACAGTAGATGAATAGCAAGTAGGTTCATAAACATATGATGTGTGATGATGAAAATTAAAAATCTACTTTAGTTTTAATGAATCAGTGCGAAACCTAGTCACCATGGGATGGCAAAGTGGTGGAGAAGAAACAGGAAATATGTTGTAATTCGGGTTCAGGTGCTATGGATTCAGCAGCAGTGGCTGAAGAATTGGTGGTGCTGGAGGAAACATTTGGAGAAGTGGATCACTGGATCGTATAGAAGTAGCAGAAGTTGAAGAAGGAGCAGAAGAAGTTAATGAAGAATTTGTAAGAGGCTGTATAGTGGTAGGTACAAGTGCCAGAGGAGGTATATGAGGTGTTATTGATGTAGATATTGGAGAAGCTGAAGTTGAAGCAAATGGAAATATGTTCATGAAATTGAACTTGGCGGGAGACGAGAATTTTGTGGAGTTTGAAGATTACTCAAGAAAAATACAATAAGAATATTTTGGGGCAAAGTTGTGGTTGGAATATGGTTGGAGCCGTGGATAACAAAGACATCCAAAATTTTTGAGATGAGAATAAGTGTGTGGATGATGATAGAGAAGTTGATAATGTGAAACATAATTTATGCAGTTGAAGGAAGTCGATTGATGAGATATGTAGTGGTAAGCACCGCATCTACCCCAAAGGAATTGGGGAGATGAGCTTGCAAGAGGAGTGTGAGCAGCTTTAACTAAGTGATGATGTTTTTCTTTCAGCTAAACCATTCCGTTGAGGTGTTTGAGAACAACTGAATTGGTGAAGTATACCAGCTTGAGCAAAGTAATTTTGAAGAAGAGAACTGGAGTATTCACCGCCACCTTCAGATTAGAGTATTCCCATACATCAGAATGAACAAGTGCAAAAGGAAAATTACATCATAATGTTAAATAACTGAAGAACTTTTATGACCCCCTAGCAACTTGATAATATTGAAAAAAAAAAAACTATATGAGATGGAATACATACTGAAGTAGCACTTTGGGCGATGATGGACAAAACATTGGAGTTGGATGTCCTAAGTGATAATGCCATAGATTGTCATTTGTAGATGACCCATCGGAGAGGAGAGCTACAACAGACTTGGAAGATGAAGATGATGAAGGAGAGATAAGGAGATAAAGACCGTCACAACGTGGTTCTGAAAGGATCCTGCAATTTGTCTTCATGTCCTTGGTAATATAGCCATGAGAATTAAATGAGATAGAGCAATAATAGAAATCATATTATGAGAATTTTTTTGGACATGGAGAAGTGGAGATAGGGTATGCTTACGGTGAGGAGTAGGGAGAAGGCCTTGACCTATATGAGCGATTGGAATAGATTGTTCATTACCGACAATGATTTGTTGAGAACAGAGTATGGATTTAAAGAAGTAAGGTGAGATGAGTCATTGATTATATGGGATGTTGCTCCTGAATCCAAATGCCAATCAGCTCTTGTAGACAGAGTTTGACGTTTCAGCATGGAGAGTACAGGAAGAATTGTTGTCATCCAAGTTGGTGCGATGCCAACATTTGCGTGCTGAATGGCCCAATTTGACATTCAACCCGAGGTTGAAAAGAGCGATCTCCTCGAATGGTGACTAAAGTTTGACGAATTGAAGAAATCGAAGAGGTCATGGAATTTTAGCGACCATGATTTTTGTGAGCAAATGGTGGGCTGGATAGACCCGTCCATGAAAAATAGACAATGCAACTGAAGGCTCTGATATTTGTGCAACTTGAAGCTCACGAGCAGCCTCATTCACCAGGTTTGTTTCCTCGCTGCAGGGCAAGGAGTAAAAATCATCCAAATAAAGTGGCTGCAGATTTGTTCTTATAGTTGTTTAAATGACAGTTAGGAAGAAGGAAATCCATTAATGATATATAAGATGATATCTTCAGAATCTAAGGAACATCCTGCAACAGTGGTAGTGTCGAATATTAGTGAATTATGACCTAACCTAGTGAGCATGTCATGCTTCTAAATTATAGTAACATAACAAGGATTTGAAGTAATATGCATGATAGTTTTAATTCACAAATTTAAATAATTCCATTGAAATTAATTTTGACAAGTTATGTCATGTGGATCTAATACTCATAACATTGTTTACATTCTGATAACTAATAAAACTTTGCCATGAGTCTTAATCTAAATAGCACCAAATAAGGTACTTATATTTTTATTTTTTATTTTTCATTTCATACACGTCTGTATATTGCCTCTCCAACTTGTATTATAAGGGATATACTTTATTAGTCAGCATGCACATACAAGTATTTCTATATAAATTAATTTATTTACATTTTCATATCATTCTATCATAGCATTATGCCTATAATTTGATAGAAAATTAATGTCATTCAATTTAATATGAACAATTATTTTTAATAGAAATAAATTATGAAAAATTTATGGGTAAATATCAATAATAAACGATGGATTAAATTTATAAGAATTAATATCAGCAAAAGCTTCTTGTAGTAGCTCGAGGTCTTCTTCACCTCCGACCTTGCCCCTGCGCGCAAGCAAGTCATCGCTCGTTCCCCCTCCCTTTTTCTCGATCTCTCCTCGTCTTCTTCCCCCTATTATAAAGAGATGAAACTTCTCGCAAACGAACCATTTGACTCCTCGGGACGCCAATTGAAGGATCGAATTCGTTCGTCTTACTTGACACTCAGCGATGTCGAACGCTCCATATTCCTGCGCGAGAACGAAACGACGATCGCTGATTCGAGATTGAAAGTTTGGGATATTAAAAGTCTCATAATAGAAGAGATTCACCGAAGTCATTGAAGGGATCCAATGGGATAGCTGACTATCTTAAATTAGAGATTGAGAAGTTTAAGATGCTTGGTATTAAAAAATTATGATGGCATTCATGAGGCATTCCAATATGCCTGAGACTATGAATGAAGAAGATAAAGTGAAGGTGGATAAAAAATCACTCTCGATTATTCAATTGTGTTTGGCAGACAAGATCTTGATGGGGATGTAGCAGGAAATAATTGCAATGGGTTTATCGCTCAACTTGGGGTTTTTGTATATGCCAAAAGCCTCTCCAATAAATTTTATCAAAAGCTAAGACTGTATTTACTTCACATGTAGGACACTATGCCCATTAAATCAGGGTATTTTCTTATGCCCCTTTTATCATTTCATTTGTGCAGTTTCGTAGTAGTAAATCAGATCATCTCTCCTATCTCATAGAGTTAGGTTTGTTTTAGCCGAATCAAGTAAATCTTAGTGTCTTCTTATGATGCTCAATCTCTTTGGTATTTCTTTGCGCATTCGATATTCGCTTCTGGTCGGTGTTTCCTGCATAGAAGTTGGGTTTTTTTTTTTCAACGAGTAGCATAAACTCATGCAAAAACTTATGATCAAGATGGTAATTTTAGTTGGGTGGAATTTATCTTTAATCTCCAAGATTAATTTTTCTTGTTAACATCAGAAATAACTTTCATCACTTAAGTTATAGAGGAAATTTACTAATATTTTCGTCAAATATAAGTTATTATTATGTTTAGTTTTCTAACAATGCATGATTTGAATTTGGTCAGGGAGGCTATGATTCCCTGCATTCTGCTTGCGTTGGGAGGAAATCTAGTTGATGGTAAACGTTCTCCTCTATTCTTTTTAGCATGCGTAAAATGGTCCTTAGCTTGGCAAGTTTGTTCACCTTGTGCTGCTGCAGTAAACATTTAGGTCTATGTAATGAAAGGGTTAGCTAAGATGCATCAGCATTACTGTGGTTATTTTCTGTGATGCGCTTCTGGATCCTAATAAGGGATATTAGAGTCTCTCTCTACATATATATATATTTGCAAAATTCGTATGACAAGCAATCAACTTGTTGTCAGTCACTCCATTATTTGGTTCAAATTTCGTGCAAAAGCAAAATTATAGTGCTTAACCATAAGAATTGAAAGAACTCTGTATGCAGAAAAGTTTCATTTACTTTTTCAGGCCTAATTTGATTGAGCGTTTTTTGTGCTTATTCCTTTTTAAAACCATAAATTTACTGTTTGATTCCGCAAATCACATTCCCAATAACATCATTTTTTTCATTTTTCTGCTATTTTAAGAAAGTTTTTTATATGTACTTCTCCGTCATAAAATTTCTTTCTTTGAACCGATGTTTCTTAAAACTACATTTTTACAAAAGTACCGGATAACCAAACGAAGCTGGGCACTTGAAAGAGACTCTTAGAGGTATCTTGAGGTTGGGGTGTAATTTTCAACTTTGAGGGGTGATTAGATATATGTTTGCATGCCTCAGTTGCATTTAATAATCCTGCACTTAGGGTAAATTTTGACCTTAAAATCATCTTATGTTCTTTTGGATGCTCAAATTATTTCTTTTTATTTCTATACAGGTCCTGGCGTAGGAAGCAAAAGGCTAGGTTTTCGAACAACTGCTGCAATTCTATTTGCACGTTTGGTATTAGTTCCTCCGGCTGGGCTTGGTATTGTCACCTTGGCTGACAAACTTGGTTTCCTACCAGAGGGTGATAAAATGTTCAGATTTGTGTTGCTGCTCCAGCATACAATGCCTACTTCTGTGCTTTCTGGTATTGCACCATTCCATCTACTGTTAAAGACAGATCATCGATTTTTGAATTTTCAATTGCATCCTTAATTTTGTTTGCGATAGTGACTAGATAATTCTTTTACCTTCCCTTAGATAATATCTGCTGGAAGCAATTAGGGAACTTTCAGTGGGTAATCTTTTGTGGTTTTCCAACTGTTAAACCTGCTTTTTGAATTGCTTCTAAGAACTTATTGTACATTCTGGGGCTGTTAGCTACAAGTTAGATTAAACTCAAGCAGGATTTAGTAAATAATGAGAGGATTAAAAACCTGAAAATTGTTTGTCACTATCAATTTGAAATCTAGTTAAATTTGATAAATGATTTGGTTATTTGTTTCAGGAATTAAAATTTATGAGAGGGGATGATCCTCAAATCTGTTAAATCTCATGAATGACGGGATTTAATAAATTCTGAATTGAATCAATATGGAGCTGAAATTGGATTTATCAAAACAGGAGATCTGAAGTCCCCAATTTTTTTGGCAGGATTTAAGCTAATTTTTTCTAAATCCTGCTTAAATAGGATGTCAAACTAACCCTTCAAGACACTGCGCGTTCACTATTGAAATGAATTTCCTGTTAATAATATGCCATTTTATAAATTTTTAGGAGTTGATTTTCTAACACAGCATTTTACATAATTCCAGAGTTCATATAAACTTTCGTGCATACTGCATACTATTAACAGGAAATTCTTATTTTTCTTTCTTGCATGGGCGTTCCTTGACGTATTAGTTATGTGTTAGACCAATCCATTGGACCAGTCCAGCCGGTCCATACGGGACCAGCTTACGGACAAAACAGACGGAAGTTCCGCCTCCTTGACACGCCAAACGAGCCGCTGATTCCAGGAGAGCTATTTAGGAAAGATTTTTGAGGGAGTTTGGAGGGAAATTTGATGCCGGAACACCTGTTATCAAAGAACGGGCAAGAGAAACAAGCAGGATAGAACTCCAGGTTCCTTTGGAGCTGATAGTATTGATTGCAAAAATGGGAAAAATCTGTCTACCTTCTTACATCTCTGGCTATTATATGCCAGCATTACTAAAAACGTGTGCAAGAGAAAAAGGAAATTCTGATACTATGTAACTAACTAAAGCAACTAAGGTAGTGGAACCTGAATTCGAAATAACAGAATAAGCTAGCAAATATTAAAAAGGAGATAAGATACTCCTTGGAACTGTCTAAGCCGAGGATGCACCGCATCATTCGCCCCCACTAGAAATAAGATATGTACCAACAGATTGAATTTGACTATCAAGCTCATCAGGTGGATGATATGCATACATATCTTTGACGTTGAATGTGCGCGACGTGTTAAAGTCATCCGGTAAATCAACAGTGTAAGCGTTATCATTAATCTTACTGATAACAGGATAAGGCCCCCATTTTTTCTTTCCCAATTTTGAATATTCTCCCACTGGCAATCGTTCGCGTTTAAGCCTCACAAGAACCAAATCACCAGGTTGAAATAGTTTCTCCCGCCTATGGACATCAGCGTCACGTTTGTATTTGGAGTTTGTGTCTTGTAATTTTAAGCTAATATTTGATAAAAATTATGCATAATTCTCCACCAAGGTTGCTTCAGATTTGCTTTTGCAATTCGGGAGCACTGTAACATCAAGAACAGTATTGGGGATTTTGGTATAAACAATACTAAAGGGGCACATACCAGTGGACCGGTTGGTCATTGAATTGAATGCCAATTCAGCTTGACCAAGGAGTTCGTCCCATAGCTTTGGATTTTCTTGAACCAGGCAACGCAATAAATTTCCCAAGGTGCGGTTCACCACTTCAATTTGGCCGTTTGTTTGCGGGTGATACGACGAGCTGAGTTGAATCTGTGTATGTAACCGTTTCCAAAGTTCCCGCCAAAAATGGCTAATGAATTTAACATCCCTGTCGGAGGTGAGGCTGCGGGGAATGCCATGTAAGCACACAATTTCTTTGAAGAAAAGCTTGGCAATGTTGAGGGCGTCAAATGTTTTTTTACAAGCAATGAAGTGCGCCATCTTGGAGAACCGATCGACTACTACCATAATCGAGTCGTTGCCATGTTTGGTTCTCGGTAAGCCTAATATGAAATCTAGGCTTAAATCTTCCCATATGGACTCGGGAACGGGTAATGGTTGATATAGCCCAGTGTTTTGACCGCCTCCTTTATATGTTTGACATATAGAACACCTTTCAACAAACTTTGAGACATCTCGCCTTAAATGAGGCCAAAAAAAACGTTGTTGTAGCTGTGCGATAGTATTATCACTGCCCATATGTGCAGCTAGCCCACCAGCATGAGTTTCTTTAATGAAATGCTGCCGCCATGATGAAGAGGGCACGCATAGCAAATGGCCCTTAAATAAAAATCCATGGCGAATTGAATAATCAGCAGCAGGCTCTTGATTGCAGCATTTAACCCATGGTTCTTTAAAATATTCATCTTCAGGGTATAGATCGGTTAAACAAGCTAAGCCCGTGAATTTAGTCTGTAGCCGCGTAATACTAAGAGCTCTTCGGCTGAGTGCATCATCAACGGTATTTTGTGCACCGCTTTTATGTTGAATTACAAAAGTGAATCTTTGCAAAAAAATGCTCCAGCGCACGTGCATACAGTTAATATTTTTCTGGGAGTTAATGTATTGTAAAGCTTTGTGATCGCTGCAAAGTACAAAATCTTGATGCAATAAATAGTGCTCCCACTGTTTCAAAGCTCTAACTACTGCATACAACTCCTGTTCGTAGACGGTCCATCTTTGACGAGATGGACTTAATTTCTCACTAAAAAATTCAAATGGTTTCTGGCCTTGAGATAACACTGCTCCAATGCCGATAGTAGAGGCGTCGGTGTCTACAGTGAATGGCTTGCTAAAGTCGGGTAAGACCAAAACAGGAGCTGAAGTTAAAGCTAGTTTAATTTCTTCGAAGCTCTATTGTTGTTCCTCTGCCCAGGAAAACTGCGGCTTTTTGAGAACATCAGTAATCGGTGCCATTATACTACTGAAGCCGCGAATGAATTTTCGATAGAAATTAGCTAACCCGTGAAAGCTTCGGATATCCGTCAAACAATGGGGAATTGGCCAGTTTTCGATTGCTTCCACCTTTCTGGGGTCAACCTTTATTCCTTCTGTAGAGATTAAGAAGCCAAGGAAACCAACCTGGTTTGTCGCAAACTGGCACTTGGGGAGGTTCAAGAAGAGCCTGTTTTTTCGTAGAGTGTCTAGCAGATCTTTTAGATGTTGTAAATGAGCTTCTCGATTTGCATTGAATATGAGGATGTCGTCAAAATAGACAACGCAGCATATATTCAGAAACGGCTTAAGCACTTCATTCATGAGCCGCATGAAGGTTGCCGGCGCATTGCACAACCCAAACGGCATAACTTTCCATTCGTAGAGCCCTTGGCGAGTTTTGAAAGCCGTTTTCCATTCGTCACCACTACGAATTCGAATCTGATGGTACCCGCTGCGCAAGTCTAATTTCGAAAATATGGTGGCTCCCGAAACTCTGTCTAGCATGTCTTCAATTCTCGGCATGGGGAACCAAAATTTCACCGTGATCCGATTGATCGATCTGCTGTCCATGCACATTCTCCAGGTGCCGTCTTTCTTGGGTACTAGCAAAGCCGGCACTGCACAGGGGCTCACACTTAGTTGAATCATCTTCTTTGACAGTAGCTCATCAACAATTTGTTGAAGAGCCTGGTGTTCACTTGGGCTCATTTTGTAATGGGGTACATTAGGCAATGATGCCCCTGGAATTAGCTCAATCTGGTGTTGTACAGCCCTCATAGGCGGTAACTCGTCCGGCAAATCTGGCGGGCACAAATCTGCATACTGTTGTAATAACATACTGACTTCCGGTGACATTTCTGAAGACTCGGTGTTATTGTTTGGTTCTTGCACAATCAAGACAAACATATGATGGGTCTCTCGCCAAAGATTGAATACTGTTTTTGCTGTAACTATGGTCAAGGCCATTTTTTGACTCGGTTTGCTTACTTCAGGATCAGACGTGCGAGGCAATAACCGCAATTTTCTTCCCTTCCAATCAAAAGAGTAGGTGTTAGCCCGACAGTCATAGATAGCTCCTACATCAAATTGCCATGGCCGGCCCAATATAAGGTGACAAACATCCATATCGATTACATCGCACAAGACTTCGCCGGCGTAGTTGTGAGATCTCGTTCCTTTGCTGTAGCTGCTGGGAAAAGTGATTTTTCCCCAGGATCGGCCGGGACGATGGTGAGATCGTCCAGGCCGATCAGTGTATTGAAAACAGTTGATTTCTGGAATGTTCTCTGGTGTGATTTCTGGACTGAATCGTCCGGGACGATAGTGAGATCGTCCAGGCCGATCTGCACTGTAGAAAATATCGTCCTGAGAATAGTTCTGGGAGTCGTCCAGGACGATCAATTTTGGCCTGATCGTCCCGGGACGATGTGGCGATCGGCCGGGCCGATCCCACTAATGATATAAGAAAATGAGCTCGTTTTGAGGAGAGAGAAAACATTTATAAAAATTAGATATTTTGAGGAGAGAGAAAGGGCGGAAAAGCAAAGGAAGAAGTCCGATTTCGGGGCCCGCGGAGCGATTTTCGTCGTTCGTTGCTGTTGGATATTTTGTTTGTCTCGCTGTAAGGACTCCGAACCCTATTTCTGTTTTCAAAGATTTTGAGATTTTGCAAAATGGTGCTCAGATTTGTGTTTTTGTAAGTGATTTTCGTACCCGGTTTGGTACTGGCAAAGATTTCACCGCGTAACTTTTGGTATGTTGTAGACGTGATTATTCTGCACGTTTTGATTATTTTCTGGAAGATTTCGTCCGGTTCGTTTTGGTTCTGCGGAGTTTTATTTTGACTGCAATTTATTATGATGTCCGAACTGGTTTGAGCAGTAGGAGAATAGTCTTATAATGTTGCTGTGCACGTTCTGTATTAATTTGGTGAGATTTGGAAATTGTGTCTTTTGTAGGATTTTTGTGTAAATTTGACCGACTGCCGTTACTCTGCCCGATTTTCGTACGATTTCTGATTTGGTTGAAATTGATAGATTGAATTGATATGTGCATGACTATTGATATGATCGTTTTCGATTTTTTCTTATTGATTTTTGCATCGATTATTGCATTGATTGATTGATACTGAAAGACAAGTGGGAACCTGGTTGAACGTTGGTTGAAGATAGATATTGACCTGTACAGGATGGTGGGCCGACGGGCTTTCCTTTAAATCATAGACCATAGATCATCGATATAACGATTGGGAGTTATAAGGAGTTTTATATGCCGACGGGCGGCCGACGGGCAAAAGAGTGACGACTCTTCTTAATAGAACCAACGTGCAGATATCTACAACAGCAATATAGATTCTATAACAGCACTATTGATCATGACTAGTGTTTGTGCTTGTCGAGTAAGACCATTGTATGGAATTACATGTGCATCATTTGATTTATTGATTTGATGGATTTATCGAATTGATTGCTTATCGTCCGGATTCATTGATTTCATTGATTGATCATTGAGCATTGATACTACTTGACTATTGATCATTGATATTGATATGGACATGGACGGCACAGATTCATAGATTCATTGATACTATTGATCCTGCATTGATTTGACTCGCTGCTATTGATTTATCGTATTTCTTTTCCGATTGATTTGATCGACTTGATAGTATAGACTGGATTTGATTGATTGATCGATTTGACGGATTTATTGATTTATCGTATTGCTTTTCCGATTGGATTTATCGTATTAATACCGGCACCTCGTATTGTGATTCATAGAGATTGACACTGATATTGATATAGATTGTATTGATTCACCGGCACCGATATTGATATGGATTATGTGTATTGATTCATAGATATCGACAGCGACATGAATATAGATTGTATCGATTGATAGATACCGATATCGACATTGATATAGATATGATATTGACATATGAATATTATTGATACGACAGATCCTGACATGATATTGATACATTGAGTCGTCGTACCGGTTCTAGATTGATTGATTGAATGGATTGTTGCCGTATGGATTTGATTTATCGTAGAATAAATTTCTTTGATTTCTATTGACCAGATGATTTCATTGATTTGATTTGATTTCAATTGATCTTTCGCCGTACTAATTAGAATATTTATTGGGATTCGAGCCGATTGATATAATTGACTGGAAAGTGCTTTATTGATTGGGATGATTTTTCTATTGTAGCATTGTATGTCGTCATTATTGAACCGTCCTCGCTGCGGTAGTAATCGTATTGAATAATTGGATTGACTGATTTGTAAGAATGATATAGATACAACGAATTGACTAGACGACCCGATTGATTGAACTGATAGTATTGATTGATAGACACTGCTACGATGGATAGACATTGACTGAAAGCACTTACTGATTTGATTGTTGGGAAATTGATTTATCGATGTTTTTACCGCTGTATTTTATTGACTATTGATGGATTCGCTCTGATTTGATTTGAGTTCCGTACCTGCATAGATTCATTGATCATAGCCTATTGATTTGATTTGATTGACTTGCATATTGTTTTCAATGTCGTGCTTTGATTTCAGTTGTAGGCTTTGGTGACCTGCTGGGCTTTGTAAGCTCATTATATGTGGTTAATATTTCAGGTGCAGGGCCTCCAGTCTGAAGATCTTTCTGTCGAGTTCAGCTTTTTGTTTTGTAGCCTTTGGTAGGCTTTCTTTTGTAGCCTGTGTGGCTAGTGTAGATATTTCTTTTGGACTCTTTTGTCTGTTCTCTGATTGTACTATATGTGAATTATAGTATCCGCTGCTGTTTCTTTTCTGTAATGTAATTATCTCTGGCTCTGGATGTATGTATGGATGGATAGATGAGGAAACCGATAGAAACTGAAAAAAAAAATGAATGATCGATCAGATGAATCTTTTCGCTACACGGATCTTGGGTTGTTATAAGTGCCGACCAATTGAGAATGCCACTTTGCACAAATCAGTTACGGCAAGTTCTACTCCTTTCTTTACCCAACTAATTTTATGTGGGCTCGGGTTCTTGGATGTCTTTAGTTGTAACACCTGCACCACTGCATGAGATATCACATTCTCTGTGCATCCACTGTCAATTAATAGGTCGCAGACTTTTCCTTGAATTTTGCATTTCGTTTTGAACAACGCATTTCGTTGTGAATTGGGAGTTTGTCTCGGCGCTAGGAGCAGTTTTTGAAGGACACATATCACTGGCTCTCCTTCGTCGCCCACTACATCCTCCAATTCTTCTTCTCCGGTACACTCCCAATCTTCTTCTTCTTCTTCACCTTCCAGCAATTGCAGTTGGGGACGAGTGGGGCATTCATTTGATTTATGTCCCTGCTGGAAACATCGAAAACATTTGATGTTAGGATTTTTTAGCATAAGGATTATCTCTTACCGGAGCTTTGTTCCTTTGATAATGTTTGTTATCTGGCCCTTTTGAGCTCTCAGCTGCTTGCGGAGCGGAATCCTTAGGAGTCAACATAGTTTTACTGGATTGGCCCGGGTACTAGATTGTTGTCTTGCCGCCTTCGGTGTGATACTCAAAAGAGCGTCGCTGGGATCGGCTAGCCTGATGCCTACTCAATTGCATTTCTACCTTGATAGCATAATTGATGGCTTGCGACAGAGACCAGATTGCATTTAACTCCAGTTTGTCTTGAATTGTTTCCCGTAATCCCCCAATATACCGGGCTACCAGTTGGTTAGCCGATTCATTCAAATTATTTCTGGCACAGAGCCGGTGAAACTCCTCGGTGTACTCATTCACGGTCCTTCCTCCTTGCTTGCAGTGTTGATACTGAACATATAGCATTTGTTCGAAATCGATCGGTAGGAACTGACTACGCAGCAGCTGTTTCATACGAAACCAGCTCTTAACCGTTCCTTTGCCTTCACGCCGACGGGACTGAAGCGTCTGTTGCCACCACACGCTTGCGCCTCCCTTAAGCCTGCAAGCCACATATTTAACTTGCCTTTCAGGCTCAATCTCCATGTACTCAAAGAAAATCTCCACAGATCTTTCCCAATCCAGATAATCTTCAATGTGTAGCTTGCCTTCAAAAAATGGGATAGACAGTTTAACACGAAATTCGCTGTGGTGTCGTCCCCTCTCACTATGTCTCCTTCTGCGAATTAGTTCGGGTTTTTCATCTGAATCCGATATCTCCAGCTGATTGAACGCCCCGACCTCTTCTTCCGAATCAGACAATAACCGCTGATTCGTTTCCCTCAAACGCCCCCAGTCTGTAGAGAACCCACGTCTAGCTACCAGTGTGGTTGCCGGCATATTCGCCCGTATGTCTTGGTTTCTATCCAGGCGAGCGTTGATCTGTCTCAACTCGCGGCGCATCTCTCCGAAAAATTGTTGTACATCCGCAGCCAGCGACTCCGTCCGAGTCACTAAACTCCGGTGCCCTTCCCAAAGAGCTTCCAGGCTGAAATCTTCACCGGTGGCCAACCGTTTGCTGCCCTCCACCATCCTCGCTCTGATACCAAATAATGATGCCGAAACACCTGTTATCAAAGAACGGGCAAGAGAAACAAGCAGGATAGAACTCCAGGTTCCTTTGGAGCTGATAGTATTGATTGTAAAATGGGAAAAATCTGCCTACCTTCTTACATCTCTGGCTATTATATGCCAGCATTACTAAAAACGTGTACAAGAGAAAAAGGAAATTCTGATACTATGTAACTAACTAAAGCAACTAAGGTAGTGGAACCTGAATTCGAAATAACAGAATAAGCTAGCAAATATTAAAAAGGAGATAAGATACTCCCTGGAACTGTCTAAGCCGAGGATGCACCGCATCAAAAATTGAATGTAGGGACTGTTTAGGGATTTTCTTTTGATTTGTATGCATTAAATAGTTTGTTTTCCTATGGTTAGGGCATCTTGAATTTAGCTGAAATTTGAGATCTTTTAGGTTTAGGTTTTGAGCTCTAGCGGTGTCTAAAGATTTGTGAGAGATAGATCCTCCTCTCAAATATAGGATCAATTGTATCTTGGTATTTTCCGTTTCCCTTTTATCAAATAATACAAATTATCTATTGTTTTCGTGGTCTTGTGTTGATTTTTGTGGAGAATTCTCGTTGTTTTCCAAGAATTGATAGGAAATACTAGAGATCTACAAGTGTTTCTAGTGTTTTTTTTAATCCTCCAACACTAATTTTATCCACAAATGCTTCTCAAATTTGATTGTAGGTGCTGTTGCAAATCTAAGAGGATGTGGAAAGGAATCAGCTGCTATTCTATTTTGGGTTCATATTTTTGCGGTAATCTCCATGGCTGGATGGATTATTCTTTACCTGCGCCTTCTCTTCTAAAGATCATACAACAAAACACTACTGCTGCTTGGTAAGAACTCAATGCTTCTCACTTCCTCTCTTCAACATGCTGCTTTAGAATCTTCAATGAGCAGTATGATTTTTGTAATGAGAAATACTTTAATTTCATCCTTTCTGTGTATATACTTTTTAGATGTATGGATTTCTTTTATTTAATGTGATGATAATCAGTATGTAATGTAAGGATATAATACTTCACTTTCCATCACTTGTATCTTTTGCTGGTATCATATTTATCACCTCTGATTATGAGGTACTTATTGCAAATTTTGCTAATAAAATATTGCATGTCTGGGGATGAGCGAGTGTAGCGTGGGATTTAGGCTTCATTTGGTTATCAATACCTTTTGTAAAAGGTAGTTTTAAAAATGTTGATTAAGAGAATGGAGGTTTCTAACTGAGAAGCAAATATCAAAAAACTTTTGAAAATAGTGAAAAAATGAAGTTTTGTAAAAAGCATTTTTACAGAAGTGACACATTCAAACAACAACCTAAAAATGATTTTGTCGTTTCAAAACAGAAAATGCAAAATTAAGCTCTCTCAAATGAGAGAAATTAGTCTGTGCGCATATCGGACAATGGGATCTGTTCAGATTTGATGCCCTTTAGCTATCATTTGCTTTCTTTTTGTTAAGTATTTGCAAAAACGCAGTAAAATGATAGCAAATATTCAATTAGTAAGATATTTGTTGCGTTTTGATTATGCTTTTGTAAATGTTCAAAAAAGGTTGCAAATACTCAGCAAAATGTTAGCAAATATGTAATTATGAATGTATATTTATTGATATATTGCATATTTGTTGACCTTTTGCTAAATATTTGCAAAAGTGCATCAAAAGTGCAGCTAAAGCTTAATAAATTTGGAGGATGGTTTTTGTCGTCCGATCTTCGCACAGAATGAGAGGCATTAAAGATCTTTTGATTTAGAGTCTGTTTGGGATAGTAATTTCACTCATTTACTTTTCAGATAATAATCATAATTTTTTTGCTACTGTCTTGTTTTCTCATAGCCAGTGATGAAAATTTTCTTTTTGTAACAACTTTAAAATTAGTTTTATGAAAAAGTTTAGTCATTTCAAATTGACTTTTAATTGGATGATTTGCAAATGCATATAAAATAAATATTTTGTGGCTTTTTAAATCTCTTAAAATTCTATGTTGATTTTCAATAGTGCTGCCAACTCTAAAGAAAATTATTGCATCTGGTCACCGGATGCGGAGATAGGTCCGGATATTAATAAAATATTATTTTAAATTAAGCTTATCAAAAGCGTAGGTAAAGCGCAGGTAAAGTGCAAGTCAAAGCGCAGTCAAAATTGCAGTTAAAGCGCGGTCAAAAGCGCAGATGATGTGGCAAATTTTTATTGGATGTCCGAACCTATTTTCCGCGGCCGGTGACCAGGTGCAATAATTTGCCCAACTCTGGGGGCCTTAATAAATCCCTGCGTGCATGGTTGAGTGTCCCCCTCTAAGGCTTCCTTTGGTTGTTTGGTATTTTTGTAAAAGACAGTTTTAAGAAATATTGGTTCAAAAAATGGAGTTTTCTAACGGAGAAGCATATATAAAAAGCTTCTCAAAACAGCAGAAAAAAAAGGAGTTATTGAGAACGTGATTTGACGAACCAAACAATAAAGAATAAATAAATTTGTCATTTAAAAATGGAATAAGCACCAAAAAATTTCCAATCAAACGAAGCCTAGCTGAATATAAGATATTTATAGGGGATTGAACATCCTGTAGCAAAATGACAAGGAAGGCGAAGGGCTATGGGTGTGTTAGGATAATGATGGCTTACACTTCTTAGAAGCATTACTGGTACACCAATGGGATTACAATGCTGCATAAAGTTAGGTTGATGGTGGTTCGATGGTTGTCGTCAACGGCGAAGTCTCTAATGCATGAGTAAATAACATCATGTTGAACTACTTAAATTGTTTTTTTAGACATTTAGGTCAATTAAGATAGACTCACACACTCATTTCATACAGTACTCGAACCGAGCACCTCTTAGGTTTTGTTTGAGACGGCTTTTTTACTGCTTCTCAAAGCAATATTCTAGTACAAAAAATAAAATTTTTATACTAGAGTCTAGAAAGCTGTCTTGAGAAGCATTAAAAAAGCCGTCCCAAACGAAGGCTTGGTTGGTAGCCTAAGCTCCCAACCAACAGACCAAGATGAGCCGTGTACCATCTTGAACTACTTGATGCCATATGTGCAATGGAGTCCAAGCAAGAGGTACAGGGTTCAAAAACTAGTATGTGGATTTAATTTTCCAGTTGGGTCAAATCAAGCTGATTTAGCCCAACTCTACCAATTCAAGATTTGGACATGTTCTTAATCATGCAATTTTGCTTTTGCTGGATCAGCCAAAGCCTGTTTTTTTATGATAAATTTATTGAATTTGGAGTTTGCAGGGCTTCTAAAATACTAATCAAATTTCTTGATTTTTTTTTAAGCCTTTTGGGTTCGAATAATTGCTTAAAAATTCATATTGGATCAATATTATTACAAATCCAATTGATAAGGGTTGGATTAAATGATTTTCACACTTATCAATTGAATATATTTTCTACATTAATACATTACAAAGAAAAGTGATAATATATTCATTTTGTAGATAAAAAATAATGCCATTAACTAACTAATTAGTTGGTGATAAAAGAAGCCATGAATTATTAGTTATATATCCCCCAAATTTTGATAAAATTATAGATCTAACCCTACTGCTTATTAAGTGATGGGAGATCAAATTATAATTAGTTTATATAGATAGCATAATTTTCATTATTTGGAATTTGAGGATATGCACATAATTATATTTTTTACAAAGCTAAGTAATTATTTTAATTAAAGAATATTATGCTTTGTGATGTTTTATTATGTCATATATTGTTGATTTCAAATATCATTAAAAAAAAAAAACTTAAAGAGCCAGAGTGCAATCAAGAAAATAAAAAAACAAGCTATAAATCTTTTTTCTTAATTTAAATTTATAAATATAAAAAATAATAAAGTGGCATACAGGGCGTTTGGTCTAGTGGTATGATTCTCGCTTTGGGTGCGAGAGGCCGCGAGTTCGATTCTCGCAACGCCCCATTTGAGTTAATTTTTAACTGTGATTTTTTAGTGGTAATTAAATTCTTTAATTAACAATATATTTGATACAAATGCTTATATTACTGAGGAAAGATCATTTCTAACGTTTTCCAACCAAGTATTTTTATGTCAAACTCTATCTTTCTTAACATAAGTCAAATCTAATACATTTATTTTTCTAACCAGGTCATCAAATGGTAGTCATTTTATGTGACCAAACCATCTAAGACGAGCAAAACTAATGATTGTATTATTGAAAAAAAAATATTATTAGTAGAAGGTTTAAAGTATTATTTACTGAACATCGGTCAATTATGTGATAAGGGATTAGATGTGACGTTATTTCTTGACAAATGCTTGATTTTAATTGATAGTAACTATTTCGAAGGTTTAGAGTGAAAAAAGTCAACCTGAATTATTTAGAGAGTCAAAGTGAGTCTACCAAAATGGACTATTTAATAACCACTATATATAATACTTTGTTGTGAAGACTATATTATGCATGCATGAGAACACTTAAAAAGATCACTAAAAAATTAGAGGAGTATCAAAATTAGAATTTTTCAAGGAGTGTCGTAATCCATTAATTGTTATTTATATGCTATTATCATATTATCATCGCATAACTAATATTATTTAATTACCTCTTTTTCAATATTCTCTTTTGTATGAAAGTAAATGAATATTTATATTTATGTAGACATTTTATAGAGATTCTACAACCTTAAATCCTCAAGCTCACTCTCTCTCTCCCTCACCTTTTAAAAGATGAATTATTATGTGCGGAGGCCGGACACAGAAAACCATCCGATTTATCTTTGTGAATAGTAAAAGTAATATTATTTACTTGGGCTAATTATCCTTTTAATTAGGATTTAAGATCATTAAATTCAATAATCGTTTAGTAATCATAATTAGGCATAGAATGTTAAATTAATTTATTACAAAAATAATATTTTGGCTTTTTTTTTCTTTAACTCAGGATAATGTAAATTTTTTTATAGGATTATGTTCATAGTTCTAATTAAATCACATGAATGTAATTCTATTAATATTATTTTACAAAAAAACTAAAAACTAAAAAATATGCAAAAAAACTTATCGAGAGCTTACACATGTGAGAAAATTAGTGCTATAAGTAAGAAGGATGATTTATATTCATACCACTGAATTATTATATTCTTACATAATATCTAAATCTTTATATTTATGAAATATGTTATTATTCAAATCACATGAAAAAAATATAAAAAATTATAATATATTTTTGATAAACAACATCAATGATATTTTTAATGTAATTTATAAATTATAAAATTATATAAATAAATATAAGAATGTATATATATATATTAAATATCTAAAAATTTAGTAGTAGAAGAGAGAGAGAGAGTTAAATAAGGTTATTTGTATAAATGGCACTAAAAACTATATAATATCTATATTTAGCACTTACATTCATTAAAATTGAAATCTAGCATTCTATTAATGAAATTATTGACGAAGATGAGTCCATATCTTTTTCATCTCTGTCGATAATGTAAACATGAGAGTAGAGAACAAATTCCTCCATCTCCATCTTTCACATAGTCACTATCTTCATGTTTGGCCAATTCTTCCTCTCCCTTCTTTTCTATGTTTATCTTTTCCTCCATGTTCCATTTTCATGTAAGGGAATGTTGCTACAAATCCTTGTCATCCTTCAAAATTTTCGCTTCCACAATTTGCAAGCCCGTTAAATCCCCTTTTAGCGAAATCCCATCTCGACTTTTTCATTCATTCTTCTTATTTCAATCACTGTAGGTCCCATCTATACAGTTCCCAATCAGAATTTCTCGTGACTTTCTCATTTATTAATCATCCAAAGAGCATGTATCAAGGCCATTTTTATTGTCAAGTGTTTTAATAAATGCAGCTCAGTTTGGTATATTGATTGAGAGCTTTGACTATCAACTAAGAGGATTTGAGTTTGAGTCTGCATATGTGATATGTGTGTGAGTTCGATTTAATTGACCCAAATGTCTAAAACAAATTCTAATAAAAAAGGGTTATATTTATAAATAGTAAAATTTAGATGTGATATATATAAATAATTTTGAATCTTATCCTTTTAGTAAATCCCTCTAGCAAACAAAAAAAACCTCACTTCTATCTCTAAAAATCTGAGCCGTTGGTTCCCAATGAACGGCTCTAGATCATGACGGTTGTTGGCGGCGAACCGGACGGGAATCAGTTCACCGTCTTTTTTTCACGTCTGCAAGCTGGATTCCTGAAACGCGAAACAGTAGAGCGCGGCATCCTCCAATTAGGTCTTCTCTATATATAAATTTTCCATCACCGAGAAGATCAGAAGCCAAGCCTCCACCGTCACATCAATCCATCTCGCTCCCGCAAGTTCCAGCGAGGCGTAGCTGGGTATCAAGAGAGGAAGACTCAGATGAGGTGGCCGGAGCGGTTGGCCTTCTCTTTATTTTGGCATAGCTAGGGTTCCTCGGCGAGGGTCGTCGAGTTTCTTCGGGCGCGGGTCGTCGGTGAGGTTCATGGCGTACAGGAGGAAAGTGGGAAGCGCTAGGGCATCGAGTATAGAGGACATAGGATCTGCTGCGGTGGAGGTGACGTCGGCAGTGACGTCTCCACCTCCGTATTCCATCGCCGCGCGGGCGATCAGGGATTCCTCAGCCCATGGAGACTCCTCGCTGTCGTCTGTGTATGGTCAGTCCGCCATTGCCTCTGCGAATAGGGAGTCCAATCGACAGAAGGCGGCCAACGCTGGGCTGGTGAGCGCTTCTCTTCTGCTACCTTGAGAATGTTGCCTATTTGCTTGGATTGGCAAGTCTTACGTTTTTGTAACAGAGATTTCGGATTTGGTGGAATTAGGGGTATGACGAGACGGTAGGAAGGCTTGTTGTAGTTCTATTTGGAGACATTCAGGTGATCATGTGTACTAGCATACCCGATTGGTGGAACAGTAGGGAGAATGATTGTTGGAGTGGTCATACATTTGATTCTATCCATTTTCATGGTAGATTTTGCTTTTTATGTGCAGCTATTTTAGTCATGTGGAACTTTTATGAGGGTTTGGGTGCTGTACTGCTGTGTTGCATTGATCGCCATTTTGATTGAAGTGGCTCCTTTGTAGCTATTTTCAAATAAAATAGAGGGATCAAATGAGACCACGAGATTATGGCTAAATTTTCAATATAGCTACCTTTGCTAGTTAAATTAGGAAGGGAGACTATAATAAATTAGAATTGTGATTTGATAGGATCTCTTAGAGTTTGGAGGATTTTGGGCAATTTCACCATTTCATTTTGACTTGCTTTTAAATCACCTAATATTTCATCGATTTTCATTGGCCTCTTTATTTGAACATCAGGTCGGCTTGTTTATGTGGTTCATTATTTTTTTCCACATCTAGCCGATCTTGCATGTCTTAGGTTTTCTAATATTATTCAAGGTTGCTTTTTTATTTTTTTCATCTATTCGAGCTGTAATTGAGCTATAACCAAGCCAACTAGATTACTCATGGCCCCACTCTTAATATTGCATGTTGTGGCAATTTGAAGAAAAAATTTATGTTAAATGCTCAAATTGGTAGAGAAGTGTAGTGAGGTTTTGTTTTTCTTTTTTAACATAATTTTAATACCAAATTGCAGAGCAAAAAGAATTGAAATTTAGATTTAGATAAGAATGAATTTAATAAAGAGTGAACCAAAGGCATAAGAAAAAGCCAAGTTTCACAGATACCAATTTGCATGGAAAAGTTCTACATTTGAAGTAAGAGTACAACACTAAAACATTATAAATTTCAAATATAAAATACAGATACCAATTTCAAATATAAAAAATTTATGTTAAATGCTCAAATTGGTAGAGAAGTGTAGTGAGGTTTTGTTTTTCTTTTTTAACATAATTTTAATACCAAATTGCAGAGCAAAAAGAATTGAAATTTAGATTTAGATAAGAATGAATTTAATAAAGAGTGAACCAAAGGCATAAGAAAAAGCCAAGTTTCACAGATACCAATTTGCATGGAAAAGTTCTACATTTGAAGTAAGAGTACAACACTAAAACATTATAAATTTCAAATATAAAATACAGTTTATTTTTAAGGTTAACTATATGGATTTTGTCTACAAATAATGATTCAAAGATTTATATACTCTTCTTCTTGAATCTTATAGACACCTATTTCAAGTAGCACTTGCATTGTAGAGGATCTAAAAATATGATTAAAATGGAATTAAATACTTCTCTAGTTGTTGCCCTCCAAAAATAGTTTCTTTTTATAGATTTTGATTTGAAATTATATTCTATGAAGCATGATTGCTTCAAAATGCATTTGAAATATACCCTTGCCTGTTCCGCCAACTACACAATAGAACTCTTTAGAGCTACATTGTCTCAAATTGCTATTGAAATGTTATAATGTTCCTTTTAAACTCCAAAAAAGTGGAGGATGCCCTTCAACGGGTGGCATGAGATGTTTTAGAGCCTATATAAATTTCCAACTACTTCTCTAGCAAATGTTTATCTTTGAATCTTTGGACATTGCTAAACAATATTCTTGTTTTGCTAAAATTCATAGATCTAAGGTTAAAATTGGATCTCTCTCAGAGACCATGGACATAATGGCGATCTTAATCCTCTCTTTGCATGCAATAAGGACATCTCAATGATTGTGCTCTAGGACTAGGCATCATAACTTAAACCACTTTTTGCAGCATGCCCATAAGGTGGAACATCACTTGTGTTAGTACATTAAATCTGGTTGTAGCGGCCATGCCCATAGCGGCATAGTGTTTGCATTGGTAGCTTGCAAAAGTTTTTTGGGTTGAATATGATTTCTGAACTTAATCTTGGTCCTTGCTCTCAAAAATTTTTCAGGAGGTTAGACTTCTAACATCCAAGTTTCAAAGTTTTCAATGACAAACTAGTTGATCATAGAGTTAAGCAAAGGTCTTTTAGTGACTTTCTCTTTGGACAATGTTGTCTTAGTCTCCATTGAATCTCGCATCCAATTTGGGGACAACTAGATTCATGCATGCATCATCTTGTGGAATCCTATCCTTTCAAAAGCCTTTGGCCTCACAAAGGAAAGGACAACATGCCCACCAAGATTAAATTAAGGTATAGCTTCAATTGACAATGTTGATAAATCTTCCTAGGACTTTTAGTCGTCTTGGAAGCTCTATGGTTGGCTATTTATAGCCAAAGTTGTCTATACTCTTAATTATAGTAGTTATTAAACTCGTATGGGATTGCTCACTATGGAGCAATCTATTATTGGCATACTCATTATGGAAAATTATTTGGAAATCTCCTTTTGGGTTTGGATTTTTTGGTCTCAATTTCAAATGAACTTAAGACTAAGGGAACATAGATATTGTTGTGATTCATGGAAAGAAAAATTGTTGTAGCAATTGGTTGTAAAGAGAAAGGAGAATAATAATAATAAGAATGTTGCGATAGAGAGCGACATGAATTGGAGTGATCTTATTTCATCCTTTGTAATGAATTTATTGAAGGCTAGGAGAACCTGTAATAGGAATATATAAAATTTAGGGGTTGACAATTAGCATCATGATTTATTATAATCTGGACAACCCATGGAGTGATGAGGTGGTAGTGCTAGTTGGACTGGTGCATGAAGTGGAGGATTTAGAGGAGGTATTGTAGGAGGCGGAAGTCTTGAACTAGGGCAGACAGCGGGCCAAGGTGGGAGATTTCAAAATATTTTTACACACTCGCAGTGAAGCAAACAATGATGGTATTCTTCTGGTTGAGCTCTTGCTGAGGGGACTAACTTGCTTGCAAGTAGCACATGCTGATATTATGCCAGCCAACAGCTTTAGCTGGAATAATGTTTTGGAGATTTTTTTCCTAATATCAAAGCAACTTCCAATCATTTGGCCCGTCTTCATTCCACACATTTAAGTGGAAGAAGCAACTCTGTTTGCCATTGCGGATGTAACCATATCTTCTCTCCAGGTGAAAGTGCAGCGGTCACTTTCTTTGTGGCAGCAACCACCTCTCTCCGTAATTGCATGTGCTGCTCACACTGAATTTTCGTCACTTTGGTGGACCGTGGCTCATTAACTCTCACCCAAAACAAAAATTTTCCGTCTAGTGTGCCATCGAGTACTCCCACTTCCTTTCCACTCAAGCTTTTGGTGGCCTTCTTATTGGTTTGCAATCACAACTTAGCTCTTTCTTGTTTTAACATGTGGATGGATACCAAAGCTTCATAATTTGATTCACTCAGATTATTTTTAGTGTAGCTTACAAAATAATTGTTTTCTAAAATTGAATTGTATTGTGTTATGGAAGTAATATATGATGATTGCATGTGGAGTAAGTAACTGGCCAGAAAAGTACATGTATTATTCTGGAACTAGTACATGAAATTGGATTCCAAGTATATAAATTTGCAGAGTTCTTCATATCTTCGAGAGGTGATTGATTATTTTCTATTCATTGAATCAATTTGTGCAGTTCGATTGAAACATGCTTATATGATAATTGCACGATCAGCATTAGAGGTTCTGAGGTTTTGAACAATTTTAGGTGATTTATTGCATAAAATTGATCTGGAGGCTAGTGAGTATAAGTTTATTCTGTTGCTAATTGAAAGGAATATTTTAGTTTAGCTTGGGCAGGACTTTTTGATCACCTTGTATTTTCATTTTTCTGTGTTATTATTAGTTCATTCGCTGGGTATTCATGCTGCGCATGTATGCTTGTGTGCCATGCTTGCTTTTGTTTTTGTGATGTATTGCATGGAAATTGTGATTTTGTAATTTAATGTCATTTTTATATGAATCATCGGATGGGAAATGTTGAGGGTACAAGAAATTGACGTTTATACATTTTGGAGGTCTTCAATGAAGCTCTTTATTTTTGCGAAAATTTTTGGTGCAATTAGAGATAATTTCCCTACTTTAGCTGACATCTATTCATATGGCATAGTATTGGAGTACCATGTTTTTGTTTTTTTTTTTTTGCAGTTCGGGACATTTCAATCTGACAAAGCGCCTCTTGATACAATGACATTGTGGAGCCAACAAATTGCAAAATTTTTAACCAAGGGATTGAACGTGGCCTGGAAAATTACTTTTCTGTTGATATTTCACTGCTAACGTAATCACCTTTTAGTGGAAAATAACTATTCTTAGTTTCCCAACTTTCCTTTAATTTATAACATGTAGAAGCCACATCGTTGAAATATTGCCAAATCTGATCCACTAATTTAAACGATATTGTTCAGTATCTTGTTTATTTATATAGAGACTAGCCTACATTGTGAGCTTCTTTAATGAAGTGATCTCGGAGAATGTCTCTTTTTCAGTGTTTTTTATTGCGATTAACTTGGACTATTTTGTTGATTTCTTTTTATATGAAAATGCTGACTGGATTCAATGATTCACTTGTTTATATTATTGTCGTTCATGTGTACTTTTTTACTGCAAATAGTCTCATCGTTTTTTAATTGCAAGCCATCCTTGACTTTTCACTGCAGGATGCTACTTCTTATGAGTACACATCAATGAATAATTTGAATGAATCCAAAAATGGTTTTTGGGGTGTTCTTGCTAGAAAAGCTAAAAGCTTTCTTGAAGATGATACTGCGGCTCAGAAACTTGAAACATATGAAAGAGAGCATCCCAAGATGGTTGATAAGAAGTCTGTTAGACAGGTAAGAATCATACGACTCCCTCATTATTGAGTCTTAATAAGGTATTTTTTTCCAAAATTGATGTAAACTAGAGGGCCTGGCTGCACTTTGCTTTTGGTGCAATGTTATTCTGAAAGGTTATTCGACTTCCTGTTCCGATTAACTTCTTGATAGTAAGCTTTGATTTTTATTATACTTCTCAATTTATTTAATTTATGACTTCCTTACAAACTAGAGTAGATATGCAGCTTTTTTTGCTTTTTTTTTTAATTTTATTTTTCTCTTTTGCCAAATAGTTTATCCTCCTGTAATGACTAGCAACTTCATCTTCCATTCAAACTTATTTCTTGACCAACAGCAGCCTCCATTTGAATGAACCATTTTCCTTTATTAATCATTGCGCTGCAACTTGTCCAGCTTTCACAGTACAAATAACTTGCGATAAATTATTGTAGTGCTTTCCAGATTTTGCTTGTTTTTTTTTTCTCTTCCTAGGTAAATTCTATTAGTCTTTTCATATATTTATTATTTCCATCTTTGAATTTCTTTTTCAAACTGTTGGGGCTGTGATTACGAAGAGAGAGGACTGATTTGTGCAATCAAGGCACTCTTGAATTAATCAATCTAACATGGATGGAATGGACTGTGAGGTTTTTTTAAGAGTAGTAGTAGGAGATGCTGCACGGATAATGGGGGCGGGAGGGGGGATACGGTCACTACAGCATCCTCACCTTTTCCTACTACTGTCCTTCCCCACCAACATTATCACTAGAAGGATTATTTATCAAAGAAACTTCATTATATTCTTAATTCTTACACCTAAGAGAAAATAGTTCAAGAATCAACTTGACATTTTGTTTAGTTAGTGCGATGCACAAAAGATATTCAAAGCGGGGTTCTTTTATGTATGTTTTATTTGTGTCAACGAAAATTTTAATGGATGAGCTTTTTTGTTGAAATGAGTGATAAGGTATAACAATTAGAAATTATTTAGAAGAGAGGTTGTACGATTATAGGACAACAATGTTGCACCGATACACCTATTTATGAAGGCATGTTGTATCTGATACACCGATGCACAGACATGCCTCAGATATGTCACCAATACGTGTCGGATAAGTCAAAGCCATATCCAATTAAAATACTATTTAATTTCAAAAGGAAACGCGTATCCGATACGCGTGTCCCTTGAAAAGCAAAAAGAAATCCAAAAAAAAAAGCTTCGTATTTACTTTCGTGGCTGCGAGCAAGGTTCTCTCATTTCCGAAATGGATTTGATTCTCTTGATGACATGGGAATATTAGAAATTACTAATCTTTCATTTGATGAGCCTGAATTTGAAGCTATGATATTTATTGAAGATGATATATAAGTTCAAAGACAAACCACTGAAGAAGCTAATCATATCATTCATTCTATTGAATAGTTAAAACTTCGTGTTCTAAACAATTTATGTTTATGCTTTTGTTGTTGTACTAGACATTTAATACTTGCTTATAGTTTGATATTATAAGCTAAAAGGCTACAAATGATGTTGTTGTCATTTTTTTTGTAATTTCAAATATTATGTTTTGATTGATTTCTTAAATTTTATGTATGATTTATAAATTATAATGCCGTGTCCGCGTCGTACCCGTATCCTATATTTTTAAAAATTGACATGTCCTGTATTCGTATCGTGTCGTATCCGTGTTGCCGTATCCGTATCGGTGCAACATAGTAGGACAAAAACCAAGAATGAATGAATTTGAAAGGATTGTTATTAGTCAATTAATTATGAATTTAAGCACTTTTATGGTTGCATGTGTGTCTGTATGTGTGTTTGTCTATACACAAATACACTACTTTATAGTTTTTTGTTACTTTATTATTATTGATGTTAAATTTTTTGCTTTTCAGTGTGTCTATATCAACATTTAAGTGTTAAAAAAATGTGTCATTTATTCTTTGAAATTCGGCAACTTAGTTTAGAAAGGTGAGTGTCTCAGCTCTTTCCTTTCACCACACAGACAATATTGGGCCTTCTCAAATTATTGGTGCCGTTTACCTAAGTGAGTTTGCGTGCCTTTTAAGACTTAAGCACCTTATAGGTGGTCTTGCTGTCCAAACCCATTCCACAGGAGAGTTTTCACCTCGAGCTGTTGTATGGTGGACATTACCCTAGTACTTACCGGATTCTCTTTTAGTATTTAGCATGGCTTTATGTTCATGCTGTGGAAAGGTGTAAGCCTTTTCGTTGGGAAGTTGACATTTTGTCAGTTGCAGATCAATCAAACCCAACAGCCGCCACAGATTTACTCAAAGATGGAGATTCCACCTCAAAGAAGCTCAGATTCTATAACTTCTTCCCTTAATTACATTGGTGGCACCATAAAAAATGCTCTTGAAGTAAGTATTAGCTTCCTTTTTCTTTGAGTACTTTTCTTCCAAAAGCTCTTATCAATACTTAATAGATAATGCCTCTCTTATATCCAGGAAGGCTTCACAATTGTGGAGAACAAAAACAGCTGACATCATTCAGGAAACCCGAAAATTGCAAATCCGGAGAAAAGGAGCTAGCCAAACCGGACAAAATCAGGATAAAAACAAAACATCTTTGAACAGCTTCCCTCAAATTCAGTCTGATTATGAAACACAACTGAAGGCATCCCGCGACGTAAGGTGGCAACTTTGTATCACTGGATGGCATGTAGAAATTGTTATGCGTATGTTGGTTTGCTTAGTTCAAACTTATTTATCACATCATCCTGGTCCCTAGTCATTGGCTGCATATTTCATTTACGAAGAACTACAACAAAAAAACATTTTCATGATTAAATTTTGGAGGAAATCATAAAATTGATGTCCATGTAAGCTGCAACAAATAATTGCTTGGGTGCAGTGTTAAATATAGGCAAGAGTTCCCACATTATGGACGAATGTAGGCAAAGAAGCTAGTACTTAAAACTAAAATTATTTTAGGAACTTAGAATATAAGTTTCCTTATAGGCAAATTAATAGAATTAATAGATATTATGATTTATACGAAAATAAGTATTCTATGTATTCATGAAACTAAATACGTTTGAGAGAATGCTAAGGAGATTGATAGTTTAGGATTTAAACCGTAGTATTTTGGTAAGAGTCGTACTAGAAATAGTGTAGGTATGATTATAAATAAGAGTTTAAAGTATAATATTATAAAAATTAATATAATTGGAGATATAATTATAGCTTAAAAAAATCATTGTTGATGTGATGTACTGGCAGATTTGATTGGGAGGGAATCAAAAAGTTTCCTAATCAAGAGGAGCTGTTTAGGAAGGTTCTTAATCAAAGGGAAATTATTTAGAAATATTTAAATTATAATTGGGAGGGAATTATTTACGCGAGAGATCTAATTTAAATTCAAAATTTAAGAGGGAATTATTTAGGGAAAATAAGGAGGAATTAATGGGGGATTGTTTAGGAAAGTATTAATTACAATTGGAAGAAAATTAATTAGGAAAATAAATCTAATTTGAATTCAAATCTGAAAAGGAATTATTTTGGTAAAGGGGGCTGATTTGGGAGGGAATTATGAGAGCCTATTTAAGGCTAACAATAGGGTTATTTCAAATTATGTTTTGTGAGTTTGCCGAATTTAGTTTATTCTTAGGTTATTTGGGCTTTAGTTAGCGGCTAGGGATTTGGGAGAGCTGGATCTTTATCTCCAATTGAAGATCCAACGATATCGCATCCACTTCCTATCTTGATGCTAAGATTTTTAATATTATAAGTGCTTATGTTCCTTAAGTAGGTTTGTATATGAGTTCAAAATTAAAATTTTGGAACGACTTAGAATAATTAATACAAAAGATTTCTTTTGAAGAAAAAAAAATATTGAACGATATTTAAATAGACATGTTGGTAGTGAGGTCGATGATTTTAAAATCATTCATGGTGCTATTGGTTTGGAGCGACTAATGAAGGTGGTATGATCATATTATATTATTCTTTAGATTGTAATTTTGTAATTGCTAATACCTTATTTAATAAAAAAGATGAGCATCTCATCACTTATGAAAATGGATATAATAAAAATCAGATTGATTATTCTCTTATAAAAAAAATTAATCATTTATATTGCAAAGATTGTAAAGTTATTCCGAGTGAAAGTTTATGTACCCAATATTGCTTATTAGTTTTGAACTTTAAAATGAATCGGTAGAAAATAAAAAATAAAGTAAAACATTGTTTTATGATTAGATGGAGCATTTAAAGAATATTAAGAAAAATATTTTTAAAGTAAGATGTTAGATGTTAAGATTTTGTTTGTGCATGAGAAAGATAATATTATGTGAAAAAAATAATTAGTAACATTAAGAATGTTGCAAAAGATGTGCTTGGAGTATCAAAGGAAAAATTTCTTAATAATAAAAATAGTTGGTGGTGGATTCAACATATGCAATGAAAAAGTTAAAAAATAAGAATATTTGTTATAAAAATTGGTTTAAAATATAAAACATTCTGATAATTAGGAAAGATATAAAAAGGTCCGTACGGAGTTTAAGAAAGCAATATGTGATGTAAAGAGTTTAGCTTTTAATGATTTATATAATATATTATATACTAAGGATGGCAAAAGATATATATATATATATATATATATATATATATATATATATATATATATATATATATATATATATGTGTGTGTGTGTGTGTGTGTGTGTGTGTGTGTGTGTTAACCAAACAAAGAGATAGGGGTAGTAAAGATTTAGTTCAAGTGAAGTGTATTAAGGATGAAAATCAAAAAGTGCTTTTATTAGAAGAAGATATTCAACAAAGGTGGATGAGATATTTTTTTAAACGTTTCAATGAAGATTATGAGAATGCAATCGACTTTAGTGACCTTAGCAACCTAAATGAAAATAAAGATTTTTGTTTTTATCGGCGTATTAGTAAAACCGAAGTTAGAAAGGCTTTAAAGAAAAATAAAGTGTGGAAAAGTTATTGGACCTGATGATATTCCAATAGAGGTGTGAAAATGATTAGGAGATGAAGGAATTTATTAGCTTACTAAACTTTTTAATATTATTTTGTAGATTAAAAAGATGTCAGATGAGTGGAGAATGAGTATGTTGATTCCTATTTTTTAAGATTAAGGTGATGCACAAGATTATACGAATTATAGAAGAATTAAGTTAATGTGTCCTACTTTAAAACTATGGGAGAGAGTTATCGAGCATAGGTTGCGGCATGATACTAATGTTTCTCAAAATCAATTTGGATTCATGCTGGGTAGGTCTCATACCATGTAGGTGCTAGGGAAGCTATACATTTATTGATAGGTTTGATAGAGAAGTATGTAGAGAATAAGGAGGATTTATATATGATATTTATTGATTTAGAGAAGACATATGGTAAAGTTCTGAGAGAAGTGCTATGAAAAGTTTTAGAAAAGAAAGGTGTTAATAATGCTTATATTCAAGTCATTAAGGATATGTATGCAGGAGTGTTACTTGTGTTCAAACACAAGGTGGTTTGACCAAGTATTTTTTTTTTATTTCTATTGGATTACATCAAGGATCAGCCTTAAGCCCATATCTTTTTTTGCTTTAGTTATGAATGTTCTCACTAGACATTTGCAAGAGGTTGTACCTTGGTGTATGCTTTTTGCTGATGCTATTTTTATTGTTGTTAAGACTAGAGAGGGAGTTGAAGGTAAACTTGAATTATGGTGGTCAACGTTTGAGTCTAAAGGTTTTTGGTCGAGTAGATCTAAAGCAGAATATATGGAGTATACTTTTAGTATTAATAAATCTAGTGGAGGAATTGTGACTTTGGGCAATCAAGTCATTAATAAGAGTATATGTTTTAGATATCTTTGGTCTATTATTCAGAGTGATGTTGAAATAGATGAGCATATTATTAGTATAATTCAAGATGGATGGTTGAGGCGGAGGAATGCATTGGGTTTGTTGTGTGATAGAAAAGTTCCCCTCAAACTTAAGAGAAAATTCTATAGGATGGTGGTGAGACCTACAATGTTTTATGGTATATAATGTTGGCCATTAAAAGAGAAGCATAATATGAATTTTGTAGAGAGTAGGATGCTCAGGTGGATGAGCGGTTTTACTCTTAAAGACATGATACGAAATGAGCATATACGTGAAAATGTTGGAGTAACTCCAGTGGAAGATAAGATTAGAGTCACTTTAGATGGTTTGGTCACAAAAAACGGCGGCCTTTCAATGATGCATTAGATTTGACTTATGTTAAGAAAGGTAGAGGTGAACCTAAAAAAGGCTTGGTTAGGAAATATTAGAAATGATCTTTTTTATTAGATTTAAATTAGAATTTAACTCTTAACATGACACAATGGAGAAAAAAGATTCATGTAGCTGACCCCCACATAGTGGGATAAAGACTTGATGTTGTTGTTATTGGTGGTGAATACAAGATTTAAGTTAACTCGGTGTTGGAGTAGTAGTTGATTCTTGGGCAATTGCACTGTATGGTTTGACTTATGAGTCTAAGAGTCATTATGGACTGCATAAAATATGTTTCCTGATTTCACCGTCCGCATTGAAGAATTCCTTACTGGAGTCGGTTATAATGGCATCTACTCATTTATTTTGAATATCACTTTGTTCTGTACTAGGGTATTTTAAGGTATGAATGATATAAATGCCATATTCTTTTTATGCTTTTTTCTGCTTTTCCAGGCTGTAAATGGATGGGTGCAAGGGCCAAGCTTCTTATTTTATGGCCCTATATTTAATCCTCTTATTATGCCGCTCATTCATTAATGAAATAATTGACCTCTTCTCTTTTTACGTCCTTTTTAACTTTTACAGGTTGCAAATGCAATGGCTGCAAAGGCCAAACTACTTATGCGGGAGATGAAGACTGTCAAGGCAGATCTTGCTTTTGCAAAGGAACGATGCACTCAACTTGAAGAGGAGAACAGAATGTTAAGAGAGGGTCTTGAGAAAGGCAGCAATCCAGAAGATGATGATCTGGTATGCTTGTCCTTTAATTTCTTTAAATACTAGATGTTATTCAAATGCGTTTGGGTCTGAAAATCAGAGAAGAAATTAGCTTTTTTGTTTCTGGCATTTATTTATTATCTGCTGAAAGCAAACAATCTATTGAAATTCTTATTGCATTTTTAATGCAATTGCAAAGGCTTATACTTTATACCAGGGTAAAATATATGTTGAAAGCATTTATAATTCTTTCCATATCTCCTATTTTACACAATCTTGTTTATCATCTAGTCCTTTTTTTTAATTCGAACGGTTTCGTGCATTTCTATTTAATCTTGCAATGAACTGGTTGTCTTCCACATTATTCTCTTGCTGATCTGTGTGTCTAATGAGATTTAAAATCTTTCTGTATACATTTACCATTTGTTCAGAACTCTACATTTATGATTTATTGATCATAAACTACATCTTGAATGTTTATAGCTATTCTTCCCTTATGAAATTTAAATAGGAGAAGATAGGATCATTTTCGTCCATCAATTCCTTAAAAGAGAATCAAAATAGCCCTACCATGAAATTATTTTGATTTTTTTTTACAGACTTGAAGGACCAAAATGATTCTTTAATATAATTAGGGATCATTTTCATAAAGAGTCAAAGGATTATTTTGATCTTTTTTTCTCTTCAAAATGATGTTACCATGTATCTTATTCTCTAGGTACATTTCTTAATCTTGTTGATTACTAATAGATCTGAAAGTTAAAAGAAAAATTTTTCCCGAGGATATGTATTTTCACGGTGAGGGTTTTAAAGGTCTTAAAGTGTGTCATGTGAGAATAGGATAAAAAAAAGACATGATGCTTATGAAAGACTCGGTGTTATTAACAAAGTATTAGAAAACAACGTCTTATTTTACTTGTTGGATTCTAGGGCTAAATGTGGGGTTGCCATTACATGGGGTTAAATAATTCAAAATAAAAGAGAAGTGAGATCATGGAGTTGAGGAAGTTGTGTTTGATCATGATTGAACTTAATAGGATACTAATTAATTCATCAAGTTCATTGTGTACTTTTCGGTGGTTTAATGGGTAATGAATTTTAATTATTTTAGATTTTTTAGGAGGGGAGTAGTAAAAACTTATCGTGTCAGATCCATCTGACCTGTAATGTTCAACACTTTGTATTTACTGAAGGTCAAATGAACCATAGGAACCACAACTCCCTAATGCCCGTGTTGATACCCACGATGATAAGGATCCCACATGCCAGTTGCTTTCCATGATATTTCGCCCCTCGCATCTCGTCCATGATGCTCTGAAATCATAAATACATCATGTTTTGACTAAACTTACCTCCTTTCTTCTATATCAGAGAAACCCTTACCTTTCACCAAGAACAGCTCACTCTTGACTTTCTCCTATTCTGTCTTCCATGGCTTCAATCCTATCAGCTAAACACCCTCTCAAAACTAAAGTCTCTGTCGCCTGGACCTCCATCTCTAGCTCCTTACTCGGTCACGTTATCCATGAGGCCAGAATCAATAGGAACATCCCATTGCACAATCTGGATATTTTTTTTAAACCTCAATGACATAAATCGTGTCACCACCCACCATGATAGCTGGTGTAAATAACCTCCTAGCTTTACCCATGATATAAATCATGTCTTTTGCTCTACTATTCCCCTCTTCTGAGCACATAGCCTTCTTAACTGGGGAAAAATAAAAAATTATGAAAATTATGGGAGATATTGCTCAACTTAGATTTCTCAGCTCCTATTATTTTCGGTCTTCCATGAGTTGCACCACTGAACAATGCACGTGCAAGTGCTCTCAACCACCTTTGCTGCTAGAGTTCGCTACAAGTAGCTCAAATAAAAGGCCCAAAATGGCACCAAGGGCAGCTTTCATCTCACTTATATTTTTTGCTCCTCTCTTAGTATGAAACCAGCATCATGATAAGAAAATTGTCAAAAATCAGCTGCTGACCACAAGCACCTCTACCTCCAGAAATGAAGTAGCAGTTGATAATGTTATGTTCTCAAAAAGTGATCACAAGTCCCAGCTGCGTTAGATTACTTTTGGCTTCAATATAGAATATATATCAAAAATAAAATGAGAGCTTAGACATTGATTGTATAAAAGTCAAACAAAAGATGAGAATATGACATGCATTTATTGGATAAGTTCTTTGTTGGCTGTATTGTACTACCATGAAGTGAACGTTGAGAGAGTTTGCTTTGACAAAGAATTGAAAGTTTTGTGGATACCTAAGTTAACAAGATTTTTTATTTGTTTTCTTTTCTTTTTTACTTTATTGAGCACTGTACAAGTGTTCCTATTCATTTTCTTGTGATGTATTATGATTTAACTGAAGATGTGTAATCAAACATTTGTTGCAATCCTGGTTCATGGAAATTCAAACTATATGCTTTAACGTTCAATCAAGAGAAGCATGTTAGTTCTGTGTGGAATCTAATTGTGTCAATCAATCGGGTTGTACTGTTGATTTGGATCTCAATTCCATCGGTCGAGCTTGCCCGGGGGTTGCAAGGGGACCTCCTCTTGCTTTGGGTTCAGGGTTTTATACTCTAGTGCTGCGATAATCAACACTTATTCTGCATTTTTGAGACAGAGTGGAGTGCTGCGACGCTCCAAAAACCCCAGCTCTGCTAGTGAGGCTAGTCAATTTTCTTTCTTGGTTTTCATGTTTAACTTGAAGGACTGTGTCCATTAGGGTGATTAAGGTGTGTCTCTTTGTCAGTTATGTAAGAGAACGGTGCAAGAGTGAAGAGAGAAAATGAGAGAATGAGAGAGTGAGAGTGAAAGATATCTATATAATTTCTCTCAATTTTCATCGTGAATTTCTTGATGTGGTGTGGCTCCCTATTTTTTTTCCAGTTTTGGGTTTTTCTACATTAAATCCTGGTGATCTTTCTTTTCCACTGCATTTTCTCTTCCTTGTATGTGTTCGCTGCGTTATTTACTTCCCAACAAAGTGATTGTGTAGATCCAAATTGGAATTAGTTGATGCTTCATAATCAACGAAAGGGAGCCTTAAATAAGCCAATTAGAACCCTAATAATTTAAAGCAAAGGTTGCTCAAGGTTGTTTAATCATCTAAAAGGCCAATTAGATTTATTATTGCCTTGATCATTAAATATGGGTTTAGTTGATATCATATTGCTAATTCAAATAACACCTTACGAAGTTCAGTCCTCAAACAATTCTATACAACATAAGGCTAAAAAATAAGCTAACAGGTCCATCAACTGAACTTTGCCAATTTCTATGTTACCAAGCCCACCAAAAACCAATTTAGGCCAATTTCCATGCTATAAAACTTTGTGCAGTGGTGTGTATTTGATCAGTTTGGGTGATTTGATTTTCAAATTAGTTAAATCAATTAGTTTTAATCAGTGAATTTTACTTTAATTCTGGATGATGAATCAAAATATAATTAAGTTTAATATAGAACTTAATTACCTTTATCTTAAATAACATGTATCAAGAATAATGTCAAGTAATCTTTTTGCAAAAAATTATAATTTTGATATGTGGAATAAATAATATACATGTTGATCTTTCTTTCATTTAGTTATTTATAATTCACAAGATCCATTGATTTAATATTTGAAATAACTTTTATAATTAAGTTATACATGTACTAGGCCGAATACCACATGAGCTCACTCGAATTCGGCTCATTTACACCCCTAATTATTTTGGTATTTGATTTCCTTTATATAGTCAATAAAAAGTCTTCTATTGTTGCTGCTATTTGACCCCTCGTATGGTGACTGTTTCCCATTTCTTCTCAGATAAGGTTACAATTGGAGACATTGCTAGCAGAGAAGGGACGACTGGCGCATGAGAACTCTGTCTATGCTCGGGAAAATCGGTTCTTGAGAGAGATCGTCGAATACCACCAGCTCACAATGCAGGATGTTGTTTACATGGATGAAGGCGCCGAGGAAGTCACCGAAGTCTACCCTATTCCACCCCTCTCAACTCTAACTGCTACCGCGCCGCGAAGCTCATCTCCCGAACTCGCCTCCATTTTTGTTCCTGAATCGTGTCCCATCGCGCCGATGCCGCCATCGCCATCACCATCACCACATTCGTCGAGGGCCGCGGCCGCAGCCACCAGTCCTGAGTGAGAAGTAAGCATCATTTTCATCAATATCGCTTGTATAGTCATATAATCAGTCACCCTCTTGATGCTTGCATGCCTAACTTTTAGCTCATTTTGGTAATTTATTTATTGAAATTTATAAACCCTAAATCTGCATTCAAACTTTACTTTGCAACCATGTGTGGCAAACTGGCAATTGTTAGTGATGTGGTTTCTAGCCTGCCTTTTGGTATATGGATGTTCTGTAAAGTTGCATATTTGATCATCTTTGAAGTGTAAACTTTCATGAATTTCATCGTTACGAATAAAGCTAAATATAAATTGAATTATTCTTCACTTTGTTTACATAGTTTTATGCTACAGAAAACTCAAAGATCAAAATGGTTCATAATTATATTAAAGAATTATTTTGTTCCTTTATGTTTTTAAAAAGGAACTAAAATAGTCTTCCCGTGGATTATTTTGATTTCTTTTTAAAGATTTGAGGGATTGAAATGATCCTTTAATAAAGTTGAGGATCCTTTTTTGTCCTTTGAAAAAAATCGAGCGATCTTTTTCTATTTCTCCTTATTATTTAAGATGTACTCCCAAAAGTTTTGGGATTGTTGGTTCAACACAATTGTAATAGTGGGAAATCATTCCGTGCGGAGTCCAAATGTAGAGGATTTTCTGGATTGCTGTGTATGTACTGTGTATTTACTGTGTATTTGTAGATATACAATAAATAGGTAGCAAATTAACAATACTAACTAAATATTTAGTAAAAACTTAGAAAAAATGCAAAAAATACATATTAAATACTAAGCAAATATTCACAATTAATGATTGGCTTAGTATTTGTTGTGTATCTATAAATATACAGTACATATGCAGTGTGGACACAGCAATTCGGAAAATCCTCTACATTCGGACTCCGCATAGAATAATTTTCCGTAATGGTGTTATTAAAAATTTGTATGATATACTTTCTTTTTTTTATAGTTTTGTAGTGTATATTATTGTTATGTTTTTATTTGATTATAATTTTGTTTTATATGTTTTTAAAAATTTTATGAAGAGAGCTTTTGCTTTTCACAATCGGATTTGCCAGCATTAGAATGATAGTTGCACAAAAAGTATCATTATTTGTTGAAGATAATTTATAACACTTAAAATGACTTCCAACAAATTGATTTTATTTTCTGATTGTTTCACAGGTAATTTGAACTGTATAGCTATTTTAGAAAATTATTTTTTATTATATTTTTTTTTCTTTAAAAAATAGTTATTTAAAACTGTCATGTATAATATTTTCCTCAAAAACTTCTGTAATATTTTACCCTCTTGCTTTGTAACTTCTGTGCAAAGCTATTATATGTAGCTCTCTTTAATATGTTGGTCGAAAAATTTTGATTATCAATTAAGAGATTTTGTACCTTCTCCTCTACCATATCTTCACTTTTCATCATTTCTGTATTAAGAAAAAGTAAAAAAAAAAAGACCAAATAAATAAGTAATGGTCTTATCATATGATTGATGTCTGATATTAATATAAAAATTACTTTTTCAAATTGGCTATTTTACGCTGCTCATCTTGGCCTGTTGGTTGAACGTTTAGATTTTCAATTAAGAGGTCTTGAATTTGAGTTTTTATGTATGGGTTGTATGTGTGAATTTGTCTTAAATGGTCTAAATGTTAAAAAAAAACGGCTATTTTTTCTCTCTCTATCTTTTGCATGCAAATTTATCTCTCTTTCTTTCCCTTTGTTCAGATCTTTGTTAGGGGTGTTGACTCTAGTAGTCTATGGCTTGAGCATGAGCTCGATTGACTAATCGATTTCGAGCTCACGATGTTCTACGAGCTCAAATTTGCTCATAAATCAGCTTGTTTATTGCCAAAAAAAAAAAGACTATGACCCAAGTAATTATTATAATAGAATGATAAAAATTATAATAAATTAGAGTAAAACAAATAAATATTTATTTAATGTAAGAAATTAAAATATAATTTTTAAAAATTTAGTACTTAAAACAATGAATTTTAATATATTTTAAGTGTATTTTTTGTTAATATTGTTTAAGCGAGCTTGTTTAGAATCTAACAAGTTGAGTTAGAGTTGGCTTAGGCTTTGTTTGTTAGCTCATTGAATTTAGCTTACGAGCCACTTATCAAATAGAACCCGAGCGTGCTCATAAGTTGGCTTGACTCGCTCATCATCTCACTCTCTCCAGTATTCTCCAAGTGCTCTAGTGTTTCCTAAACATATCAATAGTATGCTTGGTATGGCATTAAGTCCGATGCCAAATCCGAAGAACCATTGTCTTCACTCGCATGGAAAATTGGATCCTAAGTGGGACCTCGTCAAGAAGGTTTTCTCTAACGATGAGTACTAGCTCGCTACAATTGAAGACGATCGGATTATACCTCCGATTAACATAAAGTTTCATCCTTATGTTGATGATTTTCTTTTTGAGCTTTACAAAGTATTTAAGCCCTAAAAATGCATTCCCCAAAGATTTAAGAACATTGGCAAACTTGAAGAAAAGGAGAAGCCATTCATATGTGAAGCAAAAGCTTTACAAAGTAAACATGTCATCACAATGCATTTCCTTAAGATCAAGGCTTCATTTGGAATAATTTTCTTACTATTTTAGAGAGAGCAGCTTTTTAAAGCTATTGGAAAAAACAACTTTTTAATACAACTGACTTTTGAAAGCAACGAAAAAAATAATGAACAAATAGAAATTTTACAATTATTTTTTTCCCTAAATAAAACCTCAATGCGCCTTGCATCATAAACTATGGTAATTAGAAGCAAATACTACCAAATTATTTGCATCTTTCAAATATTGTTTAGGATATTGATAGAATGTAGCAAAGTACCACTTTTGTCTTTTGACCTAATAGTTTTGATCTCAAAGATTGTATGTTTTTTTCGTAAGAGGTATCTACAATCATACGTGTGAGAGGAGGCACACTCGGGAAGGAGCCCTTCCATGCCATGAAGAAGTTGCCCACACCGATTATAGAGATATAGCGAACTTCAAGAACGTACAGGGATTCAAGCGAAAGGGGATTTTGATGATGAAGTTATTAAAATTAAGATACAAATTGATGGAGTTTTCCTGTAAAAATATTAAAGCTGAATCAAATAATTAGAACCAATTTGTTTTATGTCGATCATATTCAATCGATGTCTGATAATCAATAAGATATGTGCCAACTACTATATCACACCTTTTTTGGCAAAGACTCGAGCCTCCCTGTCATAAAAATCACTTTGAACTTACTTTCAATATATCAAAGTTAGGCTTTTTTTGGGACGACTTTATTACTGCTTCTTAAATCAACTTTTTAGTATAAAAATTTAAATATTTATTATGCTAGCAAGTAATTTTAAGAAGCAATGAGAAAACTTCCTTAAACTAGTTGTAATAAATTTGAACTATTTTAACTTTGAACTCAATCAAATTCATTTTGAAAGACATCATTTTTTTTAAATAGTTAGTAAATATTCTCCTCAAAAAAAAAAAAAAAAAGTAAATATGAAAAATTGTCTCTCATTAAAAATTTGAAAATATGTTGAAATATATTTAGAAAATGCTTTTATTTTTAAAATATAATCTCAAACACTATGTAAAGGGTGGAGCCGTCGGGCTAACCCGCCGTTTGGTGCCAGCGACGACGCACTCGCAGTCACCGATCTCCCTCCCTCCGTCGAGATCTCTCGCACTCTCTGCAGTCCGCAACATCGATATCTCTCCGATTCTCTCTCTCTCCCGCTAGCACTGTAGAACTCCTATTAAATGGCAAAACCATCAAAGAGAATTTTTCATGATTTCCAGAGGCTTTGCTCCCATGAGATCGTTTCAAGGCGCTGGCATCAAAGCCCTATCTTATATGGCCAACCTGCTTTATTTTGTTCGAAGAATTTATTTTCCGATTTCTCTACAAGCCTGTACCAGCCTGGGGGAATTTGGAGCAGGTTGTACTCCTGTGAGCCTCCCTCTAAATCCCCATCTATCAATGTTGTGCTTTCTCGTTTCATCGACAAGAACTGTACGAATTTTTCTCATGGGGTTTGGTCTTCTGGGTTTTCGCATTCAAGGGCAATGAGCTCCGGGTTTTCGCCCAAGTTGCCAATTCTTTCTTCGAAGGTCGCGGGGCTTCGTGGTTTTTTGGAAAAGGGCTCAATATATAGGCTTCTTTCTGTTAAGAGTTTGGATACCGGTAAAATTGCTGAAGGTTTTGGGAAATCGGTGGTCAGTAAGTCTCTTTCGAGCATCAGATTGACGTTTTCAAGGTACCGAGAGGTAATTGGGTTGCAGTTGGAGGCTTTCTGGAAGAGGAATTATCTTTTTATTCTCGGCGCTGGTGGTTTAGTTCTGTGCATTGCGTTGTGGAGGTTATTGTTTGGACTTGCAAGCACTTTTGTGGGGCTTTCTGAAGGCATGGCAAAGTATGGGTTCCTTGCTCTGGCAACTGCTATTGTTGCTTTTACTGTAAGTATTATCTATTATGTAATGATGATTGGACATGCTTGTTGTGTTACATTTTCATGCGTTGAACTTTTATGCTTTTAGTTGTACCAATTGTTTAATTAAATCTTAGACATGATATAGCTTTGCCTTGGTGTTAGAGAATTGCTGCGAACTTCAAGCTTATCTTTCTTCCTTTCCCAGTCGTGAATAGGATGATGTCTTGACTGTGGTTTAGGGATTAGGAGGAGAATGAGGAATAGTGATAGAAGCTCATGGACAAGGGGAGAGGATTGAAGAGATTGTAAGAGCAAATATCAATATTCAATGTTAACCAAGTCTTATATTAGCATATGGTCCGTTTATATAGGGTATGGGCCAAAATACAACCACATTGTTCACACTTAAGGATAAAAAGTAAACATAACATGACATCGAATGAACACTGATAATCAAAGTGTTGTCAAAGAGCTAATCAGATAAGGATCACTAATCTTTGTTGATTTTGCATTGTTTTCTGAAATATGGAATAAACACTAATAATGAAGATGCCCTCAAAGATCTGATCAAAGATTGATCACCAGTCTTTGATGATCTTCATTCCCCTGTGTTTCAATGAACTCTTCTACAGAAAGAATGGGATGTGGTGGTCATATTGCAGAGGTTGTAGGACTCACACATGTACTCTGCATAGAACAACATGAACTCTTATTGAAGTTCCAACAAGAATAAATGGATTTGAAGTTATTGATGGAGCTCATCACTACGATTTATGAATGTGTAACTGCTCAAAATTTTTTATGAATATTGAATGATGTGATGATAATAGTGTGAAGATGAACTAAAGAAGAATGGATGATGATATTTTTTATGTTTTCATGATGAAAGAACAACAATATGATTGAAAAAGTAGAGCCGGAGGAGGTGTTGAAGTTGTTGTTCCAACAACATCTAAGAGAATTTACAATAAGAAAGATTTGAACATGATAGAAAACATTCACAATAAAGAAAGTTGCATCCCTTAGGAATGACAGATGGTGCAGACGTAGTAGAAAAAGACTTGCAATAATGAAGGCCGTAGAACTCACTAGGAAAAGAGAAAGCCCTAACTTGCATCTCTGGAGGATTGGAACTGAAGTTGATCACTCTTGACGGTTGATGTCGAGCAGATATTATTGAGCAGAGGTGGATGTTGAGAAGAAATTGATTGCAATTTTAGCGGTATCAATGCAATGAAGCAAAATCAGGACATAATAAGATGATGATGAAAACTTGGAAACTACAGAGCCTAGATGCAATTCAATAATGATGGGAATTAAGGAAGAGATCACGGAGGGACCACCGAAGGCAACAATGTAGAGGGATTATCCCATAGCTCAGTCAGTCGCATCATGTTGAAGTCGCAAGAAGTCGTTGAACAACAGTGATGATGGCCAAGTGCATGAATTGACAAATAAGATTCAACAATGACAATGAGGGCCAAGACCAGGAATCGACAACAAGATTGTTAGGGATCGTATGAGCGATGATGAAAATCAAAATAGAAAAACACAAAAGATTTAAAGCTCTAACACCATGTGGAGAATGCAAAATCGAAGCATTTGTAGCAGTAAACTAAATCTGCTGAGGCAATCAAACCGTTCTCGCTAGTATCATTATTATCATCAATATGTTTAACATTAACTTAAAAGGAAATGCAAAGTAAATAAAGCATATCCCTCTTAAGGTTCATTTTTTTGTGCTTCCAATGAATATAAACTTTTAGAATCCTATCGAAGTTGTTCCTTAAAGTATGGAAATGGAGCTCTTAAGGTTCATTTTATTCACTTGAATTCACTGAACTGTTTAAATTAATCTGTAACGCCTCATAAGGAATAGCTTCTGTAACAAAAATTTAATTGATTCCCTACCTGTCATTTTACTATGTGAACTGAGCGCTTAAGTATTCTCATTTCAGTCCTTTTTTTTACATACAATTTTAACTATCAAAATGATTTATTTTTACTAAATCTGTTGTTTTATTTAGAGGAACTAAATAGTTTGCTACAACTTTATTAGATTATTTTATAAGTAACTGAAATTCTCTGATTTTGTTGGTTTTTTACTTTCTACCCGCTTTATGTTAGGAAAATCACTCTGTAAAAAGCCAAAACTGTTTGGATGAAAACAAATAGATAGCTTTTTCCTAGCTTTTCTTAGAATTTTCTTTTGAAAAATTATATTTAGGGAAACAGAATACAAATAATATCTGAACAAGCATTTTTTCAAAATATCTGGCAGCTAAAGCAGACAAACTTAAGTCCCATCAGAGTAAAACAGCTTAGTATGCTACTAATTATCTTGGTTGATATGATGGAAATAATGTATCTTAATGGATATGTATTAACTGGCTGGGAAAGTAATATGTTGATTGTAACATATATAAGATGCCACTTTCACTGCCATGTAGGCGGATATGGCAGTGAAATTGCAAGTTTTTCTTTTGGGAGTGTAGCTTTATTCTTGCACATTTGCCCATCTTCTAAAAGTTCCATTTCTAAGCTATCAGGATAAAAGTTTGTTGTGCTTGCAAAACATATTGTACAGGCTTCTATTTGAAGCTATTACTAGCTCTGTAGCAATTTGTCTCTGGTTATAACAATTTTAAGAAAATTACACGCTATTTGTTCCAGATTCCAGAAGTGCTTAAATGATAAATAAACTTTCTTATCTCAGGGTCTTTACATTCGATCAAGATTCACTATCAATCCAGATAAGGTTTATAGAATTGCTATGAGGAAGTTGAATACATCTGCTCCTATTCTTGAGCTTATGGGCGCCCCTCTAGCTGGAACGGATGTTAGGGCTTATATTATGTCTGGAGGACTTCCAAAGATAAAGAACTTCAAGTTAAGGTTAGGTGGAAAGCGGTGTTTCCTTATTTTCCCTATCCGCGGATCTGAGAGGAGGGGCCTTGTCAGCGTGGAGGTGAAGAAGAAAAAGGGCCAGGTTAATTCATCATATTCTATTGATTAGCTCATACTAACATGAGTAGAAAATGATACATTTGGAAGAATTTAAATTATTTAATTAACTTTCACTGATATGCAGTTATCCTTCAGAATATTTTCATTTAAGTATAGTTTTTTTAGGAAAACTGTCTTTAAATATTCTTATATTGCTTTCTGCTGCATAAAGATCATGAAATTTGATTTTTTAGATCTTGTAATTTGTTGGTGAATTTGCCGTCTTTCATGCTGTTCTGCTTACTTGCCTTTAATTTATCATCTTGTTTTTTTTTAATGAAACTTATTTTTTTTATTAAGTTATTACAAAACTGACTCTAGCACTTTTTTTCTTTGGGATGGCTAAAAAATCAATAACTAATTATGTAGAAGAAAAGAAAACTCGAAAAGAACTCATCAATTGAAGAAAGTCACACTCACCTTGATACATGGAGATGACTATCCTCAGAAATTTGTAGTTGCTTTTGCACTTTGTTAGAATGAATTGACGCCCAACTCAGCCACAAAATGGAATAGAAATTTGAATTTTAATTAAGCAACAGTTTCCTTATACTTATTTAACAGATTTTTATTTATAAACATAAAAAATCCCTAGGGTTGGCAGTCTGATTGTAGTTTTAATTTCCTGGAGTACCTGTTGGCAATGCAGCATGTGATCTACTCAAGCTTTGGTTCTCCTTCATAACAGAAAAGCAGATGATCACTGGGAAAGAAGATTAGCATGGAAATGAATTCACAATCAGTGATTAGATCACTGCGGGAATTATTCGTGCTCATCACAGCCCGCTGTAGGATGAAACCATCGATCTTGCTACAGGAACCATATGACAGAACAGGCAACACATGAGAGAAGCTAGGGAACCGGATAATATATTAGAAACCACAGTAACAGACCAAGCTTGCTTCAGGTGTCCACTAATAGTGACTTGAAACCAAAAGCTTGTTGGATCATTGAAAAGGAAGAGGGGGAGGATTGTTTTGGCATAGACTATGTTTTGTATGCTTTACGTAGGTTTTTTGTGTTAGGGTTCAGTTTTTATGTGTGGAGAATGCCACCGTTGCGCCACTCGTCTTTTAGGATTTTGGGTCTTTTTTAGAGTTTAGGGTTTCGGTAAGAGCATGGAAGGGATGATTGAGACATTTGGGGGGAATCACCCCCTTGGAGAATGGGAAATTATGAAAGAAACATGGGAACGGAGGATATCTGATCGCGAGGAAGCTGAAGATGCCTATTTTTGAGAGAGATGATGCACCTGGGTGAATGTACATAGTGGAAATGTACTTTACCATCAATGGGTTGACGGATGAGAAGAGACTAATGACAGCTGAGATGCACTTGGAGGGGAAAGCATTGGTATGGTACCAATAGAGGGATACGAGGCGACCCATATGGATTTGGAGGTAGTTTAAGGACTGTTTGTTGGAACATTTTTGAACAAATAAGAGAGGGGACTTTTATGAGCAGTTCTTCGCTCTTATGCAAGAGGGGATGATGGTGGAGTATCATGAGTAGTTTGAGCACCTGGCCAGTTGATTGGACCGACTTCCGTAGACTGTACTGGAGGGAAATTTTATGAAAGGCCTCTAGCCAAAGATTCGGACGGTAGTTAAAATAATGAGGCCTCGTGATTTGGGAGAGGCTATGGAGCTAGCCCAATTAGCGGAGGATCAGAGGCACCTGGAGAGAGGGGTTGGAGACAGCCATTCAAGAGGTTCATATAGGTTGACCCCCATCTTTTTGGCATCCAAGGAGCCGACACCGGGTATTCTTAAGGAGACCTCGAAGGAGAAGACTATAGGAGGGAGACATAAGGGAAACTTCAAGAAGCTCACAAAGACGGGATTACAGAAGAAGAGGGCGAGGGGGATGTGTTTTAGATGTGATGAGAGGTATATATCGGGGCACAGGTGTAAGGACAAAACTTTTCAAGTTCTCACGATTTTTTATGCTGAGAAAATTGAGGAGGGAGGTGATAGTGAAGCAGCAGTTTTTGTCTTTCCATCTTGCGGACAAGATGGGTCTTTAGGAGGGGGGTATTGATTGACCGATCCAGGAGGGACCGGTCAAATGTTACAGGTGAGGCGGAAGAGATGTGAAACTGGCAGCTACCAAGAAGAAATCCCGCCTCTTGGGGTAGGGCCTGGGGGGATTTTTGAATGGGGAGGGGCTGTTAGGAGGGAAAAGAAAGAGGGGGAGGGTTGATTTGGCATTGACTATGTTTTGTATACTTTAAATAGGTTTTTTTTTGTGTTAGGGTTCAATTTTTATGTGTGAAGTTTGCTTAAATTAGATGTTCTTAGGTAGCTAGGGATTTGGGAGAGTAGGATCTTTCTCTCTAATTGAAGATCCAATTGTATCTTATTGTTTTCTTTCCTAACAATAAAAATATTTTGTTGTGTTCTTCTTTCTAGTTTTTCAATTTTTGTATCAACTTCCTATCAAATGCATCCACTTCCTATCAGAATCATCATTATAGATATGTTTTGAACTAAGTAGAATTAAAACTGTAAAATAACACTAAAGCATAATAAAATTAATCTAAAATGTTGTTCAATTCAGCTAATTTTTTAGATGTGTGTAACTGTGTATACTTGGATGCATATAATCATCATCATAACCATTAGTAATGAGGCCTGATTTGGGAGAGGTTATGGATTTAGCCTAATTAGTGGAGGATCAGAGGCACCTGGAGAGAGGGATTTAAGGCAGCCAATCATGAGGTTTGCATATGATGACCCCCACCTTTTTTGGCATCCAAGGAGCCGACACCGGGTATTCTTAACGAGACCTCGAAGGAGAAGACTATAGAAGGGATACATGAGGGAAACTTTAGGAAGCTCACAAAGACGGGGTTATAGGAGAAGATGGCGAAGGGGCTGTGTTTTAGATATGATGAGAGATATACATTGGAGCACAGGTGTAAGGACCAAACTTTTCAGGTTCTCACGATTTTTTATGATGAGAAAATTGAGGAGGGATGTGATAGTGAAGCAGTAGTTTCCGTCTTTCCATTTTGCGGACAAGGTGGGTTTTTGAGAGGGGGTATTGATAGATTGGTCCCACTTAGATTGGTCAATGTTGGGTTGGTCCGTCCTAGACCGGCCAAATGTTATGGGTGAGGCAGAACAATGGGTGAGGCGAAACAAGCTGCCGCCTGGAAGAAATCCCACCTCTTGGGGTGGGCCCGGGGGGATTTTTGAATGGGGAGGAGGGGGCAGTTAGGAGGGAAAAGGAGGAGGTGGAGGGTTGTTTTCACATTGATTTTGTTTTGTATACTTTAAGTAGGTTTTTTATGTTAGGATTCAGTTTTTATGTGTGGAGTTCGCTAAAATTAGAAGTTCTTAGGTTGCGAGAGCTCTAGTCGATGGCTAGGGATTTGGGAGAGCAGGATCTTCCTTTCTAATTGAAGATCCAATTGTATATTGTTGTTTTCTTTCCTAACCAAAAAAAAAGTATTTTGGGGTGTTCTTCCTAGTTTCTCAATTTTTGCATCCACTTCCTATCAAATGCATTCACTTCCTATCAGAATCATCATCATAGATATGTTTTGAAGTAACTAGAATTAAAACTATAAAGTAACACTAAAGCATAATAAAATTAAACTAAAATGTTGTTCAATTCTGCTCAACTTGTTAGACGTGTGTAAACTTGGATGCATATAATCATCATCATAACCATTAGTAATGTTCTAACTATTGGTGTCATTTTTTAATGAAGATTGTGAAAATAAGATTGACTATAGTGATCTTAGCACCCTAAATGAAAATAAAGATTTCTGTTTTTATCGGCGTATTAGTAAAACTGAAGTTAGAGAGGCTTTAAAGAAAATGAAGGGTGGAAAAGCTGTTGGACCTGATGATATTCCAATAGAGGTGTGGAAATGCTTAGGAGATGAAGGAATTTCATGGCTTACTAAACATTTTAATACTATTTTGAAGACTAAAAAGATGTCAGATGAGTGGAGAATGAGTGTGTTAATTCCTATTTTTAAGAATAAAGGTGATGCACAAGATTGTGCGAATTATAGAGGTATTAAGTTAATGTGTCATACTTTAAAACTATGGGAGCGAGTTATGGAGCATAGGTTGCAGCGTGATACTAATGTTTCTCAAAATCAATTTGGATTCATGCCGGGTAGGTCGACTATGGAAGTCATACATTTATTAAGAGGTTTGATGGAGAAATATAGAGAACATAAGGAGGATCTACATATGATATTTATTGATTTAGAAAAAGCATATGATAAAGTTCCAAGAGAAGTGCTATGGAGAGTTCTTGAAAAGAAAGGAGTCAATAATGCTTATATTCAAATCATTAAAGATATGTATGCAGGAGCTATTACTTGAGTTCAAACACAAGGTGGATTGACCAAGTATTTTCCTATTTCGGTTGGGTTACATCAAGGATCAGCCTTAAGCCCATATCTTTTTGCTTTAGTCATGGATGTTCTCACTAGACATTTGCAAGAGGATGTACCTTGGTGTATGCTTTTTGCTGATGTTTGATAAGACTAGAGAGGGAGTTGAAGGTAAACTTGAATTATGGAGGTCAACCTTAGAGTCTAAAGGTTTTCGCTTGAGTAGATCTAAAACGGAATATATGGAGTGTAATTTTAGTAGTAATAGACCTAGTGAGGGGATTGTGACTTTGGGCGATCAAGTCATTAATAAGAGTACACGTTTTAGATATCTTGGATCTATTGTTCAGAGTGATGGTGAAATAGATGGGGATATTATCAACAGAATTCAAGTTGGATGGTTGAAGTGGAGGAATGCATCGGGCTTGTTATGTGATAGAAATGTACCCCTCAAACTTAAGGGAAAATTCTATAAGATGGTAGTGAGGCCTGCAATGCTTTATGGTGCCGAATGTTGGCCATTAAAAGAGAAGCATAATACTAAGTTAAGTGTGGCAGAGATGAGGATGCTCAGGTGGATGAGTGGCTTTACCCATAGAGATAGGATACGAAATGAGCATATACGTGAAAAGGTTGGAGTAGCTCCAGTAGAAGATAAGATTAGAGGAGTCGCCTTAGATGGTTTGGTCACATAAAACGGCGGCCTTCCGATGACCCGGTTAGGAGAGTAGAGGTATTAGATTTGACTTATGTTAAGAAAGGTAGGGGTAGACCTAAAAAGACTTGGTTAGAAAATATTATGAATGACCTTTCTTTATTAGATTTAAACGAGAATTTGACTTTTAATAGGACACAATGGAGAAAAAGGATTCATGTAGCCGACCCCACGTAGTGGAATAAAGGCTTGATGTTGTTGTTGTTGTTGTTGTATCCTTTTCTATTCATTTTGTTGGGTATTGCATAAGTTATTAATTATATTTTGTACAAGTTAATTTGCAATTATTATTTTGATCTATCTTTTTTTTTTTCTTTCTAATCTTTCTAGATTAATTTTGTTTGCCGTTCTTATTAAAGCATCTTGTATCATATCATGTAGTTTTCACTCCTATTGTCCTTAAAATATAATTATCTTACACTCTATGTCGTTTCTAGTTTTATCCCTTCGCCTTTAGAATTTGGTCGAAAAGGTTTCTTGTCATATTACTTTGTCATCTATAAGAACTTCACAAATTTTAGTAGTTACTATTTCAGTATTTCTGGATCAAATACTTTATGCAGATTTTTTGGAGTTAATTTAACGTCAAATTTTTTAATCAACATATGCTATACGTCATTATTACATTTGTTTTTTTTTTTAATTATATTCTCTTAAAAGCTCAATTATTGTGCTAAAATAGCTAATATTTTTTTTCTTTGATGTCTTTCATTTCAACTAACAACCTCTTGTTTTGTATCTCTCGTTTCTCCTTTATTTTGTATCACTCTTTTCTCCTTCATTATTACTCAACTTATGATTCAAAGTATAAGGAGGAGCTTTGGCGTTGTTTACTATTTTGTTTGGTTTAAGTATTTAGGCTTCATTTGACATGGCTTTTTTACTGTTTTTTTAAATAATTTTTTAGTTCAAAAATAAAAATCTTTGTACTAAAAAGTTATTTTAAGAAACAGTAAAAAGGCCGTCCCAAACAAAACCTTAGTGTTATTATTGACCTTTTTTTAAAGCACTTCTCCTTGCGTAATAATTCTTTGTGCTCATTCCACCACATAATCTCAATATTAATGTTTGATCTTTCATTGCCCATATGAAAGTCCATTTCATATTGTCCTTTGAAATTGTTGGTACTACATTTTGCCTCTGCTGGGAAGAAAAAAAACGCCAAAGAAAATATCTTTTTCATTTGATTTAAGTCCACTGGAAATGTTGACCCTATTTCAATTTTTTGAACATTAATTAACTGCTGGATTGGCTTATGCAGTATCTTGAAATAAATCACAAACCATAAATAATTCTCTCTTTTGCAGCATGAAATGAAGCTTCTTGCTGTCGATATCCCCATTGCATCAGGTCCTGATCAGAGGATCTTCCTAATCGGTGATGAGCAAGAATACAAAGTGGGTGGCGGTTTGATATCAGAACTGAGAGATCCTATAGTTAAAGCAATGGCCGCTGAGAAGGAATTCGAAGCTCTCGACCTGGAGGAAGAAGAAGAAGATGAAAAAAGAGAGCGAGAAGAAGCTGAAAGAAAACAGCACGATGAAGAGCAGAGAGTACTAGACGACGAGAAAAGGCGGCGGGAGCTCGAGAACCTTGAGAAAGTAAGTTCTTAGTACTTAACGTCTGGTACATACAGTATCTTTGATCAACCAGTTAGTTTATTTTGTTATAAGTCGTCAGCTGAGAAATGCTATTTTAAAGCTCTCCAGGCGTATAATAAGATGAAAATATTTTATATTTGAGGATTAGGCCCAGTTTTTCCTCTCACATGAAATTGGAACAGACTTTATCCATCAACCAGCATTTGTCAATTCCATTAGAAACCTTCACTGATATTAGCATTGCAGCTTTGCATTTAGTTTGATTTTTATAGTTCAGGCTCAAGTAAGAGGCCAATTTGGAGCAATTTTTAAGTTGTTTTATTGTGATATAGAGTCTACGATCAAGTTCGAATAATGAAAACAGTCTCTTTGTAATGCAGAAATAAATTTTCAGACAAAAGATATTTCAAATTGGTGGAAAATCTTATGAACTGAGCTTGTTTTTTGTTTTTTTTTTTTTCAGTTTGTAATGCTACAGTATATGCTTTCACAGTTTCACTTGGGCTATAAACAAATTCCTCTTTTTTTTAATGTTTCATGGACACCATTGTTTGTAAATTTGAATCAGAATATTTGACCTTTATTTTTCTCTATAGCAAAAGAGAGAGAAAGGATTCGTTTGGAACAGCTTTCTTACTGTTTTTTAAAATAGCTTTATTGTACAAAAAAAAATTTGTACTAAAAAGTAATGAAAAAGTTGTTCCAAATATGGGTGAAATTTTTCTATGCGGATACGGATGTCATCCGGAGACGAATCAAATTGCGCCACATCATCCGTTTGTTGTGTACAGTGGTTGTGTATTGGGTGACGTAGCGCGTTCTGATTCACCTCCAGATTATTCGGTGTCCACACAGAATAATTTCTCCAAATGTGAGGGAGAGAGATAGAACAAAACTTCATTTTCTTTGCATGTGCTGCATCTCAATCATTTTTTGGACGTAATTTTGCACCATGTGATCACTGATTGTATTTGTCTTCACTTATCTCACAGACTTCACTAATAGAATAATTTCTAATTAGAATATTAGTAATCCAAATCTGTGAATAGTGTCGAGACAATTCAAATAGGTCAAAAAGGAGTGCCTGTCAGGTACTTCCACCTGATAATAAGACCTGTTATGAATCTTATACTGTTAATTTTCCAAAAAAAAAAAAGTCTTACACTGTTATCTGTCATTACAGCAAATTGGAACCACAGAAAGCTCCTATTTCATAATAATTGAAATATAATTATTTGTCTTCTATAAGAACATGATAATTATAATTATTTGATTTATGACCATTGAGTATGCATATCTTACCATATCTTTGAGTCCCAATCATGGTCTCAATCAGGCAATGTATGAGGAATTGATAGGTACTAAATGAGTAAAGGAATATGGGTTGAATTGACCCGGCCCGATCAAAACCTAGAGTAAGGGCCCAAATGTGGGATCCAATTATTAGGTCGGGTCGAGTTTGTGTTGATCCTTGACTCGATTCAACTTACCCAAACCCAACTAACCCGACCTGCTTGATACTCAGATCCATCCCAACTAGGGGTGTAACTGAGTTGACTCAAGCTTGTGTTACCCCTGGCTTGAGCTTGAGTTCGAGTTTAATTCTATGAATTCGAGTTGGCTTGTGAGTTATAAAAAAAGAAAATTGATTTTAATTCAAAAAATTATTATAATAAAATCATTCAACTAATGATAAATTAATAGAAAAGTATTAAGAAAGCACTTGGTATAATAAAATTGATATATTTTTTAATAACATTTTTGCTTAAATTTAACTATAGTCTACTTAAATATTTTTTAAAAGAGTTTGTTTATGAGCTAAAAAGTTGAGTTGAGGTTGACTCAAAATTTACTCGTTAGCTCAATAAGCTCGGCTTACGAGCTATTTATCGAGTCAGCTTGACTCAATTACACCTCAATCCCCTACTATTTTTATCTCATCCTCTCAACTATTAGCAACTCCATCAATGTTTTAATTATTTAATATTAATATTTTGATTTTTTTTCAATGTAATTTTTATTTCTGCTTTTTCTTAGTAGGTAGTTCTCAATATTTTATTTTACTGCAGCTGGAAAGTTGGTGTGAAAAATAATTTTTTAGTGCATAGTCATTAACTTATTTTATTATGTCTTTTATCAGGGAAAAACTATTCAAATTGAATTATTATAAATTTTATATTTATTTAATTTTTTTAATATGAATATAATATATAAATAATTAAAAAATTATAGTATATTTATCTCTAAACAAATTTAATATCTATAGTAAATTTAAGTCAAATGTTTTATTTTTGTTATTTTGTAAAATAATTATGTCAAACTAGTTGGTGGTATCAAGTTGGAATTTGGATTTTTTTTTTAATTCATTGAAATTATTTTATTTATTTTTTAATTAATCTAAATGCATTAGATAAAATATATGGTCTCCATTGAAAGCCTCATCACATGGCATGTCTTCTAAACTCTGACTAATAGTAAATTAAAATAAATATAGAAATTTTTCTACAGATCTTTTTTAAATAAAAAAAAAATCATAGTTTTTTTATACAAATTTAGTTAAAATGAGTATAAAAATTATTAATTTTTTTAAAATTAGTGAATATAAACTTTTTTTTTAGAACAGTAACTTCAAAATAAATTCAATAACTTTCAAGGCTTGTCATCCTTTCATGCGACTCCATCTTAAAAGCGCATATTGGAGGAATCAAATGAATTAAATAATTTCTTATTTTATATTTTTTTCTTTTAATCTATGTATTAAATTTATATTCATTTTAAGTTTTTATTCACCTTCCTGTTTATTTACTATTTTGTATTTATAAATAGACATGATGAATATTCATTAATATTATGTTTCATATATTATTATTATTATTTTATTTCTTTTAAGTGATAACTTTTTTTTTGCAATGATTCGATTTTATTTTAATATTTTTTTAGCTAATGTTCTTATTATTATAATAATAATATTATACTAATAGTTGTCAAGAATCATAATCTATTACATCATGACAAATTTTTACTGTATCATTATTATTGAAAGAAAATAAGTTTATTTTTTTATAAATAAACAAATAAAATTTATTTATTTATTTAAAGAATATAGTTGCGAAATTCTACTTGATACGCAAACGCAAGCACTTGCAGTCACATCACGAACAGTCATATAAAATCGAACGGCTGTGACGTCGCCATCGACTCGCCCAACGGGCCAACCGCGGACCGGGCAACAAACCAAAGCGGTCCAAGGCATCAAGCGGTCCACCACCCCTCACCATCAGTTCGATCGCAACCGTCCAACACCTTTTTTGTCCACGTGGCAACACGACCATTTTAACTTTTCCCCTCCCTCGCAGCTAACTGATTGCTGAAGGTAATCTGCAGTATACAATCTTGACCGTCGAATGCATACAATCCATCCTGACCGTCCAGACAATAGTTCTTGGATACGTTATGTTTCTCCCGCGGTGAGGATTATACTTCACGACGTTCTTTGGCTATTTGAGATCGGAGTGTTGTGTTGTTCTGCCGCCATTAATTTGAGTGCAGAGAGAGAGAGAGAGAGGGCTTCGGAGATTGAGGGAGATCTGTGGGAAATGTTGGAATCAAGCAGATGAGTAGAATCTCGAGGGGATATCTTCCAGCTGGGAGGAATGCTCCGGCTGGAGCAGTGGCGGTGCCGTCGTCGCTGCTCCGACGGGGAAAAGGGCTCGCCGGAGTTCCATCCGGCGAAGGCGAAGAGATCTTGGATCTGTTCTCCAGGACGCGCCGGGGCTACGCGATCTCTTCTTCTGGCGAATCTGATGGTGAGCGTGTTTCGAACCTTGCTGGAAATGTTCTCTTATTTTATTTCAGTCGATCTATGATTCGAAATGTGGGAGGATTGATTCGAAAATTAGGGAATACTTCTTATCGTTTTGTCACTGTCTATGATTTTTTTTGTTTGTTTGTTCTGGTTTGGTGCCGTATCGTAGGAATCAAGTGAAATAGTTTGTTTTGGATCCAAAAAAAAATTATGTGAAAAGATATCAGTATTTTATTCGAGAAGAGCTCAAAGACCGAGAAAAAGAGAGAAGTTAGGCCTCAACGAATCTATCAAAGAATTTCGAATTCATTTTAATAGAGAAGCATGAATTTTATTAAATTGCTGAGTAATTCAGAGAGAAAAAAACAGTTCTCGGCGAATTCAAGTAAAATTCTTGTGATTTTTGCTTGTGATTTTTCTTATTCCTATATATCCCATTATAGAATTGACTACATGATACAACTCCATATTTTTTACAGGGTGAACTTAGTAAAGCTAATGCGTTAGACCTTTATTTGGTTCTTAGTCAAGTTAGATTTAGTATGGCTAATGAGTTAGACCTTTATTTGGTTCTTAGGAGAACTTCGGGCTATGTACAAATTCGGATTGAGCACTCTGGTGAGTTCTTTTAATAAAAATACTTAGTAGGTTGGAGAATACTCTGAGCAAGATGATGAGTTTTTTTGGGCGAATAATCTGGATTAATGGACCACTTTTTTTGGAGAAAATATAATGGGCCACTTTTTAAAACAGCCAAAAATAAAAATTGTGTACTAAAAAGCTGCAAGAAAGTCATCCCAAACAAAATCCTAATCATTCACTCAAGTGAGTTCAGCAAGTTAGTACTACGAAAGGCCAATTTTGAGCTAAATCAGACTTGTCTTTCTAATCGAATTTTGTCTTTGCAAGTTCTGAGTTATAGCCAGTTCAGGTCAACTAAGTCCTCACATTGGCTTGATTACATTATCCAAACAAATATGGGTGTACATTGAGAATTTACCTTTGAATTTATAAAGCTTCTTTCAAAAAATCCCTGTTGATCTGCGCTTAGAATGCGTATTCCTCGTTCAAAAATGAAATTTTGCTAGTATGATTTGCAATTCCTTTTCTGCCATTTAAACTGTTGGAGTCGCAATCTTTGCAGTGCTGAATAGAACGGAAAAGAAGGTTTCCGTTGGATTGGCTAAATCTGGGAGGAGCACTGCAGAGGAATTCTTATCGGCCGAAATTGGAAAACACGACTACGATTGGTACCATTCAAATTTTTTGAAGCTCAAACGTTTTTGTTTTTTCTTTGTTTATCCTATATTTTTAATTAAATAAAAAATTATGAGTAATTTTTTAAACTGTATTTTTTCTGGAAACACTGACCGGGAAACTCGTGAGAGAAACATTAGCATTTTCTTATCCCGAATTGTTTAAGTTCATTGACTTTAAATGTGTGCGTGTGCTACTCTTTCCAGCCATTATGGTATTAGGGAAGAATTTCCTTGTTCAATTTTGTTACGCTTATAGCTGCATCTACTAATTATGAAGTTTCTACAAGATCCAAGCTTGGTTGATAATTTTAATTAAGTGCTATGTTTGAATCTTTCTGGAAGATCTAGGCATCTAGTTCTACTTCCAAATTGAAATATGTTAGTTGTGGTAATAAATCTGTGTTAACATAAAATAAGATATTTTTTTTTTTTTGGAATTGGGGTATCTATCTGCTGCCACTCCAAAGGGAGCGCGTGGTGGCGTAATTAATCCCTCGGCGGAACCTAACGAGTCCATCCACTGGTATCGGGATCAGAGGTGAGGCCTTGGTAGAGGGTATTCGAATCCGGGATGGGGGGTTCCCAACCGTGCTCGCCCACCAACCATCCTAAGCCTCAGTGGGTAGAAAAAAAAATTCTGGAAGACAATGCATTTAATCACCGTACCATTAATGTTTGTACAGTTTAAAGATGTTTGACTACAAGTAGAATTTAAAAATCTTGATTTAGTTAGACTGGAGTGGATTTAAACTTGAACACTTTTTCACATGTCATATGTTAAATCTTGATCAATCATGATAAATTATTTGACTATTTATTTATGGATTTAATCAATTGTAAAGCTTAAATAGGATTTACTATTCATAAAAATTTTGTTCGGAAAGATTTGAATTAAAATCCTGCTTAAATGTTTCCTGAAATAGGATTCCTCGTAGAAGTGGATGCCAAATAGCCGCTCAGGAAGTTGAAAATTTTGAGAAATGATACGCTAATTGAATTCTAGTGGCAGAAATGGCGAATTGAATGCTTCCATTATCTACTTCAGAGCGGGTGGTTTTTTTTTTTTTTAACCAGAGAATGGTTTTTGGGACCAGGTTCATCATTTTAGGATCATTAGAACAACTTGTACTTGACTTTTATAATAGTTTAGATGAATACCTTCAAATCTAACTAAATATGTTAAGATCAAATCTTAGAAACAATATATTTTTTATTTATGATGAAATTTCGAGTGGATTAATCTTATATGGTTTGTTTTAATTTGGCGGTTTTTTCTGCAACTTGAGTTTGTTCTGTTTAAATCAAGTCCAACTTTTACGATCCTAGAAATAGAAAAATTATTACGTGAGGTGTCTGGATGCACCCGGAGGCTAATCCGGATGCATCACATCACTCAATGCATTGTGCATTAGGTGACATGGCGCGTCCGTATTGATCTTCGGACTCGTTCGGACACCGCACAAAATAATCTCCTAGAAATGAAGCCATTGCCACATATTTAATCACGAGAACTCTCAATGCTTCCCCGTGATTACCATGCAAAATGCATTCCAATCCATGTTTACTGCAACCTTTTGACTTTAATGGTTGGCACTTTTGTTATGTACCAGCGTGTGGTATACATTGAAGAGCTGTTATTGTCCTCAAGCTTCCTATGCTGTAGCTCCCAAGCGTTTTTAGGATGTGTCAGCCCACCATGGCCTAAGAAACTAATAAGATTTTGTTTGGGATAACTTTTTAATTGCTTTTTAAAAGTTAAAACTGTATTTTAGTACAAAAATTTCTGGTAAGATTTGGTAAGATTTTATACGGTATGACTATTGCAGTTTGAAAAGTCAGACGAAAGTTTTTATTTCAAAAAGTTGATGCTGCAAGCCGTTGATTTCTGTTTGTTGAATTTATGTGGGCTGCAGATTCTAATTCCAAAAAGCAGATTTTAACTGTTTGATTTTGGTGTTTGATATTTCCTATAAAAAATAAAAAAATATAAAGTGAAATGCCCACAAGTAAAATTAAAATTCTAAGAATTCCTTGCAGGCCCATGCTAATGCCCATTCTAATTTCTATGGCTCATTAATTTCTTCCTCATGAACAGGCTCCTTACTCCTCCAGGGACTCCTCTTTTTTCTTCAGTGGATTCTACCGACCACCAACCGCCAGCATCTTCTCAAAGAAGCAGCTCCAATGTCAGATCGGTCTCACTTGTAAAACCCTCAAGGGTATGCCTTTTATGTCCTTCTCCTTAAAGTATCAAGAAAAAATTCTTTCATTCTGCTTCCAAGTCCAACAACTTAAGTTCAATAGACCAGATACATAACATCATTTATTCATTTCTTCGACTTCAGCTTTCAGTACCTCAGTCTGAGAACAGCAGCCCCGGCCCAAGAATAGCCAGAAGCAGCTCAACCTCACGCGCCTCTTTCTCTACCAGCAGCAGAACTCCCTCTTCAGTCCTCAACACCAGTACAGCATCAGTAAATTCTCGCCCCACCACCCCGGGCAACAAGCCTCGAACTCCTGCCACCACCGGCCTGCGGCCTGCCATGTCCCGGTCAACCACTCCTGCGAGGACACGACCAAATGCCATCAACCCTGCCGCTGAAAAACTGAAGCCCATTGCACAAATCTCACGCCCCTCGACGCCGCCCACCAGGGCTCAATTCCCTGCCTCCTCAATGTCAACCTTCAGCTCAAATTCTACGCAGTCTCGCACGGGCAGCCGACCTTCAACTCCAACACGCCGGTTGCCATCTCCTTCCCCCAATTCTCGCCCGAGCTCTCCTGCTAGAAGCCGAACTCCAGTGCAGCCAATTATTCCCCCCGACTTTCCTCCTAATGCACCGCCCAATCTGAGAACTAAGGTGCCAGAGAGACCAGTCTCAACTGGGAGGCAAAGACCAGCAATGGAGCTTACTGTGCGGGGCAATTCAAATGTGGAAGTGGCGGGAAGTGGGGTTAGCTCTTCAAGGAGGGCATCATCACCGGCGGTGACTCGGGGACGGTTGGCTGACAATCCAGCAAAGGGCAGAGTGAATGGGAATCGAGATGGATTGAAGCTGACAGAAAATCAAAAACCAGTGGCACCAGAGAAGAAGCCTGTGAAACCTGCTCCGGGAGGGGAAACTGGCGTCGGTTATGGCCGCACCATGTCAAAAAATTCACTCAACATGGCCATCAAGCATATGGTATGTCCCTTTCACAAGTCATACAGCTTTGCATAGTGTTTTCATTCTCCATTCCCATTATGCAACTCCAAAAGAATGAACGATAAAAAAAACTGACAGAAGATATCACTGGAGGCTGTTTCATCTATAGTAATTTAAAAACTAACAGTCTAATATTATACATGTGTTGCTGCATGTCATGATTTTTCTTTCCTTTCATGCAATATTTATACATGAAAATACTAAGATGATAATTCTCGTGTTTAATTTACCTTGTTTTCTTCATTTTTATTTTCATCGTCCCTCAATTATAATCATTTATTAAGATCTATCCTTCTTTACTTTGCCACATATTCATCTTAATGTTTTTCATCTATCATGCTCAACATGCAAATCACTTACAAACACTAAGATTAATATCAGATTGTCAGCCAATTTATAATTTTTAGAAAATTTTCTTTTAGCTCTCAATGTTATTATGTTATCATATAATATCTCTGATCCCAATTACTTTAACCTGTCCCCCACCCCAACCAAACTACCCTTCATTCTCTTCACTACCTTCTGTTCCAAAATTTTGCACTTTTCAGGACATTCGGCAAGGCGTGAGCGGCATGCGAGGCGCCTCCCTCTTCCCACACAGCATTCGCTCGACCGCCACCGCCACTGCCGCCACTGCCGCCACCACTGCCACCACCGCTTTAAAAGACCGGCCGGTTTCAAGAACCGAGCCTCCACCCTCCACGCACAAGAACAGAATCACAGACTATAACAGTTACAGCAATGAACTGATGCCCAAAAACTACAATGAAGGTTCCTCTGAGAGTGAAGAGTTGAAGCCTACTGTACTAGAATACGTACCAGCGAAAACAATTGATATGAAATTCTATGGAAGCTCCAGGTATGATTCAATCCTTCTTAAAGAGGATGCAAGGAGCTTGAATTGGCTTCAAAGCCTTGATGAAAAGCCTGATGAGAGCCATTTGTTTGATCGCAGATTTGATCCATTGCCTGAGCCTTTCATCCTTCTGTAACAAACACCAATTACCTCCTGTAAATCTGTAGCCACCTATTGATTCCTCTGATCTGATATGTGCTTTTTTATTGAATGAGAATAAGATCCTTGATGTTTTGAATATTGTTTATCAGTCAGTGTCCGCTAGTTTAGTTGATAAAATTAGTGTTTTAGGCTTGGTTTGGGACCGCCTTTTTAAATAGCTTTCTAGCTGCTTTAAGAAGCAGGAAGAAAGCTGTCCCAAACGAAGCTTTAGTTTGGGACTACTTTTTTACTACTTTATAAAGTAGCTTTCTTATATAAAAATTAAAAATTTTATACTAAAAAACTGTTTTAATTAGCATAAAAAAAGTCGTCCCAAACGAACCCTTAACTTAGGCTTCGTTTGGGACGGCTTTTTTACTGCTTTCTAGAACGGAGTTTTAGTACAAATTTTTTTATTTTTGTACTAAAACTCTGTTTTAGAAAACTGATTTAAGAAGCAGTTAAAAAGTTGTCCCAAATGAAATGTTAATATCATCTTATTTGAATAGTATAGTTTAAATGTACCATTTACTGTAAATTTAGTGTATTTGAAATTCATTCGATTTGATGAATTTTTAAACATTATCGACGGGTTGACCCGAATTGACACCCCTAATTGTGGCCGTTGCTGCCGCCATCGTCATGGTTAGTTACTAACTAGCATCATCTTTGAATTTTATAATGGGTTCATTTTACTTATTTTTAATTATTCCATTATGACATCTAATAAGGAGAAAATAGGAATATAAAACCCAAAGCATGAGGCATTATACAGTCTTGAAATTAGGGGTGGATTTAGGAGCTTGGGCCCTCACTAATTGTGCACTTAATGCTTAGTTAAGTATATTTAAGACTCTTTAAATACATGTAAATCAAATTATTTTAATTACTTATTAGCTTTTTTCTTTTTTTGGGTCTTTCCCAATTCCCCATTCTTGCTCTGCCTTTTCATGCGTGCACGGAACGTCCTTCTGGAAGAATCGTTGAAGTATCTTCCACGGGAACAATTATTACGTCCTCTGACCGGACGTAGAGCTACGTTCGGCCGCCAATAACATGTCGCCACGTGCTCTTACTCTAAACCACGCGGCCCGATGACTTGACCCGGAGCGGAACCCGGGAATGCTATGTTCGCGATTTTCTCGGTATTGCTCGGTATTTGCTCGGTATTTGCTAGGTATTGCTTTGCAAAAATGAGAAATACCGCTATGTGAAGACCAATACCATGCAAATACCGAGTTGTATCAAGTTTTTTACAACTCGGAGCAACTCAGTATTTGCTCAGGATTTGCTCGGTATTGCTAGGTATTGCTAGAAAAAACTCGGTACAACTCAGTATTTGCTCGGTATTGCTAGGTATTTGCTCGGTATTGCTAGGGATTTGCTCGGTATTGCTAGGTATTTGCTCGGTATTGCTAGAAAAAATTAGGTACAACTTGGTATTTGCTCGGTATTGCTAAGTATTTGAAATATATCCAAAAGGTAATGGGATGTTGTTCGACTCGTCAAGGATTTAAAAAAATGCACGTGCGAGAACTCAAAAAACACCGGGTTGGGTCGGCGACTTTCCTTCATGCTACGTGGCGCTAAAATATTGGTGGCCGAAAGTTTTTCTCTCTCTCTTGAATCTCCGCCTTTAAATAAATTGTTTGCTTCGATTTTGAACTACAAAATTTTTCTTATTTTCTTACTACTTACTTTGATTTAAGTATGGCTTCTAATTCTAAAGCAGTGAAGTTTTTTAATGGGATTTCCCTTACCTTATTTAGATAAACAGACTGTATCTGCAAACAACTAGATTGTAGAAATTCAAAAAATGAATCAACATATATCATTCTTACTTAAATATTTTCCTTTTGTTGTATTTTTATTTTTTTATAATGAGTATTTTTTAAAAAAAATTAAAATCGTCAATATCGGGTCAGAAGCCGGGAGGAAAAATTTTAAAGAGGTTTTTTTTTTTTAAATTCAATAATTTGTGCCACTCAAAAGCTTACAAAATATTATTAAAATAGTTCCCTCTTCAACCACTACTGCTGAGATATCCACAGATGGATTAGGTGGCAGTCAACTTGGAATCCATTGAGATATGTGCGTGCACATGTTTACTTAATCTTCTATAATATACAAAGAGAGAGAGAGAGGGAGAGAGAGAGGATTTAAAAACGAATAGAAAATGAGATAGAATTTCATTCATATTGCATTATATTTTTGCACCATTATAAATAGTATATACATATATGTTTGTAATTGTACGTAAGCATAATGAGAGATAAATGAAAGCCAAATATAACTAAAGAGAATATCATCAATAATAATAATAATGAATAAGAATAATTCCTATATATATTTAATTTTTTGATTATATATATATATATATATATATATATATATCCACAAACTTAAAAGAGGAATAAAAGATCAACTTAAATTTCAAATATAATTATTCAAATTATTTTGAAGGATGAGAATAGATGAATATATATATTTTTTGCTTTCGTGATGAGATATGTGGAAAGGTTGAAGATGAATGGTAAAACCTCGTCATAAATCAAGTGAAATCAACCTCAATGATTTGTAATAATATCATTTTGAGCAATGACAATCACATTATGATTATTATGAATAAGCTTTCATAACTTATGCTCATATATAGAGTAATCATTAATTAAGGCTTTATTTGGGGCAACTTTTGAATTATTATTTTTTTTAAACGGGTTTTTAGTACAAAAATTTTAAATTCAATAACTTTTTTTACTAGAAAGTTGCTTTAGAAAGAAAGTAGAAAACCGTCTCAAACGAAACCTAAAACTAAAAATAATTGATATCGTTATGTTAGTATGAGTATTATGTTCCACTTTAGCATTAAAAGGAGCAACCATTAATTACTTTTTACCCCATTGAGAAATTAAGGATGTTCCTCAGAGATAGAGAACCAAGTGATCAATTTGTAGCCAATAGGGTCACCAACCTTTTAATGTAAGAGTGAACATCAATAATAAATGGATATTGGGAAAAATAATGAATATCATAATGCAATATACCTCATATAACATAATTTAGAATGTGAGGACAATGTAGAAAGCAATTAGTATAATATACTGCATAGATAATGCAAGACCAGTAATAATTACATATATCAATCCCACAACTAATTGTTAAGGCCAACATCCTATAAGTGGACAAGATATGATCCTGTGGGTTTATGGGAGTGGAGGTTGCCTTCAATTGATGATACTTGTACAAGCATGAAGATAAGAGACACACTTGATTTATGTGACAAACTAATCAAAGTGGTAAAAGAGATGTAAGGAGAAAGGAAATAATTTAAATGATTCAAATCTTTTATTTTAAAGTTAGATGGGATATGACTCTTAAAAGTAAAGATATATCATCGTTGTGTCTATTAACTTAAAATGATAATGACACAACTCATAAAAGTGTGATGAACAATAAGGGAGGAACCATAAGAAATGTAAAAATGCTTTTTTTTAGTTTATAAATAGCTCATCAGGCTTGAGAATGTTACTCTTTTAAAAAAAAACAAAAACAAAAGTTGCATTAAAATGAAAAAGAAAACAACCTAATACAAACTAGGAAGTAAAAACTAATAGATCCTTGATCAATAGAAAAAGGATCCTTATTGAAAGCAAATTTGTTTAAATTAAACTTATTATTTTTGAATTGAAACCCACTGTTTCCTATTTTAAAACCGTTGAGATGCAGGGGATACCAAAGTTTTAAACAACCCAAGGGATGATTAGTATCCCAGAGTTCCCATCTAGTTAAAAAATAGGATTTAGTAATGATCCCATAATCAAATCTAATAAGTTTAAAAAACAATTTCAAAGACCAAAGCAAAAGGAAGCAACAAAAGAGAAATAAAAGACAATTACAAAAAATCCAGGACAATCGCAAAATACATAAGAAAAACATAAATAGGTATTTCGGATGTCTATTCCAAATTCCAATGATGTAGTTCAAAGCAAGAGATTTTGTAAATTCTTTGCTCTTAATTAAGCTCCAACCTCTGGTATCTTTCCACTTTGGTGTTTGCAATGTAAATATCAGCTAACATATTACTGAGATGATTGGGAAGAACCTCTTAAATAGTTCTTCTTTCTGAGATCAGAATTCCCTCTTCTAGTTTGCTTTTTCACCGGTCCTAGAGCTTGTAGTTCCTTAAACAATTTGTGTTTGTGACCAGAAGAATCAAGTTACATAGTAGAACCCTTTTTATTCTTCAATAATACAGTTTTTTTGAATTTCAAACTGATTATTGAACTAGGAGAAATGTTTTCATAATAACCATTTTCTTCAAAAGACCTTGCAGCTTTTGTTGGAGTTAAGACCGGGATTAAATCTTCAAAAATTTCTGACTTAGTCAAGCCGTCATTTGAGCCATTTGCTGAGATAGGTTCAGCAGTATATTCGGGTAACAAGTTAGTTACCGAATAAATATCTTCATTATCTGCCTCCCGAATTTGTGGTAATTCAAAAGTTGTATTTTGAATTTCCAAAACTTCAGCCTTTTTTTGTTGATCCACGGAAATAGCTGCAATATTTCCTTCCTTGATTTTAGCATTTTCTTCAGCCAACGAAATTGGAAATTCAGAATTCAAATTCTGAATAGCAGGAATTTATTCCTCAATAAAATTTGAAGACTTATTAGTCTCCATAAATTCCTCCAGAATTTGTGGGATTTGAATTTGCAATTTTTCAGCAATTTTTGGAGGATTGCCGGAAGAATCTGCTTCATGACTAACATCCTTTTCATCTCCTTCCTTAATTTCAACATCATTTCTAATTGCCAATGGATCAACAAGAATTTTTGAAGCAGCTCTAACGTCTTCTTCCTCTCCTTCCAATACAGCATTATTAATAGTAACACAAGTATCATCAGATTTATCTTTGGCTGAAACAACTTTGAATTGCTTTTTCTCGGTATTTACCCTTCTTTTGCTTTTAAACTTCACATGCATCCAAGGCCCATATGGATTATTTTCAATTTGAGAAGAACTGAAAGGGACATCTTTGACCAGTAGATTTTGGTCAAGGTTTGTATTAGGACAAACAGAATCTATATGTCCAATTCTCCCACATTTGTAACAAAAAGATGATAGATTTTCATATTCAAACTTTAGAAAAAATCTACCATTAAGGCCTTCCACCCAAATACCATAAGGGAGTTTAGAATTCAAATTTACCTGAATGCAAGCTCTAGCGAATTCCCTTCTCCCCCATCTAGAAGCAATTCTAGTGATATTGGATTCATCACAGTAATGTAAGGGCAAATGAGGAAGATGAACCCAAATCGGAGAAGAAATCCCATCCAATGAATTAGGAGAAAAGGTAGGAGACCATTTGTCTAATCCTACGACGAAGCCCCCTACAAACCAAGGACCTCTGTTAAGAACTTCCTCCATGGCTTCATGAGATTGAAATGAACAAAGGAGCCAATCTAAACCAAGCATTGTAATATGAAATCCTCCATATTTCATCTATTGCTTTCTTAATTCCATTGAACACTTAGAAACAGGAAAGTTTTTCCTAAGAATTTTAACAACCAATGAATTGCTCAAAACTTGAACATTAGATTTTTTTTCTTTTCTATGTCAAGTTTGACAACATTTGCATCTCCAATATCATCATGCATACCACTAAATTTTAATTTAATGTGAGGTTTTTTGATCCACACATTAGAACTTTCCAAACTTGAAGAAGTAATTGGATTTTTGATATTAACATTACCTTTGTCAATATCATTATCCTTCTTCAATATTTCAGCAAAACTGCATCCTGATGATGAAGCCTCCTTATCATATGTTCCAAAGATGAAAGCCGACAATTTTGGCTTATCTTTCAAGAATGAAATGACTTCTTTCCCTTTGCCTGAAATCGACAAAGGCTTATGATTTGGAATTGAACCTCCCTCTTTGATAACTAGAGGAGATTCCAAAATTCGAAATGGGGAGATGCGTTTAGAGGAGAATCTACCTCTTGAATCCAACATAATTGGACTTGCGGTAGATAGCAAAGTTTTGGTGTTCCGGTCATCCTTAGATGACCGGCCACATTCTTCCATCTCCAACAATGGCACCCAAAATCTTCAATTTCTTCTTAGAAATTCTTCCTAATTTTGTGGAGCTTCTCTCTCTTCACTCTTGAACCGTGGAAAGCATAGTTTTTTTTAGAATGTTACTCAAGAGAACATCAAATCTAGTAAAATTTTTTGTACTAAAAAATTGTTTTAAGAAGCAGAATGAAAGCTGTCCCAAACGAAGCCTAAATTTCATTCTTGATACTACTAGTGAGAAAATTATTCCTTACATCCATTTGAAATAATGCCAAAGGGAATTAAGTACTTTCACATAAACACTCATATGAAAGAAGAGCAACACGGGAAGCTTTTATGAAAATCAATGTCTTATTCCCATATGAAGGCTAAATCAATAAGGCGGGTTTATGATGTTCACAATAGCCATTCGAATGAGTTTTGATTTTTTATAGACATGTTTGTAATCAACGACTTTTTTTTTATAATTAATCAATTAAATCTTATATATTTGTTTGTCGTAAGGTATCTAGTTATTATTGAATAGTCTATTGTTAACGAAGAAGCTAGTCTAGTTATGTTCCATCGTAATGAAGTTGACGAGTGAGAATCAAAACCAAATGATCAAAGTCTCTCATGTTGTCTAACACAATATCATAGCCCAAATGATGACTTCATTCATGAACTAGATAAGTCTATAAATGCGAACTCCTCTGCTCGCACCTTGCCAACTATGATATTCATTAGAGATTATGATTGAATTTAATCTACCTAGAATTATGGCTAAACATGCACACATATAAATATATATTTATAGAACAAAAGAATAATAAAAGAAAACATAATTAAAATGTTCATAGAGAGAATCTAAACATATATAATAACAAAGTTTGTAGATTGATTCGAACATTCATAAATTTTAATTATATCTCTTATAATTTCTATTTTTCTCCTATTGAATTTTATATTTAAGAAAATAGAGTACTTTCTAATCTTTATAATTATGTGGTCCATCACTCCGCATATAAGACTATAATAGTTAATAATTCTCATAATTATGATGATTGTAATCATATATAAAATTAGTTATAAAATAATTATTAGAAACAAAGTAAAAAATTTAAATTATTTTGGATATTATATTCTTTTTTTTAATTAAAATAAAATTTTCTTAAAATATCGTTATCTAATTTTATCTTATTGATTAGAAGCTTCTACTCCCATTACAAATTCATAAATGTAAGATTTATATTTTAGCCAATATGTGCATAAATTTAAGGCTAAATTTGCTAAAAAAACCCTTCCAAAAATACCATATTGCAACAAATCTCTTCATGAAACATCATGAAAATATTTTTCCTCACAATTTTTTGAGAAAAAAAAAACTAAACAAAATATATTAAAAAATGGTGGGAACTCACCGAAAAACCAAATCCATTACTTCAGTTGTATTAAGCGAATTTTTATTTGGTCCGGTCACCAGACGTAGCTCTAAGTTCAGACGTCAATAAAATAGTGTCACGTGTTCTCACTATTTACCGCGCGGCCCGACAACCCCGGAACAGAGACGGGATTGCTAAGTTCGCGTGTTGCTAGCTATTGTTCGGTATTTACTCAGCATTGGTCGATTTTGCTCGGCAATAACGAAAAATACCATTATGTATTGGTCTTCACAGAGCGATATTTTCATTATTGCCAAGCAATACCTAGCAATACCGAGCAATACCTAGAGCAATACGCAAACATAACAATCCCGACGGGTCAAGTCGTCGGGCCGATATTGAATAAGACCACGTGGACACATGTTATTGACATCCGAACTTAAAGTAGAGCTATGAAGCAGAGCTAATCACCATCCATTGGAACTAACGAGGAGAAGAAAGAAGAGCGTCACTTCCCTCCGCGTCTCTATATATAAACCCAGCTGTCGATTGCAAAGAACGCAAGAGTTTTGAAGTTTCGAGGGTCCACTGGCCTCATCGTTAAGGTTACGTATTCTCTAGGGTTTTCCACTTTTTCTTCGCTTCGGCTCCGATCTACATTCGACAACAGACAGAATCGAAATCAAGGTCGGGATAGGACGAGGTACTTTTCGTTTGTTTTTCTGCTGGCATAAGCTTGTTTAGTTTCTTTTTTTAATTAATTTACTTTTGAGGCTGAGGTTGAGGATTTCATCTGCTTTGAAATGTTTGTTTGAGAAGAAGGGCGATCCGATCAAAACGATGTAGGTGCTTCGGGTTGGTTTTGAGAGAAGTAGGGATTGGTGATGGTATGGTATATTGGTGGATTGGATTGCTTTCATTCCTTTTTGTCTTGGATTTTTCTTTTTATATGGGAGTCGGAAGTTTATGGCGGCATTTGAATGTTGTTGGAGGTAAAGCTAGATCTGTGGGCTTTATTCTTCTTTCAGTTGGCCCGGGATTGTTTATTTTTTGTTTTGGCGTACTTTTGAAGACGTTGTTTGGGATTTATTATGTTTTGATATGTTCCTTGTAGAAGGGGATCTGACTGAAACGCACTTGGTGCCCTGTTTTCCTTGGGGAGAGATTCGGGTTGGCATGTTAAATAGTTAGATTAGAGTGCTGGAATCTCTTTCTGAGATTTTGTATAGTTTGGAGCAGAGATTTCTGGTGGTATTGGAGCGAGTTTTGTGTCACCTTGGTAAAGCTAGATGTGTGACCGTTGAATTATTAGCTTCTTTGTGGTTTATGTGGGTTTGTGTATTCAGCTTATTCTGGTGATATGGCTATTATTGGAAAGATTTTGTGAGGAAATTTTTGGTTGAGGGGGATTGGAGTTTTCAGGGAATTTTATTGCATAGTTGTTCATTTTAAGTCGTTGTTTGATGTTGAATTGTTGATGATTTTAGCCTTTCTTACATGAACAATGAGTTTGGTGGCCTGTCTAAGTTCTTTGTGATGTAGCAATTAGAGCATCAGAATTAATGATGAATATAAAAAATGCTGCAGTAAGGAAGGCACTATGTGGCAAGATCCTTGTTAATAGGTCCAAATCATACAAAAACATTAGGGTTACGAATTTTATTTCTTGGATTGTTCACAATATCTATGTCATCTTTTAGGGCACAGAAAACTTCTCCCTTCGGCCATCCTCTCAAGGAGTATCTTCAGATAGTTCACTAGATGCTCTCATGACTAACATTGAGTATTAGTGATGTTTAGTTGAAGAGCAATAAGAGGGAATCTATTCCCTGATGAGCAAAGTGAGGAAGGCATGAGCAAGCGGCTAGTTCCCTAGCTCCCTTCAACCTGATTGAAACTATTATTTTCGTGATCAGATCATGCAAAGGGTCGAGTGACCCACATTTTTTAGTGTTTGTGTTCCACTAAGAACCATTATAGTTCAACAGGAAACCTCTTGGGTTGAGGTGCTTAAGGACCATATGGACAGGGAAGCCAAGATGGTCAAGATTGAATAATGCAGCCGATTATAGTAGAATTTTGATCTGAATTGCATCACATTGAATCCAACCTTTGCACTCCCATTTTTTAGCATCCCAAAATGTTTTCTTGAGCTACTAATGAAAGGGTGTGACTTGAAAATCATTCAATGGATATATAAGGGTTACGCCTGGCATTATGCTCTTATGGATCAAGTTGTGGTAGTGATGCTGCTGACATAAAATTGTCAGAAGTTGGCTCAATATGATGGGAAGCAATGTTGGGGTGGACACCTACCATGAACTTGGTTTTCCACCAAGAGGTAAAATTGGTGATTCAGAAGAATCTCCTAATTATTCTGTTTATTGTGAAATGGCAAGGCAAGGGTTTTCATCCGACCAAACTCAGAGATTACTTGCTTTTCAGCAAGAGTTGAAGGATGGTAATGGGCAACTCCAAGAGGACTTGCAATGAGCAGAAGTTGAAAATATGACCCTCTCACAAGAGCTAATAGATAAAAGGTGTTGTAGGCAGGATGATGCGGACATCGGCACGAAGATCTGACGCATCTATCACAAGAGGCGTCGTAAATCGACGGCTCTAATTTAAGTGGTCATTTATGAATTATTTTCTGCATTTTAGTTTCTATTTTGTGTTATTTCCTATTTTACTCCTACGTTAATTTATTTGAGTGTTGAGGCCCAAGGGGCAATTTTGTAATTTTTATTTTCTCATGTTGTGGCCTATAAATAAGGGTCTTAAGCTATTGTAAGAGGATGGTTAATTGATATGAAAATTTTGTGTTTTCCACACTTGTGTTCTTCTTGTGAGAGAGCGTTAGTGGGATTCCTATGGAGAGGAATCGAAGTTGTCACCAGCCGTAGGATGGGTCCGGGCTCGTGAATTGAAGTCCCTTGGAGAAGGGCAAACGAATCATCCGTCAGTCTTTGGAAGAGTCCAAGGCTCGCGGTTTCTATCATTTTTATTTTCTATCTTTAGTTTATATCTTTTGTTTTTATTCCTTCATATTGTTTCTAGTCGTTTATCTTCTTCCTCTACCTCCGTCCACCATCGTCGTCTCCATTTCCACCATAAGCCGCCGGCCATCTCACAAAAAAAAAAATCCTCCAAACTGCCGGCCATGGCTCCCTAGCCACCGGCCTCATCTCCACTTCCTCGTCTCCTTGAAATTTCCTAATTAGGTTGATGCTTTACTTGGGATGATCAAAGATTTCAAATCTGTTTGAATTTCAAATTTGAAATCTTTACTAATTGGATTTGATTCATATTTGGAAGGTTTTAACTCTTCAAATCCAAAATTAAAATTTGAATTAGGAGTTAAATACCCCCTCAATTTTCTTCCTTTAATTAAGGAATTAATCACAGCTTTAAATCTGAAATTTAATTTCAGATTTAAGGATTAATTCACTTAAGTAATTGGGGCCCACTTATTTGAAATCAAACCCCTCTCCCTCACTCTCTCCTAGGCCGGCCCCTCTTCCCCCTTTGCCTAATTAAGAGCCAATTAATGCTCCTAATTAACTCCCTCATTCACTCAAAAGCTTTTTGGAAATAATTCAAAATTATGAGATTTTTTTTTCTTGGCCGAAATCTCAAGGCTACCTTTAACTCCTTTCTAAATCCTATTTCTTTTATTTCTGGAATTAAATCCCGATTTCCCAACTTCTCTCTTACCCGCTGCCCCCTAGTTCTCCTCTCCCCTTAATTTGATTTTGATTCAATTTGCCACATAAGCATTGGAAATCAACTCCTGAGGCTCCCCACAGCTGTCCACGAGATTCTCCGCTCCATCCTTCAATATCTCAGCCGCTCATTAGGGAGAAATCCCTGGAAATTCCGCCTCCTGCATGCTGGCCATATTTCTGGATTGATCCCTCCCACAATCCTAAGGTTGGAATCCATGATAGCTGCTGTCCAGAACGTCCCAAGCAATAGAATTTGCTGTCAGATTCTGGAGAAGGAAAATCTGAAATTTTCTCAGATTTTGGGATCCAAAATCTGAAGCTATTTTCAAACTTTGGTCAAGAGGCTTGGAGTTTATTTTCTCTTCCAAGTGCACGAGATGTTTGGAATCTGAAACTGTTTTTAGGTTCTACAAGAGGAGTTGGTGCTTGTTCTCCCTCCTCTTTCAAGAAAAAAAACTGAAACCTCTCAGAATTTTTGTGAAATCTGAACTTGCTGTCAAGAAAAATTGGAGAGGAGATTTGTCCTTAGCAAAGCCCCTACCCGTCCTGCATCATCTGGTATCAGAGCATGGACTCGGATCAACTTGGACGGACTTTAGACTGGTTGGTATGTCAACTGGGTGTCGTTAGTCAACATCTCAAGGAGGATCAAACGGACTTAGCCGACCTCCACCGTCAAACAATCGAACGATTCGACAACCTAGAGCGAGGTAGGACTGACCCATCTCTTTACACACCTGCAAGATCACCTTCCTCAAAGGATAGAAAAAGGGCACTAAGAGACAGAGAGATAAGGGATAGAGTGGACAAATGGATGGAGGCTAATGAAGTTTTCAATCTCCCAATCACGGTGCAAATCAAAGTGGAACCTAAGGTGATCAAGGAAGAACATAAAGAAGAAGATGGATTGGTTGACAAGGAGAAATGCACAGATAAAGACTCGGTTGGTTCAATTACAACTCCTACAAAAGCAAAGGTTTCTTCTGACCCAGTTCACACTCCTATAACAGAGAATGTGGATGAAGCTCTGGAAGTGACATCCATAATTGGCGAGCTAACGTGCAACAAGCAAGTTGATCTTGTGGGCAATCGGGGATGTTTGAAAATCGTTGCAACAAAGCCATTGGGATTAGTGTTTCCAAATAACAATCCAGAATTGTACATGAGCAGCTGTGATGCTAACTCGACGGAGTCGAGTAGTCTCCCACCTAGGGAGAATGATGCGGACATCGGCACGAAGATCTGGCGCTCTATCACAGGAGGCCTCGTAAATCGACGGATCTAATTTAAGTAGTCATTTATGAATTATTTTTTGCATTTTAGTTTTTATTTTGTGTTATTTCCTATTTTACTCCTACGTTAATTTATTTGAGTGTTGAGGCCCAAGGGGCAATTTTGTAATTTTTATTTTCTCATGTTGTGGCCTATAAATAAGGGCCTTAAGCTATTGTATGAGGATGGTTAATTGATATGAAAATTTTGTGTTTTCCACACTTGTGTTCTTCTTGTGAGAGAGCATTAGTGGGATTCCTATGGAGGAATCGAAGTTGTCACCAGCCGCAGGATGGGTCCGGGCTCGTGAATTGAAGTCCTTTGGAGAAGGGCAAACGAATCACCCGTCAGTCTTCGGAAGAGTCCAAGGCTCGCGGTTTCTATCATTTTTATTTTCTATCGTTAGTTTCTATCTTTTTTTTTTATTCCTTCATATTGTTTCTGATCGTTTATCTTCTTCCTCTACCTCCGTCCACCATCGTCGTCTCCATTTCCACCATAAGCCGCCGGCCATCTCCAAAAAAAAAAAATCCTCCAAACCGCCGGCCATGGCTCCCTAGCCACCGGCCTCATCTCCTCTTCCCCGTCTCCTTGAAATTTCCTAATTAGGTTGATGCTTTACTTGGGATGATCAAAGATTTCAAATCCGTTTGAATTTCAAATTTGAAATCTTTAATAATTGGATTTGATTCATATTTGGAAGGTTTTGACTCTTCAAATCCAAAATTCAAATTTGAATTAGGAGTTAAATGCCCCTCAATTTTCTTCCTTTAATTAAGGAATTAATCGCATCTTTAAATCTGAAATTTAATTTCAGATTTAAGGATTAATTCACTTAAGTAATTGGGGCCCACTTATTTGAAATCAAACCCCTCTCCCTCACTCTCTCCTAGGCCGGCCCCTCTTCCCCCTTCCTTTGCCTAATTAAGAGCCAATTAATGCTCCTAATTAACTCCCTCACTCAAAAGCTCTTTGGAAATAATTCAAAATTCTGAGATTTTTTTTTTTCTTGGCCGAAATCTCAAGGCTACCTTTAACTCCTTTCCAAATCCTATTTCTTTTATTTCTGGAATTAAATCCCGATTTCCCAACTTCTCTCTTACCCGCTGCCCCCTAGTTCTCCTCTCCCCTTAATTTGATTTTGATTCAATTTGCCACCTAAGCATTGGAAATCAACTCCTGAGGCTCCCCACAGCTGTCCACGAGATTCTCCGCTCCATCCTCCAATATCTCAGCCGCTCATTAGGGAGAAATCCCTGGAAATTCCGCCTCCTGCATGCTGGCCAGATTTCTGGATTGATCCCTCCCACAATCCTAAGGTTGGAATCCATGATAGCTGCTGTCCAGAACGTCCCAAGCAATAGAATTTGCTGTCAGATTTTGGAGAAGGAAAAATCTGAAATTTTCTCAGATTTTGGGATCCAAAATCTGAAGCTATTTTCAAACTTTGGTCAAGAGGCTTGGAGTTTTTTCTCTTCCAAGTGCAAGAGATGTTTGGAATCTGAAACTGTTTTCAGGTTCTACAAGAGGAGTTGGTGCTTGTTCTCCCTCCTCTTTCAAGAATGAAAACTGAAACCTCTCAGAATTTTTGTGAAATCTGAACTTGCTGTCAAGAAAAATTGGAGAGGAGATTTGTCCCTAGCAAAGCCCCTACCCGTCCTGCATCACATGAGCCAAGGGTTGAGCCTAATTATTTTAAGAGCAACTCTTGACAATGTAAGTTGAGTCCACCTCAATCGGTTAGCCAAGAGGAAATGTTCGTTGTGTACCTATGCTTTGACGTCTAGTATAATTGCAATCTCAAGGAAACACTCCATGATTCAACATTCTTTGTAATGTTTTGCAGCATTTGGGATTGTTCTGCTTGAAATCATTGAAAATGTGCATTACAAGGATTTGATTGGATGAAGTTGACAAGCAATACCTCCTAAATTAGACTTTTTTTTTTGTGATTGGATTGATGTTCTGTATCCATTCAACAAAAAATTAATGTTTATGTTAACATATTGAATGAAAATTGTACCATCTATTTTCTTTCATGATAGAATTTTCTTAGTTTGAATTGATTACCATTTGGAGAGATTTTATTGACTTTCTTAAAGTCCACGTAAAGTCTCTACTTTCCATTTTCTTCTTCATCATCATATTGGATACTCGTTTAGGGTACCTGGTTTCTTGATGAGTCCGACAATGGTCAATTTATCCACTTCCTCTTAGACTACATGCTAAATTTAGCTTGAGTGGTTGCATTCCTTAATCAAATTGCTTTGTTATCCTATTGAACATGGAACATATGGCTTGTGATACCCAGGCCAACAACATACGTCGGAGGGCTCCCAAGAAAAGATATAAACATATTGGTATTTACCATGTCAGCTGCACTTATGCAGAAGTAGTGCACCTAGATTCTCAAATTTAGTTGACTAGAATTTCCCTTGCTTTGTAATCCGCATGGTTGTCATTCTTTATCTCTAGACTATGATGCACCGACACTTCTCCTCAAGAAGGCGTGCAGTGTCTGACACCGTGTCAGACACGACAGTCGCCCGACACTCCTTCGACACGTGTCGGACACATAAAAAACGTGTCCGATTTAAAAATATTAAATACAAATTGGACACGCGTGTCCGACACATGTATCTTAAATATTTTATAAATTTTTTTAAATATAATTTTTTTTTGTATTTGGCGGGATTTAAACTAAATTTCTTATTTCATATCCACACACCAAATCAACATCCGCACTTAATACCCAATCATCGAATATTCTCATTTTCATTTCTTTTTGACAATGAAGGTATTTTCATGTCCCCTCTCGATGACTAATAAACGGTATCGACGTCTGACTCTCGACATCCTAATACTAATCATTTTAAGCACAAATTCTAGTTAAATGACTTATTATTTTCAAATTATTTTTAAAATTATACTTATTTAATTTTTATATATGATTTTTTAAATATAAAAATTATAATACCGTGTCCAACCCGTGTTCTTGTCCTATATTTTCAATAACTAACGTGTCAGTGTCGTATCCGTGTCGCCGTGTCCGTATCTGTACATCATAGTCTCTAGATGTTTGCTTTGACAAGTCAAATGATGTGCTCCTTCACAATGTCAAAATAGCTTCTTTCAAAGATCACCAACTCCCCCTCACATCATTGTAATGTTATCTGGTGTGGATAACTTTATAGGCATAGGATTGTTGTTAGAGATTTCTTGGCAATGCTTGAATAATGAGTCTGAAAACCCATTATAAGGGCCAGTTAGGTGATGGTCTTCTTGTAGGTTGTCACTTTTAAGTTGCTCAAGTGAAGTAGACAATATAATCCCTGATCGACTCTCTCTAACCTTGTTGGACGTTATGTAATTTTTGGGTTCCCTGGCAAATAGGCTGCATAATTTATTAAAAGTTGAGATGCTGCAAGCTAGAAGACGAGTCAACCACCTTCGCGCCACATTCTTAATTGTGGTAGTAAAGACCACCTTCTGCAAATTTTCAATGTCCAATGCCAAAGACATTTCATCATCAAAGTTGCCCAAGTGCTCTATGGAGCAACTCAATCCCATATACTAGTTGAGCACACGTGCCTTGAGCTTCACCAATGCCTCTTCTAGGATTTTCCAACAAAAAGGGTAGGAGCCAATCACAGGTTTGGAAAAAAAATGTTAGAAAGAGGGATTCTCCATCAGGTAGTTTCTCTTCACTTGACAATCGAAGAAGCATATATGATTGATGTGTTATAAACCTCATTAGCGACATTCTGAGTTGGATTTGAAGGAGCGACAACATTCGGAGGCAAAGATGAAGGAGCTATAAAATCACTTGTTGCGGTTGGAGTTAGGATCCCAAAAAGTTTTGGAAATTGTTACATTTTAGTGTAATCTTTGGCTAGCTATTAAGAGCCCTCGCCTCCATTATCAGTAAGAGGCATTGGAGATGACATTATTGACAAAAGGTCTACCATAACATAGGTGTTCTTTCATTTAGTTTTTGGCTTTACTTGAGATTACTCAATGAGAGAACTCAGATGTTAACAGTGGAAAATGGCCAAGAGGATGAACAAGCATAATTTAATCTAAAGTTCATTGTGGAAGAGGGAAAACTAGTAAGAAGATAGGAGACAAAAGGTCATGAAGCAAGTTTACTTAATGGAAGGTTAGTCCTAGGCAAGAGAAAAGAGTAGAGGACATGCAAAGAGAGAAGATGGCATGGATTTTTTTTTTTTTTTTGAAGTATTTTGGTTCTGCCACCTAAACGATATGGAAGAAGAGAGATGTTGCAGTATCCTAGGAATAGATTAAAATCGGTCTACTTCATGGCTCACTTTTTCCTTGCAATGGGAATTGGAAAAATGGCATGTCTTGATTTCTCATCTTAATTGTGTAACATCTACAAGCCAAGAAACATTTATTTATAAACACAAGTGATGTTGAATCATTAGTGATGTGGCAAGTGATATGGGGTGAAATTGGCATTTTGTGGTCTAAAGACAGCTTCTCTGTAGTTGGTATTTTGTACCTGAGGCGGTTATGTGATGCCTTCTGAATAGTTGGGATGAACAACAATGGATGATGGCGTGTCATGACAAAAATGAGAAATCTGTTGGCTTTGAGGAGCAAACCAGGTCAAGTTTAGCAATGTATCATGGGGGTTGATCTATTGGTATAAAATTGATGATAAGATCGATCATAAATTAAATGGAACTTTGCGCAAGTCTTCTTGTATCTGATCAATTTAGGAGATTGAGAACTAGTCATCACTTCATGGTGCGGAGCTTCTTGGATTGGTGCTGGACAGAACCCTCAGGTTCAGCTTTTGAATGCAATCCGATAGTTATATCAAACTGGCCAAACCAAATTTCAAATGGTCATTGACACTGACACATGAACGGATTTATTGAAGCACACAAAGTAATTACAATTGATATGGAAGGCATTTAAGATCGCACTTAATTGTTATTTATTAAATGATATTTAGGGAATCTTTATACGCAACATAACATTACATTTTTTACTATATCAATCAGCTACTAAAAGGTAAATTATCACTACCGCATTCTTTAATATAAGTTATAAGTACAACATTATTTAATAACTTTGCATCCAATTGCTTTTGTGTTATTATGCTGGCTGAACTGATATTTGTCTTTTTTTTTTTTTTCACATCACTTCTGAAGTTTTTCCTACTTCCTATTTTTCCAGAGAATTGGAGAGATTTTTAACGGGGTAGTGCTTTTTACTGCTGATGGGAAATTGCTTGGGACGGGTGAGCTGCTTTTATCCTTTATAAAATATATTCTTTATGATATAGTTTAAGCCCTTAAAATGTTGTTGTGGTCCAGCACCAGTGCTCCACTTTAATGATTTTATCATTTTTTTGTTCCTTGTATTCTTTTAGGTCGACTATGGAAGCCATACATTTATTCAGAGGTTTGATGGAAAAATATAGAGGAAATAAGGAAGATCTACATATGATATTTATTGATTTAGAAAAAGCATATGATAAAGTTCCAAGAGAAGTGCTATGGAGAGTTCTTGATAAGAAAGGAGTCAATAATGCTTATATTCAAATCATTAAAGATATGTATGCAGGAGCTATTACTTGTGTTCAAACACAAGGTGGTTTGACCAAGTATTTCCCTATTTCGGTTGGGTTACATCAAGGATCAGCCTTAAGCCCATATCTATTTGCTTTAGTCATGGATGTTCTCACTAGACATTTGCAAGATGATGTACCTTGGTGTATGCTTTTTGCTGATGATATTCTTCTTGTTGATAAGACTAGAGAGGGAGTTGAAGGTAAACTTGAATTATGGAGGTCAACCTTAGAGTCTAAAGGTTTTCGCTTGAGTAGATCTAAAACGGAATATATGGAGTATAATTTTAGCAGTAATAGTCCTAGTGAGGGGATTGTGACTTTGGGCGATCAAGTCATTAATAAGAGTACACGTTTTAGGTATCTTGGATCTATTGTTCAGAGTGATGGTGAAATAGATGGGGATATTATCAGTAGAATTCAAGTTGGATGGTTGAAGTGGCGGAATGCATCGGGCTTGTTATGTGATAGAAATGTACCCCTCAAACTTAAGGGAAAATTTTATAAGATGGTAGTGAGGCCTGCAATGCTTTATGGTGCCGAATGTTGGCCATTAAAAGAGAAGCATAATACTAAGTTAAGTGTGGCAGAGATGAGGATGCTTAGATGGATGAGTGGCTTTACCCTTAGAGATAGGATACGAAATGAGCATATACGTGAAAAGGTTGGAGTAGCTCCAGTAGAAGATAAGATTAGAGAGAGTCGCCTTAGATGGTTTGGTCACATAAAAAGGCGGCCTTCCGACGACCCAGTTAGGAGAGTAGAGGTATTAGATTTGACTTGTGTTAAGAAAGGTAGGGGTAGACCTAAAAAGACTTGGTTAGAAAATATTAGGAATGACCTTTCTTTATTAGATTTAAACGAGAATTTGGCTTTTAATAGGACACAATGGAGAAAAAGGATTCATGTAGCCGACCCCACGTAGTGGGATAAAGGCTTGATGTTGTTGTTGTTGTTGTTTTGTTCCTTGTATTCTTTTAGCTTTGCCGATACCACATTCCTTCCACTTCATTTTGCCTTGCAGTATTTTAAATTAGTTTGTCATTATGATATAAATTGGTGTAAAAAGGTTTTTTTAGCTGACTGGTCCCTTATCTGATTCCGAGCTCTGGCAACATTAAAGCTTTGAGGTTTTAGCCTGTAGCATGCTTATGACAAGCGGGAAGCTTTTTTGAAACCCATAGTTTATGCCTTTTGTTTGTTTTTGGAAATTGAGGACCACATCCAGCATATTTATTGATAATCACTGATTACAGCAAGGGTTGCAAAGGTTAAATTATATTATAAAAAATAACACAAAAAATTACATTAGAAGCTGATACCTTTGATTGAAAAGATGTAAAGATGAAAAAAAAGGGGTTAAAAAACACTATTTATGCATATTTCTTAGGCAAATTGTTTGTAGGACCCCATCGTTTGCTCAACCTTATGGCAAGCAGAGTTTCTTCATTCATATGCTAGCATCAGTAACAGTATTCCTGAATATATGATTATTTCTTTCCATGCAGATGTAGTAAGCTGTGATATGAACAGCCAAGAGATTTTTTTTTTTTTTTGTAATTTTGTATTTAAAAGTGTCAGCATGAATTAGCACTTGATGAAGAAATCCCCCTAGTGAAAAAAAAAATTCAATTAGGAATGCAATTTTTAATCATTAATAATGAAAACTAACAATCAAAATAGGTGAGTGTGGATTTCATTGAATTGATTTCATAAAGCAAAATTTTTATTCACCCAAATGCCTCGATTCAAAGACGGTCAACATGTCACGACCCGGCCCGGCTAGCCCGATTAAATCGGGGCGGGAACAGACGATCGTACGGAAGAGCATAATTACATAACATAATTTCATTTAAAACTTAAGGTTAGAACATACATATCATCCCAAAATACATGAAAGAGCCACTAATAAACTTCAAACTGAATTGTTATAAAGTGATCAACTGTCTCATAACCAATAAAACTTTCTAATTCATCATCACAACATAAACTTTCACAATTACATAAACCTCAAATTCACGAACTACACTGAAACAAATACAAAGACTCAAATTGAAAACACAAAAAGGAACCTTTCATCCTGAGGTCCCCTACGACGATACATGTAAGGTCGTCGTGCAGCCATTACTTTTCTCCTGAAAAAGATTTCCAAAACGAGGAATGAGCTAAAGCCCAGCAGGTAGTTCATAATACAATTAACTTTATAAATTGCTGAAAATAAAACTATTTTAATTAGAAACTGATTCTTTAAACATGTCTTAAAGCAATAACATTCTCTTTTACATAAACATTTCCTTTCCTTTCTTTTCTTAATCTTATTCATATGAAATGCAAAGTGCAGATTATGTATGCTTAATGAATCACCCGTCCCGAATGTACCCCATTTTTCGTACTGATCAGGTACGCAGTCAAAAAGTGGCCAAATTCCTTTACCATAAGTTCATAAGAACTTTCCTTTACCATAGGTTCATAAGAACCTTCCTTTACCAATGCTCGTAAGAGCTCCTTTACCATTTGGGTACATCCGGATCAACATGCAAACATGAAATGTTACTATTCCCTTAATTCTTTCTTTTTCAATAAAATTTCTTTCATAAACTTTCATATAAATTTCATGCCCAAATATGTCCTTTTATATGATTCGTATGCATAACAAAAGATGAAATCAAATAAAAGACATAAACTTACAAAAATTACTGAATTTAAAACATAATTCAATTGAATAAAAACATGAATTATAAATGAACTAAAGAATTAAAGCATTTATAATTTTAACTGTTTCTGAACACCTACCTCAAATTTAAGCACAATTCGTCGCTTCAACAAGGTCTTTCCTCCTTAACGATTAGAACCTATAGATGGTTCCAAAAAAGACATATCATTAAATCAATCATATTTCCTTAACGTTTTTATACGACATTTAATAAATATTTAATTAAATAAATATTTATTTTCGGATTAATAAAATACCTAAATTTTTTGGAAACCCTAAATTCATTAATTCCATCAAATCATCATGTCAAAGTTTTCCTTAAACATAATTTAATAATTACCTTAATCATTTTCGGATTAAAATAATTTAGAAAAATTAAGAAAACAAAATTTCTCTCAAAAATCCAAATTCATGTCTTCAAAACATTTCTAATACCCTTAGGAAAAATATTTGTAAAGAAAATTCCTCGATATTCAAAAATCTAAGAAAAATCCTAGTTTTTCTTTCTCCAATTCATTGCTAAAACTTTCATATAATCCTTTCTTAGAGTTTCCGTAAAGAAATTACGAAAGAAAACTAAAATCCTACAAAACCCTAGAAAATCCTTTTCCAAAAATCTAGAGATCTAGAAAGTTTCGCTTGAAAAGAATCATACTGGAGTAATCCTTTCGTCGTCCTCTTCGATTTGACGTAAATCTTTCGCCGGAAGATCGTCGCCGGAGAATTCTCCACGGAACCCGTCCGTCCGCCCTATGTCCGCCCGCCTCCTGTTTCGGCCGATCGTGCGAAATAAAATGAGGGAGGGTTTCGGTTTAGCCTAATAAGAGGAATTGGGATTTGCAAATTACCCTTGTGCCCTCACTTAAGTGGATTTGGTCTTAAGAAACAAGTGAGGGTAAAATGGGGATTTATGGACTTCTAAAAATAATAACTCTTTAATTAGGCAAAATTTGGTATAACTTCTATATATCAAAACGATCAGAATTTCGCGTAGGATTTTCTAAAATTAATTTCGTTGCATTCCGATAACCTTGAAAATTTTACTTAAAATTTCGTCGCGGCGCTTTAAAAAATGTGCGATGCCTAAAATAGGATTTTCGGGTTTTACACAACAGTCTTAACTCTTAAGCAAATGAAAGAACTTTGTTCTTCCAACCACTGAGCCAACCAAGATGTTCGTTCAAAATTGCGGAGCAATTTGACTAAGTCTAATGGGAGATAGAGGAATTCCTAGATAATCCCAGGAAAGGTTCTTTTAATTGAAGTTCAAAAGATTAGAAGAGTTTCCATGTATATTAGTTTAACAGAATTGATGAAGTAGATTACAGTTTTATTTACATTAAAAATAAAACCCATGGAGTTCTTGAATGAGTTCAAAAAATTTTCAAGCTCAAGCAGAGTGGGGTTGTTGGCCAAAAACTAAGAGATCATCATCACGTATCTGATGAGAAACCTTAGCGTGCTTCTTGAAGATGCATGAGAAGGTATCATTAGTGCAAGAAGCGTCAATCAATCTTGAAAATGCATCCATAGCAAGTGTGAAAAGTAGAGGAGAAAGAGGACAGTCTTGTCTGAAACCTTTTTTTTGAAGTTAAAATATCCATTCAACTCTCCATTAATAATAACAGAGACAGACATCTTGAGTGCAAGCTTTAATCCAATTGATAAAAATAGGAGAAAAATCAAGAGTAAGAAGAAGACTGTTGTATAAGGACCTGGTAACACTATCAAAAGCTTTCTAAAGATCAATTTTAGCATAGAATGATTGATGTGTTGATTGTTGATTAAAACCCCTAAATATATCATTAGCCATAATGATATGATCGGTTATGTCCCTCCCAAAAATGAAAGCAGATTTAGCATTATGTATAAGCTTTGGTCGTTGGTTCTTGATTCTGATGGGAAGCAGCTTGGTAATAGCTTCATATGATACAACACAAAGAGAGAGATCTGAAGTCAATCATTGTTCTGGATTGAGGAGATTTAAGAATTAAGGTTATGGCGTAATGTGTTATCTTATCATGCATAAAAGCAATATGAAATAAGTATATGATAGTAGCAGTAAAAAAGATCCCAACAATATACCAACTATCTTTAAAGAATTAGGAGGAGAATCCATCATGCCCAAGGGCTTTGTCATTCCCAATATCAAAGAGAGTCATTTTAATATCATCTTCCGAAAATTCAACAATAAGATCAAATTTTTCCTCCAAAGATAAGGTGGGACCTAAAGGGATTGAACTTTGGCTTTGTATTGAGGAGGATTCCTCATCATTAAACAGGGAGAAGAAGTAATGTATGGCTTCATTAGAAATCCCCTGGGTAGAGTATATAGGGCTAGAATTAGTATGCACTTCCCTTATGTGATTAGAATTACTTTTTGACTTCATGGTAAACGAATATGAGGTCAGCTTCCCCTTGAGCCAGCCAAGAACATTTTGCTCTCTATGTGATCCAACTATTCTTCCATCTGATAGCATCAATGAGATCTTGTTTTTAGGGCACAGCCAAGAAGATTTCTATCCAAAGGTTTTGACTACAGGCTAGTTAAAATGAATTTTTTTTCTTCCTTAAGGAAGACAATCTTGTTGTGAAGAAAATAAGAGAATTTCTAATTTGTAGATTTCAGAGCATGCTTTACATTCATGAGTTTGTTATTAAAAGCGAACATGGGATCCCCCTTATCAGGGATCTCCCAAGCATTCTTGATAGTTTCGAATAAACTTGGGCAAAGGGACCGGTAGTTCTTGTACATGAATCTTCTTCTAACGAAGGCATGAGAATCTACATGAAGAGAACTGGAGAGTGGTCAGAAGATAGAGGGCTTATGATTATTTAATGAGACAGGGGAAAGAAATTTAGCCATAAAGCATTGCATAACATGGTCAAGAAGGCATCTTATGGGCTTATGAACTTGTTGGTTGAACTAACTGTGGGTAAGACCGCAATGAGGAAGCTTCATTAGACGAACATTAAAGATACAATTGAAATCCCCACCAATTTGGAGGGATGGAAAGTAGTAACACCAATTTTCTCTTTAGAAAATCTACACTACTGAAATCATCAACGATAATCCATGGATTGATAAATGATTGATTTCTTTCTTGAACACTATTTTCAGCGTAGGAAAAGGTTATCATAATTTTGACCATGAATGAAGTTGGGGTGAGACTGCAAACAATTGAAGGAGACATAAACAACATTCTATTTGATCCAAATATGACAATGAGAAGTAAAAAAAAAAAACTATTACAGCTATCTTCCTGATGAATAATATTGAACTTCCTTGGGTTATTGATAGGAAATACTTAGATCCAAGTATTCCTATCACTCCACGTGGAGAGAACAACAAGAAGGTTGCTGTTTTCTACAGGAAATCAGCCCAAAACGTATGAAAACAGTAGAAAATCGTAGGAAAACTGAGAGAAAAACGTTTAATGGACTTATATTCCACTAGTAGATGATCAAAGCAAAAGCAAGATACAATGTTCTTCGATTCGAGAGGAAGAACAACTCTCCGATCTTCTCCGGCAACGCCAAGAGCCCAAGCAAGAAAACCCTAGATCTCAAATTACATTCAAATTCAAGATAATCCCTTTTCCCTCCTCATCCTCCTAATTAACCATAAAGGATTCATACAAAAATACCTAAACAGCCCTTTGCATTCAAAAATTTCCCTCCCACCTAATTAAATCATCCCCAAATGGGGTCCACCATGTCCGCCCGCTCCTCTGGGAGCTTCCGCCTCCGCCTGGTGTAGACCCGGGCTGAACCGGGTCCAGCCGGCCCCTCCTGGGCCGGTTCACGCGTAACATTACTCCCCTCCCAAAAACTCACCTTGTCCTCAAGGTGAAAAGAAGGAAATTGCTCCTTCACTCTTTTAAAAGGCTCCCATGTAGCGTCGAAATCAGGGAGGCCTCTCCATTTGATCAGCACTTCTTTGTTGCCCATTTTATCTGGTCGGACTCCTGCAAGCTCTAGTGGTTCTAAAACCACTTCTAAATCCTCCGTCATAGTAGCTGGTAGTTTTGCACTCACTGCATGCTCCCCAATGGCTCTCCTCAGCTGAGACACATGGAACACTGGATGTATAGTGGCTGAGGGGGGTAACTTCAATCTGTATGCCACTGCTCCAATCCTATCCAACACTTCATAAGGACCAAAATACCTCGGTGCCAATTTCTCGTTCTGCCTTCTAGCCACTGTCTTCTGCCTGTAGGGTCGTAGTTTTAGGAACACCTTCTCCCCCACTTCAAACTGCATGTCTCTCCTGTGTAGTAAGCCTCCTGGAGGTATTGTACCAATACTCAGCCCATGGCAGCCACTTTGCCCACAATCGTGGGGTTTCGGAGACAAAGCACCTCAAATAGGTCTCCAAGCTTCGATTTACCACCTCCGTTTATCCGTCTGTCTGTGGGTGATAGGCTGTACTTCTCTTTAGAACTGTGCCTTGCATCCTGAACATCTCCCTCCAGAACTGGCTGAGGAACACTTTGTCTCGATCAGACACAATCGATTGAGGCACCCCATGTAGTCTCACCACCTCCCTGATAAACGCTGCAGCAACTGACACTGCGGTGTATGGGTGTCTTAGAAGAACAAAATGTGCATACTTACTAAGCCTGTCAACCACCACCATAATGACTGTGAACCCCTCCGACCTTGGTAGGCCATCAATGAAATCCATGGATACTTCCTCCCAGACTCTGTTTGGAAGTGTCAATGGTTGTAGTAAGCCTCCTGGAGCCATGGCCATGTACTTGTTTCTCTGACATACTTCACACCTGGCCACCATCTCCTCCACATCTTTATGCATCCCCTTCCAGTAGAGCTCGGATGCTAGCCTCCTGTAAGTCTTCTGAACCCCTGAATGTCCCCCAACTGCACTGCCATGAAACTCTTGCAACAAGTGGGGAATGTATATGGAAGTCCGTGGCATCACAAACCTCCCCTGATATAATAGTCTCTCCCCCTCAATACAGTAGCCCGGATGACTACTCTTGTCCTTCTCTAGATGCTTCTGGTCCTCGACCAACTGTGCCAACTCCATGGCCTCCCCCAGGTCGTGTGGTCTCATCACTCTAATGGCTGCTCTGATTTCTGGTTTGAGCCCCTTCATGAAGTTCCCCTTAAGCACGGTATCAGAAAGACAATCCAACCTGCTAGCTAGGTACTCAAACCGGTCCCGGAACTCTGCTACTGTCCCTTCCTGTGTCAGCGCAAAGAACTGCTCGTAGAAATCCCCTCCGCTGCTGGTTCGGAAACGTTCTAGTAGGCAATCCTTGAACTCCCTCCAGTTTCGAATAGGTCGCCTCATGTTCCGCCACTGGTACCATGCCAGTGCCTTTCCTTCCAAACACAGTCCTGCCACTGTCAGTTTCTCCTCCTCAGTCAATCCGTTGACTGCAAAATACCGTTCCACCTTGTAGATCCAGCCATGGCCATCTTCCCCCTCAAAGATGGGCATCTTCAACTTCCTCACCTTCGGATCCCTTCCGTTACCCCGGTACTCCCCATAACCTCCCATTCCTCGAAGATGAGGTGCTCCCCAAGTATCCCGGTCCTCCCTCCCACGTTGGTATCCGAGTCCATCGTCATAATCCCCTCTTCCCCTTTCAGAATCAGCACCTCGACGCTGAAATTCAGCACCTCGACGCTGATATTCTCCTCTTCTTTCGCCAAAATCTGCACTTCCCTCATATTCTCCCCTCCGGCCTTCAAAATCCACACCTCGACGCTGAAAATCAGCATCTCGACGCTGAAAATCAGCACCTCGACGCTGAAAATCTGCACCTCGACGGTCATTCCCCAGGCTCATCTCCTCTCTAGAAAGTGGCTCTAGAGGTGGCATGTCGTCGTCTCCCTCAAGGATCTCCACAGCCGGATTCCTCCTCCCCCGAGGCGGGTTCGGATTTCCTCCTACGCCATGGTCGCCGACAGTCTCTCTTGCATCCGACGCCGTCGGATTAGTCTTCATCTCAAGTAATTTCTTCATCATCTCTTCCATGGCCGTGAATTTTCCCTCCAACCTTTCGTTGTTGGTGGTGATTTGATTTTGAAAATCAAAAAATATTTCCTCCAAATCGGTTTTTAATTGACCGACTTCGCCTTCCAAGACATCCACCTTCTTTCCGGCCATTGTCCTTCTAACGGGTCCACAAAAACTTCTTCCGGAGACAAGAAACTTGCTGAAATTTCAGAATTTCAGCCGCCGGTGGTCCCGGAATGATGCTCTGATACCAATTTGATAGGAAATACTTAGATCCAAGTATTCCTATCGCTCCACGTGGAGAAAACAACAAGAAGGTTGCTGTTTTCTACAGGAAATCAGCCCAAAACGTATAAAAACAGCAGAAAATCGTAGGAAAACTGAGAGAAAAACGTTTAATGGACTTATATTCCACTAGTAGATGATCAAAGCAAAAGCAAGATACAATGTTCTTCGATTCGAGAGGAAGAACAACTCTCCGATCTTCTCCGGCAACGCCAAGAGCCCAAGCAAGAAATTCCTAGATCTCAAATTACATTCAAATTCAAGATAATCCCTTTTCCCTCCTCATCCTCCTAATTAACCATAAAGGATTCATACAAAATACCTAAACAGCCCTTTGCATTCAAAAATTTCCCTCCCACCTAATTAAATCATCCCCAAATGGGGTCCACCATGTCCGCCCGCTCCTCTGGGAGCTTCCGCCTCCGCCTGGTGTAGACCCGGGCTGAACCGGGTCCAGCCGGCCCCTCCTGGGCCGGTTCACGCGTAACAGTTATCACTCACACTAGACGAGCCAACATTAAGCTTGCTTTCAATCATATAGAAGCATTTGGATATGTAATGGGGCTTCAGCGGGATTAGCAGATTTAGGAAAAGAAGATTTGTCATCTGCAAAAGTATCACGGGTTGGACAAGAGTTTGGTTTCCATTCATAAACAATATCAAGCTTAATATTTTTCTCTTGTACGTTAATAGTAATCTCAACAAGGTGCAGAGAGGCGATGGGAATTTGGATACTCACCCAAGAAAAGATAAGGTGAGATTTGTTGGCAATGAGTGTGTCAAGTATTAACGAAATGCTAATGTTGCTGGCCATGATATATATATGCTAGATTCAATCCAACAACATAATGGAAGATTTGGGATTTTGACCTAAATAAGAACTTTAAAGTCTTTCTTAATGGGGGTAAAAGCCGGAGTCCAACATTTGAAGATGACTACCATTAAGGAACCAGGGTCCCCCATTAAGCACCATTTTTAGGTCCTCCATATGGAAAAATATGAAGAGAAAGAAACCATCAGAAGGAGAAAGAAGTTCGAACTAACCTTTCAGCAGCAGAGTTTCTTAAGACAAATGAGAAGATGTTCATAAAAGGGGTGTTTTCCAAATGCATAGCCAACAAAAGCCAAGCTCCTTGCCTTAGAGGCCTCCTTTATATCCTCTTTCGAGAAGGATATATTTTCCTCACTTCTAGGGACGAAGCATAGAAGGAAATTAATAGGAAATACTTGAGTTCTCAAGTAACCCTAAGGTAAATATTTGAGTTCGCAAGCAAACCTATCACTAATTGGTAAAAACAGCGAGAAATAAGCAACATCTTGGGGAAAACAGCCCCAAAACAGTGGATTGCAATATGAGAATCAAGCCAAACAAACACTAGAACAAGATACAAGGGATCCTCAATTCGAGAGGACCGTCCCTCTCAAATCTCTAGACAGGTAGTCTAGAGCCCAAGACGCCAAGGAACTTCAAAGAAATTCAAATCATACATATACCCTAATCCTTTCCCGAAATCAACTAATTAAAGACAAAGGACAATTACAATTTTCCTAAACAGCCCCCCTAATTCAAAAATTCCTTTCAAAGCCAATTTAATTAGCAATTGGGCCCCTAGGAGCATCCGCCTCCTCCCTCTCTCTCTTCCCTAGTTCCGCCTAGTTTGGGCCGCCTGCTATACGTCAAAACCGGTCCACTAGGGACCGGTTCAGCCGGCCCAGGAAGAGCTGTCCTAACATAAATCTTCCATTGAAGGCGTTTGAGGAAGCAGTGGGGAGGTGTCAATGTCCAAAAGGTCAAAAGTCCTAGGCCCGGAGACGGTGAGTTAAAAAAAAAAAAAAAGAAAGGTTGGGTTTCGGAGAGGAAACCAAGCCTTAGCAAAGTTCCATGGCATGCGGTTTTTAGTTAAAACTGGAGCTACAACCGGTTTGTTTATGCAATATTTTGTCTCATGAGTTACGATCTAGCTAGTTTGGTTTAAGAGAAAGACTTTAGAGTCTGAACTATCTAGCTATATTCTCTTTGCTGTAAAGTTTTCCTCTTTGCTGTAAGAGCAGTAACATGGGCCTGAGATTTAACTTTTGTTGCTCTCCTTGTTGACGTTTTGTTTCTGTGAAAATTTTCTTAACACTACAAAAAAAAAGGTAATTAGGTTGTTCAGCTTGAATTTTTTTAACAAATTCTATTCATTTATCCTTACTATGGTCTCACTCTTCTCTTCGAGTTGATAAATTGATTAAATGCTTCTGTTTGATGAGCTATATTACATTGAATAAGCATAGATTTTTTTTTTGTCCTTTAAAATATTTAAAATAATTTAACAGTCCTTTTGGTTTTGTCATTGGTTGTCTGAGTGCTAATTTTTTATTTCCTTGTAGAATCGAGATGAGGATGATTTCGATTCCAAGGTGAATTTCACCGGTGGAAATGTACATATTGTTGATAGCATAGAAAGCTGGGATGAGAAAATTTCAGAAGCAAAAAAAGAAGGCAAAGTAGTAAGTATTGTGATTTGAACTTGACCGCGCAACACAGCTGTTAGCTAGCAGTTTCGAACTATTAATTGCATTGTATTCAAGTGCCTCTCACTTCAAATATTTTAATCTTCTATCGGTACTGTCATTTTTTATTTATGATACTTTCACCTGCTCAACGTCTTTTTGATCTTTTCTATTTCTTTTAAACATTCATGACTTCACTGCCCACTTAGGGCATCTCCAATCGAAAATTCCCATTTTTCAATCCAAAATACAGTGAAACTCAAAAATGTTGTGATTCATCTCCAATCAAACTCCATTTTGCATGCTTCTGCGAAGGTAACAATCTTCCTCTTTCGCACGTTTCTTCGGCAAAACCAGTTGAGACAAAAAAATCACATAGGTGAACAGTGCAACGGCCGCACTGTTCACCCTCCACCGATTAGCGATTTTTTTGTCGTTCGAATGGAGCAAACCAACTACGTCATACTGTTGTTTGGAGTTCAGCTGGAGACACCCTTAGATTTGCTTCAGTACCCTGATGCTCATTTTCATTTAAAATTTGTCATTCCCTCCTGGAAAGTTAATGCAGTTTCATGAAAATTTTCAAAATTGATCGTTTCGTTTCCATAAATCTTTTTTATTTCTGTTGAACATTTTTGAAAACATTGTACTTGCTGTGAAATTCAAATATAACAATAATTTTGCACATAATCTCTCCTCCATCTTTCTATATTTTCATTTACTTAACAAAGTTGTGTTCCATACAGATTATCGTGAACTTCAGTGCATCTTGGTGTGGCCCTTGCAGAATGATTATTCCCTTCTATGCTGAACTTTCTCTCAAGTATCCTCAACTAGTTTTCCTCACAGTAGACGTTGACGAGTTACCGGTAATTATCCATTCCTTCGCACATTATTTATGAGAGAGAGAGAGAGATTTCATCCATTGGAAAAATTATTCTGTTCGGATTCCAGCCTCCAATGAAAATTCGTCACGTCCGATGCCGAGTTTATACCGAGCGGTACTTGGTACTCGGTACAGGAGCGTGCCGGACGGTTCTCCTGTCCGATGTCCGCACAGAATAATCTCTCCATCCATTGCGAGTCATTGTGTAATAGTTTCATAATGACAGGATCTGAGTTCTTCAATGGATGTACATGCGACTCCAACGTTCTTTTTCCTGCAAGATGGAAATCACAAAGACAAACTTGTGGGTGCCAACAAACCTGAACTGGAGAAAAAAATACTCGCATTTGCAGAGTCAAGCCATTGTTCCAAGTGATTTTCTGTAACTCAAACCCTTTTTTTTACTCTTCTCCGTTAAATTTGTTGGTGATAAAATAACACAGCCATTTCTGTGATGCTAGATAAGAGATGTAAACTACCGTTGATCGATCAATCGATTACAGTATTGTAGTGGTTAGAAAAATTGCTTCGTGTGATTTTATTGCTTTGTTTTGTACTGAATTTTCCTATCTTTTTCTAGTGTCTAGTGGGAATCCAGGCAGTTTCATACAATGTTCTCTCATAGGAAAAAGCGCAGAAAGAGGACTCTTTCTTTCCGACAACAATTCACTTTTGCGAGAGAAACCTAGCGCCTTTTGTTCTGAAAAAGAACAAAACTCTTGCATCCATCCTTAAATCGCTGATGTAAAACATTTTGATTGATCTCCAAACGGGATTTCCGCACAATATCTGTTTCGTAGTTCATGCAAAAGACGTAGCATTTCTTTCCAAATGGCAACTTCATCTTCTGAAATTTGAATAGAGACGTTTGAGGCCATGGTCCGCCTCGTCTCGCCAACCCTTAAGCCGGTGGAAATGCGTGACCGACAGAGCAATGTATGAAGGGCAAACATTATGGTACCAAAAAGTAAGTAAACTAGCAAAGTCATCAAAAGCAACCCACTTCACAATCAGAACAACCTCAAGAGACGACGCCAGTTACATCATAGAAGAAGAACTACATTTATTCGGCACATACCGAACATTCAGAGAGCTATTCAAATCACAATACGCTAAATTAAGAGAGACCTCACCGCCCCTTCGGGTTCATTATTTGAGAGAAAACCGCGCTGGGCGTGAGCCCTTCCGAGTCCTCGCTGATGATGCTCCGATCACCCATACTCATCGTCGAGGTGGATGTGACCGTCGTCGTCCTCGACTCCATGGAAGGGTCATCCACATCCTTCTTCCCATCCATCATTACCGGACCTCCATCCACATCGGAGATTATTCCATCAGCCATCAAATCACCCACCTCCTCCGCACTCACCTGCAGCTGCAGAGCAAACTCGAGGTTCCAGAGAACATCGCCGGTCGCCGGACGATCGATTCCATGATCGGAAACACACTTCTCCGCCGTCTCCGCAAACTTCTTGAAGCACTGCGGCGCAATCTTTCCTTTAAGGTATGGATCAATGATCTGATCGAGAATTCCCTTTTTCTGGCAATGCAGAGCCCATTCGGCCAGACTGACTTGCTCCTTGGGGAGGTTTTGGTTCAGCGCCGGCCGGGCGCAAATCACCTCAAACAGAACCACTCCAAATGAATACACGTCGGATTTCTCCGTCAGCTGCTGCCGCCGGAAGTATTCGGGATCAAGGTACCCGAAGCTGCCCTTCACCACCGTGCTCACATGAGTATTGTCAAGAGTAGGACCGGTCTTCGACAGACCAAAATCGGAAACCTTAGCGACCCATTTGTCATCCAGAAGAATGTTCGTCGTCTTCACGTCACGATGAATGATGGTATGCTTCGCGCCGGTGTGCAGGTAGTGCAGTCCTCGAGCCGCGCCGATGCAGATCTCAAGTCGCTGCTTCCATGGCAGCGGCGGCTTCTGCGTCTTGTAGAGCTGCTCGCGAAGAGTTCCGTGCGCCATGTAATCATAAACAAGGATCATCTCCCTGTTCTCTTCGCAATATCCGATCAAGGAGACGAGATGTCGGTGGCGGAGCTTCGAGAGCATCTCGATTTCGGTTTGGAACTCATGAACGCCTTGCTCGGACATGGGGTTTCCTCGCTTGATCGCAACTTCGGTGCCGTCATCGAACTCACCACGATACACCTTTCCAAACCCACCTACTCCGAGCAGAAGCGCCTCATCGAACTTGTTTGTGGCGGCCTCAATCTCTGCAAACGAGAAATGGCGACAAAGGTTCGATGGCAAGGACGAAGCATAGCTCCCTGTGGTGTTTGTCTTGGCCGAAGCTGCTGAATGGGAGTTTTCATAGAGTGAAAGAGGAAGCCAACCAGAAGGGCCATCACTTGTGCCAGCAGCATCCTTCCCCTTCTTCTTCCTTCTTTTACAAAGAAAAAGCAACAAGAAACCAAGACCGATAATGGCCGCCGCGCCGCCAACTACTCCGCCAACAATCACAGGAGTGCTATTGAAATTTGATTTCTTGTTGAAAATCTTGTCAGGTTCGAAGTCTGGCTGTGGTGGCAAGTCAGGGTTTGGCCCGGCAAGATTATTTTTCCCGTCCTGCAACTTGAAAACCTCCATTCCATTCAAGATTGCATCGAAATATTCTGGCTTGGTTTGGAGATCTGGATGCAGAGCTACCCACAAATCCGTCATCCCAGATCCTGAGGTCAGAACAACATAATCCTCATACACAGGCACACCAATCCCACCACTCCAGGCAATCACATCTGCTTCTTCCTGTGCTGTCTGATTATTGAGATAGATGTCGAAGACTCTCTGATTCACTTTGGTTATCGGGTACTGTATCTCACAGAAATGAAACCTAACAAGGTAGTAGAACCCATTATCGACGCTCAGAATCCAGGTCAAATTGTAGTTTCTGTTGACAGTAGGATCAGGCCCCATGGATCTCGCTGTCGAATACACATCAACAGGCGCAATATACTCTGGTAAAGTAGTTGGGTACTGAATTGTTACATTTGGATCAGCACCGTAGGTTACTCCAAATGCAGCTCCATAGATGTACAATGAATCATCCGCCCATGATCTATACAATCCTGAATCTCCAGACGGGGATATCGCCTGCCCTCCTACATTTAACCTATAAACAGTTTCCATTGCCCAATCGTCTGGAATCGGGTACGGAATTGGTGTTCCACCTGAAACTAGAAGAGGATTACCTGTAGAAAACATATCCGGCATGGAAACAATTTCTATGCCGTTGATGAAAGCATACGAGTTAGAGTAGTTCTTCGACGGGGTGAAGGTGAGGTTGAGACCAGCAGAGGACACATTGACTGAAAACTCCCGAATCAGATAATCCATGTTGAGGGCCGCCGCAGTTTGATAAGCAGAGAAATTCTGGAGGAGAGTGATGGGTCCGGCGGTGACGGAGAAGAAGGCGTCGGCGGCCTCATGGTTGGAGTAGTTGGAAGGGTAGAAGTAGAGGCGAACGTACTTCCGGCCAGCGCCGAGGGGGAAGGTGTAGGTGAAAGGAGACGTGAAGACACGAGCCGTAAGGTATGGGCACTGAGGAACGGACGAGTCCTGGTTCGGCGCCTGAGAGCTGACCGAATTCAGCCATGAAGGAGCGTACTTCGATCCGGTGTCGCCGTTCCAAGTCCGGCCATCCTGATCTTTGTTCTGCCCGGAGGATCCGCAGTCGAGGAGTATGTAGTCACGGGGAACGTAGCTGGAGTTGTCTCCGGCGGCGATCGCGGCGAGGAACAAAATCAGGAAGGGCAGCGACTTCATCGAGATCGGATCTAAACCTAGGGTTTCAACTAGAAATAACACTGGATCAGCTCATCTTAGTAAGCAAGTTTCCCGATCTATCAGATATTCTGTTCAGAAACTGATCGGTGCCGAGATTTCTGTGGATCAAACCGAAGATCTATGAAAAGTTAGATCAATCGATAAGAAATGAAAGAAATTAAGTGGGAAAAAAAGGAAGATTAGTTGAAGATCCACATAGGAGATCGGAGGAGACTCGAGAGGAAGCGAGAGAGGGAGAGTAGTATTAAAGCGCGGGTAGAGAGAGAGAGAGAAGCTGCGCCGGAGGAAGCGGGATGCTGCGAAGACTGGAAGAAGACTGGTGACGGGTTTCCGTTCTTTGGGTTTTATTAGATTATTTGGGATGGGATTAGTAAGGGTTTTTTTTGTAATTAGAAAATAATAAGTAGATTTTTCATTTTTGAGCTGCTTAACTAACCTTTTCTTGTTAAGGGACGGACGCGGTATCGGTGCCTGATCGTCAACGTTGAAGTCGCTGTAGAATGATAGTCTGCGGGGCCCACTTGTGGTGGTGGAAGGGAAGCAATTCTTAGCCGTTCGATGATGGGATGGAACCAAGGCGAGTAGACTGCTCTATTAACCTGTTCGATCTAGTTTAATATTTTATTAAAATTTATATATTAATTTGAACTGATAAAAATAAAAATTCAAATTAGTCTTTTACCTCGCCTTTTCTTTTACATAATGCATTGGTAGAATAACAAGAAATCTCGAGTTATATCGACGAAGGATTTGGTGGACATTTTTAGTATATGAATGTATGAGTGTATGCTAAGATATTCTAATAGTCCGCTTGAGCAATTGGCTAGGGTTAGGCTTCTGTTGGGACGGCTTTTTTACTGCTTTCTAAAATGGAATTTTAATAAAAAAATAAAAAAATTTGTACTAAAACTCGGTTTTAGAAAGCAATAAAAAAGCCGTCCCAAATGAAGCCTTAATGAGATTTTCAGATGTTGCATGTATATATGGGGACTGAAGATAAGAATAGTATTCTTTGGTGTTTGCGTGCGGAGGCAATGAAGGTAGATGGGAATAGAAATGAAAATGAATTTTTTTTAATGATAGAAAATGGAAATACGTGGAATCTAAATTTTTTTAGGAAAGTCGCCACCTTGTTATTGCACATTTTCTCCAAATGCATTTTCATGAAGTAAGTCGTGAAAAGGAAGTTGGGAGTTCGAATGTTGTTGGATGACCGCCTCGTGATCTTGAAGTTTTTAAACCTGATTGATTGGTTTATAGTACAAGTTTCATTTCTACTTTCGTATGTCTCACACAAACATAACTCTAGGGATGTATATGACACCTATTGAAGGGAATTCTATTTGGTCTGGTTGACCGAATGCAAGAAACATTCGGTTGTAGGCAAAAACGCGCCTATACTGAGGTGTACCGAGTTTTTTTGAAAAAACTCGGTACACCTCTGTATAGGCGCATTTTTGCCTACAACCGGATGTTCTTCTTCATCCGGTCGGAGGACGTAATAATTGTTCCCTATTGAAGGAGCTATAGTAGTGTAATCACCTTTATTTTTCTTTTAATGTTGTAGGTTTTTTTTTTTGCTGTTCTATGAATGGGCTTTTTTCTTTATTATTTTTAATTGTACTACATCTCCGTTTTTGAATTAAGTAGTGCTGATTATGTTTTAAATTTTCATATGTTTAAAAAGTATGATTTTGCATAAGATTTCAATATAAATTAACAGAATTAAGTTAACAAAAGTAGTAGATTCAATCAATCACAAACAAAGAGAAAAGGCTAAGAAATATAACATAAAGAGTAAATGGTAACTAAGACAACATCCTGTGTAAACAGATACATATTGCAATATAATAGACCCAGTCAATACTAACAAGCCCCAAAAAAAAAATACAATGTAACAAAAAATAGTATCTAACAACTTGACGTTTTCTTCTTGGCTTGTGCGACAAAGCATTAGAACCAGGTGTATATTGTTGGGGTAGTCAAAGAGGTCTATCCATGCTGCTCCACTGCACCTGTGACTAGCTCTATAACTTTCGGTGCTTTAGTGCATGGAACTTAGTTAGATGTGTACTATGCTGGCGTGGACTGCTGTGTCGGCTGATTAAAGTACTCCTGAGATAATCTCGAGTCTTCAAACGACGATGGTTCTACAGCCATAGAATGAAGATCTACAATCGATGGAGTAGGAATGAGTGTTGTTGACTTAGGAATGACACTATTGTACATGTAATCAACATTGAGGCCCTCCAAACTAGCATGCTATGAGACATGAAGTGCAGGATGACTAGCATGAATTCATCTATAACAGATATGTATATATCTTGTAATGTTCGTCACCTTATAAAGTTCTTTATATAAGTTTGTCAAAACAACAACCCCCCCCCCCCCCCCCCCCCCCAGAGTACGTGATGAACAAACTCAAGTCTTCTAGCAATGGCAAGTACCTCAGATGTATCTCAGAGCCTGATGTATCTTATAGAATGTAATATTCTAGCAGAAACAAAACATATGCTTGAATATGTTGCCAAAATTCTAACTCATTTAGGTCTATATAAGAATCTTTGCATAAGGTCTATCGCAGCCATCTCAGGGGCAAGTTTTGATTACTTACTAGGTTATATGCTTATTATGTGATCTTATATGATTTCAAGTAAAGGCAAAGAGCTTGCAGTTTGAGTCTATACAAAGATGCCAACTTAGTTTTATTTTGAATTCTTGAGTTTTATGTATTTTTTATAGCCGATAACAACTATTACATATGTTATTTTGGACTTTGTAGTTAAATATAAACATCAACTACTAAAATAATGAAATTTTGTGTATTTATATTTTTCTTGAATAACATTAGTCAGTTTGGTTTGTAAATGAATATTAAGTGTTAATTAAACATATGATATGAAATAAAATTCTTCCACTTTAGATCCTGGGGCATGACAAAAAGATATGACATTGAAATGAACTATTTTAAGAGTGGAGTGCATCCTACTATCATTCGACTGAAACATAACCTACAAGACACCTACATGATGGATACCTACACGGGTATTCATGGATGTACAAATATTCCCATCTATTTGTACAATTGAATAAAGATGTTTAAAATGTGTAGTCTTATTAAAACTTGATCACCTAAAGTCACAATCCTCTCACTAGATCTATTATTATTAAAATAACACTATACATTTTATTTTTAGAAGTACTCAAATGAAAATCTTTAAACTCTAAAATTAACCTCTATAATCCAAAGTTTCTTTCAACTCCCTCGTCTTATCAATAAGGATAATATTATAAACAAAAAACATAAACCAAGGTACACCCTATTGCAAATATCTAGTAAATATAAAATCAATCAAATTTTCATTAAATAATCATTTTAGTGAACTCTGATTAATTATTAAATAATAATCCAACATGCTCAAAAATAAATAAATAAATAAATGAGTATATGAATATCTAAACTTAAGATCTTCGTAACGACAAAAATATAAATATTAATAGCTTTCCGATGACCTAAATGTTGAAAATTAATTATCTCAAACATATCCTTAAATCCTTACCCGCATCTTTTTTTTCCATATACATAAAATCAAGAATAAAAGAAATTATATGAAGTAGCGGAGAAGACTAAATAGGATAACCACATATGTATGAATACAATGAAATTCTGTCCTGCCTTTTTTTTTTTTTTTTATGAGATTTGCATACATACCACATTTTATATTATGCTATTTACATATTTAATACACAACTTTAATATTTCATGACTAACATTCATAGATCAAATATAAATGCAAGAAATAAAATTTATAGGGTGACAAAGAGTTATAGTACTGAAATATAGGAGTAACATATTTAATATTAAAGGATTTACATACATACCACTTTATTTCATGCTATTTATATATCTAACACCTAAAATTTTAATATTATATTCCTACCACTCATATAAAATTTTAATATCAAATATATCACCCATATATTTCATTCTTACCATTATATAAACTTTAATATTTCATTACATGCACTCATATTTGTTCTATAGGTGGTAGACATGTAATATTAAAGTTTTAGGTGTTAGATATATAAATAGCTTAAAATAAAGTTGTCTATGAATGATTGCCATGAAATATTAAAGATTTGAATATTATATATATAAATAGTATGATATAAAATGGTATGTATGTAAATACCTTTTTTTTCAGTTGTCGATAGTTCCTCCCAAAGCAGAATGTATCTTGCTCTGCAAAAAGCTGGGTTTCTGAAGGAAATTGCTGGGCCTCACATACGAGAAATTAGAGAAGTCGCAGTCACCGGCGACCGGACTGGCGACCGGAGAATCAAGCAAAGGCATGCTGGTATATTTCTTATCAAAATTTGCAATGCATAATTGGTCAGCAACGTTGGGTCTGAAGCTCGGTTGTATTTCCCTGGCATCCAGTTTCCTCCAGTTGATTGATTTAAACCACTTGTGATTCTTTATCTCATTGCTTCCACCTGGTCCATTGCCAAGCCTCCTCATCACTTCCTTTTGCAGCAGCTGAGAATTCATAAAAATGAAGGGTTTCAGAGTATGCTCGTCCAAGTTTCAGCAAGTTTGAATCCATTTTTTGGCTTGGATTGAGCCAAACAAATTAAGAGAAATTATTCTGTGCGGACGCCGTACACCGTCTAGATACCAATCAGAATGAGCCACAGTACTGACCGTTCTCGATATTGCTGACATGACTCATTCTGGTTGGTCTCCGGATATAGAACTGCGTTCGGCATTCGTATAGAATAATTTCTCCAATTTTGAGAAGGGACTTAAGCGGATTGAGCCAACTCAAAATATAAATAATATGTACATGCATATGGAAAAGCATTTTTAAATGTTAAAAAGGGAAAATTTAATGGTTAATTCGAGCTGGATTAAACCGAGTTGATTCAAGCCAGCCCAGCTCAAAATTGAAACAGATCAATCCAAGACCCAATTCCAAGCCAGCTTTTTTATGGGTTCGGCCGGATTTCAAGCCAAAACATGGACCAGCTTAAAATTGGAACATTCAAGGCCCTACTTAAGGAAAAAAAGTTATTATGTGCGGACATCGAACTCCGTCCGGAGACCAACCAAAATGCGCCACGTCAGCCCCTCGCTCGGTACCGCTGAAGTGATGCATTATCATTGATCTCCAGACTGAGCTCCGGCCTCCGCACAAAATAATTTCTCCTACTAAAGGGTTACTAAAATAGAAAACGTACTCCTTTTAGCAGAGAGTGGGCTTCAGTGGACAAATAAGCTGGAAGCTTCATCTTTTCTTTCACTATTTTCTGCTGAATTTTATCTCGATTACCTCCAATAAATGGTGGCTGTTAATGAGAGCTAAATAGAGTTAGATAAACAGTAAAATAAACACTCTATAGCTAAAAGCAGTGGTAGAAATACCTATTACCTTTCCTGTAAGCATTTCAAATAAAAGAACTCCAACGCTCCACCAGTCAGCAGCCTTGTCATGGCCTTTCCCAGTAATAATCTCCGGTGCCATGTATTCTACAGTTCCACACATAGAGTTCGACCTAGCATTCTCATCAAATTCCTTCGCAAGCCCAAAATCCGTCAGCATCACCTAAGCAAAAAATAGAAATCATTCATGCTACACAAGGGGAGTAAACAAGTCAAGCTTGAGATTGACTAAATATTATGAAAAAGATAAGAAAAATAATAATAATAATATATTATAATAAAATAATATGAATCACTTGGTATAAAAAATATTGTTTGCATATTTTTAACAACTTTATACTTATTTCATTTTAAATTTAATACATTTTAAATGTACTTTATATTCGCTTATTTACATAAGCCAGCTCATAAGTTAACCAGTAAAATCGGAACTATCTCAAGCTAATCCAAACTTAGCTTGTCATCTCATCTCATAAGTTAACGAGTAAAGTCAAGCAAGCTCAAGCTGACCCAACTTAGCTTGTCATCTCATTGAGCTAAGCCTAAGCATGACCATAAGTCAGCTTTGACTCAATTAAACCCCTAATCCACAACAAATTATTCTGTGCAGAGTTCGGACGTCGTCCAAATGCCAATAAAAATACGTCACGTCACCCCAAAAGTGTACCGCGCTCGGTATCGAACACGGTACCGGCGCTCGGTACCGAGCTGTACTGAATGGTTCTCCAGCCCGGTGTCCACACAGAATAATCTCTCCTAATCCACAAATACAAAGCATTTAGGGTTTTGCCATAAAAGGAGAGAAGGAAAATACATGGCCATCAGCATCCAGAAGGATGTTCTCAGGTTTAAGATCTCTGTGCATTATCCCATTTGCATGAAGGTGGGAGACAGCAGAAACTATCTCAGCTGCATATATTCTTGCCAAGTCCTCCCTGTAATAATTGAAATAGTTAATTTCTATAAACGTGATTATTTTGATGCATTTAACGAGACCAAAAGGAAAGGAGGCAACACCTGAATAAACCATGATGATACAGTTGAAAGAATAGGTGTCCCCCATTAACAAAATCTAGCACAAGGTATAATCGGTATTTTGTCTGGATATTGCATGCAAGAAAGAAAGTTAGATTGAAATGATACTTCAGCATAAACCAAATGAACACACTAATATGGTAATCATAAATAAATTTCAAACATGTGAAAGAAAATTAGGATGCCGAACACCGTCCGGAGACCAACCAGAATGAGCCATGTCACTCATTCGCTTGGTACCGCAGCTCAGTACCACTGACGTGGCACTGATTGGTCTCCGGAAGGCATTCTGCATCTGGCCTCCGCACATAATAATTTCTCCTCGATATGTGTCCAAGTAAGTTGAAGGGTCAAAGAGACAAATTCAATATATGCTTACCAACGTCAAAGATCCTACTGTTCTAGATGCCAGCCCAATATACTAAAGGAATGCTTATTTTGGTGAAAACATGATTTGAAATAGAGTTTATGAAGTATAACTTTAACAATATTTAACTTAATAATTCATTCTCTAAATATGACCAATTCGGCTGATTTTAAACAAAATCAGCAAGAGAATTAAGTCCTGCTTTTAAACAAAACTCAAGCACCACATCACAATGCTGCTACAAACAAGCATGGTTAAGTATAAATTTGCTGAACTGCAGCAACTACAACCTATTTCGGCCATCAAGATTCAAAATAACATTGTGCCTAATGGCTAAAAACCATACCTGAAAGGAATATCTAAGCTGGACAATAAATGGATGGTCAACTTTTGTCAATATATCCCTCTCCGCTTTCATGTAAGCGGCATGATTCTTTTCAATTATCTTATCCTTTCTCATAACCTTCATTGCAAATATTTCTGAAGTGCCTTTTTTCCTCACTTGAAAAACTTTGCCGAAAGCCCCCTGTCCAACAAGTTTCAATACTTCAAAATCATCAAGTCCTACTCCTGAAACCACCTCTGTTTGGTTATATTTCTCTACAACATCATTAGTGCATGTCTTCTCTTGGTGAACTTCAGTGTCAATTGTGGAGCACTCAACAAGATCCAGTAAGCTGTTTTTATCAAGTGAAGTGAGCTGCAAAAGCTGGCTAATATGAGATGGCCCAACTAGAGCATGCGACCTGTTTTGAATGACCATTGGGGTATCATAATTTTTAACATCAGAAGTTGCTCGTGGGACAAAATTATCTGAGGTGGGACCAAAAACATCAGAAAAATCTAAGTCCTCATGGTCAGCTGAAATAGCATCAGGTGGACCCATCGGTAAAAGTATTTTCATGGTGCAGAGCTTCTGAACACCATTCTTGGTTAAACCAGGTATACCAGAAGAAACCATCTCCAGGAATGACAGATTGGCTAATGGAAAGAGCTCCAAGAATCTGAAGGCACACAAGCCAGTAACTGATCCAGCTAAGGCAAGGACCCTCAACGAATACCAAAAATAGCTGATGAATATGTGCTCCTAACAATGGCCTTTAACAAGTGGAAGTTAACAAAATCAACAGAATATCCCAGGAATCCTGGGAGCAAACCAACCAAAACTCCAGAGCTTTTCTTGTTTCCCGATGCACAGGAAACAGCAGATGCCACTGTACTTCTGGAATACATGAATATCACCTTGTTCTGAGCTGTTAGCAGAAAATCATAAAGGCATTGTCAGTAGCGCACAAAGTAAAAAGGATACTAAAATACGGGCTCCATTTGATAGCCCAGATGTGCAAGAAAGTGGCACTTCCCACTTTGCCAGAAGGGAAGTCAGGAAGTCACTTCCAAGTGTGTCTCTATTAATAGCATGACACTCATTATTTATTAAATTCTAATATTTGAGCGTTTGATAGAAAGTTAGGATGCTATCCTATTTGACGGATAGTGTTCATTCTTCTTATGCATCTTATACCCTCCTCCCTCTCTCCCTCCAAAGTGTTCATTCTTCTTATATCAGTAAGTCACTTCAAAGTGAAATGTTTCATTGTCTATCAAGGATATGACGCTTCTGAATCTCAATTATTTGAGAGTTAAATAGGAAGTTAGACTCGTATCCTTTCAAATGGATAGTGTTCATTCTTCATATATGTCCTATACCATCGATTAAGCCCTCCTTCCCTTCCTCCAAAATGGCACGCCAAACTTGTCAAAATAGTATTCAGGAAATCACTTCTAAGAAAGTGCTTAATTGCCTAAGAAACTTGCCAAAATGGACACCTATGCAACACTAAACAATAAAGTAACATTCACTTGCTCCAAATTAACTCAAGCTCTCATAATGAGAAATAAATATATCAATATATCATCATCAAAACCTTCTTCAAGATTATCTTCTAATGTTGCAGAATAACGACAAAAAGGCCAAATAAATCCATACAAAAATCCAAGCTAGGCGGAGGAATAAGTGTTAATCAGTTTATGTAAAATCATAAAAGTAAAGAATAACACTCCTGGAAAAAAAAAGCTGTGATCAATTTACCACCTAGTCAAACTTTTTCTATTGCTGAAAAGAGGGTCAATACCTTATCTCTATTATCACCAACAAAACTGACAGATTATGCATTTTTATTATGATAAATCTAAATAATAGTACCTTGATTAGCACAAAAAACCTGAACATTTTGTATATCCGTTACCAATCCAGTAAATATAGAGCTAGTTAAAGCTTCAATTGGTACCAGAAGATGTAAAAAAATTAAAGCCCTTGGCTTCCTCGATCCATAACAACACAATCATGACAAATAGAACCAATAAAAGATAATAAACTGGCAACACAACGGTACAAGGGTGAAACAAACCAAACCGATAAATGCAAATACAAATATCTAAAATTTATTAAAGAAGTCAAAGAAGAACATAAAAAAGGAAGCACTGAATGCGGTATACATTCCATAAAAGGTATGCACGGAATTAACAAACTCAAATGCATCTCCAACCGAAAAACTCATTTTACACTCCAAAATGCAATACTACTCTAAAATTAACTCATTTCCAACCGAACTCTGTTTCATAACATCAAGAAAGAATATACGCCGTGAACAGTGCGACGCCACCTCGTGCAAAATATCGCTGAATATGGCGTTTGACTGGAGCTCTCGACAACTGCAGACGCTCGTTTGCGTTCGGTTGGAGATGCCCATGTTTTTGGTAAATAGTTCAAAATTGATTTTAAAAAGTATTTTATAAGTATTTATAAGTCGCGTCTTTGGCAATGATTCTCCTCCAACCTTAATTGAAAGCATAACATAGATGAAATCAGATGCGCATAAATTGACCTCTTCACACAAACATCATCTCTCTTCTTCCATTTCCCCAAGCTCCATATCAATGCCCCCTAAATCGCAGCTTGATATAGTCGGCTCCATAAGACCAAAAAAAACCCACAATCAACAATAAAATCCCTCACCAAACGTCTCCCAGTGCCAACACAACCTCCCCTCATATCCCATCTGCCTAAATAACTCTCACAACTTCCCCATATGCATCCATAAAGACAGAAAACCAGAAGTAAATAATAGCAAACCCTAGCAATAATAAATACAAATAGCAAAGACTACCTAGATCATATCATAGCTTCAAATGAGAAACAACAGCTGCAAGGCGCAACGATTACATAATCAAATTCGAAAAAAAAAAAAAAGCCCTAACGGAAGCAAGATCCATAAGCAGGCCATAGACCTCAGAAGCAAGATGAAGGCAAAGAAGAAGAAAATCCATGGAAACGAAATCAGAGGAGATTAAAGGAGGGAAATATAATGGGATTTCTTCTCACCTTGAGAATCAAAGGAGCGAAGATTTTTCCTGAAGGAAACGGGCGATCTGTAATTAGCGAATTCTTTCAGGAACTACTATGAGGCCGTTATAAAGACCCGAAGGCGAGCCGATACCGGGCTAGAACGTGTCGGTAGTTGTATGGGTGGTTTGTGGCGCAGCAGGCCCCGCTACAGGGAAAATTCCAACACGTGGGAATATATTTTATAAGAATATGCGCGGGACAAATTTTCATTAGAATAATGAATTTTAAAATTCTAATTTATTTTAAAATAAATATTATTTACGATTAATTTATTAATTTTTACGATATAATTGTCTTAAAATAAATTTATAAATTCGAAATTCATTTTAATTAAATTTTAGATAAATTTTCCTAATATTTTTTTACTGTGCTATACATCAAAAACATAATTGATAATTCTAATTTATTTATAAAAAAATTAAAATTTTGAGGTTTTATGATCCACTTTAAAAAAAAAATTTCTAATTCGTTATAGTATGCTAAAAATTAGCTAATAACAACAAATATGTCAGGCTCTCAAAATTATAATAAACTATTTTTTATCGACAACAAATATTCTATTATTATGATCTAATATTCTAATGAGGATAAAAAATTAAATAAAAAAACAAAATAAGTTTTAAACTCCTATGATATATGTGAAACCAACCTCATTTTTTTATGAACGAAATCGGACGGTGTAATGCATAATTTTATATATGAATAGAAAAAATTTTCTTATAATTTGAACAGCTGTATTTATTTAAAATGAATAAAATAGTTAAAATACTTATTATTCTAAGTAAAAAAAAAAAAAAACTCAAGGTAGGCAGAGCTCTTCTCAGTTTCACTCCTAAATTTATCAATGTCATACTGCTCCCTTGTATCTTAAGAACAAGAACAATCATGTCAATTACTTAAGTCTTATTTGATTACACATCATCTTTTATAGAAATTCACAGATTGCTTTTGGCATATTTATACAAACCTAAAAATAATTATAAATTTCTTGGTTGTGTTATGAACTTTAACGTTTTAACCATAAAAGATTAAAATATCATTATGTCAAAATTAAATACATCTTATTTATTTTTTAAAATCCCTAAAGACAAATTAACAAATATAATTTTTTTTAACTCATAGTTAAAATACAACCTATATGTTCTCCTTCACATCGCTAACTGATATCTACATCACCAATATCTCCTTACCCCTACTAGGATCACGCCTTCGTGCCAAACCTAAGTGGAAGGCATTCATTCCCTTAGTCGCACGGCTTCTGTGACCTCTGTAGTCTCTCACGGTGTTTTATCGCCTCATTTTCCAGAAGTGATCCATATGCCAATCGAGAGCTACTACTTGTCGAAACTAATGTAGGACAAGGCTTCAATGCTTACGCAATGGGGCAGCAAGTTCGATGATATAAAATTCTCAGCATAAAACGCAATTTCTCCTTCAAAGATCTAAAAAAGGAAGCTCTCACACATGTTGATTGACATGTGTGCATGTTCGGAGTAATTTCAAAATAGAGATTTTTTATGAATAAACAAATGTATAAAGCCTTTTCTAGCACTAACATATCAAAAATCATACGAACATGTATATAGAATATTAATGGATATTTAGACATATTTAGAAACAAATAGACACTAAATGCTTCCATGTATATGATCCTTAAAACTTTGACCTATTTTAATAAAACTATTTTAACAGAAGTCAAAGAGGTTTTTTGCCTTAGAAAAAATATTTAGAACTTATTAAAAAGGAACGCGCACCTATAATCCAGAGAAACCGTTGGCCCATGCAGGTCTCGAACCTGCGACCTTCGCGTTATTAGCACGACGCTCTAACCAACTGAGCTAATAGGCCATCTGATTGTTCGTTGTATCAATAACTTATATAGTTGATCGGGCAGAATATATTACCTGATATTTTATTAATTTAATTATTAGATACTTTCATATTATTATTAATCTGGTCACATGTTATTTACTTTAAAATATTTTTTTAGTGAAAATTTCTACCTAATGAGTTAGCTCAAAATGTTTGGACAATAAGGAATATTATGAATCAATTTTAAATTTTGGATATAATTGAATTTATTCATTGATAGTGTCTTCTTCGTCCAAAGAAAAATTATCTAGCTACTTCAAACATCTCTCTGAGCATAATAGAACATTTCTTCATATACTTGGCATAATTGTAACTTAGGAAAAATGAATGGGATATTTTAATTTGGAATATAATATTTCCTTATTAAAATTGAGTATAGCGTTGCGCCGCCCGACACGACTCTAGCTACCTTAAAGAGCCCACATCAATGCAGCTTTGCCCCATCACTGACATGTTGATTTATTTTCCAAATTTTCCGAGATCATAGGCCTCAAAGAGCCACCAACCTCAACGCTGCAACGACCTAGGGGAAAATTCAGACATTTCAAATATGGAAATAGACTCCCGTGACCCATTTCAGAACACATGTAGACTATCACATGCTCATAGAACATTCCCACATATGAAAAAGGGTTCAAATGCATAAATATAATGATTTAATTTATTTTGATTGAGTCAAAATGGATTGATGTGCAAGAATGTCTCTAATCAAACACCCAAAATAATAAAATCTATAGATCTGAAACTTCTACTCCATATATTTTTGATACGTTATTAAAAATAGTCTCAATCAAGCACGAATCTCGAGGCAAATACAAGTTGGAAACTTCAACAATTAAATCGGAGATCATCTGAATTCCGATCTCAGCAAACTTATAGTCGAACTGAGCGTCTCGGAAACACGAACCCAACGACACCAAAATCGACCCAATCTGAGCCCAAATGAGTCCAAATTAAAGACTCGAAGCTCTTTTGGAAGGATCTAACCACAATTTTGGTTACCAAACGATCTCCAATTGTGACATGCTTATAATCGAATCGTATGGCTCGATGAGATGAATCAAACGAGCCCAAGATCATCAAATTCTGATATCATTAAGACAATCAAAGGTCTATTGAATGGTGCATGATCGTAGGAATGAAGATCGGACATCCATCCAAACCACTCACAATTTACCCTTGATCTTTCACTTATTTACAAGCCATGCCAATCAAGAATTCAATAAATAGAACCCCATTTCCTCTTGAAAAGGGGGGGAAGAAGCCAAGAGAGAAGAAGGGAGAGAAGGAAGAAAGCTCCAGCCGCCTAGCTCCTCCTCGACCACCACCGAAGTTCTGTCGCACAACCGTCGGACCACAAAGGGACGCTGGAGTTCTGCCGCACCACCACCGGACCACCAAGGGACGCCGGAGTTCTGTCGCACCACCGTCGGACCACCAAGGGATGCCGGAGTTCTGCCGCACCACCGTCAGACCACCAAGGGACGCCGGAGTTTTACCGAACCACCGTCGGACCACCAAGGGACACCAGAGTTCTGCCGCACCACCGCCGGACCACCAAGGGACGTCGAAGTTTTGCCGCACCACCACCGGACCACCAAAGGACGCCGGAAATCTGTCAAATACCCACCAAACCATCAAAGGACATCGAAGTGCTACCCAAAGCTAAAATACCCCCTAACACTGAAGTGCCAATACCGGTCTTCCGCTTGACACCGGAGTGCTGCCGGATCGCCACCTAACATTGGAGTGACTTTGGACTATTGCAAAACTCTCAGTTGATACTTGTAATCTGGTCATCTTCAAGGACGAGTCAGACCATTGTACTTTTCTCAAATTTTAGTGGAATCATTTTCAGCTGGGCTAGGCCCTGTGGTTTTTCTCCTTTCCTGGGTTTTCCACGTAAAAAATATTGTGTTCTCTGTTTGTGAGCTGGATATCCATGCAACGCTAAAACGTAGAATTATAACTCCATCGCCGCGTATATTCTAGCCCGCAACAATTTTAATGAACATACATTCAATATGTTAGCGAGAAGAATATAAACAAAAAACATTCAAAATAATAAATTATTCTTTAAATTTTCAACTGCTAATTATAAAAAAATTATACTAAAAGATTTAAAACATTCTACAAATAATGTATCCAACAATATATGTTGCTTCAAAAAACAGTAAGTGCTAAGAACTACTTTTATACACTTTTGAAAAATCAGGGCATTCATAGGCATGCTAAATTTAAAGACATGAAATAGTGCATTTAGAAAATCATATATGATGAAAAGCTGATGAAATGATATAGTTTAGGTGTTACCCAATGTACTGTTGCGACTTAAGGCTAGTGAGGGAATGCGCTTGGAGTGTAGAAGCCATAGTAGAGGAATGGCGATGGCAAATTTGATGGTGATGAGGGATTCAATGTCAATGGTGGATTCGACATCGGGATGAGCGAGTCAGTTGCAAATGCTCTCGAAATAGAGCTCTCGGGCGAGCAAGCATAGAACATAAGGGAAAGAATTGAGCATTGTGGGTCTCCGAAAGGATTCTGCTCGTGTGGTTCGAATGCAAAGAGTACGATCACACTATCCCGTAGGATAAAATGGTTGTAGACCTTTACACTTGACATAAGCAGGCCAATGGGAGGACAGATGAGATTATACATACGATTAACCATGGAGGATAGTGGATTTCTCCTATGCACCTCGATGGGTAATAATATGTATAACATAATCAAAGTCACGAGATTTTCCCTATTCAATACATCAGCTCGAATGGGGTTTATTTGATTGTGGGATCGATTTCCTATGGGTGCAAGTCCCCGTAGTTAATTACATCTTAGACCTCGGTCTAAGAATACTCTCGATTAAGGATGTTAGATTATCTTCTTGAATGGGTTTAATACAAAGGGAAAATTCTAAGCTTTTCTAATCAAAGGGAAAGATAGGTTCAATCAGTCACACGTGGTTCAGTCATCATCCGGTCGGCTCGAAGAAGAGGAAACTGGAGAAAAGGAATAGACAATGCACCTCAAACATGCATGAGAGAAAGAGGGAGGTGGCGTCATCTGTGTGATGCAGATGGGTAAGATTTATAGCTTCCGGAAGAAAAGAAAGTTTACCCACCAATAAGGCGTATAGTGGTACACTCGTACCACTCACCTTTAGATCCTAAATCTATAAAAGATGTAGTATCGTATATATGACACTAATATCTATGATCTAATTAATGCAATCATGGACTTATTCCTTGCCTAAAAAAGGAAGCTAGATAAAACCACATAATCGCATAAAATTCATGCTATCCGGTCCATATGAAAGATGGGTGGGTAGTTAGACATTATAATTTGGGATCGACAACTAGAGAAGTTCCTAAGTGATCTCACACTTATGAATGGTATTATGCACCTAAACTAATACAATTAAGTTTTAATTTTAATTAGGTTCTAATGCAACTTATGCCAGTCAAAATCTCCAAATCAGGAATGTATGAAATTTTAAAAAAGGCTTATAAAATAAATTTTTTTAGAAAGACTAAACTTCCCAAGGCCCGACACTTCATCCTCATAGGCCAAATTATTCGGACTCTACCCACAGGCGGGGAAGTTGTCTAAAAGAAGGGAGAATGCATGTATGCGACCCCGGACGATTCCGGCTATTCCCTAAATCGTTATGTTTCTATGTGACTTAATTCTTAATTTTTTTATTAGTGGTTACGAGTATAAAAGGTTTTATCATAAAAGAGCATAGCGGTCAGGCACAAGCACATGCAAGAAAGAAACCTATGAAAAGCATGTCATTTCTACTGCACAAGCAAAGTAAAGAAAACACAGCAAAAAAAAAAAACATAGAAAGCCCACGAAAGAGAGTGTCCATATAAATATTTTCTATTTTAATTACCATACACATCTTTTATTGAATACATAGGTATGATACAAAAACATAAAGCACATGAATGTGAAGCTTCGGCAAGACCGCAAATCTTGCATTGGATAAATGATCTATGTAATTAAAATTTGCGTATAAGCTTACATATTCATAAATCGTAAATGTCAAGGTTGCATGCGATGTTTGGAATAATAACATAAATCTAAGGCTCTCTAATTTTTACCCTTTATTGTGTTTATTACAACATTACATTGCATGCTTCACATTGGATTTAATTCACAATCACCAACAATAAACTATAAAACATTTTTGTTAGCATGCCACAAGCACTATACATCGCCATTTCTATTTATAGTTTGAGTTAGATACGCGTGTGACGGACAAGTAAAAGTAAGCATCAATGCAACTTTACTCTCTTCCAAGCACTCACAATCACTTCCACATAAATATTTATTTTACTTTGAATGAGGGCATGCTCAATATTAAAATATAAAACATATGAAATTGTCCAACATAATTATAAATCTTTATATCAAATGTGACATCTATATATGGAATTCGATAGAATAATATACCTTACTTTGAAATTTATACAATTATCAATATTACATGTCAAGGTTGACTTATTGTGTATTCACAATTATATTAATTATTATAGATTTAGGCATGATGATTGGGATAAACAGCATCGTAATTCATGTAAAATCTAAATTAGATAAAAATTAGTGTATGAATTTATATCGACAAAGAGAATTAATTAATTCTCAAGTAGCTTTGATCTTTTTCTTTTTTCTTTTTAAATGATGAAACATATGAATGATATTTATCTTAATCAAATCAACACAGTCGACTTAAAATAAATAAATAAATAAATAAACATGATTCGATCATATATCAAATTCCAAATTAGCATTCATGTACATTCTTTATATTCAAGGATCGTTGGATGCAGTTACTACATATCTTCTAAGAGTAGATTTTTTATATGAGTTTACAGAGGTATATTTCATATTATATAAAATAAAATAAATAATAATAATAATAATAATAATAATAATAATAATAATAATAATAATAATAATAATAATAAAATATGTCGATGAATATATGAATACACATTACGATCAAAATCAATAGACAAGAAATAGAAAACAGATTTGAGTTAATGGCGATGAACTAAATTTAAGTTATACACATTGAGAACCTGTACTAAATATAACAACATGACTTAATAAATATGTTGGCATTTTTATAAATATAATATTACATAAAGAGATGAGCCATAGCGTGTAACAGATTCACATAAAAAAAGGGTTTTCATTAAAAGTGCTTATACACTGCTAGTTCAAATAAATAAAGAAACAATTTCTGAAAAAAAAAAAAAAAAAGATGCATGTAAAGAGTTCTTACAATCAAACAAGCATAATGTGTTAATTAGGGAAAGAATTGTATGTAATTGGTGTGGTATATGTTAGCAGCAGTGAAAACCGCCATCTATATCACTCTATAGCTGTTGTTGAAATATCATATTTTTGATAGTGAACTTTGAAAATCATGATAGACTATCATATCTTTAATAATTACAAAAGCACAAATGGAGGCATACACAAGGAGTAGTATTTTTTTTTTCAGGAGGTTTCTGGAGTGGTGAGACCTGCAATGCTTTATGGTGCCGAATGTTGGACATTAAAAGAGAAGCATAATAATAAATTAAGTGTGGCAGAGATGAGGATGCTCAGGTGGATGAGTGGCTTTACCCTTAGAGATAGGATACGAAATGAGCATATACGTGAAAAGGTTGGAGTAGCTACAGTAGAAGATAAGATTAGAGAGAGTCGTCTTAGATGGTTTGGTCACATAAAAAGGTGGCCTTCCGATGACCCGGTTAGAAGAGTTGAGGTATTAGATTTGACTTGTGTTAAGAAAGGTAGGGGTAAACCTAAAAAGACTTGGTTAGAAAATATTAGGAATGACCTTTCTTTATTAGATTTAAACGAGAATTTGACTTTTAGTAGGACACAATGGAGAAAAATGGTTCATGTTGCCGACCCCACGTAGTGGGATAAAGGCTAGATGTTGTTGTTGTTGTTGTAGGCAGTTTCTGGGGTGGGTGCCTCTTCTAGATTAGCCAATGATTAGTCACACCGCCAAACGCTCTTTCGGGGGTTGCAGTGGTGGATACCCCGTTCCAAAAAAAAAAACTTTTTTTTTCATTAATAACCCTTCAAAATTTTTATTTATTTATTTATAACAATTACAAAACTACGTTTTTCACCATAGATGATTCATTGTATTATCCTTTTTGGCAAAATTGAAGATGATTACATTATGTTTCTTTTATGATCGCGTTATGAATTCGAACCTTCATATATTATTCTATAAACAATGTAGAATAACCAATTCAAAATAGGCAAATAAACCTATCAGTACTCCACATAGAGAAAAGGATTATGTGATTCAAAGTGTAAGTTTATAATGGGGATAATAATTGATTGCACTAGGCCCCCTCAATATCAATGCATACAATAATATCAAACTTTTAGGGCATCTCCAACCGAACTACAACCGCTTGAATGGCGTCCATGGCCGCTCCAGCCAAACCGCAAATTTCCCGCTATTTGGCTACGGGTGAACAGTGGGACGCGGCGTTGCAGTACTGTTCATCTCCGCCATTTTTACCTCTCTACCGAACTTGGCATGGGAAAGAAGAGAGGGCTGTTACCTGCAAAAGTGTGAAAAGTGGAGTTCGATTGTGAATGAATCGCGACATTTTGTAGTTTCACGACATTTTGTAGTGAAAAATGAGATTTTTGGTTGGAGATGCTCTTATGCAATATGTGGGGTTAGCTATATGAATCTTTTTTCTCCATTACGTACTTTTAAGAGTCGAATTCTCATTTAAATCTAATAAAAATATCATTTCTAATATTGAAATATTCAAAGCATGTCATTTTAAAAAAGTGATTAATAAATTAGATTCATGAATATCCTCTTCAAGGGCTTTTTGGTAACAAGCAAGATTTAACTTTAGTGGGATTTAATAAATTCAATAAATTCAAATTTAGTAAATCCTGATTAAATCTTAAAAACTATTTGGCAAGATAACTATTAAATCATGTGAAACTATTTGGCAATATAATATAGGATTTAAAGCGGTTTATTTATTAAAAATTCAAATTTAATTTATAATTTAAATAAAAGTTATTTATTAATTTAAGTTATAATTACCTTCAATAAGTTACAATTGTAAATAATATAATTAGAAGCTAATTTAATTATTAAATAATTCAATTGTATATGTAACTATTATTCAAATAGCTTTTATTTACTAAATATACTATTAATTATCTAATTAATTATGTAAGTATCCTATTACTAACTAATCCGCTGAACCATATGATGTAATAAATATGTGATTTATGATAAAAAGGGAAATCGAATGTTTTAATTCACCATGAGATTTAAGATGTCCATTTTTTCTATTTAGCAGTATTTAACGTAAGTTCGGTCTCAATTCCAATAACAAACAACCACTTAATCTTACAAAATTAGACTACCATAATTGATAAAAAGAACTAATAAGATCGAGAGATGTTTCTTTACTTAAAATATTAATTTTTAAATTTGTACAGTTTGATATAAATATCATATATTTATCTCAAAATAAATTAATCTTGAAATAGACATCTGGATTTCTATCGTACAATTGTTGCTTCTAATCTGATCGCTCTCAGAGGCGAGTCGGCCCATCGTAACCGACTCAAATTCTAGTGGAATCATTTTCAACGGGGCTAGACCCACGTTTTCCACGTAAAAAAATCTTATGTTTTCTGTATGTGAGTTGGATATCTGTACAAAGCTAGGACGTACAATTAAAACTCTATCTCCGCATATATTCTAGCCCGCAACATATATATATATATATTATTTTTCATTATACACTTAATAATGATTTTTTGTTCTAAAAGATGTAAATATTATTGGAAGTTCATGAAAATGTCAAAGGTCAAATAAATTCTTGCTTACTATAGGCTATCAAATAGGAAGAATTATTTTGTGCGGACACCGAATGACGTCTAGTGACCAATCAAAATGCGTCACACCATTTTTTTGTTTAATGCTGGTATTCTTTACCGCTGTGTATTGGGTGACGTGTCAAGTTCTGATTAATCTCTGAATTGTCCTATGTCACAAAATAATTTCTCACTAAATAGATCATTTTTAATGATTAATTTTCCCTCGTTGCTTGCAAAGGGATTCAAGTAAGTTTCTAACCCTAAACATACAGCTACTAATCATCATAAATTCGCTTAAAATAAATTAATAAAAATAAATAAATTTGCTTTAAATAATAATAATAAAACAAAATAAAACCACTTTTTACTTTTAGAAATACGCCTCGCGCCTCTGCCCTTACTCGCAAAACTCCGTCACTACCGCTTGGGATGGTGGGCCCCACATGGATGTCATGCCGCCAAATGCCGCCGTCCGACGAAGAAACCGCGCCCGACGGCTTTCTTCGGCTGACCCTTTCGATGCTCACCGCTTCAACAGCCTGTTCTATAAACGAGAGAGAGAGAGAGAGAGAGAGAGAGAGAGAGAGAGAGAGAGAGGATTCTTAGGCTTCTTCGAGTCTTTAGAGGCGGACCAGCTGGTGATCGCCATTTCAACATCGTTCTTTCGATCTGAGTTTGGTCGATTTGAGGGAATCGGTTCTGATCGATTGGTTTAAAAATTGGAGTCCTGGTATGTAGGATTGTTACCTGTTTCACTATGGTAAATGTGTAGCTGCATTTTGTTTCCATTTGAGATGCTGTTGAAAATAGAAATATTTCTGTTGTGGATTGATGTGTTCGTTTGCTTTATTTTTTAGGGGATTTTCGGAGAACTGCCTCTTTAGGTTTATTTCGTTTCAGATGAGAATAGGGAAGTAGTTGAATGATCTTTCTTATGAAGAAGATGATTTTGATGAGATCAGCTTTCGGGGAGGGGAGGCCTTTTTTTTTTTTTTTCTATTTTTATAAGTCTGTTGTAGGAAGTAAAAACTGCTCAATTTGTAACGTGAATTATCACTTTTGATATGAGATTTCCTGGTCAAGGTTTCTGTTTAAGATTGTTCTTATAGTGCGAAGTTGTCAAGAGGAGAATCGTGCTCTATGGGGCTGTTTGGCTACAAGTAGGATTTTCTTCAAGTAGGCTTAGTAAATTGATAAATTCTCGAAGTGCTCAATCATGGCAAATGTTTGGTAAAATAGAAGTTAAATGAATGAAATAGAAGCACAATGAAGAGAGTGGTGTAAATGTCTTAAATCGTACTTCCCCATGGATACACTAAATCCTAAATTTAGCCTAAAAAAAAGGATTCAAGAAGGTGGTAGAACTTATATAGCTTAGAGAACTATTTGACAATTTTCAATATAAATTCTAGCTACATCTTGACTAAGGCTTCTCTGGGACAACTTTCTTACTACTTTATAAAACTGTTGTAGAAAAAGTAATTTTTTAAAACTATTATAGAAAGTAGTTCCATAGTACAAAATATTTTGAAAGCAGTAAAAAAATAATGGTCAAATAAAAATTATGGTTGCGATCTGAAAAATAAAGCAGTAAAAAAGCTGGCCCAAATAAAGCCTGAATCTTGTAGCCAATCAACCCCTATACGTATTTGTTATTAATGACTAATTAGATGGATTTTTTTAAGGTTAAGCTTGAGAAGGGATTAAGTTGGGTGTAGCCAGATAAGTAGTGATTAAGGTTTTGTTTGAGATAGCTTTCATACTGTTTTGCTTTTCAAATTGCAGGCTCAATTTCTGTCTGGCCATTTCTTTTCATGTCTTTCAAGAAATTTTTTTATGCTAGAAAGCTACTTTCTATAACAACTTTATAATCACCTTTATAAAAAGTTGTGGCTATCCCAAATGGACCCTAAGTTGCTTTATCAAAATGTAGGCCAAAATTATGAGATTGGCTAATTATTTTTTAATTTAAGATGTTGATTATACATAGTTCAAATTATTCAACGTTTAAAGCAATAAGTAATTTTGAGTTCAAAATGCTGATCATCTCCTTTTCTACCATATATGAATAGGCCAGACTAGTTTTTGCAACCAACTTCTTTGTCTTTTGATAGAAAAAAATAGTCTCTATTAAATAAGAAATGCGTTAATTGAATTTAACAAAGCATATGCACATCTTTAGCTGAAACTAGCTCCTTCCATTCTCTCTCATGTTAACTTGTAGAGCTTAAATTTTATCCTATGAAGAAAATGCTTTTTACAATTTATTGAGGGTGGGAATCTCCCTCCTAGGAGTTCAGAGTGAAGCCTTTGAAAGGTTTCTAATATTTGTGATTATTTTATTATGTGTATTTTGCTAGGTTGGCTTTATTGATTAGAAGAAATAGTAGCTGCAATTAGTATCAACTTATATATATATATATATATATATATATATATATATATATGAAACTTGAATCAAAATCCAATTTATGTTTCTCTTTTCTCGTTTCTTTGCAGAATCAGAAGCTTTATTTTTGGGAAATTATGGTATAGGTTTCTTTACAGACCTCTTAAAAAACTAAGTAGGATGGCAGCTAGTAAATCTCATTCATGGTGGTGGAACAGCTATATCAGTCCAAGAAATTCAAAATGGTTGTCTGAAAGTCTTCAAGGTAAGAGTTACAAAGAATATCAATTATATTTATTTATTGACAGGCTTCCAGAGGTGGTATATTGTGTATCATCTAATTGAAATGAAATTCTGCAACTTTCCACTTATTAATTTAAGACTTAATATATTATATTTGATTGATCTACATGATTTTTAACGACATTGCATTTTTCTTTTTTTGCTTTAGAGACTGATCGCTTGGTTAATGCAACGCTGAAACTGATTGAAGAGGATGGTGATTCATTTGCAAAAAAGGCTCAGATGTACTACCAGAGGCGACCTGAGTTAATTGCCCATGTTGGGGACTTTTACCGCATGTACCGTGCGCTTGCAGAGCGGTATGATCATGTAATTAGTGATATCTCCAAGAATATTCCCACTGAACTCCAATCTCAAGGTTCAGTTAATGGTTCTGAATTTGGCACAGAAGCAACTTCACTATCTGTAACTTCCTCCCCAGACCAAACATCAGAACATAAGCTGAACCATCTCAAGCCACATTGGAAGTCTTCTAGCTTTGAATTATTCCTTGGGAATGGGGAAAGATATGATCACTCTAAAAAGGGTTGTGATGAGTCATCATCAGAATCTAGTTCTTACTGTGATAATGGCAATGTTATAGATGATTTTGAGAATTCTTCTAAGCTGGAAGAAAGGATAATTGAATTGGAGCAAGAGCTTTGTGAAGTAAGGGAGAAGCTTCACAAGTATAAGAATGGACACGAAGAACAGTGTGAAGATTCGGTTAACAATGAACATTTAGATTTATCTTTAACAACTTCATCCTTTGATAACCAACCTGTAGTTGCTAATAAGATCTTCATGGAGTTGGTAAAACAAATTGAAAGATTTCAAGAAGATTTTCCGGATAGAAAAGAAGAGGTTGAAAATCTCAAAGATGCAGTGGAGGCTGCTGCTAATCAGTTCGAGATTGAAATTTCGTGCAGGAACAATATTATTATTAAGTACAAGACATGGCTTGATGAGGTATTGAAAAAGTTTGAAAACGATGAAGCTGAGCAGATTTCAGAACACAGATCAAGCCTAGAGATCAAAACTGTGGAGCAAGAGGAAATGATTAAGGAACCGAAGGCCTTGGCGACACAATCTTCTAATCAGCTTCTAGAAGAGATGTCTTTGCTGGAAGCTAAAATTTCCATACTTATGGCCTCAAGCAGTTCCTACCAGTCAAAGATTCAGTTTTTTGAGGAACGGGTAAAGCACTTAGAAGCTGAGAATAGTGAAGTATGCATGGAGAGTGAGAAGCAGATAAGTGAACTAAATCAAAATCTTTATAAATTTAAGATGAAAATTGACATGTTGACATTAGAGAAAGAGGAGCTCAATTCTGAAGTGATCAGGCTTATTGAGGATATTGAAACTTGGGATGATGAGTCTCGTAAGATCGATGAACAACTGCGTGAGCTGCAATTAGAGCATGAGAAGCTAATCCAAGAAGTTGAGGATGCTCGAAAAGCCTCAATGGAGCTAACAAATAGAGTAAGGGAGCTTGAAGAAGAGGTGGAAATGCAGAGGGGAGTGATTATTGATTGTGCCGAGGGGAAGAGGGAGGCTATCAGGCATCTTTGCCTCTCTCTGGAGCACTATCGCGATGGGTACCAGCAGCTACGGCAGATTGTACGGATGAAATTCAAAGGCCTGCAGTCATAGCTAAGTAAAAAGCTTTTGTTTGGCGTTAAAGCTTCCATCTTTGCACCTGGTACTTTCTTCTACCTGGTTAATGTAGTTTCTTCTGAAGGAAAAGCTGAGCAGAAAGTTCTTTTGGTTGCGTTTGTCTGAGCATATGTGGGTTGAAAGGCCTGTCTGCTTTGTATCAACCTATACTTCTTTGAAGGAGAAGCTTATTGTTATTTGAAGCGGCGGTCGCAGTGTCTTTACGGCGAAACTTTGCAAGATTAGAAAGGATTTTAATGAGTTTTCTCGCTTGTTATCTGGGAAGATCTGTATTTCATTCCAAAAGGTTTGTTACTTGTTAATATCTTCATAGTTGATTGAGGCAATGCCTAAGGGCGGATCCAACTTCTTTTTTCAAAGTGGACAATTTTTTTTTTAGTGGGAGATGGACAAAGACACTTAGGATTAATAAAATTAGGACAAAAAAGAATTTAAATGGGGCAAAATACCCAAAATATTTCCTCTAAATATTTAATTTTTTTTTAGGGTGGAAATTTGTCCACCCTGAGTACATGGGGGATCTGTCCATGGGCAATGTTGAGTTTTTATATGAATAATTCAATCTGTTGGAGAGTGGCTCTTTTAGGCTGCTAGTAAAAGAGTGTGCTCCCACCAATGCTTAGCTCGGTTGGTGGGCGAGTGTGGTTGGGAGTTTTTCAACCTGTGCTCGATTCCCTCGAGCGGCAGCACCTCTTAGGTTTGGTCCCATTAAGTGCGGGCCAGGTGGTGATCGGGTGTGGCTACTATCTCTAGGTCAGTTGAGGGACTAGTGATACCGCCAAGTGTCTCACAAGCTGAGGTGGCAGCGGGTCGATACCCCCGTTCCCAAAAAAAAAAAAAAAAAGTGTGCTATCTTGGATAGATGATAGTAGTGCTGTGCCTTCCCTGTAAGGGTTAAGGGGTTTTGATAATTATTCCTGGGCTAATGAGCTATCACTTCGTACTTAAAACAGCAAGTGATGATGAATATCAAAGAACAGAACCATTAGCCTTCTGTGATGAGACAATGAGAGGGGCGCTGAAAGGAATCAGTAAAGCTAATTGATACAGAGATGATTCAGCTCATGGATAAAGGAATGACGTTTTGGTTTGCTGAATTTAGAACAAAAGAAGAGAGACCAATGAATGATCTAATTTCGGCTTTGTTTGGGATGATTTTTTTACTTCTTCAGAAAACAATTTTTTTAAGTAAAAAATTAAAATTTTTTTAGCATTTGAAGATGTTTTCATGAATTATTTGGTTAGCATCGTTCATGTAAATCAAAGTTTTGCTTGGGACGATTTTTTAGTTAAAAAATTTATAGCTCAAAATATTTTTATCCAAAAAAGTTCCTTTAGAAATCAATAAGAAAACCATTCTAAATGAAGCATAAATGAATGTTAATATTTTGTTTTTCTTACCGTTTTAAATTAAAACATGAGAATTAAACTGATGTTAGTATTTCATTTTCTTGACTTTTAAAAATATTTTAAAATTATATTGAAATTAAATCATAAATGAGTGCGAAAATAAAAATGTAAATATGCCAAATGAAAAGTATAAATATCAAAAAAATTTATAATACTTTTAAAGAATAAAAATACTAGATTGTTGAGGTTATAAATGGACAAATTCTGAATGAATATGAAAATAACATTGTAAACCGACAAAGGCGAAAATATGAATATCAAAATAAATATATGATCATTCGGCGCTCGATCTAAAATAATATAAGTTTCTTGAGTTTTATGACATTTTCACGTGTAACTTTTATTATGTTTGTGTATGCTTTATTATGAATATTCAGACTATAAGAAATTGGATTTTCGCATGTTGTTTTCTCTATGTTGATTTCTATACATATTAAATAAACGAGGCATTTTTTGTTATCATAATAATTATATAAAAGGCTTAAAATATTATTTTGGGTATTTCTATAGAATTGTGATTAGAATGCAAATTGTACAGTGAGTAGGTTATTTATATATGTAGTGTGACTTATTGATGGCAATTATGACACTCCATACATTATCATAATAATGTGTTAAAGATTTAATAATCTACTTGATACGGCATCACAAAAATTATCTTGATCGAGCACGAATCTCGAGGCAAAAGCTAGTTGGAAACTTCAAAAATTAATTTTGGGAGCACCCAATCTCCGATTTCAGCAAGCTTATAGTCAAACTGAGCGTCTCGGAAATACGAATCCAACGACACCAAATTCGACCCAATCCGAGTCCAAATGGGTCCAAATCATGGATCCGAAGCGCTGTTGGAAGGTTCAAACCACTATTTAAGTTACCAAACGGACTCCGATTTTGACGAGCTTATACTCGAATCGAAGGGCTCGACGAGACGAATCCAACGAGCCCAAGATCACAGAATTCCGACATCACTAAGGCCTTCAAATGTCCAATGAACAGTGCATGATCGTAGGATTCAATATCGGCCGTCCATTGGACCACTCCCTATTCGCCCCTGATCTCATGCCTATTTACAGGCCATGCCACTCCAGAAAATCTATAAATAGAGCCCTCATTTCTCATAAGAGGGGGATCCAAGCAAGAGAGAGAAGAAGAGAAGAGAAGGAAGGAGTTCCTCCTCGACAGCCGCCGGACCACTGCCGGACCACCGCAGAACCTCGCCGGACCACCGCCGGACCACCGCAGGAATCTCGTCGGACCACCGCCGGACCACCGCAGGAACCTCGCCGGACCACCACAAAACCTCGTCGGACCACCACCTTAAGGCCCGACGTTCATCCCCGGCGTCCTGCCAAAGACCCGACGTCTTGTTCAAGGCCCGACACTCAGTCCCTACGTCCTGCCAAAGACCCGACGTCTTGTTCAAGGCCTGACACTCAGTCCCTACTTCCTGCCAAAGACCCGACGTCTTGTTCAAGGCCCGACGTTAAGTCCCGACGTCCTGCTAAAGACCCGACGTCCTGCTGAAGACCTGACGTCCTGCTTAAGACCCGACGTCCTACTCAAGGCCAGACCATCAACATCCGATCTTCCAAGTGACACTGGGACTAACACCTGACTCCTTATCTCCTACCGCCTACGGTCCTTCTGACCACTGTCGCCTACTACGGTCCGTCCGACCTCCATCACCAGACAACGGTATTTCTGACTACGGTCTCCGGCCGACTACGGTCTCCGGCCGACTACGGTCTCCGGCCGACTACGGTCTCCTGCCGACTACGGTCTCCGGCCGACTACGGTCTCCTGCCGACTACGGTCTCCTGCCGACTACAGTTCTTCAGGCCTTGAACAAGACGTCGTTATAATAGAAAATTATCGGGACTTGATTTGATCTGATTTCTATAGGATAATAGTCTTGTATTGATGTTATCGATATTCTATTGTAATTTGGAAGAATTCGGAATTTGTGCCTTTTTGCAGGATTTTTGTATAAATTTGACCGACTGCCGTTACTCTGCCCGATTTTCGTACGATTTCTGATTTTCCCGAGATTGATAGATTGACTTGATATGTGTATGACTATTGATATGATTGTCTTAGATTTCTTTATTATTGATTATTGCATCGATTATTGCATTGATTGATTGATACTGAAAGACAAGTGGGAACCTAGTTGAACGTTGGTTGGAGATAGATATTGACATGTACAGAATGGTGGGCCGACGGGCTTTCCTTTAAATATCGATCATGGATTTCTACAACAGCACTATAACGATTGAGAGTTATAAGGAGTTTTATATGCCGACGGGCGGCCGACGGGCAAAAGAGTGACAACTCTTCTTGATAGAACCAATGTGTGGATATCTACAACAGCAATATAGATTCTACAACAGCACTATTGATCATGACTAGTGTTTGTGCTTGTCGAGTAAGACCATTGTATGGATTTGTATGTGTACGACTGGATTTCCTGATCTGCATTGATTTATTGATTTCCGATTGATTTATTGATTTGATGGATTTATCAAATTGATTTCTTATCGTACGGATTCATTGATTTCATCGATTGATTTCATTGATTGATCACTGAGCAAGGCTACTATTGATATTGATATGGACATGGACGGCATAGATTTATAGATTCATTGATACTATTGATTCTGCATTGATTCGACTTGCTACTGTAGATTTATTGTATTGTCCTTCCGATTGATTTTATCGACTTGATCGTATGGACTGGATTTGATTGATTGATTGATTTGACGGATTTATTGATTTTATTGATTTATCGTATTGCTTTTCCGATTGGATTTATCGTATTGCTCTTCCGATTGATTTTGATTTTTTCAACTTGATTGATTCATAGATACCGGCATCGGCATTGATATGAATCCTGCGTATTGATTCATAGAGATTGACACTGAAATTGATATAGATTGTATTGATTCACTGGCACCGATATTGATATGGATTCTGTGTATTGATAGATATCGACAGCGACATGTATATATAGATTTTATCGATGATAGATACCGATATCGACATGGATATGGATATGATATTGACATATGGATATTATTGATACGACAGATCCTGATAGGTTATTGATATATTGATACATTGAGTCGTCGTACCGGTTATCGATTGATTGATTGAATGGATTGTTGCCGTATGGATTTGATTTATTGTAGAATAGATTTCTTTATGAAGCTAATTGTATTGATTTGATTCCAATTGATCTTTCGCTGTATTGATTTGACTGTTTATTGGGATTTTGAGCCGATTGATATAATTGACTGGAAAGTGCTCTATTGATTGAGATGATTTCCCTATTGTAGCATTGTACGTCGTCCTTATTGAATTGTCCTCGCTGCTGTAGTGTCATTGAATATTGTATATTGATATCGAGTAAATTGTATTGAATAATTGGATTGACTGATTTGCAAGAGTACGTTTTGACACGAGTCCCTTATTGAATTAATTGATGCTATTGATTGCTATTAATTGATACAGACATCTTATTGATTGAATAGATGATATAGATTTATATTGATTGAATAGATGATATAGATTCGATGAATTGATTAGACGACACTGTTGATTGACCTGATAGTATAGATAGTATAGATTGATAGACACTACTACATTGATTGGACATTGACTAGGAGCACTTATTGAATTGATTGCTGAGACGTATTGATTTATCGATATTTTTACCGCTGATTTGATTTCCATTGTATAGACTTGGTTTCATTGACGATGGATTTCTGCCTTGCATAGACTCATTGACCATTGATTGACTTGATTTTATATTGACCTGCATATTGATAGCATCACCGTGCTTTGATTTCAGTTGTAGGCTTTGGTGACCTGCTGGGCTTTGTAAGCTCATTATATGTGGTTTAAATTTTCAGGTCCGAGCAAGGCAACTAGAATGGAGTTCGATCAGAATGTCAGACGAATCCTTTCACTATTTGATTCTGGGGCATCACAATTGGTATCAGAGCAAGTGTAGTGAAAGGTGCGAGACAAAAACAACGCAAAACCAAATCGATCTAAATCCAAATCCAAAACAAAACTCGTCGAAATCCAAACAAACACACAATGCAATCAATCACATGTCAATGTATGCAGAATGAATCTATTCTATCAAACTATCAATCAAATCCTTTCACTACACTTGCTCTGATACCAATTGTGATGCCCCAGAATCAAATAGTGAAAGGATTCGTCTGACATTCTGATCGAACTCCATTCTAGTTGCCTTGCTCGGACCTGAAAATTTAAACCACATATAATGAGCTTACAAAGCCCAGCAGGTCACCAAAGCCTACAACTGAAATCAAAGCACGGTGATGCTATCAATATGCAGGTCAATATAAAATCAAGTCAATCAATGGTCAATGAGTCTATGCAAGGCAGAAATCCATCGTCAATGAAATCAAGTCTATACAGCGGAAATCAAATCAGCGGTAAAAACATCGATAAATCAATACGTCTCAGCAATCAAATCAATAAGTGCTCCTAGTCAATGTCCAATCAACGTAGTAGTGTCTATCAATCTATACTATCTATACTATCAGGTCAATCAATCGTGTCGTCTAATCAATTCATCGAATCTATATCATCTATTCAATCAATATAAATCTATATCATCTGTTCAATCAATAAAGAAATCCATAAAGCTCAAAATCAATGCCTCAATCAAAGCTCTACAGTCTCTATCTATTGCTATCGATAACATCAATACGGTCATCTAGTCGTCTTACTTATCGTATCCATCTATAACATCAATCACATCAATATAAAGGAATCATCTCAATCGATAAAGCATTTTCCAGTCAATTACGGTCATCTATAAGCAAGGAAATCCATCGAACAATCGAATCAACTTAATAAATCAACCTCTATACAATGAAATTGTCAGGTCAATTGAAATCAATACAATCAGCTCCCTAAAGAAATCTATTCTACGATAAATCAATAACCTATCAGGATCTGTCGTATCAATAATATCCATATGTCAATATCATATCTATATCAATGTCTATATTGGTCTCTATCAATCGATACAATCTATATCAATGTCAATCTCTATGATCAATATGCAGAATCCATATCAATGTCGGTGCCGGTATCTATGAATCAATTAAGTCGAGAAAATCAAAATCAATCGGAAGAGCAATACGATAAATCCAATCGGAAAAGCAATACGGTAAATCAATAAAATCAATAAATCCGTCAAATCAATCAATTAATCAAATCCAGTCCATACGATCAAGTCGATAAAATCAATCGGAAGGACAATACGATAAATCTACAGTAGCAAGTCGAATCAATGCAGAATCAATGGTATCAATGAATCTATGAATCTATGCCGTCCATGTCCATATCGATGTCAATAATCAATAATCAATAGTAGCCATGCTCAATGATCACTCAATGAAATCAATGAATCCGTACAATACAGTAAATCCGTAATTCCATGCACATCAGGAAATCCATATGATGCAATCAATCAATGGTCTTACTAGACAAGCACAAACGCTGGCTATGTTGCTGTTGTAGAATCCGTATTGCTGTTGTAGATATCTATACGTTGGCTCTATCAAGAAGAGTCGTCACTCTTTTGCCCGTCGGCCGCCCGTCGGCGTATAAAACTCCTTATAACTCCCTCCATGATCCATGGTCCATGATCTATGATTTAAAGGAAAGCCCGTCGGCCCACCATCCTGTACAGGTCAACCAATCTCCAACCAACGTTCAACCATGTTCCCACTTGTCTTTCAGTATCAATAGTCAATTCAGTAAGCAATTCAATAATCAATGCAAAAATCAATATTAAAGCAATCTAAAACAATCATATCAATAGTCATGCACATATCAATTCGATCTATCAATTCCAGAAAATTCGGAAATCATACGAAAATTGGGCAGAGTAACGGCAGTCGGTCAAATTTACACAAAAATCTCCAAAAATTACAAGTCACCAAATTAATACAGAATGTGCACAGCAACAATATAAGACTATTCTCCTATATAAATCAAATCAAATCACGTCCCGATAATTTTCTATTCGATTAAAATCACGTAGAATCAATTCCGACCGGTAAAATCTTCGTAGAATACAGTCAAAATCGTGTGCAATAATCATATCTATAACATATCAAAAGTTGTGCGGTGAAAGTTGTGCCAAATCCAAATCACGTCGAAAAGTCGACTACGAAAACACAAAACAAATCATAACTCGGTCAAAACTCAATATCTTTGAAAACAGAAATAGGGTTCGGAGTCCTTACCACGAGATCTTCACTTTTCCCAACAACAGCGTCGGACGAAAAGCGCTCCGCGGCCTCCAAAACCAGGTTTTCCTCTTTTTCCCTTCTCTTTCTCTCTCCTCAAATCAGATATTTTGATTTTTAAAATGTTTTCTCTCTCCTCAAAACGACCAGATTTTCATTTATCATTAGTCGGATCGGCCCGGCCGATCGCCAGATCGTCCCAGGACGATCAGACCAAAAACGATCGGCCTGGACGACTCCCAGAACTATTCTCAGGCCGATATTTTCTACAGTGCCGATCGGCCTGGACGATTTCCAATCGTCCTGGATGATCCTGAGAGGAAAAATCCAAATCAGAGAGGAACAGTAAGGGAACGAGGTCTCACATACACCCTCTAAAATGATACAAGGGCCATGTATGTTTTGTTCTGACCCCATCTATTTTGTATGGATGTAAGAGGGATTCTGTGTTCAGTTCGTCCCGTACTAAGGTCAGTTCGTACAGACTAATAATTATTTTACTAGGCAATATATATGTTGTGAAATATGCACATGCAATAACGGCTAGCTACTATATGATTTATTTTTACAGATAAATGATACATTGCTTAGGAGGGTGTGTCGATGAGCTTTCCTTCAAAATAGGGTTAGTGGTGTGAACTCAATACATGACATGGGAGGCATTAGGGGAAATAGTATGATTATGTTGATTGACGACCGCTACACATTATGCTATATAATTGTTTATATAAATATGCCATGATATGAAATATGATACAATATATAAAAACATCATATTTGTTATGACTTCCAAGAAGTCTTTTTGTTTTTTTGCTTAATATTATATGTCTATGATGATAATATATGATATTTTATATGATATGATATTATCTCACATGATATTAATGTGCATAAATACACCCTATGATGAAACATGAATACTCTAAAGTTTTATCTTGCATATTATTTCATATACATGTCAATTTCATTTTATGATAGTATTACTATATATGATGATAAATTTAATATTAATTGAAGTATCAAATGATATTCAAATCTTATGTGCTTATAATCAAATTGTGTCACTCAATTAGATGAATTGAAAGAGCCTATGATCATTCAATTATAAGGTTAATAAAACACTATTATAGGTGATAAATTATATATGATCAAGGGGATAAATATGCACAGTTATGTTGAGCGTTTTTTATCATGACAAAATTTTATCAAAATGCCCCTTCTAAAAAAGCTACAATATGACCATATTCTTTATATGAAATAAGTTTGAAAATTGAGAGATCTTAAAAAATCATTGCGACATTGACATTATATATCATCTCCATCCTGCATTTTCTATAATCTCTATAATAAAAAAGAAATAACTTTTCTCCATTATATAATAATGTCTTCTTCAATTATGAGAAGAGTGATTTGCAAAAAAATTAACAAATATCATAAAGCAATATCGTACGACTTTCATGCTTTATTACATTTCTGCTTGTATCTTTTCTAAAGGTAGTTTTAAAATTGCTGTTTGGGAGAATGAAGTTTTCTAACCGAGAAATTAATATAAAAAATCTTTTGAAAAATAATGCAAAAATATAATTTTCTAAAAAAACATTTCTATAAAAATGTCACATACAATGATACAAACAAAAGCGCCCAAAAAAAAAAAAAAAAAAAAAAAAAAAAAAAAAAAAAAAAAAAAAAAAAAAAAAAAGAGAATAAAAAATCTGACATTTCCAAACTGAAAAGTAGAAATTAAGCGGTCTCAAATTCATTTCCTTTTAAACCACCGGTGCATTGCTTGGCGGACTTATAAATCCTCAATGACAGGAAAGCCTTCTTTATATATTTATTAATTATCAACTCGTCCCTGTTAGCCTGTTTGGGATTGAACTCTCGCGCCTCCATACCCTGCTCAGATCGATCTCTTTTACGATTTTCTCAAATTTACTTGACGGATTCCTCTTCCAAGGTGCACCCCCTCCTCGTTTAGCATTCAAATAACTTCAACGCAAAATTTATACCTTTTGGCATTATTAATGCTATAATCCTTAACGATTTGGTTTGCTGGCCATAGAAGGAGCAATTTGCTTTGGGAAAAGCTAGGGTTTATCAAATGGAATTTCATTACTAATAAAAATCGACATTTTAGATATCAAGGGTTCTACAATCTTCACTAAAAGATGTCTAATCAGTTTGCGTTGGCGGTCTACTGTGTTGTACTCCTAAAAACCGCTTCTGTTCTTGCGAACTGTTTGTTTTTCGCTTCATCAATCTGTTTGGCGTTTTTCATGATTCAGTTTATTTTGAATTGTTTTAGTTGGAACATTGCTTGACTTTTTTGAGGGTTTATGTGCTTTTGCAGATTTTGTTCTACTGAATTGGAGGTTTCCAAGCATAATATTTTGGTTTTTGACTTCCTTTTGGATGCAATGGGTAGAAAGAAAAATCGGCCAATGCGTTCTGGTTCCCTTGTATCAGAAGTTGATGATCCTCAGAGCAGTGGTGTCGCTGAACAAAGTTTAGTGGCTGAAGGTCTCTGTACGACTGCCGGAGAGAATGCTAATTTTTGGAAGCCATTCTTTATTGAGATTGAGTCATGCACTTCGACATTTGATGAGCATTTTGATGTTGCAGAAGTATCACTTGACAATGTGAGTTTTTTTGATGGATTCACTAATTTACTGGTGGAAGATAGTTGTGTAGACGGTAATTTTTCTCTTCGGTTCTGCTTATTGGGTGTAGAAGAAGGTTCCCTTAGATTGGGCAATTTTCCTGTGCTATCAGCTGATAGTATTCTATTGGAGTACATTTGGTTGGGAAGACCTGACTCAAATGGTTGCAGAGAAACTATTATTCTTTTCTCGGGACAATTTGATGGCCCAAATGAGTGTATTTCTGGTCTTGTGCACTTGGTGTTATTTAAGTTTCTGGGATTAAGGCTTATGTTGGATTCCATACTTCCCAATAATTCATCTGCTAGGGTCAGGATTGAAGTTATGAGAAGTGCATTTGATGCTTGCGGGTACCCTTTGGAGGTTGCAAGACAGCCTTGGAGAAGAAGTATGATGAGCGTTATGTCTTGGTTGCGCCCTGAAGTTGTGACATCTGATTTTATATATGGAATAGGCCAATCAGAAGTGATAGATGATTATAAATGTTGTGAATCTAGAAGTTCTGGTTCAAGGAACCGTTTTGAGTTTAATGCTGCTGGCTTTTATGAAGCTATTAAACCCTCAAAGTAAGTAACAATAGCTATTATTTGTGCATTATCAACTAGCTTATTAATAGGCATTTTGCAATGTTTCATGCTTCAGATTCTAGGCAACTTGGTAGTTATGATGTCTAATTTAAACAACCTAGTGATACACTTTTCTACCTAACTGATAGCTCGCCATATATTTCATGAAAATGATTGGACATCTAAACTGGAAAACTGGTTCTTTTCTTCAAGAATAACTAAGCTTTATGTACATTAATTGCTAAGTAATCCAAAATTTTGTTTGTTTGAATCAATTTAGTTTATGGGATTGTAAATGAAATCCTTATATGCTTGGTGTTGTTGAAAAGTCATTATTTCAACTTCATTGAAAAGTCATTATTTCAACTTCATTCTTTTTTATTGTCTCAAAGTTTTAATGAGTTTTCTAGAGTTTCTTAAGTTATTATTTATTATTCTTGCTGATTACAGAGAAGAGCCAAATTTGGAAAGTGATCTTCCAGATCTACTTCCTTGTCTTAGACCATATCAACAACGTGCGGTTTACTGGATGGTTTCTAGAGAGAAGGGATCATCTGCTGAAAAGTTTGAGCATTTTTTGTTAGCTCCGTTCTCCGTTCCTGTTATGTTCTTGGAAGGAAAATCCAAAATGTTCTACAATCCATTCAAGTACGGTTCCAATAAAAAGGAAAACCCTTTTATGTTACTTTATGCAACTTTTTTATTTACAATAAAAAGCATAAATGTAGCAGATATCCATTTAGATTTAAGACTGCTATTTGTTATTGTTAAAGCAAACGATGGATTGATTTTTACTAGTTTTGGGAGTATACAAGTAATGTGATAATCTGATGTCAAAATTGTTTGAAGATGGCTTCGATAATTCATTTTAGTTTGATGTCATCTCTGATTAACATAACTTTTCCTTGATATACACAAGGGATTCCATAACTTGAAATTGTATGTTGTCCATGTGGGTGTATGCATACTATTCTTGTTAAAAGTTTCACGTACTGAGGACTGACAAATCTGTGATAACTATGCATTTCAATGATTTATCCCTTAGAAGATGCTCAACTAATTATCATCAGTAATGTTTAACAACATATCCACTGGTTAAGTGAACCTTGAACCAATTTTTAATTTAAAGGCACAGCTCCAATTTGAAAAGACTTGCAAGGGAGTTGACTAATTTCTACAACTATTATTATTCTATGTCAAGACTCAACTCCTAGTGTCAATAGTTCTACAAGAAAATATAAATTTCAAATTAGAGAGGTTCTAACAATCCTTTTTATTGGAAAATTTTATTTAAAAGTACTGGAACTGGTTTTATTTTATGTGGCTTTCACTATGTACACTTATTCAAGCTTTGCAAATGATACATATCAAGCTAACGGTCAAGAAAGTCCCATTCAAATTACCATTGGAGAACCTACATGTGCGATAAGTCACAAAGGCAGAGAGGAAGTTAGTAGGATGTTTACCCAAATTTTGGCCCACGAGGACCTGAAAGGGCTTGTTAATAAGAGCCTAGTAGGACCATTAAGTGTTAATCTCTTCCAAGTGATTGATTAATTGCTTTAATAGAATTATTTTAGTTATTCTTGTTTTTTTTTTGAATTTGAAAAGTTGGAGGGGCTTTTATGTAAAAGTGTAAAAATCTGCTTATTTAAAGGCCTTGAGAATAAGAAATCACTTACTTTTGGTTGCTTATTTAATTTGTAATGTGTTCTTAATTACTGCTGACTGCTGCCTATTGGGCCCCTCTTGGAGTCTCCAAGAATTCTTTTCCTCTTCGTCCAAGTCTCAACTGAGACCCTCATCTTTCTTCTAGCTTTCAGCCGCCAATCCTTAGGTGCTGCCTTGGTGTCTCTAAGAACTGCACACTCTGGTTCTGTTCTTCGAGTTTCTAAGAGCCACATCTCATCTTCCCCTCCAACTCTCATCCATCCAGCCAGGCGTTGCATTCTGGTAATTCTACCGTGAGGATTCTAGATGATGGGCTCCTTCCGATCCAGTCAAGCACTCGCCATCCTTCTTGGATCAAGCACTCACCATCCTTCTTGGATCAAGCACTCACCATCCTTCTTGGTTCTTGCCGTACACAAACAACAACTCTCAGAACTAAAGGCTTTTGGTTGTTCAAACGCCAACATGTCTCTGAAAGTTGGAGAAGAATCTTTCTTCTCTCGGAATTTTGAAATAGATGGAATTCCATATCACATTCTCAGTTCTCAGATCTTGCAAATTTAGTAGTCAAGAACTTTCTCTCTCCTAGGTTTTGTAAACCGGTTCTCTGTTTTTTTCTAAATCCTCGATGAGGTTGTATCATTTCACTTTTATTGGCAAGAATGCGTGATTTTTCTTTTTGCTTTTGTTTCTAACCTGAAGTGAATTCCCTCCTTTTGCTATCATGTTCTTGTTTTAGTTTTAATTGATCCTTAGCAACTTGTTGGGGAGTTAATGACACAAGAGTGATAGGTCGTTGGTTAAGCATACATGAATATTTATTAGAAAAACCATATTGTAAAATTTATCTATCAAATTGCCATGGACGACGTAGAAGTATATGCTCTGCTTGCATAGGAACAACATTGCATAAAACTTCATCTTCATATCTTTCAATTTTAAAAGCAACTAAGACTTATTTATTTTCTTTTACTTCTTCACTATCATTTAACCATTGTAATTTATATGGTTTAGGATATTTAAGTGTGGATAACCCTAATTTTGTGATCATTATAGTGCTAGCTACATTACTACAATTACCACCATCAATAATTAAGCTATATACCTTATCCTTGACAAAACACCTTGTGTAGAAAATCTTCTCTTGTTGTGTTTCTTCCATTTCTTTGGTTTGCACATTAAGAGCTCTCCTTGCCACCAACTAATCTCCTGGGACAGCGAATTCCTCCTCACCATTTAGCAATACAACAAGATTTTCTTTTATGTGGTCATCTTCTTCATCTCCAGTTCCCCATCATCTACCATTACCATGAGACGTTTGTTTGGACATTGAATAGCAATGTGGCCCCTACCTTGACATTTAAAACATTTTATGTCATGATTACAAGGCACAAAATGTTCAGTTTTACCTTTAGGATCGTTTGAATGACTGCTCTCCACTTTATGTTCAAATCGAGGCTTGAGGTGTAAAGGTAGTTGTGGCCGATCTTCCTTTCTAGAAAACCTGGGTTTCCAAGAGTGGTGGCCGGAATTGGAGGCTGCTTGGGAGTTTTCTTTTCTTTTGATTTGCCTTTCTACCTTTATAGTCATGTGCAACATATCTTCGATTTCCACATAATTCTTGAATCCCTGGATTCAGGTTTTGTAAAACTCTAGCCATGGTGGCCTCGGGATCTTCCTCCATATTAGCTATAATCATCACTTTTTTCATTTCTTGGAAGTATTCTTCTATATTTTGGCTTCCTTGCTTCATACCTTATAATATTTTATATAACTCCCTATAGAAATGACTTGGAACAAATCATTTTCTTATTATAGTTTTCATTTCAAGCCATGTTTCATTAGGATGCTCTTGATTCCTCTTTCGATTGAACACCATTTGATCCCGCCATACCAAGGCATGATCAGAGAATTATGTGGCGTCAATTTGTACCTTCTTTAGTTTGAAATAGTTATGGTAGTCAAAGATCAATTGTACCTTTCTTTCTCGTTTAAGATATGCTTCTGGATAAGCTCTACCATGGAAAGAAGGGATTCTCATTTTGATATTTCCCATATTATTATCTTCCCTTATTCTAGCTTCACGATTTCCAAATTCATGCATCCTTTCTCTATTTTGTGGTGAATTTTCTGATTCGCCTAACTATTCTTCTTCCTCATCAGCAAATTGATCCCACATACCCCTTTGTGGCATTGGTCCGGGTTGAATGGGTGAGTTCCTTCGATTTTCTAGCTCCAATCGGTCCAACCTTTCATGGATCTGTGCATATTCAGCCCTCATTATCCGCCTAACTTCACGCTTTCCATTGAACCGTTTAATATGTTTGTCGAAGCATGTGTAGGCATTTTGATTTTGATACTTCTAAACATTTTTTGATGTAGATGCTTGATGCACTTGCACATTACTTTGCATTGCATGGTGCACTTTCATGTACTTGTGTGATGCACATACATATTTGAGAAATTTTCATGCAAACTATAAAATCCCTTGAATTGGAAGCTAAATGAACTAATCACAAGTCACAATTTATGAGGATGAAAAGAGCAGGGGAATTGCATTGAAACACATCAATTCAAAAGTGCAATTTTTCAACTTTGGTCGATATAAGTTTCGCATGGATTAAATCGGGATCAAATTTGACCAAATTGAAATCCAACATATAGGAAAGATGAATAGTTACATCCATTATTCTCTTCTTTTTACGTCATTTTTGTGAGAGGCACAATTCTTCTATGCTATCTAGTCATAATAATTACCTTTGAGTTATATTGCACTAGTATGGACTATTGAGGATAAAATGCTCCTATGTTGGGCCTACTTCAATTCATTATATTAAGTGGGTATTTGACAGGAAAAATTGGCGACAATTCCAACTCAATTTTTAAAGTAAAAAATTGATATAGATTACCTATCTAAACATTACTCAACCATTTTCTTTCATGTTGATCTTATCAAACCTATCTTAGATGAATAACTTTTTTATCTTCTCTCATGATCATGTTCTACTGTGTTCTTTCACATATGCTAAATTTGAGTATGTTTTCCTTCTGGGCAAACCAAGAGAGTTACCTCCACATAGGGATTAGGTTAATTCTTCAAACATAAGAAGAACATACCAATATGCAAAATAATTTAAGGAAAAAATATTAAATGGGTTACTTTTGGGTCAAAAGCGGGTTTGCGAGTCAACCCAAATATGATTTGTTTAATAAACGGGTTAAAATTTCAAATTTGAACCCAACCTGCTAATTAAATAGTTCAAATCGAATCCATATTTTTTTGGTCTGGTTGGCATGTTGGGTCATTTATTGACACCCTACGCAATGGGTTACAAGCTTATTCATATCGTAATTTATTAAATAAAAGTAAGCTCTCATATAGAAATAGAAGCAGCTTCATAACTTCGTATGTCAATCATTAAGAAGATACACATGCAATGAAGCATTTTTAAGCATATTTCTCATATAAAAAAAATAATCAGGAAGAAAACCAACTGGATGAATCCTTTCCGGCCTATGTTAAGAAAGGTAGCGATAGATGTAAAAAGACTTGGTTACAAAGTATTAGAAATGACTTTTTTATTAGATTTAAATGAGAATTTGACTCTTAATTGGACACAATGGAGAAAAATGATTCATATAGCCGATCCCGTGTAGTGTGATTAAGGCTTGATGTTGTTGTCGCATCAATTAATCATTGCAACACTCAAATGAAATGAATGAAGAATGGAGGTGCTTAAACCCATCCCAATTAGTTGGGATAAATCTAATGATGATGCTTGTCATCCTGTTAGTTCATGGCATCCTTTACTAGCTAAGAAGCTTATTGTTTATATGAAATGTTTCTTGATGTGTGCTTGTCATCCATTTTCTGTTTGAATTGAGTATTGTCATAATCTATCATTTTATGTTTTTAACACTTCTTTATGTATGTATACTTAAAATATATGTATATCTGCATTCACATTGGGTTTCTTTGCTTGCAGTGGAAATGTTTCATGGCGTCCATTACAATTCTCATATGTTTCTGGTGGCATCTTAGCAGGTTAGCTATGACTCCTTGAATTTACTTTGATTTATTTCTGTTTTGAAGTTGTCTTGAAGCTGCAAATTATTATTATTTTTTCATGCATTTTTTTATGTTGGTCTACCAATAAAAAAGATGAGATGGGCCTTGGGAAAACTGTTGAATTGTTGGCTTGCATCTTTGCACATCGGAAGCAATCCATGGATGAATGCATTACTGATGATGAATCCGAACAGATGGGAAGCCAAATAAGAAGACAGAAAAGAGAACGCGTGGAATGTATTTGTGGTGCTGCCAGTGAGAGTCGAAAATATGAAGGAATGTGGGTACAATGTGATATTTGTGATGCATGGCAGCATGCCGATTGTGTTGGATTTTCTTCCAGGAAGAAATCATCTATTTCCCATGATAAGAAGTCTTCTGAAATGATTTCACATATTAAATCGAAGTCTCAACGAAATACAAAGGGAAATAGCTATGTTATCGAAATGGAGGGAAATTTTATATGCTCTTTGTGCACAGAACTTGTGGAAGCTACCAAGATTAAGATATCTACTGGTGCAACCCTTGTAGTTTGTCCAGCTCCTATACAGGCACAGTGGTATTCTGAGATACTACGGTGGGATGATCTTTTCTCTTAATTCTCATTCTACTTAAAAGACTCCCGAAACCTTTTTTTTTATGGTGTTCAGCTTATTTATTGCAGATTACTGTCCACAATTATTTGTATGTTGGAATAGTTATCTAAAATATGCTCGCTACATTTCAAAGTTGCTATTACACATTGTTAATCCTGTGCACCTGGTGACTGCATAAATTTTGGTATGCATGATTTAAGAAAGATATTGAATAATTCCATTGAGGAAACAATATAAAAAGCTTTTAAGGGTCATAACCTCATCTACAACTTAAATTGCTTTACATTGTTCTTCAAAGTAGATCTTTTAAAAGTTAAGGTTGGCGTTGCCAATTCCATTAACCTACCAAATTTCAAAATATATATGTTACACGGGGGATGCTTAGTTAACTATATGAGCATGCGTGGCATGGTTACTAAAGATTAATATGTATAGCTATCCATTAGGCCCTTTGACAGGACAGGTCATAGCAAGCTCTTAATTTTAATTCAGATTATTTTAGGAAATCTTTTGATTGGATAAAAGCAGGCCCAACTTTGGTTTAAGCTTTAAATTTGTGAATCTTATAATGAATGTTCTAAGCGGTCATTTGTACGAGAGATTAGTCTGTGCGGATACCGGACGGGAAAACCGTCCGGTACCACTTGGTATCGAACGCGGTACACTTTTGGGTGACGTGACACATTTTTATTGGCCTCTGGATGATGTCCGGACTCCGCGCAGAGTAATTTGTCCATCTGTACATGGCCAGTCTGCTGCAGGTAGTCTGCTTCAGTTGATTTCTGTAAACTGCGTGTGTTCAAAATTTCATCGTTTTAGTGATAATGAGGTTTTTGACTTAGTACTAAGTTAGTAGCAAGGCTTTGCCCAAAGGCTATCTAGTGATTAAGCTGTCCGGCGAGTCAGAAAGCTATTTTAATTGTAGCACTTGCTGTCCATTGAATTTTTCATGGTCTGAAGGGTGAATTTCTAACATAATGTGCAAAAGAAGCTAAGTGAGATTGTTGGAACTTTGAACTATCATTCCTATTTGAATTATAGATGTTGGCCAAGATTGCAATCCTTCACTTGAATATTAAGAAGTATTTCACTAAAAGTTATTTTGATGTTTTGACATAATTAGTGTATGGACTTGATTCTTTTTGAAATTTTTACAGTTTGTATTACCTCAATTATTTTTAGCCAACTAATATTCATCGATGGTAAAGGTTATGATAAAGGTTTTTTTCCGCTGACAACTCATTTATGGGTTTATCCGGAGGTTAAAATACATCTAGATGTCCAAGTAAATAAATGCTATTACGAATTCAGGATAAATTTTAAAAAATTTCAGGATAAGTATCCTGTCGCAAACTAGCTAATGAACTGTTTTTCAACGGATGGTTATGAATTTGCATTGTTGCATATATTATGATCATAATTGCTTCTTGAATCTATAGATGAAGTATTTAGAATTCATGAAGTTTCATTTACAAATCTTCAGCCTTTAATTTAGCATTGTTTTATTGAGGCACATTATAATGTTCACTACTTTGCTATTAAGATTTAATTGCATTAAATGGGTTATGATGTGACTTGTGACTCATTCTCACAGTCACACGAGACCTGGTTCGCTGAAAATTTACATCTATGAAGGTGCTAGGAACATAACAACAACAACCGCTCTAAAATCTAGCATGAGTGAACTGGCAACAGCTGATATTGTCTTAACCACATATGACGTCCTAAAAGAGGATCTATCGCATGATGCTGACCGGCATGATGGTGATCGTCATTTTTTGAGGTTCCGAAAGAGGTATTTGAGCTCTCTTTTTATCCTTTTGCTACAGCACTGGCGATTTCTTATTTACCATCTTTCTTTTCTTTCTTTTGGTAAATAAATAAATAGTTACTCTAAATAGAAACATTTATTTGTAGGAAAGCTAAGTAATAAGTAGGAAGTATGGAGCCTTTTTCTCTATTTATCTATCGTGATATCCAATTATTGCTATATCTCAATGATTTTTTTAGCATAAGTTAGCTGCATTTAACAATTCTTATGTAGTTAGGGTTCTTCATATCCCCACTACTGATGATTAAATCTAGATCATACACGTATGGTACATTGGATGTAAAAAATCAAGGTATCAATAATCAAAGATGCATCAGAAAGGTATGAATTGAATCACCTGATTGAGTTAAGTTTGTTTGTCAATCATCTCAATTAGGATTTGTTTGGATGATCTGCTTAGAAGTCAAAATTCAACCATATGGCAGGTGATTCTCTTTTCAGAACATTTTGCTTGTCAAAAACAAATATAAGTGCACATGTTGCTTGGGTTCTTGTACCTCTCTTCAATTACACATGCAGTCCACAGTCAATCTATCAGCCAAACTGGTTTTTGCAGAGACATTTCATAGCACACATATATGAATTCATTAACATTCTTAGAAAATACGAGTAGTTTATATCATGTCACATCAATGCATAAAAGTTTGCATGTATGATCGGGTTCAGATCAATCTGTGTACTTGATTTGAGATGCATGAATTACATAATACGACTATAGACAATATTTATAACATTAATATTATGCTATCAAGATAACAATCTCAAAATGCTGTACAAAATACAATACTCGGTAAAGATTCAATATGATCATACTATATCACATAATAATTATGGCATTAATATGCAAAAAATTACTCGGCGAAAGTTGTCAAAAATTGAGATATCCAAAATTTTGTAAAATCTATCCAAATTAAGTACGAAAAATTACGTGAAGAGAATTCACAAGAAACAGAACAATAGCCTTCCTCAAGCTTAACAATTTTCCCAACTAGCTTGCCTTATAAAATTGACTCTAAGACTTTCAATTCATAGCTTTCTCTTCTTTTCTCTTTTTCTATCATTCTCTCCTTTGCTCTTCTGATGGCCATGTAAAGGATGCTTTAGAGATTTCTAGATAAGTATTATACTTATAAAAAAAAAAAATAAATGGTTGGCTTGTAACCATATAAATTATTTGGCTTTAATCATAGAGTTCATACAAATCCTTTTATATCTTGAAACCTATAATTTCAAATTTTATGGAAGCTTAGTCAATAAATACACAGTTTATTTGAAACTCAACTGATAAAGTTTGTAAAACGGACATAAGATAGTTCAGAAAAATATATTTTTATAAAGACATGATAATTCCTTAAGAAAAATAAATTTAATAAAGAACATTCTATTTTCATACCTATAATGCCCATAAAAATAGAAAAAAAAATACTCATAAAATAGAGTACACAATGTAAAAATTGTAAATATAGTTTGTCAATTGGAATTAAAACAATAGAAAAAATTCGATTGAATATAGTAAGTTAAATTTTATCTAATAATAGTTCAGTGGGTCATATCACTGTTCTTAAAAAAATCTTTTGTATGATAATCAGGGGATCAGAATTATTTAAAAATAAATTCATATTAATTAAATCATATATAGAAAACTAACATAAAGCGAATAAGCACTCAATGGTATTGTGGTGGGTTTTTTTTTTTTTTGCATAAAGCAATAACTATGGATATTATAAAAAAATTCCTTAATTTGCAACATATGATTGGTTGCCTTTGTATTCAATTCATCTAAGAATGATTGGGCTAATAAATTATCTCAAAAGTCTTAATATTTACTATAACTTTGGAAGAAGTGGCCGAAGTTATATATATATATGTAATACCCCAAAGTACCTCTTAACAGTAAGGTAGAGTATAACAAGAATAAACATAACATTTCCATCACTTAACATCTCTTTCATATCATTACATTTCCACTTTATATAAAAGATCATATAAACTTCATCTAATACAATAAAGGAAGCATGTATCAATTCCCAAGTTTCATCCAAAAATATAGTACAGAGCCACTAAGGATAATCAAACAAATTAAAAGTAATACTAACCTCAAAAGTAGACCTCAAACATGGAATAAACATTAACATAAAATTTAAAATACTTGCAGATTAATCTTCTTCAATCTTTTCCTTTCCCTTTCCTGTAACAACAGCCAGTAATAAACTACTGGTGAGCTATGAGACTCCATAAGTGATGCAATATTAAATAACATTTAAATTACATGATTATAAAATTTTGAATATTGAACATATAAATAAAGTTAAATTACTAGAGCAAACTTCATAATTTCTCATTTGACATTATCCAGAATTTCTTCTTACATTCATACTGAATATCAATTTTACTCATTAAAAGATTTGGCTATTTATTCATAAACATATTCAATGGAGCTCAGGTAAACCTGACATTATCGCCATTGAATTACATAGAGGTCCCTTTTGCCTCTTTGGGGTCCCTTTTGCCCCACCTGCTTTGCAGGTTTCATTTCCTTGGGGTCCCTTTTGCCCCACTTACCAAACAGTTTAATATATGGGGACCCTTTTGCCCCACCTGCATTGGTAAGTTATACATAAATATTTAGCCAAACTTTACTTTTAAATTGATATTCAATACACTTCTCATTTTCATTATCCATACTACACTTACTGCATGTTTTCTTATTCATTCATTGTATAAAATGAATATGCACATTATAAATAAAGAAAAATGATCTCTTTTCAAAATATTATTAACAAGAAAAACATTTAAATGAACATAATAAATCTTTATTTCAACTCACATAATGAATTTATGGGAGTGGGTATTCATACATGGAAACTTGACTATGAATATCCTTTAGAAAAAAAAGAAACCAACTAGTAGTGCCTATTTTCCTTAGATTGATATAATATCAAATTTATAAAAGTTTTCCTTAAACTTTAAATTGCATTACTTACCTCTTTGCTCAGTCGTCTCATCCAATTCTTTACCACGAACTCTTCTACGATTGTAAGTCACTTCAAACCTCTCTTTTTGCATATAACCAATTTTGACTGAAGACATAACCAAATCTAATTGTTACACTAAGAACTTGCACCACTTTGTATAAATATAAATTGGATGCTGAAAATATGTCAAAAATTTACAAATTATTTCACATATTTCTATATTAATTCCCTTTCAAAGCAGAAATAACAGGTTTTTTTCTTAGCCTTATCGAAAACCCCTCCATTCTCAACCTTCTGCTCAGTTATTCTGCAAATTGCTCTTCTGTACTCTCTTGAATCCAATGCACACCGAACGAACTTTGAAATCCTGCAACTATGCTGAATTCTTCCACAGGCACTCCACTATCACCGAAGCCTGCATTCTTAGGAATCCATCAAAATATTCACAATCCCGCAATAGGAATTCAATACAGCGTCGAATCCAGGAAACTTCAGTTGGCTTGTGTGAAATCAGAATAGAGAAAGGCCTTGCGTGACAGAGTTTCTAATGTAAAAATCCAGCACTTCGTCCTGCTCTTTATGTAGTCATTTCTCCGCCCCTTGCACAAGACTTTCCGCTTAATGCTAAAAGGGAATATGCCAATTTCCTATCAATTTTTGCGTTTTCTTCTACATTCCCGAGAGAAACAGTGGCCCAATTAAAGAATAATCCTCCTGCACTTCAATTATCCATCCCTTCTCTCTTCCGTGACAGCACTAATCCATACATATAACTATATAAGGTTTTGAGTGTGGGCCCAAGCTATAATTGCTATTACCAAACCAAGTGCATGTTCATAAATTTTACTAATTATTTATTTGGCTAAAAAATACTAAATCAAATCACTATATTTGTTGATATCAATATAACAATATTAAATATTAAACTTACATAATTAATTTAATCTCATTAAATTTATAGTTATTATAATTAATTTAAATTTTATAGAGATTTATACATTTATAACATCACCTTATTAGTTTCTTGGGTCTTACAAATCTTCCCTCCTTATTGAATTTCGTCCCCGAAATTCACTTTCACACTTCTTTGAATAGGTGTGAAAACCTCTGTCTTATGTCATCCTCTTTTTCCCATGTAGCCTGTTTTATTGACCTGTGTTTCCACTTTACTTTAACAAAATGAATCATTCTGTTTCTCAATTTACGAACATCTCTTTCCAATATCCTTTCAGGTTCTTCCACATATGTCAAATCTTTCTGAAGTGCAATATCTTTCTTAAGAACTCTTTGATCTTCATCTGTAACCCACTTTCTGAGCATTGATACATGAAAAACATTATGTATATCAGACATATCTGTAGGTAGAGCCAATCTGTATGCTACTTGCCCCACTCTTTCAATAATCTCATATGGACCTATAAATCTAGGACTGAGTTTTCCACTTTGGCCAAATCTAGAAATACCTTTCATTGGTCTCACCTTCAGAAATACAAAATTTCCCACATCAAATTCTATCTTTTTATGCTTGGGATAATATTTCTGTTGGCGGTCTTGAGCTACTTTTAATCTGTCTCTGATCAGTCTTACCTTTTCAGTAGCTTGATCAACTAACTGTGGACCCAACAATTGTCTTTCACCTACTTCAAACCAACTCAAGGGAGTTCTGCATCTTCTGCCATATAATGCTTCGTATGGAGCCATCTTGATACTAGATTGGTAGCTATTATTATAAGTGAACTCGATCAATGGAACATGATCTTCCCAGCTACCTCCAAAATCCAATATACATAATCTTAATAAATATTCCAGCACTTGAATCAGCCTTTCTGATTGACCATCTGTCTGTGGATGAAATGCAGTGCTGAATTTTAATTTTGTGCCCAAACTTGCATGTGTATTTTTCCATAATTTAGATGTAAAACGACCATCTCTATCAGAAACAATAGCCTTAGGGATTCCATGTAATCTAATGATTTCTTTCACAAATAATCTAGCCAATTTCTCCACTGAATCAGTCTGACGAATAGGTAGAAAATGAGCTGACTTGGTGAGTCTGTCGACTACAACCCATATACTATCATGCCCTTGTCTTGATCTAGGAAATCCTGTAACAAAATCCATGGCTATCTCTTCCCACTTTCATTCAGGAATTGGTAAAGGTTGCAACATTCCACTTGGTTTCTGATGCTCAGCTTTAACAACTTGACACTTTCCACATTTCGCCACATCCTTTTTCATTCCCGGCCACCAAAACAAAGTTTTCAAATCCTTATACATCTTTGTGCTTCCAGGGTGAATGGAGTAATTAGTATTATTATGTGCTTCAAACAAGATGTCTTGAATCAAATCTGACTCCTTTGGTATCCAAAACCGCATATTTTTGCACCTGATTCTTCCTTGTTCATCAACACTGAGTTCCTTTTTTAATCCTTTTTGAATTTGATCCATAAACTTCTGATAGTCAAATATTTTTCTTCTGAGCTTCATTAATTCTTTCCTCTAATGATAATTGCACTGTTATTTGATTAATTCTCAGTGTATTTTGATCTCCTTGCATTCTGACTTCTAATTGTAAGGTTTCCATTTCTTTGATCAATCTTTCCTCACTAGTCAACAAATTCAACTGTGTTTGGTTCTTTCTACTCAATGCATCAGCTACAACATTAGCCTTTCCTGGACAGTACTGGATGTTTAGATCATAATCCTTTATTAATTCCAACCATCTTCTCTGTCTCAGATTCAATTCCTTCTGAGTGAAAATATATTTCAAACTTTTATGATCTGTAAAGATCTCACATTTTACCCCATACAAATAGTGTCTCCAAATTTTCAATGCAAATACTACTGCCGCCAACTCTAAGTCATGAGTGGGATAGTTCTTTTCATGTGGCTTAAGCTGTCTGGAAGCATAGGCAATCACTTTTCTGTTCTGCATTAACACACAACCCAATCCTTTTAAAGAAGCATCACTGTATAACTGAAATCCCTCTGTTCCAGAAGGAATTGTCAGCACTGGTGCAGTTGTCAAACATTGCTTCAATTCATGAAAACTCTGCTCACAATCATCAGTCCACTCAAATTTAATATCCTTCCTGGTTAACTTGGATAAAGGCAATGCAATCTGAGAAAAACCTTTAACGAATCTTCTATAGTAACCTGCCAATCCCAAGAAACTTCTGACTTCTGCCACATTTGTTGGTCTTGGCCATTCTACTACAGCTTTAATCTTTTCTGGATCAACAGATATTCCTTCTCCACTGACAATATGTCCCAGAAATGAAATTTCTTTCAACCAGAACTCACACTTAGAAAATTTGGCAAACAATTTATGTTGTCGCAGTAATTCAAGTACCTCCTTCAAATGATTTGTATGATCCTTATCATTCTTAGAATAGATCAATATGTCATCAATAAATACAATAACAAATTGATTTAGATAAGGTCTAAAAATTATGTTCATCATATCCATGAATACTGCCGGGGCATTGATTAACCCAAATGGCATAACCAAAAATTCATAGTGTCCATATCTGGTTCCAAAAGCAGTCTTCTCCACATCACATTCTTTCACCCTAACTTGGTGATAACCCGATCTCAAATCAATTCTGGAGAAAACAGAAGCACCTGCTAACTGATCAAATAGATCATCTATTCTGGGAAGAGGGTACTTGTTTTTAACTGTTACCTTATTTAATTCTCTGTAATCAATGCAAAGTCTCATTGAACCATCCTTCTTCTTGACAAATAATACAGGTGCACTCCAAGGGTATGAACTAGGTCTGATAAAACCCTTCTCAATCAGTTCAGCCAACTGACCTTTGAGTTCTTGTAATTCTTTCGTTGCCATTCTATAAGGTGCCTTGACAATAGGACTTGTACTAGGCTGCAAAGTTATTGAAAATTCCACTTCTCTTTCTGGAGGTAAATCCTTCCATTCTTCTGAGAAAACATCTACAAATTCATTCACTATAGGAATAGAGTGTATATCATTACTTCCCTCTTTTGTAGCTTCTAACTTTGCTAAGAAAGTTAATTCACTAGCTCTTAGATTTTTAAGCACTTGACTAAAAGCAATCAAGGAAGAAATTACACCTCTTTCACATTGAAAATAAAATACTTCTTCTCCAGGTAAATCAAATCTGACCTTCTTCTTCCAACACTCAATAGTTGCAAAATGTTTGAATAACCAATCCATTCCCAGAATTATATCGAATTCTACCAATGGAAGTACTATCAGATCTGCTTGAAAATTTTCTACCATCTATTTCAAAATTAACTGAACAACATGTTGTACTGGCATTCAAATAATTACCCGCAGGTAATCTAACATGCAATCCAGGAGTAAAAGAGACAAGTTCCCAATGCACTTTCTTACACAAAATATATCAGCTATGAAAAAAATGAATGCGATGCACCCAGAATCAAAAAGTACTCTAGCAGATAAATCTGAGATATTTAAAGTACCTGTCACCACTTCAGAAGAGTCTTTGGCCTCTTGGGAAGATAAAGCAAAAACTCGAGCTGGTGCTGATCTGACTGCTTCACTTGAGTTTTCTCCTTTTATCTTCAAAGCAGGTTGATTCATCTGTGGCCTTGCACCTCTGTACTACTGATCTGTCTTCTGACTGTCTCTAACTTCTGTACCTCTTTGAACATTCTTTGGACAATTTCTCTTGATATGACCTGATTCTCCACATAAATAACACTTTCCTGAATTCATTAGGCATCTTTTCTTGGTGAGATTTTCCACAGGTTGTACAAACAGGTATCACAGGAAACTCAGTAGACTGTTGATGTTGCCCCTGATGAAAATTTTTGCTTTTTGGATGATCCACCTCTGTGATCACTTTGTCTTTTTCCATCATGATTCTCCCATTTATGCTTAACCACTTCTATATCATTCTCCAATAATCTAGCACTCTCAACCAGTTCAGAAAATTCTTTTATGCGAAGAGGGATTAAAGGCTATCTCAAAGAATCCCTTAACCACTTCAAAAATCTGTAGCATTTTTCATCTGAAGTACTGATGAGCTGTGGTGCATATCTTGAAAGAGCTGTAAATTCTGCTGCATATTGAATGACAGTCTTAGATCCTTGCTCAGGTTTTATAAAACTTTCCTGCATTGCCTGTCTTGCTGATGGAGGAACATGTCTTTCCTTGAAGACTGATTCAAATTCTTCCCACATAATTTGTTCCTCAAATTTACCTCTGAATTTCTCCAGTTGTTGTCACCTCCATCGTCTTTCTGCTTCACCTTCTAGCATAAAGATTACTAAAGCTACCCTTCTATTCTCAGGACATCTCATTCCATTTAAAATTTTATCTATTCTGATTATCCAGTCCTCAACACTTCTGGCATCAACTCCTCCTTTAAACAAAGGAGGTTTTAGGCTTTGAAAAAGTTTTAAATTCTTATCCACTTCTGCACTAACAGGATCACCTACTTCCATATTTGTACTACTACTAGGAGTGGTAGGAGTAACTGGTGTAACTACAGGTGGAACACCAGGTGTAGCAGATCCTACTATAGACTGCATCTTTTCCATCATTTGCATCATCATATTCATCATCTGTAGTTGCATCATAGTTCCTGACATTGCATTCACAGCATCCATTCCTACCGATGCAGGATTTACATTAGGTGCATTGCCTCCTATTGGTGCCACATTTTCAGGATCTTCAGAGATCCTAATAGGTTGAGATGACTGACCTTCCTCTCTTTCAGGTATTCTTTCAGCCATTAAATCTGTAACACATTACATTAAGAGTTATGCATTTATATAATCATGAATTCCCAATTAGACATTATTTTAATATACTGACATATTAGTCATATTGAGAATTAAACATGGCTACCTATATATCAATGAAATTAGACTCATGATTATTTAGAGTTATTACGCTCTCCTAGGCTCTGTAATAATTCCGTCACATCCAATCTTATCCTCTTAAATAATTCACTTTTCTTATGCTTCCTTACTTAAATCCTCAGAATCTTAAGTCTTCGCTCTGATACCACTTTTGTAACACCCCACAGTACCTCTTAACAGTAAGGTAGAGTGTAACAAGAATAAACATAACATTTTCATCACTAAACATCTCATTCATATCATTACATTTCCACTTTATATAAAAGATCATATAAAGTTCATCTAATATAACAAAGGAAGCATGTTTCAAATCCCAAGTTTCATCCAAAACCTAGTACAGAGCCACTAAGGAAAACCAAATAAATTCAAAGTAATACAATATTAAAATTGTTTACTAACCTCAAAAGTAGACCTCAAACATAGAATAAACATTAACATAAAATTTAAAATACTTGCAGGTTAGTCTTCTTCAATCTTTTCTTTTCCCTTTCCTGTAACAACAGCCAGTAATAAACTACTGGTGAGCTATGAGACTCCATAAGTGATGCAATATGAAGTAACATTTAAATTACATGATTATAAAAGTTTGAATATTGAACATATAAATAAAGTTAAACTACTAGAACAAACTTCATAAATTCTCATTTGACATTACCTAGAATTTCTTCTTCTTACATTCATACTGAATATCAATTTTACTCATTAAAAGATTTGGCTTCTCATTCATAAACATATTCAATGGAGCCCAGGTAAACCTGGCATTATTTCGCCATTGAATTACATAGAGGTCCCTTTTGCCCCACCTGCTTTGCAGGTTTCATTTCCTTGGGGTCCCTTTGGCCCACTTACCAAACAGTTTAATATATGGGGACCCTTTTGCCCCACCTGCATTGGTAAGTTATACATAAATCTTTAGCCAAACTTTACTTTTAAATTGATATTCAGTACACTTTTCATCTTCATTATTCATACTACACTTGCTGCATGTTTTCTTATTCACTCATTGTATTAAATGAATATGCACATTATAAGTAAAGAAAAGGATCTCTTTCCAAAACATTATTAACAAGAAAAACATTTAAATGAACATAATAAATCTTTATTTCAACTCACATAATGAATTTATGGGAGTGGGTATTCATACATGGAAACTTGACTATGAATATCCTTTAGAAAAAAAAGAAACCAACTAGTAGTGCCTATTTTCCTTAGATTGATATAATATCAAATTTATAAAAGTTTTCCTTAAACTTTAAATTGCATTACTTACCTCTTTGCTCAGTCGTCTCATCCAATTCTTTACCACGAACTCTTCTACGATTGTAAGTCACCCCGAAACCTCTCCTTTGCATAAATGATTTTGATGAATCCTAAACTTATAATTGTACACACTAAGAACTTGCACCACTTTGTATAAATATAAATGGATGCTGAAAATATGTCAAAATATTTACCTCTTATTTCACTACAATTTCCCTACGATTTCCCTTTCGCAGAAATTCCTTATTCTCTTCTCAGCACTATCGAAAACCCCTCCATTGTCAACCTTCTGCTACAGAAATTCTGCGATATTTTCTTCTGTACAACCAAACTCCTCCATTACACTGTGCCGAACTTTGCTTTACTGCATAGTGCTGCTCACTATACAAACATATCACTCCAAATCACCGAGCCGCCTGCATTCTTATGGATCCATCAGAAAAATTCCACTGTGTCGCCCATACGTATTCAATACAGCGTCGAATCCACTCCTCTGTTGGCTTCCGTGAAATCAGAATAGAGAAAGGGCTTGCGTGACAGAGTGGATAAGGAATAAAAATCTCTAGAATAACTGCTCTATGTCACGTCATTTCAGTCTTTATAAGCCACGGTTCAGAGAATAGAAAATAGGGAATATTTCTTTCCATGCCATTTGATTGTGATCTACAAACTCAATTTAGTGGCTGACATAGGAAAATATTAATTATTATAATCTTAGTGCTGTACTAAAGTACGAAACACTATAATTAATATATTAGAATTGCTTTAGAGCCAACATTTTTTTATTAACTGATAGTACATACTAATAATTAGTACTAAAGTTATTCCAATTTAACAATACTTATAATTATATCTCATTACCGTAATTATTAAATACTTTTCATAGTAATTAATTTAGCAATAATTTAAAATTTATTATTATTATATTAAGAAAGAATAAAAGTTCAAACTATTATGAAAATTTTAACATATCTCAAATTTTGGATATAACAATATATATATATATATATATATATATATATATATATATATATATATATATATATATATATATATATATATATATATATCAAATCAAACTTGAGATGACTCTCACAGCCTCAAACTCCCAACCACACATCGCAGAATCCTAACGTCCATACCCAATCCTGCGGCATGTTGCAAACAATGCTTAGTCATTGCTATTTCTCCTTCAATGCCTCTCCTCTTAGGCTCTTATTGTTGAAAACCCATTTCTTTAGTTTTAGTATGAGGGACGATAGAAAAATAGTTATCTAAAATGATGATTTTAATGAAGATCCTCTAATTGATGAGATTAGGTGAGTTTTAAATTCATAAATTATGACATTAGACTATTTGTTTATATTGAATTAAAAGTGGAGATTAATTTTTTAGCGTTGGTTGTAACTTTTTAAAATTTTTAGTAAACTTTGACTTTTTTATAATTTTATTAATATCTTTCTTTCATGTTAGTATGTTATTTGTTATTTTATCTTTTTCATTAATTTAATGGTTTACTTCAACGGCTTATGCCTCAAAGCGTCTTGAGGCTTATGCCTCATCATACGGAAAGAAAATGCCTCAATACCTGACTGTGCAATTTCAAACCTTGGTATGTATATTTAGGTATAAATCAACTTACTAATGTTGACCTCTATACATATTCTACGATCAATCAAGTGCATCAAGGAAGGTGAACAACAGATATGTTGCTTATTACGAGCATCAGGACACCGCGATCACTATAAAAAAAGCTCAAAACTTTATCTGATCATGAAATAGATTACGCTGTTGCGCTCAGGACATTGAATTTGCTAAGAAAATGTCATTTGTGCATAACTTAATCGAAAATGACGACGAGCATGACCTTTGGCAGACACAACACTACCTACAATTATTCAAATGACTTTTGATCGTTAAATGGATTGTGTCGATATATTTAGAACATCAAATTTACTTAAGGGGGACCCTTGTAATCGAATAGAGTGAAGGTGATCGAAATCGACGGACTACAAACAGAACATTGTGCGACATTGCCTGTACGTCATATGTTTGCAAAACGAACTTCGTTGTTGTGTCTAGAACATCTAAATCATATAGAAAAGATTGTAATATTGCTTGGGTCTTTGCCCGAGCAAAAAAGCTTGAAATCAGCATGAATTTCGAGGTGGCGATGACACGTAAATCAAGATGCAAGTCACGAGGAGCTGCTCGAGAATAAATTCACACCTGTTTATCTATTTGAACACTCATTTTGCTTTATTTTATGTTCTCTCTCTCTCTCTCTCTCTCTCTCTCTCAGTCCACTCCAAACGGCTGCTCCATCCTCAATCTCCTGCGAAAACCTGCTCAAATTCCTGCTACAGTTGTCCATGCTAGCCAAGATGAAAATATAGTATATATAAAGTAATAAAAAAATTCCTAAACTAAAAACCTATCGCTTTTTTTTTTCCTCCCATGTCCTCTCTCATCTCTTAGATCTCTCTCTATTCACTCACACAAGCTCCCGCTCTACTCTCTATTCTAGCACTGCTGGCCCCCTCACCTCTCGCCTCTATCACCTCTCTTGTGTAGCCCCAACAACATCTCCACTTCTCTACTCGCAAAGCAGCAGCAATTGTAGCCCCATTCCACTCATCAACTGATCCCTTGCCGGTTTCCTTTTCCAAACTGAGTCGTCGCCAACCTCCAGATCTCTCCGTCATCTGCTCCTCTGTTCTGTTTCCCATCCCGCCTCCCTCCCATCCAACACAACCAAACAACAGCCCTCCAATCATCCTTGTCCAGGCTAGCCACCCCTCACAGCGGTCTTGCAAGCACTTTTTCTCCCACTCACGTGAATGCCACCTGGTGCCGTGAAACGCCTCCAGCAGCCGAACTCCATGCCCATCATGCACCTTCTCAACAACTCCACGTCTCTACTCCACTGAACTCGAGAAGCCATAGCCCACATCTGATCTTCCATCTATCACCTGCCCTTCCCCTCACTGATCACCCAAATTGCTCCCAGCCTCATACCTTGTAACACCCTAGGGCTTAATTTTGGAAGAATTGTCAATTTATCTATTAACAAGTGTTATTTTCTTCTTTGATTCAACGATTTACAAATAAGATGAGTTAAGTATAAAAAAAAAATGATTCATTTAAGGAGAGCAAGGACTGCATTTTCATTTCAAACACAAAGTATGTATCATTGTAAATGAGGGGAAGTGGCGAGAATGTTTCATATTCCTGATTTAATTTGGATTGTACATGTATCTTACACTGGATGCCAAAAATCAATTTACTAGCTATCAAATTTATTGGGCATGCAAGAATTGAATTAATTGATATACTGTAGTTTGCTAGTTTGCTGGTCAATCTACTCGGTTAGGATTCATTTGGATGATCTGCGGAAGTCACAAGCCCTCGTCAATACAATCCAGTTGACATGAGGACCAATTCTACTTAGCAAGGTAGATGATGTGATATTAAATGTAACACGACCATTCACATATTGGTATGATTCTTATTTATAAAGTCATGGTCATTTGAGGGATCTATTCAATGTTGAATAAGAACTTCTGGTTATTAAAGGGAGAAATGACTTGGAATATAACAATTGGAAACACACTATAACGTCATTCAGGACACTAAAAGGAAGATTGAAGAATGGAGGGAAAGCTCATGATCATTACGCAAAAAATTTTCATCGTCTACTTATTCTCAAAATATTCTAATTTTTTATACCGAGGAGAGATCTTATAACAACTTTATTAAGAAATAAAACTTTCTTCAATCTCTGCACAGTGGATGTAGGGTACAAGACTAAACAACTATAAAATCTTGTGTCTACGTTTTGCCACTACTCGCTTCCACCTTATTCTCTCAAACTCGAAGTTACTTTAGATGCAATCCTCTTCTTACTCTATGAACTTCAAACAAAGCAAAATCAGCAATTGACTCTGAGATTGTTTCTAATATTGACTTGAGCAAGTGTAGGGTCATTCTTTTTAATTCATGCTAATTAAAATTTTAAAGTTGTTCTGTTTCCAACCATCACTTGTGGAAATGTTAAATTCCACTTTAACTCATGATTCAGCCGTTCGGAAAAAAAATTCTCTTTTTGGAAGCTGTTAGCATGTGCTTTAATCTGTGGCAGCTTTATTCTTTTTTTTTTTTTTGTTAACCAAAGGCTATCCTAGAGTGGCTAATGGAATTTTCTGTAAGACCTTTCATGAGATAGCCTATGATTGAAGCAAAATGTCCGACCTATTCATTTGACGTGCAAGTGTCTTTCACATCTATATAGTGATCAGTTTTAATATGAAATAAATTGAACTCAATCTCAACTTTTCAGGAGTTAAATGTTATTATTTCTTCTGATGTTAACTTTGCAGGATAAAGTCAGAAGGGGTGACATTTATGTATTTACTTATATAAAGCTGTTTATTATTACCTATCTGAACTTCAGATTATCATAATGTATGATACTTTTAGGTATCCTGTTATTCCTACTTTACTTACAAGGATACATTGGTGGAGAGTGTGCCTGGATGAGGCTCAGATGGTTGAGTGCAACACAGCATCGGTAACAGAGATGGCAATGCGTTTACATGCTCACCATCGTTGGTGTATCACAGGAACTCCAATTCAGCATCGACTTGATGATCTGTTTGGGCTTCTGCGATTCCTTAGAGCTAGTCCTTTTGATGCCTATAGATGGTGGGTTCAAGTTGTCAGAGATCCATATGAGGTAGGTTACTTTAATTGTTTGGGCCTTGTCTTATTGGTGGGTCTTGAGAATCACTTCTTATTGTTGGCTCATGGATAATGGAAGAGATGTGAAATATGAAAGCTGTAGATGAATTTTTTTTTTTTTCAGCGTTGACTTAGGTAATTTTATTTTCCTGATCTGTTTGTATCATTTCATCTTTATTTAAGCCAGTACACATGGGTGCTAATTGGTTCAATTGGTTAAGGTCATTGAAAGTTGCTGTTAAGGTCCTGAATTCAAATCCTAACTACAGAAAAGAATCCCACCACTTTGGTTTGTAAAAAAAAGCTGTTACACTTCATTGTGGTTTGGATTGTAGTTACTCATGATATCATTTCATTTTAAGTTTAATTGTGTCCTTGGAATAAAATACAGACAAGAGTTCCTAGCTTTTCTTTCTCAGAGTTAGAATCATGAAATTTACCTTAGAAAACTCATTTATTGAGCCTAACTGGTGTAGATTCTGCCTTATCGGGAGTATTACTATCAGTTCTAGCGTACTTTCTATTTCTGTCATGTTGTTAGGTGTGTTTTACATACATGCATCTTGTCATAGTTATCTGACTGCAGTAACTGTAGGATAAGCTCGTGGAAGAATTATATGCATTTCTTTATGAATTTATGGTGGTTTCAATTTAGTTTGGAGCTTTTTGCATAAGATTTAATTGTACCCGTGCATACAGTTTTTAATTTTTTAGTAAGTTGAGCTTCCGAAATGCATGAGTTGTGTTCTTGTGGCTGGAGAATGCGGAATCATGATCAATGTGTGGCAAATCATCCAATGAGGATTTGTTGACCTGAATAGTGCTCATCAGGTTGACTGGAGCAGATGATTTTTCCTAGTAATTTCATCATTTGTTTTTCAGAGGGAAGACAAAGTGGCCATGGAATTCATCCACAAAATGTTCAAGCAAATTATGTGGCGTTCATCTAAGATTCATGTGTCAGAGGAATTGCAGTTACCTCCGCAGGAAGAGTGTTTGCTGTGGCTGACATTGTCTCCTGTTGAAGAGCATTTCTATCAGAAGCAGCATGAAACATGTGTAAGATGTGCAGAAGAAATCCTCAGAAGTTTCAGAAGTAATAGTCAAGGAAGAGAATGCATTTTGGGTATTTGCTGTTTTGAATTGAGTACATAGTACAGTAATAAATATGATAATATTCCTGGAATTTCAAATCATTTTCAGGTTCTGAAAGTTCATGCAATAGCTTTCTCTCTCATGATGAAGTTGCAAAGCTTCTATGGCCACTTTTAAAACTTCGTCAGGCATGTTGCCATCCTCAAGTTGGAAGTTCTGGTCTTTGCTCATTGCAAAATTCTCCTTTGACTATGGAAGAGATTCTTGAAGTGAGTATGATAGGTACTTTGTCCAACCAAGGTATGCTTATTGGATTGAAAATTCTAAATATAGGAAACTGCTTGTGTAGGTTCTTATTGGCAAAGCAAAGATTGAAGGAGAGGAAGCTCTCAGAAGAGTTGCTGTGGCACTGAATGGATTAGCTGGGTTGGCTGTAATCGAGGAAGATAATGAGAGAGCAGTTTCACTCTACAAAGAAGCACTGGTTGTAGCGGATGAAAACAGTAATGATTACCGTTTGGACCCTTTGTTGAGCCTGCACATTCATTACAATCTGGCTGAATTGCTTTCTCTCACTTCTGAACTCTCTTGTCCATACATGGGAAACCATTCTGAAACTAATGAGAACAAAAGGGATGTTACTGGTAAGTATGAACGACATTACGTTAAGAGACAAAAAGTTGGTGCAGACTGCAAACCTAATTCTATCAAAGAATCCTTGGAGAAGCATGCCATCCTAAATTCATCCACTGTCGATGATAATGTATGCGAAGCTAAAGAGAACAGAGCTAATAATGAACTGCCATCTAGGTGCTATGCAGTTGGTTGTTTGAGAAAAACATGTGAAAATATTAAGCAAAAGTACCTGTCTGCTTTTATTTCAAAATTGTCCGTAGCTCAGCAGGATTTTAAAAGTTCCTATAAGGAGGTAACTTTTCCATTCATTTTCTTTTATTTTCCTGTTGTTCCTTGAGCTAGATGAAATTATTTTCTTGATTTATGTTGAAGTAAATGAAAGAGCTGTTGTTAAAATCCAACCCTCCGAGTCTGCATTTGTGTTGACCCGTATCTAGTAAAAAAAAAAAAAAAGGGGGGGTTGAATCACATACCTGCTCCCTGCCAAGGCCACGACGCACGTTGCCTGCATGCCAAAGCACGTCGCTCCCCACGTCGCAGCCAGTCTGATCGTGCATCACACGATCTCGTTTTGGCGTCGATAAAGAGACCCAAGGAATGAGGCCGAAGGCCTCCGCTCACGCCCCTCTCATGCGATCTCTTTCTCCGAGCTCTCTCACCCGATCCCAGTCTCTCCTGCGAGCTCGAAGGCTGATCGGCTTCGCTCCTCCCCCGACGTTCTCTTCCAGTCGAGTCGGAGGCCACGACATCTTGGCCGGACAAAACACAGGAGCTCGACGCTCCTTGGGCTCTTCGGCGGTCGGCGCTGTCCGACTTTGCTCCTACGACTTTCCCCTATTGTCGGATCAGAAGTTACGACATTTTGATCGGATGCAAGAACCAGGAGCTCGCTGGCGTGAAGTTAACTTTCTCCCTTGAACGCGTGACTCCCTGGCTCCTTCGTGGCTGGTCCGACCCCGCTCCTTCGTGGCTGAGCGACTTCGTTGCTTCGACGACTTTCCCTACCTGTCGGGACGGAAGTTACGGCATTCAGATCGGAAGCAAAGAACGGGAGCACGCCGACAGTGAAGGTAACTTCATCCCTTCCGTGCGCTTTCCGGCCAAATCCCGTAATGCCGCCGGACCGAGAGGTTAATTTTTTTATTTTTATTATAATAAATATATTTAATTATAATTGTTTTTAATTGATTTTAGTTAATTAATTATTTATTTTAATTAATTATTATAATTAATTATATTTAATTTTAATTAAAATTATTATAATTAAGCTAATCAATTTTAATTTAATTAATTAATTATTAATTAGTTATCGTTAATTAATTATGCTCTATTAATTTAATTAAAAGTTAATTAATTATAATTAATCACTAATTAATTATTTTAATTAATTTTAATAAAATTTAATTAATTATCTTAATTAATTGTAATTAATTATAAATAATTAATTGTAATTAATTATAAATAATTAATTAAAATAATTTATCAATTAATTTTAATTAATTAATATTTATTATAATTATATATATAATAGTAAAAGAAAAAACAAAAGAGGCATACTTGTCTCCCTTACCTCGATCCACGAGCCGCCGATCTCGTTTTCCGAAGGTATAATTCCTGAACTCAGACTTCTGTCCTCGGCATGTACGACGGGCCGGTAGACCACCTAAGCACGCCTTTGGTGAGAGTGGTAGGAGGAAATCCGGTCCGGCGCCTACGACGAGGCGGACAATCACCTCCCTTCTCGCTCTCTTACCTCAGCATGCGTGTCGAGTCGGCGGTTCACCTATGCACGCCTTTATTGAGCGTGGTGGGAGGGGCAACTGGCGCGACACCTACGACAAGGTAAGCGAGCGACCCTCGCCCTCCTGCTTCGACGTGCACGCCGAGCCGGCAAACCACCTAAGCACGCCTTTAGTAAGCGTGGTAGGAGGGAAACATGTTCGATGCACACGGCGAGGCCAGGCGAGCTTGGTGCACCCTTTTCTTTGCGTGGCCGGAATAATTCATAAGTACCTCCGGGCGGCGGGAAAGCAAACTGCTCTTTTCTTGTAACAGATACCATCAAAGACCCCATGCACGCCATTATTGCGCGTGGTGGGAAGAAAAACCACGGCCGCGGTGTCCTCGAAAGAGGGCACCTACCATGCATGCCTTTAGTGCGCGTGGTGGGAAGGCCCAGTTTTCTCGTAGTTTTCCCCTAAACGGGGGAGACGTCGGGAGGCTGTCGAAATTTCGGGTGAAATATTACTACACTTGAACCTATTTGAACTCAAAAGAACAAAAGATTTGGACCAAATGAGAAAGAGCAGTGAACTTTTGAACATGAATTGTGGACTTATAGACCGCCGAACTTGATTGAACTCAAGCTGGAAGACTTGAACAAAATCTAAATAACTAATAAAGGTCCGAACCAAATAAGAATGAAATCAAATCAGAACCAAATTCAAATCAATTCAAGTATGAAATTGAACTTTACCCGGATTCAAAGCTTGAACAAATTCAAAGGACTACGGCACGAACACAACATCAACACTAAATCAAGCCTAATTGAATAATGTTAAACTGAGCCAAAGACTTGAACTCGTACTCCTGACTCGGACATTAACGGCTTGAGCAATTCGAATTCAAGCGAGTACTTGAGTTGGATTTTAAGAGGCATAGAAATAACCTTGCACACTGAGCTCACGAAGCTGATTCGAACTGGGCATGGAAGGGTTCATACTTGAGACAGACTCAACACCAATCAAATTACAACACCTCCTATGGATGTATTCAGTGTATGACACACAACAAATGCAAATGCACGCAATCTACAGTAGAAGGCTCCTACACATTCAACCTATGACCTACAAACAAATGCAAATATAACACCACCTGAGATTGGTGAAAGGTGGTTTCAATGCAAAAGCAAGGGCTCTCCTACGAATACTACTAGGAGGTCGTAGCGGATACAACTGATCTCCAGCAAATGAATACTTGTGGATAACAACAGTGTGTATGTCGTATGTACAACGAACCACTGTGGACACAAGTACATCTCCTACGATGATCCCTACGAGGTCAAATGAACTATATTGGAAAACAATAGTAGTAAGTTGCAAAGTTCACATACGACTGTCGTATGTGCTAATATGATCTCGAATACAAATAAGTGCTTGTTGATTGAGATGGCAATACTGGAGATCGGCAACCAAGGACCCATTCCTACCAACAAGTGCAAATACACAAAAAACCCACCTGAGATTGATGAAAGGGTGAATATGATGTAGAAAGAATGAATCTCCTGCAAATATTTTCTAGAAGCTCGTAGTGGATACAACCGATCCCCTGCAAATGACTACAAATCACTTGTGGATAACAACAGTGAGAACCTCGTAAGCATAGCGAATCACTGTGGACACAAGTATTGATATCACCTACGATAATGATGGTTAAAATCTACAAGTACACCGGGTACAAAGGCATCCCAATGTACGAAAAGTACACTCCCTTGCAGAACCAAACTTCCTGATGTTCCAAAGTCTCTTCTTAGTTCTATACTCGAGAAGAAAACAATCCCGACATCCACAAACACCAGGAATAACAAACTCATTATACTGATCATCTTAAAAAGAGTTCTCTACAAAGCGATAAATTTCAAAATCCAGAAAGTCCTTCCCCGGTGAATGAGAAAGGGGAGTCAACAACAAAACGCCACGCCACCGGATCTGCAACATTCGTACGAGCAGACAGAAGGCGTCTATTCCAAGAATACCCCCGCACGTGCACAATAGTTTGTATACACATAGACACACTAAAAGGGGTAAGAGTAATCAAATACCCGCATGGGCCCCGACGAGCGTGTTATTGGTACACACGTGACGTCTAGGGATGCTGCGCGGGTTGATAAGTGAATTCAGGTTTGAAACCGATCCTTCTATACGGGTCAATAGAAGTCGACAGGGTTCGAACCATTAAGCAAATATAAAGTTGTGGCGACCTGTATATTTGCTTTAAAACATTTATATTAGGCCATCAAGGCCTATAACAATATGAATTCACTAATAAAGGCTTAAAGCCTACAAAACCTGATCCTCAAGCAACAGCTTGGTCGAGTTGACAGGGTTCAATCAACAAAAAGAAAATGACCCCAAACACCCCGATGATGGCCGTGTTAAATGCAGACCTCAACCGGAGGGGTTTAATTCCAAATTCCACTCAAATATCCACACAAATCCAAAAAGCCCCACAAAGTCCAATGCTCAGCAAAATCCAAAGTCATTCAAATCCAGATATTTAAAATAAAAATCAATCCATCAAACACATAAAGCAAAAATCATCCGCCCTCCGCAATAGTTTGTCAAGGCGGACAAATTGAAATTTACTCTAGCTCACAAAGAGCCAAATGCATAGTCGAAAATATCACTAGGATCCATTCTCAAACAATCTCTTGCCAGTAAGGACGTGGTACGTGTCCTCTAACCGGCAGTTTCGCCGCCAAATGGCTCTGCAGGTAAACGGTTATGACCCGGGGCCCTATGAACCGAGTGGTTTTGCCGCCAAATGGCACCACAGATAGCGGTTATGGCAATAGCCAATACGCTCCTTAATGGCGTTAAATCCTTGAGATATGAATCAATAGGATATGATCGATAGGGCACAAAGCCCTCTGTTAGCTAAGGTGGATTCAAATTTGTCCCCTTAGACAAACATTCAACCCCGATCTACAAGGTCCCCTTGGACGAAGCAACCCATGGCTGCCGACAAGGATCCTTCTGTCAGGTTGGGTCGACTACCTCCTCTGACTAAGTAGACCAGGGACCACGATGGCCCGGGACGACGGAACCATGAGATCTTGATCGGGCCCATCATCCATTCCCCCACCATCCGCTTTAAGTGCTAGGTGGTGAAATTTTCTATTTTAAATATCAAACTTTTCAAATCTTTCCAAATTCTCAAATCCAAGCTCAATGTTCAAATCCAATTTCTACCAATATCCTAAGCCCATTGCTGCTACTATACGCCAGATAAAACGTATCTCTACGTATCTGATTGACGACTAGCCTTAATCGAAAGTTCTCTCTCGTTATTAGGAGGGGTAATTAACTATAGGGGCTTGCGCCTATAGGAAACCAAAACTCAGATCATAAAGTCCTCATAAAATGAGGGCGAAATCTCTGGGTAGTGTCTTATCTACTAACCCATCTGCCTTCCAAAATTTACCCCGGAACTTGTTCAGTTAAAACTCCCTCGCTGAATAATAAAAGAAAAAGCGAAGCGGGGAGGCTGGGGCCGAATTTTCGGAGCCCACAATTTGATACTTCGAGGTGTGATATTCTTGATTTTGATTAAATATTTCTTTTATATTGATGCTAGATATGGCTATTTTTTTAACTTGTAAGTTATTAAGAATCACCTATCTTACAAATAACAAATAATTTCAGTTTTTTCAAGACGAAGTTGTGCTTGAACATGTTCTAAGCAAAACTAATTTACTGGCATGGTGGAGCAGATATTAAACTAGAGAGCATACTTTGTATTCCAAGTATTTAACTGTTAACAGTACAGTAGACTTTTCTTGCCAATATGATTTGATAAGTATTAATGATGATCAACAATTGCTAAGTTTTCCAACTTCCTCCTTTTCAAATGAGCGTTTCCCTTAATTAATAAACTCGGTTACCTGATGAGACAGCTAAATACAATGTTCCTTTCCTTCTACCTTACTTGTCCATTTCTTCATTTAAGTAAAAGATTTTGTTTCATTCGCCACTATGAACCTGTCTAGTGTTTATCCTGCTTTGTTGAGTTTATGTTATTATGTTATTTTTGTTCTGTCCTTTACACATGCTTTGTATATTCCCGCAAAGAAAAGGCTAAATTTAACTCTTTTATTTTGGCATTGAAATGCTTATGTAGTTTAAAGTTTTTTTAGGTTAGGAAATATTTATTTTTACTTGTGATTTTGCTTAAAAACATTTCCAATTTATTCTTTCCTGCTCTTTGTTTTTGATAAGGAAACTTGTTATCTTTTCATTGACTTCCAGGTTTGCAATCTGACCAAAGAGTGCAAAGTTCAGAATATGAGCTGGTGGGTGCAGGCACTTGACATTATAGAACAGAAGGAAGACTCATCTCGTGAATTGATGAAAAAGATTGAACAGGCTATTTCCAGGGTTGGTTGCAACTCCAGATCATTCAAAGTTTCTTCAGGGTTAGTTCTACCTCACTTTTGCTTAATGGCCATTTTCCTAGCTACCTGGTGACATGGCTATGTGATGCGTAAGTTATTATACATGATAATACATACATGCATTATACTATTTATTTGCATAACAGTACATTCAATTTATATTTGAAATTCTCCTAGAAAAATTGAAATGAAATATTGAACCTACTCCAATACCCTATAAAGGTCCAGGAAAATCAGTTAGTTTTTTTGTATGTTTTTGTATTGACTTGAAGAATGAACTCGTGATTGAGTTTTCACTTCTGTATAACCTAATACTTCATGCTATTCTAAACCCAAAAAATTATGCTATATTCATTAGTTATGTACTTCTCAGACTATTAGCGTTTTCTAAGGTGGTTGGCTCCTTTATTTTCACATATTTTGGAGTTTGGCTAAAATATAATATTTGGTCGATTTGCTCTTCCGAGATTTTTAATTTTGACTTCAATCCCATTGCACAATTATGGTTTTAGCGCTTTTGGTGGTTTTCTAATGGGTGTTCTGTTTGAGCCATTCCTCTCTTCACTTTTAACAATACTTTCAACTGTCTTCTCAGAGAAAAGTTTTATCTCTCATGGTGAAAAGACTGAAGGATGATGTGCTGCAGAGGTGGATCTAGCGCCTATGAGAGCTCTTTTTTTACTACTTTGTAAACACACAAATGCCTACTTTCATCTGCTTTTGTCAAGAAATCATCATTTGGATCTTGTGAATCATCATCGTTGTATTTCTCATCTTTTGTTTTTCTTCTCCTATCAGACATTTATGACTCTTCGTACATTTTAAGAAAATTTGTTGGCACTGATATAGGCAGCGTGTGTGAGCTTATACGCAGACGTTTTCAACACTAAACAACATTAAGACTATTATGCAACTAATGGACACCGTAAAATATTGACGTAAACATTACGAGACCCTTCTATCATGAAAACAATTTCAAAAACCTCACTTACCTAATAATAATTCTTGCTCCTGGAATTGAATCCTTGCACTAGAAATTGAATGATAGGTTCCAACTGGTTTGATTTTCAAGCTTTTAGGGTCTTCAATATCTTCAATCTGATTTTACGCCCCTGTCCAGCCAAAGGAAAATTTAAAGAATGATTGTTGGCTGCTGCTTTTGTCCCCAAATGGTCCAAACTCCTTGCCAGCAGGTTCCCAGGTCCTCTGTAGGCTGCTTCCAGCTGTCCTAGGTTGCAAATGGCAGATTCTAAGGTTTTGCTGGAAATTCCACCAATCTGCAACTCAATTCTAGGAAAAACTCGGTAGATTAATTGCTACTTAAAGGGAAAACTGCATTAACTAACAAAAGAAGACAACAGAGAACTTATGTAGAATGTTTCTTGGTTCAAGAAAAAGATGGCCAGTTGCTTTCCTGAGAATTACAACCATTGAAAACTTGCTGCCTTCCCTCTATTCTCCCCTCTTTAGAAACTCAAGATGTGAACATTTAGTGAGTCAATTTTCATTTTTGAGTTTTTATTTTACATTATCTATTTTTATTTTTTTGTTTCCTGATTAAAGTGTTGATCCTTGGACCTTACTAGAACGTGTTTTGTTCTCTAAAAGCCTGTCTTAGTTTGAGTTTGGTCAACCATTGCTTCCTTGGTTCAGTTGTGAAGGTTTGGTTTATTTCCCTATTTTGTCTTTAGTCAGGCTAGTTGTTATTAAGTGATCGGTTCTCTAGTTTGTTGTGTAGTTCATAGATGACTTCTTGTTCTGCTATTGGTTCCTTGTTCGGAGACATGCTACTCTTGCACTATTTTCACCATGCAATTGCTTTCCGATTTAGTATTATTTGCACGGGCTGGAATCAACATTTAAAAATTGAGACTTGCAGTTTTAGCTTGATTTTATTATTCGAAAATTACTTAGTATGGGTTTAGTTTTGATAATCAATAGGACCTAGCTAAGCATATAAAATTCAATCTTTGTTGAATGATTTTCTATTTTTTTTTCTTAAACTTGTACGCGCTATTGTATGTGAATATTTTTAGTGCAATATAAGTGCTGACTACAAGTTATTGAGAAGCTTCTCCTTGTACCGGCATGAGGCCCAGATGACTTCAATCATTCTTCTTTATCATTTACTCTGTAATTGATTTTGCGTGAGTTTCTAAGATTTAGTTAAGTTTGCTACAATCTTATGTTTTTTCTTGCGGTGTTAATTCTAACTATTGTGATTTTATTTTGATCTCAAGTCTCTTACATAATGTTAGTTATGGACAATCTTTAAATTATCATTTGGTATGAGTTTTGTTTGTATGATTTTCTTTTAAAGATAAGTTTGCATGATTTGAAGATTTGTGGATTGTTAAATTTTGATCTTTTGTGTTTGTTTTTGCATCGCTTCCTAGACTTATGTGAGAACCCTATACCCTAAGACGTCTTACATCATATTTGGTATCTAGCCCATGGTTGCTTCATCATGTCATTGAGAAGTAGGACATTAGGCATAATAATTTGGTAAATCAATAAAATAATTAATGTTCAAAATTTGAATTAGATTTAGTGGATTTAAAAGTAAAATGTTACTATTGTGAGGCTCATAATTATATTCTTAGTATTGACAAGAGTTATAAACTTAGTGAATTTTTAAATTGGATAGTTACATTAGAATTTTTTGAATGTTGGAATTTGTTTGATTCTAGAAGATCTAAAGTTATTAAAGAAAATTAGTTGGGTATGCTCTATATTATTGCCAAGTATTCCAAGTAAAACAATGCAACATAGGTTGATATGAAATATAAATTGAAAGTGCAATTTTTGTCAGATTCAGAGAATAATAGCACCAATTTTTTTAATCAATTTAAGACTTATAAATAAAATGAATATAATATGCTTGATATTATATAAGTTTTACACATCTTGTTATTAAAGCATTACTTACTTATAGACTATTCTAGTATTATTATCTATTTCATAAAAATGTCTTAAATAAGTTATAAGTTGGAAAAAAAAAAACATCAGCTTTTATCTAATTTTTTTTCGTATTTTGGCATATTAAAATCATTTTGTTAGAACTACAGTTTTTATGTCTAGGATCCCTAGGAAAAAAATGTTCTAATTTTCTCTAAATCTTGTCAAACATATGTTGGCATTAGGGGTGTAAGTGAGCCGAGTCGGCTCGAGCTCGACTTGTTAACGAGCTTGCGAGCCAAGCTTATCGAGCCCACGAGCTTGGTGAAGCTTGGCTCATGAGCTCGCAAGTCGGCTCGACTAACTATTACTATTTTTTAAATAATTATTATTTTTATTAAATTTGAATATTAAAAAAATAATATTGAAAAAGACAAAAAAACAAACTGCAACTTTTAAAATATTAGAGTTGAACATTTAAAAGTATATAAATTATTAATTTATATTTCTAATCAGCCACCTGATGCAAGCAAGAAATTAGAAAAAATCTAATTTTTGCTTGCAAGAAGAAACACTTCCTAGGATAAAAGAAAATACATAAAATACCTCAAAATAGACAAAATACAACAATTTTTATAAGATTAAAGACTCTTACAAACTTTGACACAAACACAAACATAAACATACACCTAAAGTTGCTTGACAATCGTCGAGAAGAAAGATACAGGTGGGGTGGACACTTGCGGAGAGAAGAAAGGGGTTAGAAGCTAAGACGAAAAATGTATAACTCGCAAGTTATCCTAGAAGAATGAGAAGGGGATACATAGCTCGCAAGCTATAAAAGAAAACCCTCAAGTTTCTTTACAAAAATTAGCACATATAACCTTAAAAAAAAAAACTCTTTAAAACAACCACAAACATCTCCTATATATAGGATAAAAGGGGCAACCAAACAGCCACTATAACACTTTCTTTAAACCAATTAAAAGGCCAGAAATAATCCCATAACAGCACCCGAAAAGACAGCACAGGAACCGGGAAAAGCAACCACAGGAAAACAGCCAGGGAAGAAATTGAAAAGGTAGCACATAGGACCGGAATCAGCACCCAACAAAGGGAGGTAAAGCAGCCACGGGACTAGCACCTAGAGGAAACCGAAGGGGCAGCTCAGGAGATCGGAACCAGCACCCAACAAGGGAGAACCAGCCACAGGAAAAACAACACCAGGAAGAAAACTGAAAAGACACAGAGAAGGGAAAAGAAAAAGGCAGCCAATGGGGGAAGAACCAAGGGCCAATAGAGAGGGAGGGGGAGGGGGAATGAAATTCTTGAATATAGAGAACTTATTATAAATTAAATATAATTTTAACGATGAACCTGAACTTATAATAAAAACTCTTGAATATGAATAAACTTTAATAGAAATTAAATTTGTTCCTGAATATAATCCTTAACTTCTTAAAGATACTGAATCTACTCCTGAATATAAATTTTAACCAACTATGCCCGATGACATTTATAAATTAGTTGAAGAATTTGATGGCTTAGCTTTTGATCAAGTTTTTACAAAGCTATGTCTACAAGTTAAACTCAAATTAATTTTTGTCTTGATTCTTGATTTATGATTCACAAATACATAAAAAGAAACTTATGGTTGCTGAGATAATGAAATTGTATCAACATTTCAAAAGATTCATTGATGATGGTTGATGTAAGCATAGTAGATAGAAAAGCCAAACAAGGAGAACAAAGGACGAAACTAAACCAAACTCGATTCAAATAGTAGCAATCATCTATAACATCAAAAATCTGACGAAGAAAACTAGAAGATAATTCAAAGAAACAAAGAAAATAAAAACAACGCTATCCTCAGACAACCGTCAGAGCGGTTTCCTCACATGCATCGAAAAGTAGGTTAAGTAAAATAAGTGCTTAGGGCTAGCAAACCGATGGTCCACCACTGCAAAATAGTCCAACTGTCCAATCCCAAACTCGTCCAGCAAATGCTCCCAATTCAGCCACCAAACATCACCAAAGCTCAAGAAGAAGGATACAGATGGAGTGGAACTTGTGGAGAGACGAAAGATGTTAGAAGCCGAGAAGAAGGGTGGAAATAACTCGCAAGTATTTCCTAGAGGAGAAGGAGAATGGAACATGCTCACAAGCTTTTCCAAGAAGAACCCGCAGGTTAATAGCAAATTTGCTCTCAATAATCAACTTCCCTTCCTTCACAAAACATCTCATATTTATAAGCAAGGGAGGAGAAGCCTAACAGCCATAATGACTTTTCAAATTCATATTATAAATGAGGGAATTAAAAAGTCAGCAGTTAACTCCAGGAAACAAAGCACCAAAGCCATAGAAAAGCCCCCAAAAAGTCACGGGAAAACAGCCCAGGCGGAACCCGAAGAGGCAGTCGCAAGAACCAAGGAGGTCCACACGGAACCGAAGCACCAAGGCACGGGAAAGGCCACCCAACACGGAAAACAGCAGCCAACCGGGGAAACCAAGGGGACAAAGGCTCAGAATTTTAAGAAGAAGGGAGGAGAAGGGACAAGACCACTCCATAATGAATCCAACTTATGAGCTTACCTTAGAACATTAATGAGCTATGTAGTTCTCCTAATGAATGAACTAAACTTCAGCTCATCATTAATGAGCTAGCAACTAAGAAAATAAGCTCAACTCCAATGAACCATCTTCTTCCACACATCACCATAAGCCCCAAAACCATGGACCATAAGCCAACCCGTGAACCAGCAGCAGCCAAGGACCAATCGAGCCAACAAACCAAAGGTCTACCAAGCCCCAAGCACAACCTATCATGATCATTGGATGCTTTCCCATCATTGGATAGCTAAAAAAAATGAAAAGAACATAAAAACATACTAATGTTCAATATAAAATAAAAATACAAAATATTTGATAGCATCAATGGTTATATTAAAGAAAAAATTCTAGCCTTATTATTGCAAAAAAAAAAAAAAGATTACTTACTTTAGGGGAGGGAGTTGACAGGGGGAGAAAATATTGATATTGGGTCATTTTCTTTCTTTGGGGCGGTGCAAGTTATGAGAGACTACTGTTAGGTGGTCAGTGCTGGAAGAAGCAGATTGGACTTAATTGGATTGAATCCTAGCTACTGTCGGAATAGAAAATAGAAGATTATGAATTATTCTTTGTGAAGGAGTGGAATGGGTAATAGGGGTGCAAATGAGTCGAGCTCAAGCTCGAGTCATGCCTAACTCGATCTCTACTCACAAGCTAAATCCTGAGCTCAAGTTTAAAAGGTGAGCTCAAACTCGGCTCTTGCCACAAAAAACAAGCTCGTCGAGCGGCTCAATTTCACGGTTTGAGTGTGTATAGGTTCGCAGACGCAGTTCGCATCCGCAGAGGTTTGCCCATGCAGATGCATGCAGAGGTTCGCCCATGCAGTCGCGTGCAGAGGTTCGCCTTCCGCATGCACATAGGTTGGCAGACGTGCTCTGCTCTTCGCCTTCTGCTCGTTTGATAGTTTACGTCTGCCTAACAAGCCGCTCGACGAGTAATCGAGCCAAGCTTAATTTGGGTCAAACTTGAGCTTGATAATCCAACGAGCTTGAAATTCTGCTCGAGCTCGAGCTCGAAACTTGATAAGCTCGACTCGTGAGCTCGTTAACAAGTCGAGCTCGAGCTGGCTTGACCCATTTGCACCCCTAACGGTATATATGGGTACAAGCATCAAAGATGTTTGCAATGTTGATATATGGTTTTAAATAGAGTTTTCTGCAATAATCCTCTTAATTATCTTAAGCATGTACAACAAATTGGGTAGAACATATAGATGCCATCAGCATTATCAACGCTATACAACTATGAAACAAAATTTACCTATCAATCAGGTGGGGTGGCTATCAATTTAGAATTTGCAACAATTGGAATCTTTTACCAACTGAAATATCGTCTTTAGAGACGTGGTCAAATTTGAAGGATGCATTTTTCTTGAATCTAATTTCAAAAAGTTAGGTTTTCTGCTGCTTCCTTACACAAGTTTTGGTAATCTACACGGGTGTTAGCCATTGAAGTGGATATTTTCCAGCTTATAAATCAGAAAGTGTATTAGTATTTATTTTCTTGCCAGCTTATACTTTATTTTATAATTTATAGCATACAGTGCTGAATGGCATCTAGTAGTGTTGGTGCTTAGTGCCTTTGAATGATGATCGTCTTAGTGATGTATCACATGGTGCATTCTCTTGGCAAATTCTTTCAACTAGAATGATTGAGGATCATGTGCTTTTAGCAATTTTTCAAGAGAACCTGGACAGTGTTATTATTGCTTTGAACCGTGATAAAACTGATTATTTGGACGGGTTCACACACTTTACAACTTAGCTGTATTTCTCCAAAAAAATTTGTAAGTTGATCTTGGGTAAATATAAGAGAAGGATCAAAATGATCCCTCGACTCTTTACGATGGACCAAAATGATTTTCGTCTATTTAAAAGTCCTACTTTAGTCTCTTGATTTTTTAAATAGGGATCTAAATGATTTCACACAAGGACTACTTCAGCCTCTATTTAGAAGTTAAAAGATCAAATTGATATTTTTATATAATAAAGGACTATTTTAGTCTTTCAGAAAATATTTGAGGATAAATTCAATAATTTTCTCGTAAATATAAATCTAAGGAAGACTTGATGCTGAAAACTTTTCCAATGAACTTTTAATGTAACACCATTGACCTTGATAGCAAATTTAATTTTTTAATCACATGATATGCAAGAAAAAAATGAACCAATTGCAATCTCTATATTGCTGAAATTTTAAAAAAAATATGGAACATGGAAATTTTTTCGTAATGAATTCTAAATTAAGAGGTTAAAATCATGCAATAATTACTAGATGATGGTAAATTCAATAATTCCTTGGTGTGTGTAACTCTTAAGATCTAGATTTTCAAACGATCTAGAGAGGTGTTAGGGATTATGCCTTGCATTGTCCTTACTCTAGATGTGACATTCCATTATTTAAAAATAAAGCTTGCAACAACAACATCAAACCTTTATCCCACTCCGTGGGTCGGCTACATGAATCATTTTTCCTCCATTGTGTCTTGTTAACGGTCAAATTTTCATTTAAATCTAATAAAAAAAATCATTTCTAATATTTAAAAAGAAAGCTTGCATTAAAAAAAAAATTAACTACCTGATTTGAAACTAATGATTTTCTTGACTGAAATCGTTTCAAAGAAAAAAAGAGAGAAAAAATAAGATGAAAAGAAGAAAATTCATGAAGAAATTGGTGTAATTGATAACGTATAATAAATTTCTTATAGATTGTATGTAAATTTCATCAATGGCATAAGAAGTTTCACAATACCACTTGAAAGATCACTATTTCCATTTATAAGCTGTAGAAATTTGTGTGAAGCTCTAAGGATTATTCCCAACATGAACTTATTAGTCTACTGGAACATTGCATAGGAAAAAAAAAACAAAAACCTAAATGGCTGCCCCTCATGGGTGTCATGATCATCCTATGCTACAGTTCTACGAGGAGAGGAGCGGTACTGGTGCCATAGTTGTCCTGGTTTCGCTTGTTCTCTGTGCATCTTTGGTGCTTTTATAGATGGTTGATGCTCCACATATTGATAGCATTTCCTCTTTACCCTGGATAAACCTTGATGTTGCAGTCAAGATGTTTACTTCAAGTTTTTTCTTTGAACCTTCAATAGTTGATTAGAAGTTAACAATGAAATAAGGGATGCATGCTATTACCTTAGGGATCATTTTGCATCATAGATTGTCATTTTAATTGTTGTTATCATTTGACTTATTTTAAGTATCAGCTGTACCATAATTCTCTTTTTGTATTACACTCTCACAAGTGAATATCATTGAAGATTTAGATTATACAATTGCAAAACAATTATAATTAGAGACTTCTAGGCAATCTCTAGGCAATATTGAGTATCGTTTTACAATTGCAAAACAAAATTATAAGACTTAGAGACAATCTTTATCTGTTTACTAGTTATATTATTATCTTAGAACAGTAACTTTACCTCCATTTTTCAAATCAGCATTCTGTGAACAATCAGAGTATATAGATGTTGTAACTTGTAAAGAATTCCCTCCTTTTGTTGCTTTTCTTACCTTGGATAACCTAAAAGATCTGTTAATGATGCAGGTTTCGAAATATGAAAGGTTTGAGATACACCATGCAAGTTGGTCTTGATTCTTTAGAGACTTCTAGACAAGCTTTAATTACCCGACTTTTGCAAATTGATCAAACTATGGAGATGCCAGATAATGCTGATGTTGAACGCAAGAGATATTGCCCTTATTGCAGTGGCGGCGATGGTAACTTGTGCACTCATTGTGAATTAGATTTCGTGTTTCAGGTTTGCAATATTGCATTTTGCTTATCATTCCCACTGGAGTACGTGTTACAAGGTTTTTGAAGGAAATAAATTGCAATGCTAGAAATATGAGGCGAAGCTGTTTCTTTTGAGAAAAGGAAATGAGATTGGTGACATTGCATCGGTTGAGGAGGCATTGGACCATCAAAAAAGGAAGTATGCATTAAATAGTTTCTTTCGTAATGCCAAGGATTGTAGCGGATTGAGTGTTGATAATGGAGAAAGAAAACAGAGGCACGCCAAAGAAAATATTGAGGTTAATTTATATTTACACGGTCTATCCCTTTGTTCTGCATTGGCTAGCTTATGTGTTTGCATAAAATTTATCCTCCAAGTGAAAGATTATGCTTCTATGCGTCTAAAATCAGAATCAGTCCATGAATTCTGATTTAACTTTTTTATCTTATCAATTTGGTGGAATTGTTTTGAATATGAAGGTGAACAAATATCTGATCTTGCATATTGAAAAAATCAATGAGAAGAGAAATGTATAAAAAAATTAATGCGTTTTACCGCTTATAGTAATATCGAAGTTATGGAACCAAGTACCCTGTGCTTGTTTTTCTGGAATTGCGGCTGCAACTGAACAAAGCTTCAGAAAAATATGTCAATTTCCGTTTCATTATTATTTATGGCTTCAAATTATGTTTTCTATCTGATGTTCTCTTTAAAAAATAGAAGCTGTAATTAGCAAGTTCCTTGCCGACAGTTACTAGATGCTTCCAAAGGTTACACTCCTGCATTTGACAAATTTTTTCAGTTCATATCTTGATTTAGCATGTTTTCATTTGTGCAGGTTTTGAGACATCCTTCCGAATTGGAGATTACTCTAGGGGTCATTAGAAGTTATTCGAAAACAATTTTGGGGAGACAAGATTATGCATTAGCTAGAAGACATTTACTACTCTTTGAGGTGCGTATTTGTTGGTACTGTTCTAGCACTACCCTGCCAAGTCACTATGTCCCCCACGCACCTATCCTGATGCTTTTCTGTCTCTCTCTCTCTCTCCCCCTTCTGATGCCCTTCTTGCTCATGCTGAGAGATGCTTGTGCAGAATATATGGAAATATTTGACTAAATGTTGTTTTATGGTTTGTCTGCAATTTTAGGCTTCATGCGTAGAGAATTTACATATATTGGGTGCTCAGGCCATGCGTAGGGAATTTACTCAAGCAAGGCTATTATCTTCAGAATTACTAATCTTCTATTGGGTTAATAGAAGAACGTGATAATAGCCTTGCTTGAGTAAATTTATTACTTTCTTCAGAATTACTAATCTTCTATTAACTTTCTACAGGCCATGCGTAGAGAATTTACTCAAGCAAGGCTATTATCACGTTCGCAAGCTCAGTTATTGGGTGCTCATGATGAAATCAAGCTGTCTACCTCTAGACTGCGGCTCAAGGAAACAGAGGATGAACCAACTGCTATAAATATTCTTTGTAGAGAAGAATTGATTCCTTGTAGCTTGCAATTTTCTAGTGTGATAAGTTTGCATCTTTGTCTTTGTTATCACGCATGAAAGGGCAACTTCGCTATCTGAAGGTATAATTATTATCGACATTTTCACTTGTATATCAAATTGCTGTCTTTTTGTTGGTTGAATTATGTCTGCATTTAAATATGAAGTATTCAAGCTCGTTTGGCATGTACTAACCAAAGTCATGTTTAAGGAGGCTAAGTAAGTGGTATAAAAAGCTTAGACTAAAATGCTTACTACGAGTCAAGAATGTATTGTCTGATAGGAGGTCAAATGCCAATGTGGTTTATTACTGCAGCCATACCATAGTTTTGAACAACTTAAACAGTGTAATCTTAGCCTGCTATATAACCATCATGCAGGGAAGTTGGCTTAGACAAAGTTATTTGCATTGATCTACGAACATTATTTTTCTTGATCATAAAATCTAGTAAAACTCCATAGGAATTTAAAAAATGAAACTATAAAAAGAAGTTTTGCTCTCTCTTCATACAAGTGTTATTTTTAACTAATGTTGTAGTTTGCTTCTCTTTCTTATTCTACATTTGTTACTCTGACCAAGGCTTCTAAAATAAAAGGCAGTCGCAAGAAAAATTCAGGGCCTGAGAACCTTGCATTTATGTCTCCTCCATCTGTGTTGTTTGAAAGCAAAGGTGCAAGTGAATATGAAGTCTTAGAATAAAGTTTGAATCAATGAAAATTGTTTTGAAAATTGTTTTGCCTCTTTTTTGAAAATTTATCCGAGCCATCATAACATTTCTTCTTACAAAGTTTAGGTTACAATGGTTATTTGTTTTCTTATGCTTTAGTTTGGATAAGTAATGTGACCTTCACCTTTTCCTTCTTTAGGGATTGGTGGAATCTAAAGTGGAAATAAAGTATCGAAGCCAATTTCCATCTTCCAGGGATCACGATGGAATTAACATGTTAAACACTACAGCATCTGATGAAATAGAATGCCATTTCAAGACTGAAGATGACCACTGTCCCATTTGCCATGAAAAAATGGACAGCAAGAAGATGGTATTTGAATGTGGGCATGTTATTTGCTGTAAATGTGAGTACCGGTTCCTTTTTTTGTTCAAATTAGTTTCCATTATGAAAGTATGGCTTGGTCAAGATTTCAAGTTTGTTTTGATTGTGGCGTTATTCCAATAGGAAATTAGGGAAGAGGCCCCATGAAAGAAAATAAAAAAGTTTGTTTTGATTGGGTTAGCGGGATTTTGTTTTGTCAAGGGTGTTTGGGATTCTTGGAATTTCCAAGAAAATTTCTTTGAGCAGGATTTATATACCGTTTGTATCTTTTCAGCAAACTAAAAATGGTCATCATCATCATCATCATTGCCTTAACAACATTTTTTATTTTTTTCGTTGCCTTCACAACTTTTTTTATTTTTTTCATTGCCTTCACAACCTTATACCAACTATTTGGAGTTATCTTTATGAGTATCAATCTTTATTCATTCTTGTTTAATGCAATTTTAAGGATTTATTTTGGTTGGTGAAAATATGTTTAACAACTTCTAGTCATGCCACATTTGGTTTAGGGGTGTAAGTGAGCCGAGCTGGCTCGTGAGCCCGCTCGAACTCAACTCAATAATGAGCTTGCGAGCCAAGCTTATGGACCCGCGAGCTCGAGCTTGAGCTTAAACTCGAGCTCGATTGTTAAACGAGCTCGAGTTAGAGCCTGATGAGGCTCGGCTCGCGTGCAGGCTCGAATGATTATTCAGATTTTTAAATATTTATTATTTTATTAAATTTAAATATTTAATAAGGTTAATGATTAAAGTTGATTCTCGGAATATTAAAATAAATAAATAAATAAAACACAAAAAGAAAATGTTTGCTTTTTTACTTCGAGCGGCCACCTATCCACCAACCCCTAAAGCATGCCAAGTTTATTTGCCAAGATTCACTCAAGAACCCACCTTGTAAATGCTATCAAATTACTAATGCTTTAAACCTTTGAGACACATGGTATTGGATTCAACTCTTAAGTTATTGTTCATCATGCTTCAATTATCCATACCTTTGAGTCTAGGAGCGGCTTGTTCGGCATGATAAGTCAATGTTTAATGCAACCCTTGACATCTATATCAAGCATGTATATGCAGATTAATTTTATAGAGATTAAACAAATCTATTCCATGGAGGTGTGATTCTCCCTTCTTTGCATGGTCACCCTCCTCTCTCTTACGGCAAGTACATGATGAACAAGATCAATCAAGAAGGCTTCCACTCTCCTTTCTTTTGTGCTTGTCCAGGCCTTCCCTAAGAAGACAAGATCAATGAGCATTCAAAGAGTACTATCACCTTCCTTTCAAGGCGTGTTCATCCCTCGTATGAAAATTGAAATTTGATGAAGCATGGTCTACTCTCTTTTCTACTTTGCTTGGCTGGTCCCTCTATTAAATGTATGTGAAGATTGTAATTAACAATATTCCAATGGTCAATTTCTTACTTTGGCTGACCCCCAAATGTTAGAATGTCTCTTTCTTTGTCACCCTCTTTGTAGTTACAGAAACACAAGTACTATATAACCCTAATGATCAATCATTGAATTATTGAATTATTTTTGCTTGCACGTAAGTGAAGTTGATGGCTCCTTTTTAAAGCATATTGGTGAGATCTTCAAGTTATTTGTGAGATCTTCAAGTTATTTGTTGGAGAAATTCTTGGATGAGATTTTTGTTACACTTTATTTATCTATTTGAGAGCACTGGTTACTTAGTAAGTTTAGTTCTATGAAGATTTTCCCATTATATGTCAGGTAGGTTGGTGCCTTTTTGTTTATTAAGTACAGTTAATTCTCTTTTTGCTAATTAAATATAAAAAAAAATGTTGGTTTGTGTTTGTAAACCATTTTTTCTTCTTTCATGGTCCTCTTTGTAGGTTGTTTACACTTGACAGAGAAAGTAATCCTTCACCCAGGAAAGTGCCAAAATTGGCTTATGTGTCCAACTTGTCGCCAACGCACGGTGATAGAGCATGTTGCTTATGTTGATGAGAAACAAAATAAAGATTGTGGCTCAAGGACCCCAAAAGCTTTACATGCTCAAGACTTGAATGAGTGTTCAATTGTTGTTCAAGGATCTTACGGAACAAAGGTTTTGTTTTTTTATATCACCTATGAGAGTTTTTTAATTATTGATGGCGCCTAGAGATTGACCTATTTGCATGTTAGGTCTCATATTGGAGACATATATCATATTATACACAGACGTGTGTGCACATACAAAGCTTGTTCATGGATGGAAAAGATTTTTTTCTTTTAAATTTTCTGATTTTTGCTCTTTATTACACTATCCCAGTTCATCGTGGGCCATAATTCATTATGTTCTACTACTAGTTGGCCATTGATAATGCTTGCTCATAATATTTTTTATTGGACGATCAATACATTTTCATAGTAATTACAGATTTTTATACCAAAAAATTGCTCAAATCGAATGAAATTTAAGGTGAATAACTAACTTAGTGCTAAAATTATAGCTGAAATACCAATGACTTCTATTTTTAAAAGGCATCCTAAAAATTGCCGTTTGGCATTATTAGTTGTTCTTCATTTTGCATTTTTCTATGGCTATTGTCTTAAGCCATTGTGAAATATTTAAAATTTAGTTTATAGTTATCATTGTCCTATGAACTTAAAGGCAAAACTTATCAATTTTCTTTTCATTGGCCTTTGATACAGATACATATATGTAAAGATGGAGTTTGGACTAGAAGATGCATTAGCTCGTTGATTGCAATAGTATCTAACGTGGTTTGTGTTACCCTAAGAAATATCTCTATGGAAATAGCAATCACTTAAATATATACTATTTAGAGTTAGGACATATTTGTTAATGTACATTCACCTGCATAAACTTCCAAATAATAGCAAATTTGGAATAACCGAATAACCAAGAAATATGGAATGAACATTTATTTAGAATCGTTAGCAAATCTTGAACCTTCTTTACTCACAACAGTGTAAGTACGTACATAATAGGCTTCCAAATTAGTTAAGAAATGAGCATGACATTTATTTTTGGTTAGCATTATTATTTTTGTTAAATCTCAACCGTCCCTTGTCTCTTGATCCCACGACCAGCATGGAGATCCGTGAGAGGTTCAATTGGATCACGCTGTTAAATCTCAACCGTCAATTATGCATTATTCCGTAATTATTTATTTCTTTATTAAGATATATTGTATAAATCTATAAATAGGAATAGTTTTGTGTAATAAAATTAAGTCTTTACCCTCTCCAATTCTTTGAATTTAACATGATATCAGAACATAAAGAGATGTAATCCAGTTTTCCACCACCGACCTTCATTTCCGGAATCGCTTTGATATACGAACTGAAGGAAGCAAAGAGGAGCAAGTGGCCTTCATTGCCGTTGGAGATTGAACGAGAGTCGAGCAGTCCAAACTGCTCGTGTCCTCTGTTTCGTGTCTGCGGCTAGAAGAAGCGGAAACATGAGTCTCTTGTGCGTCCAAGACTAAGGAGAGATTGAGCGGGAGGGCTCCTATTGCGTGTGTCTGGGGTGGAATAGAGCGGAGCCAAGCTAAAGCCTCCTCTAGCTCACATGCGACTGCACGAAACGAGAAATCATGCATCTGGATAGTGGCCAGGACCTCTTGGGAACGACGACATCGGGCTTGGTCTTCGTTCTTGCATGTGACGACCAGATTCGATTGAGCAGAAGTAAGAGAAGTCGAGTGCAGGGCCTCCTCCTGCGTGCATTTGGGCAGTGGCCAATACCTCCTCTTGGGAATGGAGGCATCAGGCTTAATCTTCATCCCTACATGCGATCGAGAGAGGAGCGGCATTTCTCTTGGTCATCTTCTTTGTGCGTCTCTTCTTGAAAGTCGAGCGGAGAGGAGCGAGAAAGAATCCTCGTTCGTGCGAAGGAGACCAAGCATTTGTGCGTCCGTTCTTACCTACGCAGAAGTAGAGGCGAGCATCGGGAGGAGTCGTGCAAAAGTTTTTCTACGTGCATGCCTGAGTAGAGCCAAACACTTGGATCAGTGGTATTGTGCGTGTCTACAAGGGACTGAGAGCTTGGAGCCCTTATTGTCGTACATTTGGCCTCTCGTGCACATCTGTGCAAATTTGCCTGATAATTTAATGTTGGCAGATGGGGTCAAAGACATTGGGAATAAGTTGGCATCTCTTCCATCTGATTTACAACAACTTCTGCTACTTGATAAAGCTGAAATTTATTGTCAAGAATGGAACAATCTCTATCTACTTCAATGTTGACTGCTGTTTAGCCTGCTATAAAGGCATTGATTGCTAAGGATCTTCTAGGGCACTCAAACATGGATGTGAAGGTTTCCATTGCATCTTTTCTTAGCGAAATAACTAGAATAACATCACAAGATGCTCCATATGATGATGATATAATGGAGATATTTGGGCTGATTGTTGGAGCTTTCATGAATTTGTATGAGGTGTCAAGCCATTCATTTTCGAAGAGAGTTTCATTACTTGAAACTATTGCAAAGGTCTGATCCTGTATTGCATATTAGATCTTGATTGTGATGATTTGATATTGGAAATGTTTCAACATTTCCTGAAGACAATAAGGTCAAAGCATTATAATATTATCTTCTCCTCAATGGAGACCATCATGACACTCGTTTTGGAGGAGACTGAAAGTATTTCTACATAGCTTATGTCATGTCTATTGGATGGTATGAAAGTTGTTGAAAAAAATATTTTGCACGCAGCCAAGAAGCTAGCTGAGAAAGTACTTGTTAACTGTTCCTTGAGGCTAAAGTCTTATTTGGCTAAATTATTTAATGGTAATGGTGCTCTGTTAAGTGATTACATCAAAATTGTTGCAGATGTATTTCGGGGGAAGCTTGGCACTTCGATACATAATGAAATGAATGTTTTTGGTAAAAATCAAGAAGCCGATCATAAATTATCTGAGGGGTTCCTTTCTGATGACTCGACTCAGAGATCTGTACAACAGGAAGGTGAAATTTTTTGTCCTCATGCAGGCGAATTTTTCACACCGGTGATGAATAATGGATCTTTTCAGAATGGGAATTGTGATTCCATGGTTGCAAAACAAAATGCTAAATTTCGCCATCATAGTGGTAAATCTAGAGTTAATACTGAACATAGCTTGGATTTAGGTACAATAATGCCCGCTAGAAGGTTAGATCTAAGTTCTCGCAGAGGAAGAAATGCTTCATTGCAGTTGTCAATTAGCAATGATCATTATGGAGATGGTAATAAGAAAAAAGCTCGGAGTAATTATGAAAAAAAAACTTCGTAGTAATGGAGGTAGAAATGAATCTCAAAGAAAAGTTAGAGTGACATTCTCAAAAAACAAACAAACTGCTGGCACTAAGAAGCAGAAAGGAATTAAGAATGTTGAGGATGAAGCCAAAGAATTGAAATTAAAAGAAATTCTCTCCTCTGAGAAGTCTACGATGAAAGGTTTGATTAAAGATCATAACAATGTTAAAGATATCTGTAAAACAAAATCAAGATGGAAGCGAGCTCAAGGCGTACAAGAGGCTTCTGGACCAAGGAAGTGTAGGAAAAGCTTGAATGACACAATTGTTGGTTCAAAGATATGAATTTGGTGGCCAGATGATCAGAGGTTTTATGATAGCATTGTTGATTTTTTGATCAAAAGAAGAATGTATAAAATTTTGTATGATGATGATGTAGAGGTGCTACTCCTAAAGAAAGAGCAGTGGAAGTTTATTGAAGGGGAAACCTAGATGCACCAGGTGTAGGAAAAAGGACAAATCAATGTTGCAGACATTCTTAACAAGGGACTTGATAACTGATTATCAAGTTAGGAATGACAGATCTGTATTCCCTAGTTTGAGGGGGAGTGTTAAATCTCAGCTGTCCCTTGGCCCTTGATCCCACGGCTAGCATGAGGATCCATGAGAGGCTCACCTGGATCACACTGTTAAATCTTAACTGTCCCTTGGCCTGTTAATCCCACGGCCAGCATGGGGATCCATGGGAGGCTCATCTGGATCACACCAATCTCTTTGGGAATGATTATATTAGGGCAATTATGCATGATTCCATAGTTATTTACTTTTTTATTAAGATATCTTGTATAAATCTATAAATATGGATAGTTTTGTGTTATATGATTAAGTCTTTTCCCTCTCCAATTCTTTGAATTTAATAATTTTCAACAAAGAAATATTAAAATAATTTGCTATTAATTAATCATTTGTTAAAAAAGTTTTACAGATGGATCTCATGTCATTTTTACTCTTTCAAGGTCAGTAATTTCTCATTTCAAAGCATTGTGACTCATTGCTGACATGGAAAAGATTGTTCATACAATTTTATTATTATTATTATTTTTCAACCACAAAATATCCAATAGCTAAATCAAGAAAGTTCAACTTAGTTTACATCAATAAAAGTTATATGATGCCACATTTAATGACATTTCGAGATGACATGTTCATGAATCAACAACATGGATGTAGCACCTTAATAGATAGTCTCAATAGTGAGATAAATGATTCAATATTTTGTAGTAGAGGAAAACTTATTCCAACTGAAATTTTTTAAAATCAATAAAGCAAAATAATACAAAATTTTCAATTAATTTCATTTCATAAAAATATACAGTAAGTATTATTAGTGAGGATTGACCATTCTTAGATGCTAATCAAATTAGACCTCGAGATTGTTCCTAAATTGTAGATCAATGTTTCATATAATGTATGATCTTTGTAGAAGTTGAACGTTAAGGTTGCCTGTGCCAATTTACATAAAGATGGTAATTGATATTAATAAAAGCTTAGAAAATTATATGCTTAGGCAAACCTAAGGGCATGTTTTACTTTTTTTGCCTCTTGTAAAGATATGAAGGCATGACTATATATCCATGCCTTTTTTTTTTCCCGATCTAATCTATATTAAACAGAACCTTTGTACATGCTTGTTACCAGATATCATCTTATCTGTACTTAACCAGGTTAATTCGTGAAACAGAGAATGGATTGTGCCATTTATTTTCTTCTAGTTTCATCCAAGGCTAATTGGCTTGTAAGAATGCTGATTCGAGCAACGAAGTACATGCTTGCTTCTTTTTCCCCCCTTTTTGAAGTATTTGAATTGTTAGATCTTTTAAAATAATTTCAAATTTTCGTATATTACAATGAGATCTAAGCTTCATGCATTTTAAATATTGTTGTTTTTTATAGAAAACCGAAGCCCTTATATCTATTTCTCATCTTTGAAGATTGAAGCTGTTACAAGGAGGATTTTGTGGATAAAATCAACTGATCAAAAAGCTAAAGTACTTGTTTTCTCCAGCTGGAATGATGTCCTTGATGTATTGCAGCATGCACTGGATTCTAATAACATTTCGTATGTTCGGATGAAAGGTGGCAGGTAAATTTTAAGGGCCCAATCTTCCCTGTGTTGAATTTTGAAATTATTTGCTTCTGTTTACTGGAAGACAAGGCCTGTATTGAGGATGGGCTAGTCTATGAAAGGATTAGTTATTGTTCATCAACCTTATAAATAATTGACAAGAACAACTTTTCTCTTGCATAAATGTTTTTGACTGTTTACTTTGCTCAAATTGCGTAGCTTTTAGTTTTGAATTCTTTTTTTATTGAAAATGTTCAAAGTGATTCACCAATATTCCATTGACCTTTTCAGTTCATAATCAAAACCTAATAGATATGTTATTCTTCGGACATATAATGTTGCTATTTTGAAGGTTTTTGTTTCCCCCAAATCATTTCAACATCAAGTTCTCTTTTTTAAGTTGTTTTGTTTGGTTTCATTTCGGACCATGTTGTAACTCTTCTGGTCTTAGCGGCTGTCAGTTGGATTTAATAAATAATGTAAAATCAGATTTGGGTAATCTTGAGAAGATTAAAATCTGGATATTATTTTGCTTGACAATTGCTAAGTCTTTTTAAATCCTGATAAATTATTTGTCTATTTATTTCCGGATTTTAAATTTGTGAGAGAGAGAGAAATTCTTAAATCAGTTAAATGCAATGAATGACTAGATTTAATTAATCCTTGATTGAGCCAATAATGGAATTAAAACGGGTTTAACAAAACAATAGGATTTAAAGTCCCAAAAAATCTGTTTGGTTTAATTGAAGCTAAATCTTAAAGTTTACCTAAATTAGGATGCCATAGAGCTCCTAAGAATATAGAAGATTTCTTTTTGTCCCAAAATGTTTTCCGGCATCAAGAAAAACTCCAACTTCCATTCTTGATTTACTGCTTGTTTTAACTTTTGTTAAACACAGACACTGTTTCTTTTCAGTTCTAAACTTCTCATGAAGCTTTTAGAAGATTTTCTTTTTTTGGCGTAAGCATTTACTTGCATGATGGAACGTTTACTTGGTTTACTAGCTCTTTTAATCTCCTTTTTATCATGGGAGCAATTTCTTCTTTAGATCATTTGACAAATTGCAAGCCTCAAGAGCAGTTTACTAGTTTCTTGATTATTCAAGAGTAATTAAATAATGTGGCTTGCAACTTATCGAATATCTGCCTAGACTTTTATTGCATTGGCTGAAACTAAGAACAGAAAGTTAACTCACAGGAAATCACAAGCTGCGATTGCTCAATTTAAAGGAGAACAACCCTTGAAATCCAAACACATTCAAGTCCTTCTGATCCTAATCCAGCACGGATCGAACGGGCTGAATCTCCTGGAAGCTCAACATGTCATACTTGTAGAACCTCTCCTAAATCCAGCGATTGAAGCCCAAGCAATTGGCCGTGTTCACAGAATTGGGCAGGAAAAGAAAACATTTGTTCATCGGTTTATAGTAAGTGTGGAATCTTCATCTCTTGTGGTGTTATGTAGGATTTTGAACAATCTAATCTCGAGTTGATCCGATCACAGGTTGATATCTGCTTAAAATCATTTTATTTGATCTCAAGGCAAGCTAGGTTTGAATATTGGCCATCTTGATTAATTCTTAATTCTTGCTAAGCTTGACTCATTCATTTCTTAATTCTTGCCAAGCTTGACTCATTCATTTTAATTCGAGATTGATGCAAGCCAAGATTGATTCGCTTTTGATCCATCTTCTAAGAAACTTCTAATCTAAATTGCGGGCCGCACACCACCTCCTCCACAATTGACGATTGTTGCCCTCCACCACCGATCATTATCATCATTGAGCTTTACATTGTGTTTATTTTACTTCAAATTAAACAAAAAACTAATCATCTGCATTTATTTTATATTCATCCAAATAGCTCCCAACATTTTAAATACATTGCATTATTTTTACATTATATTTTAGTTTAGTTTGCATTTCTTTTTCAACAAAACAAATAGCTCTTAGATGTTAGTTTTTTTAGAATACAATATTTTTCTATTTATGAAGGCATGATTATATTAGTAAAATGATTGGAGTGATATCTATTGATGATAAGATAATTAAAAATAAATTGAGTTAATTAATTTGAATACTTACCTATTAATTAGTTAGACAAAATTAACATTGGAGAACTAAGAAGGAGAAGAGTAGACCCGAGTATCCTCGGGTTGAAATGATTTGTAAAAAATAGGTATATACCTAAGAAAATTCTCAACGAGAACAAATAGAAAATCAGGATTCATAAAACTATTGATATTATTTTTGATGATGGTAAATATAAATATATAGAAAAATATGTTTGTTCATGCATTCATACATATGCATGCATTTACAGTATAATTTGATCTCAAGCTAGTTCAATTCTCTCCTACCCTAACATCAATTTGACCCAAACTTCTCTCATTAGTTTGCTCAATGGTTCTAATTCAAATCTTCTAAGCCAAAAATTCATTCTGACTTTAGAGTGATCTTAAAATTTAGTTTTCGTTTGGGACAACTTTTTTACTGCTTTTTATGGCAGCTTTTTCGTACAAAATTTTTACTAAAAAACTGCTTTAAGAAACAGTAAAAAAACCGTCCCAAATGAACCCTTAGTCAAATTCATAGCCCATGTAATGCAGTTGTGAGGCTTATTTTTTATTTTTTATTTTTGGTGATTACAGGTGAAGAACACTGTGGAGGAAAGCATATATAAGCTGAATTTGGGTCGGAGTGGAAATTCCATGGTTGGTACTAAAGCTAATAAAAAACAAGATCAACCTGTGCTCACAGTGCAAGATGTAGAGAGTTTGTTTCCTACTTCGTCCATGGTCGAAAATTCGTCGGAAAATTTTGACGATGTAAATGTAGCTGAACAAAGCCTCAGGCATTTGCCTGCTGCTGCTGCAGCTGGTCTTGCTGCTGAGAGGAGATTCATGACGTCTCATAGCAACCAACAATGAGCTTTAAGGAAGCCATTAATTCTGACTGATTGTTTTGTCTGCATCAGCTCTTCTAATATGAATTAATAATGAAGAGGCAGAAACCTGAGATGAAAGGCCAGTGAGTCCAGTCTGATATGGGATGCTTCCTCTGGTATTTATCTTGTAAATTTAGACAAAGTTAGGTCATTCTTTAGGTATAGAAGTATTTAAATGAATTGTTTATGATTCCTATTTGTTTCAATCTTAGAAATATCATATAATGTCATTATATACCTTTGACATGCATGTTAACAAGTCATATGGTTGTCAGTAAGCCCATTGCCCTATTATAACTTCATTAGCAAGTCATGTTTCGGAACCGTTTGGTAATTCAAATTGTGGTTCAAACTTTCCAACAGCGCTTCGGGTCTTTGATTTGGACTCTTTTGGGCTCAGATTGAGTCGAATTTGGTGTCATTGGGTTCGTATTTCTGAGGCGCTCGGTTTGACTATAAGTTTGCTGAAATCGGAGTTCAGGTGATCCCGAATTGGGATGGCTTTTTTACTGCTTCTTAAAGTAGTTTTATAGTACAAAATTTAAATGTTTTTTTACTAAATATCTGCTTTACAAAGCAGTTAGAAAACTGTCCCAACGAAAACTTAATCTAAAATAATAGTAGTTTATGGCCTCGATAAATTTTCGACTACTCCAAACTAACAATTATTTAGGCTTTGTCTGGGACAGTTTTTACTGTTTTTTAAAATAATTTTTTAGTATAAAAATTTTTATATAAAAAATTATTTTAAAAAATAATAATAAAGTTGTCGCAAACGTAGCCTTAGAGCTGAGAATCACTTTTTTGGCCTATGTTAAGGCTTTCTTTGGGACAACTTTTAATTATTATTCTTTTCATTGCTTTCAAAAAAATTATAATAAAAAATTACTTAAAAAAATTCAAATGAAGTCTAAGATTTATCTCTAAAAAGCTTTTTTTCACTCTTTATGCACGGCATAATAATCTGCTAACTTATCTCAGTCGAACAATTTTTTATAAATTTTATTTACTTTTAACATCCTCATTAAATATCAAATTTTTTATGGACATGCTATCAACTTGTATGTAAATATGTCATCAATTTGTAATATATAGATATCTGAATATGTATTGTATATAGTAAGACTTGCACTATATGAAAAGAATTTGTATAATATCTCAAACTTTCTAATAATATTAATTATCTTTAAATTGCTCAATATGAAGAAATTTATCACATAACAGTCCAATATTATTAGACCTTCCATGTATTTTGTTATGGGACTGAAGGTTACAGGAAAAAGAAACCATGGATTGGTTGGTCTAAGGTTAGGGATGTTAATTCGGGTCAATGGGTCGGGTTCGGGTTGAATCCGAAACTGACCCGGCACTATTCGGGTCAACCCGAATCCGACCCATTTTTAAAAACAGGTTAGGTTTTCGGACCCGAACCAGACCCGATTCGGGTCCGGGTCAACCCGACTCAACACAAATGACCCGAAGTTGACCTAAAATTGCTAGTCTTTTTTGTCAAAAATCGGGTCATCTCGGATTTTTGAGTCAAATAAGAGTTTTCGTGTCAATTTTGGGTCATTTTCGGGTCAATTTCAGGTTGCTAGGTCAACCCGAACCCGATCTGTTTTCGGGTCCGGGTTGACCCTAACCCGGATTTTTCTGGGTTGTGTCAAAAATTGACACCCCTAGTCAAGGTTCTTACTTATATAAGTAATAGTTATGTAAAATATTTTAATATCCTTTCTAAATTCAAATTTTTTTTTTTTTAATTCAAAACTATCTTCTTTCTTTTAAGTGTAAAATATTTTAATATACTTTAATAGACTATAATTTAATTTTTGCAAAAAAATATATATTTTCATGATTTTATTTTAATTTTCATGTTTTTTTAATGTCATAAATAAGCATAATATCAATAATGAAACTTATTATCTTAATTAAATTAATTGGTGTATATTTTCTTGTGCATAAATAAATAATTATGATTAAAAAATGTATCATTTTAATAGTTAAAAAATATATATAATAATTAAGTGAATCTAAAATATTTAAGAGGACATCTTTAAAATAATAATATTTTCTATTTCAATAACAGCCCCACTATCCTTCCCCCGCCTTTAAAACCCCCCCACCGTTACTTTCCACGTAAGTAGCTTACTAAAATACCCATGCCAGCGAAACAAATTACAAGCCTATTTTTCGTGCCAGATCCAGCGCCAAGGACATAGCCGTCAATTCATATAAAGGATTCGAAACAGCAAATGTGAAGAACCGGAACGCCTTCGATTCTCGTCTTCTTCCGGTGTCCGTCACGACTCACGAGAACAGTGCGGAGGAGAGAGAGAGAGAGCTATAAATCGCTGAACGGCGAATTTCGCGCTCCGCCAATTGCTCTCGCCTCTTCCTCCTTCTCTCTACAACAGGGGAAGGAAAAAGGGCTCGGTTTCCAAACCCTAACCTATCTATACTTCGTCTGCAAACATCAGGGAAAGCTGATTTGGCTCAGAATTGTGTCAGAGGCGTCAGATCTGTGGCTCTGCTAGCGAGAAGGCCTTCATATGCAGCAATGGCATTGGAATCAGCTTGCTCGATAGCGATTTTTGGCTTTTTCTTGAGAGTTTAGGCGCTTCCGTCGGTGGCCGTTCGCGGGCGCTCAAGCGCCGCCGTTGATATCCTCCGGAAACGAGAGGTGATTTCTGGCTCTTATTTTTATTTTTATTTTTCTGATTGCAGCTGACTTTTTAAGGTGTTTATTTATTGTGGGACGGGACTGTGGGCTAAGTGTAGGATGAGATCCGGGGTCTGTGTTCTGTAGTTTTGCTAGTTGGTTTTGGATTGTGGAAGATGATTTCTGAGCTTGATTTTCTGGAATGTCTTCTTTATTTCTGATATGTTTGGTTTTTGGCTTTTCTTAAACTCATTCCAGCTATTGACGTCTAATATAATGGTTATTTATTCTTAGTCTGAGCTTCATTTGTATTTCATGATTACTGGAATTATAAAAAAAAAAGTCCTTAGAAATCAATATAATCAGTAAGGAAGTTTTCTAATTTGTTAATACCGTAATCCCAGCTGCCGCCAACGACCTATAAAGTCTAGGAGTTGGGCTTCGTTTCACCACTATTTTCTTAAGACAAAAAATATTTTTTTAATTGATTATATTGATTTCTCTAGCTTATCATTCATATTCAAGAATATTTGTTCAGTTAGTATGCACCAGCAAAGTATTACCAAGAGAAATATTTTTTCATGATTACTGGAATTATCATACTGGTCGTCGATGTAGAATCTTATCGCCTAAATATTTTTTTGCATGCTTGTTTTCCTGGGAGATTTAGTCATTTTTGCTATTTCTTTATTGACTTCTAGCCACAGGGATGTTATCCTGAACATAAAATTTCTTTCAGTGTGTGAGTCGGGAAGCCTCGATTAGAAAGCAGATGGAGTGAGCCTTGATCTCTCATGGAAGCAAAGAGCTAAAATCCTTGTTAAACTGCTCTTCACATGGAAAAAGAAAACTGGTTTAGAACTTTTTCAGCATACAGAATTTTGCTTCAAATGCATTCTCACACAGGCTTTGTTTATGACTTTTGACAAGCCTGTGCTGTGCTCACCTCAATTTGAAGCCAGTTTTCATCCAGTGCTGCAGTCTTGCTCAGGTTTAGCTTCTTTCCATTCCGTTGCCCATTTACTTCCTTTCTTTCACTCCCACTGATAATTATCGTTTCTTCTTTGCATATGGAAGGTCAAGGTTTTCCAGTTGGAGATAAGAATTTATCTCAGCTACATATTGGGGACTCATTGAACAACTACTACGGAGCGGTTTCATTCAGCAGAGTCACATTTCTTTGATCAGATTGTTCTGGAATGCCCTCCTCAACAAATAAGCCGCCTTGTGTATTGGGATGCTATGGAACGCCAAGGCATTCCATCTTCTTTGGAAATTTCTGTTTCTGTTGAGGGATGGGAAAAGGGAAGCAGACCACGTAGGCTCCGTCGCAAAAGTGTTCAGTTTGATGACCTTTTTTCATCTGATGATAGCCCAAGGTTGATATACATTAATGATCCAAGAAAGACAAATGAGAAATATGAGTTCACTGGGAATGAGATTCGTACCAGTAAATATACTGTCATCACCTTCTTACCTAAAAACCTGTTTATCCAATTTCACAGAGTAGCTTATTTGTACTTCTTAGCCATTGCTGGATTGAATCAGCTTCCTCCCTTGGCAGTTTTTGGTCGCACTGTTTCTCTGTTCCCCCTTCTATTTGTGCTTTCTGTGACTGCTATAAAAGATGGTTATGAAGACTGGAGAAGGCACCGGTCTGATCGTAATGAGAACAACCGTGAGGCTCAAGTTTACCAATTTGGACAATTTAGAATAAAGAAATGGAAAAATATACATGCCGGAGAGGTGGTGAAAATTTTTTGTGATGAAACCATACCTTGTGACATGGTCTTGTTAGGGACAAGTGATCCGAATGGTGTAGCCTATATCCAGACAATGAATTTGGATGGTGAGTCGAATTTAAAGACGAGATATGCACGTCTGGAAACTACTTCCATGTGTGCTGAAGTAGGTTGTTATTCTGGGATAATCAGATGTGAGCAGCCTAATAGGAATATTTATGAATTTACAGCCAACATGGAGTACAATGGACACAAGATCTCACTTGGCCAGTCAAACATTGTGTTGAGGGGCTGCCAGCTTAAGAACACTGCCTGGATTATTGGGGTTGTTGTGTATGCTGGACAGGAAACAAAAGCAATGTTGAACAGTGCTATCTCACCTTCCAAAAGGAGCAAACTTGAAAGCTATATGAACAGGGAAACTCTGTGGTTATCAGTTTTTCTTTTTGGCATGTGTGCAGTTGTGGCATTAGGTATGGGATTATGGCTTAAAGAGCACGAGCATCAGCTAGACTCTCTACCTTACTATCGAAGGAGATACATCACTAATGTGAGAGGAAATGGAAAATATTACAAGTTTTATGGGATCCCTATGGAAATTTTTTTTTCTTTTTTAAGCTCTGTCATAGTCTTTCAAATAATGATACCTATATCTCTCTATATCTCAATGGAGCTTGTCCGGTTGGGGCAGTCTTATTTCATGATTGAGGATGCACAAATGTATGATAATAGTTCAGGCTCTAGGTTTCAGTGCAGATCATTGAACATTAATGAGGATTTGGGCCAAATAAGATACATATTTTCTGACAAGACAGGTACTTTGACTGAGAACAAGATGGAATTCCAAAGGGCTAGCGTGTATGGAAAGGACTATGGAACCTCCTTAAAAACAACTGGCAGTCCAGTGATGCGTGAACGCTTTTCTGGTTGGTTGACATTCATCTCCATTTGTTCTTCTATTTTGCTCATTGTAACATAATTTGCACGTTAGTGGTAATTTTGGAACAATATGGTGTTTGGGTGTACTTTCATTTTCATTGCATATCCTTTCACCATGTGCTTTTGCTATCTTATTATTATTATGTTAAATTTCCATAGTTACATACCAACTCATGAATATGAATATGCCAATGTAGTTTCAATCATTTCTAATGTGACAACCAACTTCCTAGAGTTTTTGTACCTTGTTTAAAAAAAAACAAGAAGTAATTATCTTTATAAGAGATATCGTCATCATCATCATCATCATCATCATCATTAGATGTACCCCAATTATTTAGGGTCAACATTATGAATACTCATTTTCATTTGTTTTTTGTCGAGTGTTGTCTAAGGTGTTAAAATCATTATTCGCGAATCATTTTAAGCAAATACTATTTATGTAATCTAGGTCTACTCATTTTCATTTTTGATTTTTTGATACTAATTTTATCAACACATCTATCAACCACATTTTGTTGTGTATGTTCAAACCACCTAAATCTATTTTCACTCACTTTATATCAATAGATGTTACTTTAATATTTCATCTGATATAATAATTCATTAATTTATCATTCATAGTTTGTTGCACATTCATGTTAACATTTTCATTTTTGTCACTCTCAATTTTGATATCAATGATTTTTTATAGCCTAACATTCAAATCCATATGGCATCATCAACCTAATTTCAATTTAATTAAGTTTTCATTTTATATCCATGATGTACTTTTATCAACCAAAATTCTCGAGGAACTTCTCTATTTAATCATCAAGCCTTTATTCTAAAAGTTATTTTCTCCATGATATATCTAGTTATGTATAATAGTTCCAGGATGCTTAAATCTATCACAAATAGGTATAAAACCTTCTCCTAATTATATTGAATAAAAACTGTTAACACTGCACGTATCTATATTATACATCATATGCTCAATATTTGTTCTACGAATTATAAGGCCTCTATCCTCTAAGTTTTTTTTTTTTTCATTATTCTAGATTTTCATTGGTCATTGGATGTCTCACTACTTAGAATTATATCTTCTAAAAGTAATACACCAACATTTTGCTTTGAATATCTTTTGTAAGCATTTCTATGACCAATACAAAAATATGCAGACTCAATGTTAATCTTTGATATAAATGTATTGGAATTGAAAACTCTGTAGCCACTCTATAACTATTTCTATTTCTAATGCTCTTTATTTTTGTGACATTTGAGATATAAAATTATCAACATGACTACACATCACAAAGTTAACTTGGAATTTTTAAGGTAGAATATTTTGGCACATCCATATGATATTCGATGCATTAGGCAAGTACAAAAGTGGATATATTTATTTTGATCAATTAGGAAAAAAAGAAACCCAAGTCCTCATATGTGAGAGCCCTAGAACTTTCTTCTTAGAGTAGATTGATTTTTTCATTTAATAATATTTTTATTGATATGGGATCAAGGTTTGTTTATTTTGATCTTGTTTGAGATTTTATATGGTTGGAAGCTCGTATAGTTGATTTCATAGTCTGATCAGTAAAGCAGTCTTGATTAAAGAGGTCACTTTGAATATTTTAAGGCTATTTGGTTTGCAAGACATAGGTTGTGTGCTTGATAAGGATTGATTGATCTTATCAAGTTCTCATGTTTTCATAATATAATTTATGGAGATATCAACCCCAGGTTATCTAGAAGGCTTGGTTGTGACATGTGGACACCCTAGCTTGCAATCATAATTTATCTTATATGCGGAGCTCTCTAAAAACCTAAAGTTTTAGGGTGTTCACTTGGTCAATGGGATCTTGTTAGTGGAATCCCAAAGGTTATTATTATTGTTTTGTTTAAAATAAAGTCAAGTAGTAAAATATTGGCTTATTAGTTTGTGATAGGAAATACTTGAAATCAAGTAATTCCTAGCCAAAACTGAAGCGGAACAAGGGAAAAACTGCTGTCTCCAGCAGTGGACAGCAGCTTTACACCGGAAAACAGTAAGGAAACGCGAGAAAACTGAGATCCAACGCAAGCAAAGGCTAGTATTTTATTAGTAAACGAATAAAATAGCAAAGATACAATTTGTTCTTCAATTTGAGAGGAAGAACGTACTCTCCAAAGTCTCCGGCGAAGCCAAGAGCCCAAAACAAAACCTAGATCTCAAAGAGAAAACTCCAATTCAAGATGATCCCTAATTCTCTCATAACTCTCTAATTAAAGCAAAAGGAAAGATACAAATTACATAAACACCCTCCTCATTCAAAAATTCCCTCCAACGAAACGCTCAAAATCCGCCTAGGCCGCTCCCTTCGTCCGTCGTTTCTTCGATCGGCGGGTTCCGCCCGGCTTTGGACCGCCGGGTGTAGAACCGGACCGGTCCAGCCGGGACCGGTCCAATGTTACGCGTAACAGTTTGCTTACATATGGCAATACTGACTTAGCAAAGGTGGAGTTTCTTGAATTTTTCATGCTATATTCTTCATATAAGGCAAACAAATTTTAGTTGACTTCTTGCGTAGCCCTTTGTTAGTATTCTATTACAAATAATTTATGTTCTTGATCGCGAGCATGAGAGCTACAAAATTTTATGCCTTGAGGTAGATTGAATTTTTTTTCCTTTTAAAACTAGATTTCCTGCCATCCTGAATCAAGCCTTATCTAGATCCATGGTTTGAAATTTTTTATGATAGGATGCCCCTAAAAGTTAATCACCTCTCCTTATTAGGAGAGCACTCTTGATTTAAGAGGGTGCTCAACTATGAATTTTACAGTTTTCTGCTATGCATGACTTTGGAAACATGTGCTTTGAAAGATTGGTTAACCCTACCAAGGTCTCTTGGTCCTATAATTATGGGCTATTGAGTGATTAGGCTTATTTGGGAGCTTTGGTTGTGACATAAAGAGTTCTTTGCTATTAAACATGGGTTACTTCATCCAAAGAGCGCAGAAAGAAGCAAGGGTGCTTTTAGAGTGGGTCTTAGATGGTTCAAGAGATTGCAACTTGCTGCTTTTTCTATGGACTGATGATTATGACCTTGATGCTCCCTGTGTGTTGGAAGCATTGGGTTGATTGAGGTGAAGTTTAATATCTTATCAGATATTTTCATGTGTTAGAAGAGTTTTTTAGAGGAATCTACGATTTTCACAATGGAAAGCTTTCACTATGGGTTGTAAAAATCAGGACCTTAATCCCATTTATTTGAACATTTTAGACATTATGTTGACTTTATGTGAGGTTTGCAGTAGCTCATTGGGTAATAAACATGATTATTAGAGCAAAGATTAAGCCAGCTCTAAGAATTTTAGCAATATGGAGGCTTGACTTTAGTGTCTAGTGTGCTAAATTAGGTTCTTAATTTGATCAAATCATGTTTATGGCGCAAGCCTTGATGTGGTTGAATCTTTAAGCAGCAACTTGCCAAAACTTTGTGCTGAAATAGAATTCACAGTTTATAGCCTTGAAGATACTTCTCAGTAGGAAATCCTGACTTTGTATTATTTGGGACTTTGGCCTCCCGGGATAAGTTTTTTCCCTCTTAGACTAAAAGTGCAGTGCAGTGACACTTTGCCTCGGACATTTCTTGAGGCAACTAATACCTCTTCATGCATTAGCAATGCCCATAGGGAGGATTGGTGATATGTCTTGTCTTACACTAACTGTAAAGGTAGTTATATGTCAAGATTTTCAAAGCAATTTGGCTCAAGGTGTATTGATATGTTTTTGGAGACAAGTGCATTGAACCACTAGAGGTCAATATTGGTTAACTATGAAGTCTAGAGGATTAGATACCTATTTTAATTTTTAAATAAATGTATTCTCATGGGATTTTGATACGCCTTAGGTTTCACAAATTAGGGTTTGCCCTAATTTCCCCTCCAAAATAGAGAAATTTCTCCACCAAAATCAAATGAGAAACAATCACAAAAGGGTTGAGATGAAAAGTGAGAACCTTTGCATTAGAAAGCCAAGAGAAAACAAGATAAGTTTGTCCATTTCGAGAAGGACAAGATCTCCCACAAGAAAACCCTAGAAAAGCACAAGAAGAAGACTAGAGGAAGAAACTAGAAAGAGAATACACTTTTCATAATGCCCAAAAACTAAATCCTAATGGCTCCCTTCATACTTTTTCAAAAAGATCCTCTCATCCCCAAAATACCCCCACTTAAGTGGGGGGTCCCTTTGGTCCAGCCGGTTCCCCACCCCCCCCCCCCTTCTTCCGCCTGTAGACCCGCACGGGTCCAGGCGGGACCGGTTCACCCGGTCCATCAATACTGCCCTCTAGAAGATCAACCTTGTCCTCAAGGTTGAAGTCTAGAAACTGCGCCTGCATGTTTTCGTATATCTCCCAAGTAGCCTCATATGTCGGTAAGTCCTTCCTCTCGATGAGAATCTCCCTTTTGCCTTGATCATTCTTCCTCACTTCCTTCACGTGTAGTGGCTCTAGTAAGAATTGCATATCTTCTGTGAGGCCCTGGGGTATAGTAGGAATGGCCACAGTATGATCCCCTATGCTCTTCTTCAATAGCGATGCGTGGAATACAGGGTGGATGGAGGAATGAGGAGGTAACTTGAGACGGTAGGCCACCATCCCAACTTTCCTTTCGATCTCGAAAGGCCCATAGTATCGTGGAGAGAGCTTTTCACTCCTTCTGCTAGCTAAAGTCTTCTGTCTGTAAGGCCTTAGCTTCAAGTACACCATCTCTCCAACCTCAAATGTCACATCCTTGCGGTGAGCATCCGCCTTGGTCTTCATGATCTGTTGGGCCTTCAATAGGTGTTCCCTCAACTCTCCCAACACCCTATCCCTCTCCTCCAAGTATTGATCCACTAAATATACCGGGGTCGTCCCCTTCTGATAATTCACCAACGGTGGTGGATTTCTTCCATAAAGAATCTTGAAAGGTGTGAACTGAGATGCGGTATGGTAACAAGTGTTGTACCAATATTCTGCCCATGGCAGCCATTTGACCCACTACTTAGGCCTCTCCCTAACGAAGCATCTCAAGTAAGTCTCCACGCTCCGGTTCACCACCTCGGACTGTCCGTCTGTCTGTGGGTGGTATGCTGTACTCCGCTTCAAGAATGTGCCCTGCATCTTGAAGATCTCTTTCCAAAATGAACTCAAGAAGACTTTGTCCCTATCCGAGACAATAGAAGTGGGGACCCCATGCAATCGAACCACCTCTCTGATGAAAGTAGATGCCACAGTATGAGCTGAAAAAGGATGTCGTAGTGGAATGAAATGGCTATACTTGCTCAGACGGTCAACTACCACCATGATGACCATATATCCTTCCGACTTGGGTAACCCCTCAATGAAATCCATGGTGACTTCCTCCCAAATCTTGTTTGGAAGCACCAAGGGCTGCAGCAAACCACTAGGAGCACAAGCTTGATACTTGTTCCGTTGACAAATATCACATTTGCTCACCATGTCTTCGACATCTCCTCTTAACCCTTTCCAAAAGAATTCGGCTTTCACCCGCCGATAGGTCTTCTCCACCCCCGAATGTCCACCAATATGGCTATTGTGGTACTCCCGTAGAAGAATAGGGACAAATGCTGAGTCACGGTGTAGTACTAACCTCCCTTTGTATAATAAAAGAGAGTTCTCTAGGTAATACCCTTTGAACCCTCCTTCTCCCTTCTGGATAGCCGCCCGGATTCTCTCTAACTCCTCTGTATGTTGATTTTCCTTTACCATTTCACCCCAATCAACCAATCGTGGAACAGATAGTGCCATCAGCTGTGAGCACTCCACACGGGAAAGAGCATCTGCCGCCTTGTTTTGAGCTCCGGGCTTATACTGAATCTCAAACTCATACCCCAAGAGTTTTGCCAGCCACCTCTGATGTTCCTCTGCCACCAACCTCTGCTCTAGTAAGTACTTGAGTCTCCTCTGATCAGTACGAACTATAAATCGTTGCCCCAACAGATAAGGCCGCCATTTTTGAATGGCCAACACAATGGCCATCAGTTCCCGCTCATAAACTGACTTCAACCTCGCTCTAGGTGATAAGATCCTGCTGAAGAAAGCAATCGGCCTATGATTCTGCATGAGCACTGCTCCCAAGCCCACTCCTGAAGCGTCAGTCTCAACTACAAATTGCTGGGTGAAATCTGGAAGAGCCAAAACTGGGGCACTAGTCATGGCTCCCTTCAGAGTCTTCATGGCTTCCTCTGCCTTCTCTCCCCACTGAAAGTTGTCCTTCTTTAGCTGATCAGTCAAAGGGCCTGCTATGGAATCATAGCCCTTGATAAACCTCCTGTAGTAGCCCGTAAGTCCCAAAAATCCCCGTAGGCCTTTAAGGGATTTTGGTGTAGACCACTTCACCATGGCCTCTATCTTGGTGGGGTCAGCCGCTACCCCACTCTCTGAAATGATGTGTCCCAGATACTCCACCTCCTTCTGAGCGAAAAAACACTTCTTCTGGTTGGCATATAGCTGATGCTCCAATAAGGTCGTGAGTACCACCCCAAGATGGGTGATATGGTCCTGCAGAGATTTGCTATACACCAATATATCATAAAAAAAAAACTAGAACAAACCTCCTCAAGTAGGGCTGGAAGACCTGATTCATCAGGGCTTGGAAGGTGGAGGGAGCATTAGTGAGCCCGAATGACATCACTAGAAACTCATAATGACCCTCATGTGTCCGGAAAGCTGTCTTCTGAATGTCTTCAATCTTCATCCTAATCTGGTGATAACCAGATTTCAGGTCCACCTTGGAGAAGATGGTGGCTCCCCCAAGCTCATCCAAAAGCTCATCTACCACCGGAATAGGAAATTTGTCCAACACAGTCTCTTTGTTGAGGGCCTGATAGTCCACACAGAATCGCCAACTACCGTCTTTCTTTTTTACCAAGAGTACAGGACTGGAAAATGGGCTCACACTGGGCTGGATCACCTGAGCATCATCTCTGGTACTAACCTCTCAATCTCCTCCTTCTGAGCATGAGGATATCTGTAGGGTCGCACGCTGATGGGTGCTACCACTGTCTTCAACACAATAGCATGCTCCCTGGATCTGATAGGGGGTAGCCCTTTGGGCATCTGAAATACTATGGAGTGCTGTTGTAGAAGATCCTGGACCACCTCAGGTATGACTTCTGGCTCTCTTTCTACCTCCATGCCCACCTGTTGTAGCTCTATCAAATAGCCCTCTCCATCATCTCTCAAAGTCTTGAAGATGTACTTCAAGGCCACTCTGGATCTGCATAAACTGGGGTCTCCCTGTAGTGTCACTCTCCTGCTCCCCTTCCCATACTCCATGTATAATTTCTTCCAATTCACCTTCATCTCCCCCAAGGACTGGAGCCACTGCATCCCAAGTATCACGTCAGTGCTTCCCAAATCCAGCAGTAGGAAGTCTTGCACTGTCTCCTCTCCTTGCAATGTAAGGGTCACTCCCTTACACTGCCCGCTACAGCGCTCCTTCTTTCCCGTGCCCAAAATGACTCCTACACCTCTCCCCTGTGTCACTGGTAGCCCCACCCTCTCCACCAATCTGCAAGCAATGAAGTTGTGGGTGGCCCCACTATCAATCAGAACCATCACCTTGTACCCCGCAATCTCCCCTTCTAGCTTCATGGTGGAATGTGATGTCAGTCCTGCTATTGAGTTGAGTAAAACCTCAACCATAGCCAAATGAGGGTGCTCCTCCTCTTCTCCCTCCTTAGTTGCCCCTGTGTACTCTTCCTCGTCCTCAGAATCTCCCACTATGATCACATGTAGTGTCTTCTCCTTACACCTATGCTCGGGTGTAAACTTCTCATCACATCGGTAGCAAAGGCCCTTGGCCCTTTTCTCTTTCAGCTCTGAATAAGTTAATCTCTTGAACCCTCCTTGGTTCACTGCCGTAGTGGGTTTCTCCTTGGCTATCTCCCTAGGAGGAAGGATGGTAGTCGCCCTTGGGCCTCCAATCATGAGTGGTGGTCGGTAAGTGGGGTAGGACACCCCTGATCTCCTTGGTGGCTCCACCTTCAGCTTGTCCTCTACAAGCTGTGCAGTCTCCATGATCTTCACTAACCCCTGTGGAGCAACTACCCTGATGGCTGCTCTGATGTGGGGCTTCAACCCTTCATGAAATTCCCCTCCAAAAGGCCATCTGGAATCCCTCTCAATCTGCCTGACAGTAGTTCAAAGTGCTCTCTATACTCTGCCACTGTGCCCTCCTGCACTAGAGCCACCAACTGCTCATAGTGTGTACCCTCGCTGGACACCCTGAATCTATGAAGTAGGAGGTCTTTGAACTCCTCCCAACTCCTAACATGTTGTCTCCCTTCAAGCCATTGAAACCAGGCCAATGCCTTCCCTTCCAAACATATCGGAACCGTCATCAACTTCTCCTCTTCTGTGACACAATTCACTGTAAAATAGCGCTCCACCCTGTAGATCCACCCGTAAGCATCCTCCCCTTCAAAATAGGAATCTTCAATTTCCTCATGCGGTTGTCAGCTCGGTGGAAGGTTCTTCCATCTCCCCATGTCCCTTGAGTAAATTCCTCTCCTTGTGGTCTTCCCCTCCTCTCCACCGGGTAAGGATTTTGAATCCCCCTCCATGGTGGTTCTCTTGGCTCTCCATAGCCCATGCCGTAGTCTTTCCTTCTGCCTCCCTGCTTCCACGTGGCACGATTTCCTTCCGGAAACCCCCCCATCTGATTCGGCCACCCCTCACGTGTGCCGTGGGGGCCCACCGAGCCCATGTATGGCCGGCCCCCTTGACCACCGGTCATTCCCCAAGGGCCACCTACTCCAGACCCTTCTCCTCCTTCCCTTGGCCATTGCCCTTGCATGCCATCTTCACTCTGATTTACTCCTTCTTCCCTAATTGGAAAATTAGGGTTAGGGTTTTGGTTCGTTACCGGAGATTTCCCTTTTTCCTTAGGGTTTTATGGAACAACTTGAGCTTCTAGCAATTTCCGAATCATCTCTTCCATTCCCCCAAATCTCTCTTCTAGGGATGAAAATTTTCCCTCCATCGACGAAAGTTTCTCACCCACCTCCTCTTTCAATTGGCCCATCTCTCCCTCCAAAACTTTCACTTTCTTTGACGCCATGCCGTCTAGGATCAAGAGCTCTGATACCAAATTGATACGCCTTAGGTTTCACAAATTAGGGTTTGCCCTAATTTCCCCTCTAAAATAGAGAGATTTCTCTACCAAAACCAAATGAGAAACAATCACAAAAGGGTTGAGATGAAAAGTGAGAACCTTTGCATTAGAAAGCCAAGAGAAAACAAGATAAGTTTGTCCACTTCGAGAAGGACAAGATCTCCCACAAGAAAACTCTAGAAAAGCACAAGAAGAAGACTAGAGGAAGAAACTAGAAAGAGAATACACTTTTCATAATGCCCAAAAACTAAACCCTAATGGCTCCCTTCATACTCTTTCAAAAAGATCCTCCCATCCCCAAAATACCCCCACTTAAGTGGGGGGTCCCTTTGGTCTAGCCGGTTCCCCCCCCCCCCCCCCCCCCCCCCCCCCCCCGCCTTCTTCTGCCTGTAGACCCGCACGGGTCCAGGCCGGACCGGTTCACCCGGTCCATCAGATTTCCCCACTATTTTTATGAAAATTTCAATCAAATTCAAGCATTTCTCAAAATACTAAAAATACAAAATATTATTTATATAAAGTGCCCCCATTCAAATTAATATTCATATTTAGGCATTTTGTAGATTTTTTTAGTTTAAAATATCTTACTAATGCATTTTCTTAAAAAAATAAATATTCAAAATATTTTGTAATTTAAAATTTATCAATGGATGTTTAGGCGTGTGCACGCGAGTGCGTAAACATATATGCATACATATCCCATGTTAATTTTTTAACTTTCCCTTGATATTTATGCACTTTTTAATTAGTTTGAATGCAATTACATTTCTTTTTATGATCTTACTACATGTTAATTTCTAGTGATGCCATGTGGTGCTTCATGATAGGAACAACAGCAACACAACATCAAAATCAAGCCTTTATCCCACTACATGGGGTCGGCTACATGCATTGAATTAATTTTTCTCCTTTGTGTCCAATTAAGAGTCAATTTTTTATTTAAATCTAATTAAAAAAAAGTCTTTTATAATACTTTCTAACCAAATCTTTTAGCTCTACCTCTACTTTTCTTAACATAGGCCAAATCTAATACATCTACTCTCCTAACTAGGTCATCAGAAGGCCAACGTTTTATGTGACCAAACCATATAAGGTGACTATCTCTAATCTTATCTCGCACTAGAGCCACTCTAACATTTTCGCATATATACTCATTTCGTATTTTATCTCTAAGTAAGCCACTCATCCACCTTAACATCGCACCCATGCATTTGAACAGTTGAAGATAACTATGACAAGTGTCCTTGTATTAGCGCTACCATATTTCAATCAGCCTTTTGTAGTGGGGACTGATGCATCAAGCTATGGGTTGGGAGCAGTTCTCATGCAGAGTTATAGACCTATAACTTATTTCAGACAGGTGTTGACCAGTAAGGCCAGGCTAAAATTAGTGTATGAAAGGGAGCGGATTGCGATAATGCTGGCAATATAGAAGTGGCGACCTTATCTATTGGGTATGAGAGATTATTTTGTGCGGACACCAGACGGGAGAACGTCAGGTTTACGCTTGGTGCCTAGCGTCGGTACTGCATTCGGTACCGAGCGCGGTACACTTTTGGGTAACTTGGGGCATTTTGGTTGGTCTCTGGACGACGTTCGGACTCCGCACAGAATAAAACTTCGTTGGGGAGACACTTCATAGTCAGGACCGACTAGAAGAGTTTGAAGTTCCTGTTATAGTAGAGGATGGTGGCAGAGGAGCATCAACAGTGATTTTTCAAGTTGTTGGGTTATAACTTTGAGATCCAGTAGAAGCCTGGGCTGAAAAATAAAGTTACAGATGCTCTATCCAGACTGTCACGACCCGACCTGACCCGAGACGGATCCCGCTCGCACCGGGCCGCGACCGAACCTTTTATCCAGGATCTGGCTTTGGAATTTGCTTACTGAACTGAATCTTCCAAATTATTTCAACTCAAAAGTAAACACACAGACAGACACAGACCAGACCAGAGCTACTATGAATCATCAATTGCAGCGGAACAAAACATCTATATTTTTCCTTTCTTTTTCTCAAAACAATCATCTACAAATACGGTACATGGCTAACAGAAAAAAAAATACAGAAGAAAAGCCATGACCGTACAAAAATCAAAAGTACAAAAGTACCTATCAGAGATCGGACTCTGAACTCTAGTCCTGAACTTCCTTCCCTTTCCCAGAACCTGAAAACCACCAGAAAACGAGAGTGAGCTCAACAGCTCAGCAAAGCGACAAACCTCCAATCAAAATTCTCAGAATCTCAAAACCAAACACATCAGACGAATCCGTACAGAAATCAGAACAGAATCGGACAGATATCAAATCGGACAGATCAAAATGAAACAGATCAAATCAAAACATATACGGACAGCTCAAATCAGACAGAACTGAACTGAACAAATATCAAGGCAAACAGAACTGTACGGAAACAGAAGTCGTATCAAATCAGAAACAGAACAGATCAGACATATCAAATCAGAAACAGAATCGTACAGAAATCATATCATACAGATCAGAATCAGATTCATATCGTACGGAAATCAGAATCAGACTTGCTTACAGAACAGATACGGAAATCAGAATCATATCAAATCATATATCATATATTTAATTCATAGCTAAATACCCTGACACTGACGGAATATCTACGGATTCCGGCCCCTTATGCCTCCCTTCCCAGACACTGACTGAATCTCATAGGATTCAGGCCCCTTATGCCTCCTTTTGTGCTCACGGCACCAGAACATATGTGCTTATAGCACCAGAATACATATATAGTGCTTATAGCACCTAAACAGATTTCCTCGGATCCGGAACAGAACATATTTCAGATTGAGCTCATTTCAGATTTCCCAGACACTAACTGAATCTCATAGGATCCAGGCCCCTTATAACTCCCTTTTTATAGCATATACAGATAGCATATCAATTCAGAGAAATCCAGACAAAATCAGAAATCAGACAAAAATCGGGCAGCACAACGGCAGTATACGGAATTTACACAATTTTTCCTGAAAATCACAATTCACCAAATTTGCACATAATATAGATAATAACATTTCAGAACATTTATTCTACTGCACAGACAATTTTCAATTTCACAGAAAAATCCAGTCGACTAAAAACTCCGCCGAATCAAAAATACCCGGACAAAAATCTTCAAAATATATTCAAAATGTGCACACCCGGCACGTCAACGATATACAAAAAGTTACGCGGTAAAAACTGAACCAATCAAAAGATACGGACGAAAATCGCTAACGAAAACAAAATCCGGACAGAAAATACCGCCAAACACGACGGTTCTGAAAATTGAGAAAGGCGGAATGCGCCTTACCTTGCGTACAGCAATATCCTGAACAGCCTCTTCGGACGAAAACAGCTCCGCGTCGTCCGAAAATCAACTTTTCCACAAAAGTCCACGACTTTCTCTCTCCTCAAAAGATATTTTCATTTTTTATAAATTTTCTCTCTCTTCAAAACGACTGATTTCAGCTTTATACAACACAGATCGGCCCGGCCGATCGCCAGATCGTCCCAGGACGATCAGACCAAATTCGATCGTCCTGAACGGTTCCCATAACTATTTTCCGGCCGATATTCTTACAGAAAATCACTTGGAACAAATCTGGGCAAATTCTGGAGCAGATTCTCAACTGATCGTCCCAGGACGATCCCAGATCGTCCTGGACGATCCTGGAGCAGATTTTGATATTACACAGGCGTAGTGAAGACTTTCATGTTATGACTTTATTTTTTCCCATAGTGGTGGATTGGGAGGCCTTGAAGCCTGAGTGTGAGCTGGATGAGGAGCTGAGTAAGATCATATGATAATTATTATAGGACTATGATAGTCACCCCAGTTACTCTTTGATGGGTCAGAAGCTATTATATCAGGGTTGGTTTATGCTTTCGAGGACGTCGCCTTACATCCCTCCTTTGTTGCAGGAGTTTTATGGCACAAATATTAGGGGACATTCAGGAGTTCATAAGACATATCATAGACTGACAACCGAGCTATACTTGGTGGGCATGCAGAAGGATGTAGAGGAGTTGGTGGCCAATTGTGATGTGTGTTAGAGACACAAATACCTAGCTATGGCTCCAGGTGGTCTTCTACAGCTTTTAGCATTACCCGAGAAGGTGTGGGAAGATGTGACTATAGACTTCATTGAGGGATTACCTAGACTAGAAGGGTTCACTGTGCTTCTAGTGATGGTGGAGAGATTGAGCAAAAATGCACACCCATACATTGCCGTGTTGATGGCAACTACAATCATTAGAGAGGTGGTTCGTTTGCATGGTATACTTGAGGTCATTGTGTCTGATTGGGACAATGTATACTTGAGGTCACTGTCTGATTGAGACAAAGATTCTGAGCCACTTCTGGAGGGAGTTATTTAAGATGTAGGGTACTATCCTGAAGCAGGGTATAACTTACCACCCCCAGATGGAGGTGGTGAATCACAGTGTGGAGACTTACTTCGTTGTTTTGTATCAGATACAACAAAGATGTGAGCTAAGTGGTTAGCTTGGATAGAATATTGATATAACACTTCATATCATATATCAGCTCAGACAACGTCATTTAAAATCCTATATTGGAGTGATCACCCTCATCTGATATACTATGAGCATGACAACACACCAATGTCATCAGTGGAGCAGTACTATGGAGCAAGAGACCGAATTTTGGTAGAATTGAAGGAACATCTACGGAGAGCACAACAAATCATGAAGAAGCAGATGGATGGACACATGAGAGACGTGCAGTTTGAGATTGGGTACAGGGTTTATATGAAGATTCGACCTTACAGATGAAGGACTTTGTCTCTTCCTCAGCTACTTGTTCTATGGAGAAAGAGACCGCAGTAACATATCACTTATGGTTAGGGTTTATGTTGAGTTTTATTTTCTATAGCAATTTTTGTTGGGTGTTTGAGTTTCTAGTGGTTGCTAAGAATTGTGGGAGAGACGATTCACTTCTCGAAAAGCTAATCAACTTGTATCTTATCTTTTTTACTTGGAGATTAGTAAATACAACCCTCTTGGTATTATTTCTGGATCTATTTAGAGTAAGTTGTTGTTTTCTTTATTGTTGTGTTTTTTTTATCCTCAAGTCCTATCAAAAAGTTGTTTTTCCTATAACAACTATACAAGTCCCTTTATAAAAGCTGTAGTAGCCCCAAACAAACCCTTAATCTGGGCAAGCTTATTGTTTATATACGCGGTAGGCATGCAAGATGAGTATTGCAAAGAAAATGGCATTAATGGTTGTGACTGGCATTGAGCTTCATTTTGATTATTTTGTGTTTACTGGATGCTGACGTTATGAATGGGCCTCTAATGCTTGATGTGGGCGCGTCGTGATTTAGTCTGAAGCTGGTAAGCTATACTGAACTAGCACTAGAAGCTGAAGGAAGTTCCAACAAACTCAGATTTTTTGGTACTTAGCTGTTCAATTAAAAGAAAAAAAAATTGTATGAAGTAGACATGGTGTTTACAGTAAATGTCAATATATGGTTTGATGCTTTTAAGAATTGCGAAAGTTTTTTGGCATAAATAAATACAAATAAGAAAAAAAATGAAAACTTTATTAGTGATTTATAGTTAATGTGATAGTGTTTGGGAAGGTTTTTGAGGAGGTACTTGAGTTGGTGACAGTTCCTGGTTGAGTAAAGGGAAAACTACCATCTAACCTTTTTATTGGTCTGATTTTTGGTTCTAATTATTTTCATTTAAGACATCAAAACAATTTATTGCTTCTGTTTGCTCATTTTCCAAAAGTAGTTATCCTTAAAACCCGAAAAATATTTAGCTCGCTATGAGTCCTCCATTTCCAAGCATGGCTTTAAAATTGGGTTGTGAATATTTAGGCCCACAATAGACCATCTCACCCAAACTTATGTGCTGTATCAAGGCTGCCAGGTCAGATTGTTAAGCGGCCTGTTTGAAGGGTGCACAATCTAGCTGCATATGCATTGTTTCTTAGGGCCCATTTGGGTGCCTAAGATGGTGAACACATTATGAAAAACAATGAAATTTACTGGACACGTTGTTAAGTTGGTTGTAGTTGTGAACCAACATTGATTTTAAGCTTCTCAAACTGAGATTTATTGATTTTGTTTTCACATGCAAAACGAGTGAAAATGAAATATTTATTTTCAAAACTAACTTTTCTATTTATATCTACAATGTGTCTCTTCATGTGTGAAAATTGTGTTGTTGTTTTGCAATTAGCACCCATCATCATTTCTTCTAATTTGTTTCAGACGATATGAGTTAAGGCTCATATGGTTGTTTTAATCGTAATTTGGACTTAGCAATGTGCTTTTAACGTGAACCTTAGCAATAATTGTGTTGATACGGTCTTTTTATTGCTATACAGGAGTGTTAGGACAAAGGAGATGGAAGCTGAAATCAGAAATTAAGCTTGACACTGAACTTGTGAAATTATTGCACAAAGACGTAACTGGAATGGAAAGATCTGCTGCTCATGAATTTTTTCTTACCTTGGCAGCTTGTAATACTGTCATTCCAATAATTTCAAGTTCATCGTCCAGTTTATATGATCTATCATCTGATGAAGTTGTGTCTATTGAGTACCAGGGTGAGTCTCCTGATGAACAAGCTCTAGTTGCTGCTGCTTCTGCTTATGGATTTACTCTCATTGAACGCACATCTGGTCACATTGTTATTGATGTCAATGGTGAGATGCTTAGGTAGGCAATGTTTTCCTCATTTATTTCCTTCACACATACGTTATTCAGGTTATGCCATCATGGTTGTCTCATTTTTATCTTCAAAATTTGGCATTGATACTAGTTTGTAAATCTCAATGTTTAAATCAGGTTAGATGTACTTGGCCTCCACGAGTTTGATAGTGTGCGGAAGAGAATGTCTGTGGTGATCAGGTTTCCTAACAATGCCGTGAAGGTTCTGGTAAAGGGTGCTGATACTTCAATGTTAAGTATTCTTGACAATCAGATTGACGGTTGCAGTAATGGAACTGAGTCTGCAAGAATAAGAAATGTGACTGAGAATCATTTGAATGATTATTCCTTACAAGGCTTGCGGACCCTCGTAATTGCTGCAAGGGAACTTAATGGTGCCGAATTGGAGGAGTGGCAGGTGAAGTATGAGGAAGCCAGTACTTCATTAAGTGAGAGAGTAACCAAGCTTCGTCAAGCAGCTGCCCTTGTAGAATGTCAATTAAATCTCCTTGGAGCTACTGGGGTTGAAGACAAATTGCAAGAGGGTGTGCCTGAGACCATAGAATCCCTTCGACAAGCTGGCATCAAAGTTTGGGTTCTCACAGGTGACAAGCAAGAGACTGCAATCTCTATTGGTCTATCTTGCCGGCTCCTGACTGGTGACATGCACCAAATTATTATCAATGGGACATCTGAAGATGATTGCAGGCGCCTTTTGGCTGATGCAAAGGCAAGATATGGAGTGAAACCTTTGATTTACACCAATGGATGTGGGAAACTGAAAGAGGGTGAATTTCTCGATTCTACTGAGAAATTAGTAGGCTCCAGAAATCTTCCACTTGCACTTATTATTGATGGAAACAGTCTTGTTTACATCTTGGAGAAAGAACTCGAACCACATGTATGGATTATTCTCTATTAACTTGAATTTTGGTGTGGTCATGCTTTCTAGGTTCTTCTTTGAGATTCAACTTTATTTTGTACGGTTGCTGAGAATGATCTCATTATATATGTTCTTTTGCTTTTGCAGCTATTTGATCTGGCAACATCCTGTAGGGTTGTACTTTGCTGTCGTGTTGCACCCTTGCAAAAAGCTGGAATTGTGGATCTTATTAAAAGCAGGGCAAATGACATGACTTTGGCAATAGGTGATGGTGAGTTAGTTGAACTTATGAAGTTGGTAGAATTTCCCCATTGGACCAACTTCTGTAATCTAATTCTTTTCGATCTTTAATGTTGCTATTCATATTGGATCCTTGATATTCTGTTAAGAAAAACCCGTCAGGCTTGGCTGGTCGAATTGCAAACTGATTCTTAAAGCCAGCCTGAAATAAATTAGTACTCATCTCTTAAACTTTTATTATGAAGGAATGCTTGCTGCTTTCCAAATTCTATTTGTCCTGCAATTGCAGTCATTCTCAATGGATTGTCATAAGAAAACACCGCATGTCAATTGCTTGTCATCCAATCATTTTCTAGCCCAAGCATGGGTAGCCTGATTTGAGGTGCTGATGAATCTTATATGTCATACTCGTCATAGTATTCTTCAGTTCAGATCTCGAGGTAATAGTGCATAAACGTTGTTGAAGAGTGGCTCCCTTCTTAATTTTGTGATAACTTGGATCACTATCGTTTAAATTCTTGTAAAGAGTAATGAGGAGCTTTCGCAGTTATGAAGTGCCTTTTTTTTAATTCTTTCTGAGTGACTTTTTTCCAAAGAACATGGTGATCAGTACAATGCTTTTTTTAGTGGCCTGGTTTTGTGCTATGTCACACAGCTTAGTTTTTTTTTTTTTTAATCTCGCGTAGTTGGAAAACTGATGAGAGCTTCTAAAGCTGGAATTTGTTTGGGGTAGGGCTTGTTGTCAAGAATGTGTTTTGCCACAGAAAATTAACTTTTGTCATCATCTAGATATTGTAAACTAACAGCTGCATTTTGCAGGAGCAAATGATGTTTCAATGATCCAAATGGCCGATGTTGGTGTTGGGATATGTGGTCAAGAAGGTCGGCAAGCAGTCATGGCATCCGATTTTGCTATGGGGCAGTTTCGCTTCCTCAAAAGATTGCTTCTTGTTCATGGACACTGGAACTATCAGCGGGTCGGCTACTTGGTTTTGTACAACTTCTACAGAAATGCTGTTTTTGTGCTAATGTTGTTCTGGTATGCATAATGACTTTAAAAACAACCAGCCTATCTTCTGCTGATAACACCAGAGGTTGATTTTCCAATGGTTTTCTTCTAATCATAGAAAAATTTAGATGCTTAATTATTGTTCTTATCAGAATCTGATATACCAGTATTATATATTGTTTTTGATATTACATTTTTGTAGATAGGTTTTACTATATACTTAAACATGGACAATGCATTTAGGCTAGAACATACACGTTGTTGAAGTCTAAAAAAATATACTAGTCTCGGCAACAAATTTTATTTATACTAATTAAACCTATGTTACTAATAATCATAACCAGCATATATGGTCCTGTCTTTTAAGATATGTAGATTTCCTTGAGAAATGAGAAATAGAGCAGTAATAGTTGTATTTCACGTTTGTAATCAACTTTTGTCTAACCAAAATAAGAGATTTTGTTGAATAAATGAAAGATAATCTATGTTGCACGGATACTCTTATTTACGAGGCGTGCTGTATCGGACATGTGTCGGATACGAATACGCCTCCGATACGGCACAGATACGTGTCGGATACGGCTTTGCCGTGTCCAATTAAAATATTATTTAAATTTGACTGGACACGTGTGTCCTATTAAAAAAAAATGGAAACGCAATTTACCCTATTCTTTTCGGCTTTCCGGCATTTCCGCTCAATATCCATATTCATTTATGCGGCTGAAACATTTCAAAGAGCTAGGTTTTTCGTTTCCACACAAGTGTTCGTCTTCTTCGTTATAATTGAAGAAGCGGCTCGATGACGAGAGCATAGAAGCAAACAGGATCATCCTTTGTCGATAAAGAGGCTTGACGACGCAAGCAAATCGATATGATCATCCTTCGTCGACGGAGCGGCTCGACAACGTGAACAGTGAAGGCGACGTGAGCAATGAAGGTTCGTTTTCTTAATCATAGGCTCGGTATCGAAACTCGGTACTCGGTACCGCTTGGTACTGAACGGTACCAGAACTCAGTATTGCTCGGTACTGCTATATCGAGCGGTACTGAAACTCGGTCCCGCTCGGTATTGGAACTCGGTACCGCTCGGTACTGTAACTCGGTATTACTCAGGTCGAACCCCGCCAGGGGGCAGGCGCGCCCCCTTGGACCCCCGGCAGAGTCGCAACATATCTACACTTTCACTTAAATTTTTTCATGTTTCAAATTCATATGTTTTAATTTGTATAGATCTTTTGTAGGATAATGAGTCTTAGTGGAGTAGGAATTGGTTCTGAAGATGGTCAATCATAAATTAATATTAAAGATAACAAACCTCTATTATGTTACAAAAATAGGTAAAACATCAGAAGGGGGAGGCAATATTGCATTCAAATGCAATTTTTGTAATGCAACATACAAATGATTATATTATAGAGTGAAAGCTTATTTGTTGAAGATTAGTGGTCATGGAATCAAAGTTTGCCCGAAGATAAGCTCATCACAAATGGCTGAATTACAAAGAAAAATCAGTGAAGCTGAGCAAATGAGTAAAAAAGAGCTTCCAAAATAAATTCCACTTCCGAGCACTCATGATTCATATCCTTCATCATCTTCTTCAATTAGATGTGATGACAGTGCTGTAAACAAAGGGCCTTTTAGAATGGAGGGATTTGAACCAAAAAGAGGAAAACATGTTGTAGATAGTGCTTTGGAGAAAGCATTTAATTTACAAATGAGAGAACAACTATACGGGGAAATAGCTAGAATGTTTTACTCAGCTGGACTTCCTTTCAACCTAGCAAGGAATCCACATTACAAGAATGCCTTTACATACGCATGCAATAACAATCTTGCAGGATACGTGCCACCAGGATATAATGTCATTAGAATGAAGTTGTTGCAAAGAGAAGGATAATATTGAGAAGTTGCTCGAGCCTACTAGAGGAGTTTGGAAGGAAAAAAGAGTTAATTTAGTTTGTGATGGGTGGACAGATCCACAAAGAAGACCACTTATCAACTTCATGGTTGTAACAGAGAGCTATCCTATGTTTATCAAAGCTATGAACTGTGAAGGACAGTACAAGGATAAGTTCTTCATTTCTAATTTAATCAAAGAAGTTATCATGATGGTGGGGCCTTCAAACATCATTCTGGTCATTACTGACAATGCACCTGTTTGTAGAGCTGCATGCCTACTTGTAGAGCAAGCATATCCTCATATTTTTTGGACACCATGTGTTGTGCATACACTTAATCTTGCTTTGAAGAACATTTGTGCAGCTAAGAATACCGAGGCAAATGAAATCACCTATAATGAATGTCATTGGATCACAGTGATTGTTGGAGATGCAATTGTAATTAGGAATTTTATTATGAATCACTCCATGAGACTCTCTATGTTCAATGATTTCTTTAATTTAAACATGCTTGCAGTTGCTGAAACTCGGTTTGCCTCAGTTATAGTGATGTTGACAAGGTTCAAAAAAATAAAAAATACTCTTCAAGCTATGATGATCAGTGACAAATGGTCATGTTATATAGAAGATGATGTTGGAAATGCTAGGTATGTAAAAGAGAAGCTTCTAGATGATTTATAGTGGGATGAGATTGAATACATCATAAATTTCACAGACCCAATTTATGAGATGTTGAGAGTAGCTGATACAGATAAGTCTTGTTTACATCTCATTGGGATTCAATGCTAGCCAAAGTAAAAGAAATTATATATAAACATGAGAGGAAGGCACTTCATGAAGACTCAAGCTTCTGGGATGTTATTTATGCTATTTTAGAAGATAGGTGGAGCAAAAGTAATACACATTTACATTGTTTTGCTCACTCACTAAATCCCAGGTAAATTCCAACATTTTTTCATTATGAATTCACAATTTATTATTTTGTAATTTCATCATTTTTTCATTATTTTATTTTAATGTTATTTGAAGATATTCAACTAAAGAATGACTTCAAGAGGATCCTCAAAGAGTTTCTCCACAGAAAGATTTAGAAATTTCAAATATGAGAAAGACGTGTTTTAAGCGTTATTTTCCAAATGAGGAGGAGAGAAGAAGTGTCAATATTGAGCTTGCTAAATTTTTTGGTTATTTAGAGGACTTTGGTGACCAAGAGTCATTGCGTGATAGGTGGAGAATTGATCCGAAAATGTGGTGGTTTATACATGGAGCTTTAGCACCTCTACTTCAAACAATCGCCATAAAATTGCTTGGCCAAGTTTCATCCTCATCCTGTTGTGAAAGAAATTGGAGCACATATTCATTCATCCAATCAATGAAGAGAAATAAAATTACTCCACAATGGGCTGAAGATTTAGTTTACGTGCATACAAACATTCGGCTTCTCTCAAGGAAAACTCCAACTTATATGGAGGGAGACAACAGGATGTGGGATGTTGCTGGGGATGGATTTGAATCTCTTGAGAATATGGGAATATTAGAAATTGCTAATCTTTCACTTGATGAGCCTGAATTAGAAGCTATGATATTTATTGAAGATGATATAGAAACTCAAAGACAAACCACTGAAGAAGCTAATCCTATCATTCATTCTATTGATTAGTTGAAATTTCATGTGCTGGACAATTTATCTTTTTGTTTTTGTTGTTGTACTAGACATTTAAATATTTAATGCTTATTTTTATTCTAATTTTTTTGTCATTTCAAATATTACTCTTTGATTACTTTCTTAATTTTTATGTATTATTTATATATTATAATATCGTATCCGCGCCGCATCCTGTATTTTTAAGAATTGGCGTGTCCCGTTTTCGTATCGTGCCGTATCCGTATCGTCATATCTGTATCGGTGCAACATAGAAGATAATTGAAGCAATAGAACAGAAAATTTCTGTGAACTTGATAAAATGCTGTTCTGCGCTCTTTTTTTTATTTTTCTAATTTAAACACTTGAACTTAGGAGATGAGCTTGTGAAGCAAGCGTTAGGATTTTCTTTGTTTGATTTGTTTATGATGGTTTATATCTATAGGATATGCTGTGGGACACATTATGAACCAAACTCTGATAGGGTTTAGCTGTTATTTTTTGGGATTTGATTAGCACCATTTCCAGCCCTGCAATTCCAGTAAGGGTCGCTTTCATTCACCCAGACCTCCTTAAGGAAGCACTTTTCAGTTTCAGTGGTTACTGAATCTGCGGATTAGAAATGATCTGATAGCCTGAGGAATCAATCTCAAGATTCTTAACCATTTAGTTAATTCAGTTTAGCTCTTTGATAAGCTATAATGGTGCGTCATCCTAGTGATATGGATGGTAAACAGTTCAGTCCTTTTGGGTTCTAACTTGATTTTAATTTGTTTATAAATTGTTTTGGGACACACTAAGTTTTATGGGGGCATTTAAAAAATATTAATAAAAATATTTTTGAGAGTAAGATTCAAGATCTTAAGATTTTGATTTTACATGAAGAAGTTAAAGTTGTGGGAAAAAGTAGCTAATAATATTAAGAATGTTACAAATGATGTACTTGGAGAATCAAAAAGAAAAAACTCCTAATAGTAAAAATAGTTAGTGGTGGAATCAAAATATGTAAGAAAATATAAAAAATAAGAAGTGTTATAAAAATTTGTTTAGATGTGAAAGTTTGAAAATTTTGTGAAAGATATGTAGTTGCCTGTAACGAGTCTAATAAAGTAATATGCGTTGCAAAAAACTTAGCTTATAATGATTTATATAAATATATATTAGACTAAGAAGGGCGAAACATGTATATATAAGTTAGCCAAACAAAGAAATAAAAGAAATAAAGATTTAGTTCAAATGAATTATATTAAGGATGAAGATAAAAAATATTTTTATTATAAGAAAAAGTTCAACAAAGTTGAATGAGATATTTCGATAAGTTTTTCAATGAAAATTATGAGAATACGATTAACTTTAGTGGACCTTAGCACCCTAATTGGAAATAATTTTTTTTTTATAGTCATATTAATAAAAATGATTTTAACTTTTAACAGAGCACAATGGAGAAAAAGGATTCATGTAGCCGACCTCACATAATGGGATAAAGGCTTAATGTTGTTGTTGTATTAATAAAATTGAAGTTATAGAAGCTTTAGAAAAATGAAGTGTGAAAAGTTGTTCGACCTAATGATATTTCAATAAAAGTATGGAAATGCTTAGGAGATGAAGAAATTTTTTTACTTACAAATTTTTTTAATATTATTTTGAAGACTAAAAATATGTCAGATGAGTGGAGAAGTGTCGAGTGTGTTAATTCATATTTTTAAGAATAAAGATGATGCACAAGAGTGGGAATTATAGAGAAATTAAGTTAATGTGTCATACATTAAAACTATGGGAGAGAGTTATTAAATATAGGATACCACATGATAGTAATGTTTCTCAAAATCAATTTGGATTCGTGTCGGGTAGGTCTACTAAGCAAGATGTACATTTATTGAAAAATTTGATAGAGAAGTAAAAAAGAGAATAAGGAGGATTTACATATGATATTTATTGATTTAGTTAAAACCATGGGAGAGAGTTATGAAGCAGGGTTGTGGTGTGATACTAATGTTTCTCAAAATCAATTTGGATTCATTCCGGGTAGGTCTACTATGGAAGCTATACATTTATTGAGAGTTTGATAGAGAAGTATAGAGAGAATAAGGGATCTACATATGATATTTATTGATTTAAGGAAAGCACATGATAAATTTTCAAGAGAAGTGCTATGGAGAGTTCTAGAAAAGAAAGGAGTTAATAATGCTTATATTCAAGCCATTAATGATATTTATGCAGGAGCTAGTACTTGTGTTTAAACACAAGGTGGCTTGACCAAGTATTTTTCTTATTTCAGTTGGATTACATCAAGGATCAACCTTAAGCTCATATCTTTTTGCTTTAGTCATGAATGTTATCACTAGACATTTGTAAGAGGTTGTATCCTGGTATATGCTTTTTGTTGATGATATTCTTGTTGATAAGACTAGAGAGGGAATTGAAGATAAACTTGAATTATGGAGGTCAACCTTGGAGTCTAAAGGTTTTCGTTTGAGTTGATCTAAAATTGAGTTTATCGAGTGTAATTTTAGTAATAGATCTAGTGTGGAGATTGTGACTTTGGGCAATAAAGTCATTAGACATCTTGGGTCTATTGTTTAGAGTGATGGTGAAATAGTTGAGGATATTATTATTAGAATTCTAGTTGGATGGTTGAAGTGAAGGAATGCATCGGGCTTGTTGTCAACAACAACAACAACAACAACATCAAGCCTTTATCCCACTACGTGGGGTCGGCTACATGAATCCTTTTTCTCCATTGTGTTCTATTAAAAGTCAAATTCTCATTTAAACCTAATAAAGAAAGGTCATTCCTAATATTTTCTAACCCAAAGTTTTTTAGGTCTACCCCTACCTTTCTTAACATAAGTCAAATCTAATACCTCTACTCTCCTAACCGGGTCATCGAAAGGCCGTCGTTTTATGTGACCACCAAACCATCTAAGGCGACTCTCTCTCTAATTTTATCTTCTACTGGAGCTACTCCAACCTTTTCACGTATATGCTCATTTCGTATCCTATCTCTAAGGGTAAAGCCACTCATCCACCTGAGCATTCTCATCTCTGCCACACTTAACTTAGTATTATGCTTCTCTTTTAATGGCCAACATTCGGCACCATAAAGCATTGCAGGCCTCACTACCATCTTATAGAATTTTCCTTTAAGTTTGAGGGGTACATTTCTATCACATAACAAGCCCGATGCATTCCTCCACTTCAACCATCCAACTTGAATTCTGCTGATAATATCCCCATCTATTTCACCATCACTTTGAACAATTGATCCAAGATATCTAAAAACGTGTACTCTTATTAATGACTTGATCGCCCAAAGTCACAATCCCTTCAGTAGGTCTATTACTACTAAAATTACACTCCATATATTCCGTTTTTAGATCTACTCAAGCGAAAACCTTTAGACTCTAAGGTTGACCTCCATAATTCAAGTTTACCTTCAACTCCCTCTCTAGTCTTATCAACAAGAAGAATATCATCAGCAAAAAGCATACACCAAGGTACATCCTCTTGCAAATGTCTAGTGAGAACATCCAAGACTAAAGCAAAAAGATATGGGCTTAAGGCTGATCCTTGATGTAACCCAACCGAAATAGGGAAATACTTGGTCAATCCACCTTGTGTTTGAACACAAGTAATAGCTCCTGCATACATATCTTTAATGATTTGAATATAAGCATTATTGACTCCTTTCTTTTCAAGAACTCTCCATAGCACTTCTCTTGGAACTTTATCATATGCTTTTTCTAAATCAATAAATATCATATGTAGATCATCCTTATTTTCTCTATATTTCTCCATCAAACCTCTTAATAAATGTATGGCTTCCATAGTCGACCTACCCGGCATGAATCCAAATTGATTTTGAGAAACATTAGTATCACGCCGCAACCTATGCTCCATAACTCGCTCCCATAGTTTTAAAGTATGACACATTAACTTAATACCTCTATAATTCGCACAATCTTGTGCATCACCTTTATTCTTAAAAATAGGAATTAACATACTCATTCTCCACTCATCTGGCATCTTTTTAGTCTTCAAAATAGTATTAAAAAAGTTTAGTAAGCCATGAAATTCCTTCATCTCCTAAGCATTTCCACACCTCTATTGGGATATCATCAGGTCCAACAGCTTTTCCACCCTTCATTTTCTTTAAAGTCTCTCTAACTTCAGTTTTACTAATACGCCGATAAAAATAGAAATCTTTATTTTCATTTAGGGTGCTAAGGTCACTACAGTCAATCTTATTTTCACAATCTTCATTAAAAAGGTTAGCAAAATATCTCATCCATCTTTGTTGAATATCATCTTCTAAGAAAAGTATTTTTTGATCTTCATCTTTAATACACTTCACTTGAACTAAATCCTTACTACTCCTATCTCTTTGTTTGGCTAACTTATACATATATCTTTCTCCTTCTTTAGTATCTAATCTATTATAGAAATCACTAAAAGCTAATGTCTTTGCATCGCATATGGCTTTCTTAGCATCCTTACGAGAAACATTATATATTTCCCAATTATCGGAATTTTTAAAATTAAACCAATTTTTTATAACAAAGCTTCTTTTTTTTTTTATCTTTTCTTGCACATTAGGATTCCACCACCAACTATTTTTACTATTAGGAGCTTTTCCCTTTGATACTCCAAGGACATCTTTTGCAATATTCTTAAGATCACTAGCCACTTTTTCCCACATAATATTAGCATCCTCATGCACAGACAAAATCTTACGATCTAAAATCTTATCTCCAAAAATATTTTTGTTAATATTCTTTAAATGCCCCCATCTAATCCTAGAAAATTGTTTTTACTTATTTTTTTATTTTATGCCCCTTTATCTTAAAGTCCAAAACTAATAATCGATGTTGGGTACATAAATTTTCACTCGGAATAACTTTACAATCTTTGCAATCTAAACGATTTAATTTTCTAATAAGAAAATAGTCAATCTGGGTTGTACTATATCCATTTTTATAAGTGATGAGATGCTCATTCCTTTTCTTAAATAAGGGTATTAGCAATTGAAAAATCATAAGCTAAACAAAAATCCAATATGGTCTTGCCACCTTCATTCGTCGTTCCAAATCCATGGCCTCCATGAATGCTTTTAAAATCATCGACCTCTCTACCAACATGTCCATTTAAATCTCCTCCAATAAAAACTCTTTCTTCAAGAGGTATATTTTGTATTAATTCTTCTAAGTCATTCCAAAAATTTAATTTAGAACTCATATCCAAACCTACTTGAGGAGCATAAGCACTTATAATATTAACAATCTTATCATCAACAACAATCTTTAACGCTAAAATTCTATCTCCAATCCTATTAATTTTTTATAACATTATCCTTTAAACTCTTATCTATAATAACACCTACACCATTTCTAGTACGACTCTTACCCGAATACCAAAGTTTAAATCCTAAACTATCAATTTCCTTAGCCTTCTCTCCAACCCATTTAGTTTCCTGAATGCACAAAATATTTAACTTCCTATGAATCATAATATCTATTAATTCCATTAATTTTCCTGTAAGAGGACCTATATTCCAAGTTCCTATCCTAATTTTAGTTTCATGGACTAGCTTCTTTGCCCACATTCGTCCTTGATGTGGGAACCCTTGCCTATTTAACACTGCACCCGGGCGCCGTGCAGCGGCGGCCCTTGCACACTTGTCACTGTATTCAGGCCATACAGCGCGTCGCTTCCAGGGGACGCCCTAGCATTAACACAATTTCTTAAAGGATTCATGTCATTATTGTTCGACAAGTTTTACGCTGGCTGTCGACTACCTAACGCAACCCTCCACTTTTCTCATCCAGGACTTGGGACCTGGCAACGGCAAGAATAACAACATCAAGTATTTATTATACCACTACGTGGGGTTGGCTACATGAATCTTTTTTCTTCATTGTGTCATGTTAAGAGTCAAATTCTTTTCTAATCAAATATTTTTGGTCTTATCTTCCTTTCTTAACATAGGCCAAATCTAATACATCTACTCTCCTAATAGGGTCATCGGAAGGCCGCCATTTTATATGAACAAATCATTTAAGGCGACTCTCTAATCTCATCTGTCACTGGAGCTAATCCAACCTTTTCATAGATATGAGATAGAGATAGACCTAAAAAGCCTTGGCTAGAAAATATTAGAAATGACCTTTTATTAAATTTAAATGAGACTATCACTCTTAACAAGATACAATGGAGAAAATTGATTCATGTAATCGACCCCATATAGTGGGATAAAGGCTTTGATGTTGTTGTTGTTGTTGCTGCTTAAAGTATACCTTGTTGCATACTTGATTGTAAGTTGTGTTTGTGATTGATCAATTTTCTCATTTCTCATTTGTACCCATTACCGTGTAATTCTAGTGGTAGTGTCGCTCGATTCCAAAGGTTACCCCCCCCCCCCCCCCCCCCAAAACTCTCATCTCACAATGTCTTGTCACAATGTTCATGAGGATAACTAACACTCCAGATATAGACCTTATTTACTTTCAAAAGAAGAAAAAGAAAAATATTTAAAAATTAGAATCTCCCATACATGAATGCATGACTGCAGTTTCCTATTGAATTTTTATGAGATCTTGATTTGTTTTATTTTTTTATTTTTTTTGCAATGCTTCCATTCAACATCCAAGCCAGAATTATGATCGTGAAACGATTAATTGGTTGTGAGAAAAAATGCGGCTAACATAGTGTGAAAGAAAAAAAAGTGTGTTAATTCTTTTTATACCACTACTTGCTCTTTCTGTGCAGGTACATCTTACACACTGCATTTTCCACAACTTCTGCGTTGACAGATTGGAGTAGTGTGTTTTATTCTGTTATCTACACATCAGTACCAACAATTGTTGTTGGTATTTTGGACAAGGACCTTAGTCATAAGACTCTTCTTCTATATCCAAAATTGTACTGTTCAGGACATAGATCCGAGAGCTATAATTTGCGGCTCTTCTGGATCACAATGTTGGATACACTGTGGCAAAGTCTTGTTCTATTCTACGTGCCTTTCTTCACCTACAGATATAGTACCAGCGATATATGGAGTTTGGGTAGTTTGTGGACTATTGCAGTAGTTGTCCTTGTCAATATTCACTTGGCCATGGATATACAAAGGTGGGTATTGATAACTCATTTGGCAACATGGGGATCTATAGTTGTAACATTTTTGTGCATGGTGGCCTTAGATTCCATACCAAATTTTCCCAATTACTGGTGAGCTCTACCAGCTCTCTCTCTCTCTCTCTCTCTCTCTCTCTCTCTCTCTCTCTCTCAAATTGTGTCTGGATTCTTATAATTTAGTGCTTGTTGGCAGGACGATATACCATTTAATCAGCTCAAGGACGTATTGGCTCACTATTCTGCTGATAACTGTCTTAGCATTACTTCCTCGCTCTATGTATAAAGTGATTTGGCAGATGTTTTGGCCTTCTGACATTCAAATAGCAAGAGAGGCTGAGATGATTGGGAAAGTTCTAAACAATGTAGGGTCAAAGCTCGAGCAAGATGTCAGCTAACAAGGTCGGGTACTTGATTGAGATGTTTACTGTACCCAACATGGATGGATATCTATGACTTGTAGAGTTGGTCTTCGTAATCTTCCTGGGTGAGTATATCGCATCCAAGTAGTGAACATTTTTCTGAATCGATCTGTAATAGGTAGCTCCTTTCCATGTTAATAAACTGCATAAATATTTGTAGATTCTTTTGCTTTAGAGTTGAATGCATGAATCATAGAAGTTCTTTTTGGTCAATTGAAATCTTTTTAAGTTGTTATATGTTTGTTATTTTAAGAGCGCTTGTTCTTTCTAGTCGGAATTTTGCGCGTAGCAAATGATCAAATCTGTGCACTTTTGTAATTTAAATTTATAGGTTGGAGACTAGATGTTGATTCCATGGTTATAGGAGTGACTAGCAAATCATGATGCGCTTCTTTTTAGGGGTGTCAATATTTGACACAACCCGAAAACCCGACTCGAATCTGACCTGAAAATTACGGGTTAGGATCAACCCGAACCTGAAACAAGTTGGGTTCGGGTTCAACAATTCGACCCGTTTCAAACATTGGGTCGGGTTCAAGTTGACCATTTGACCCGTTTTGACCCAAAAACCCATTTTTGACCCGGAAACCAGTTTTCGACCCGTTTTGACCCGAAAAGTGGAGATTTACCCCCCCCCCTTTTTTTATCTGAAAAACTAGCAATTTTTTTCACGGCCCTAGGTCATTCGGGTCTTGTCGGGTTGACCCGGACTCGAAGCGGGTCGGGTTCGGGTCCAGAAAATTGTCCCGTTTGCAAAAACGTGTTGGGTTTGAGTTTACCCGAATAGTGCCGGATCAATTCCGGTTCGACCTGAAACCGCCCCTTGACCCGAAATTGACACCTTTACTTCTTTTGATGCCAAATAGCATTTATGGACTTCATATATTTTTGGTGAGGGCTTGCCAAGCGATCTCTCCAACGGACTTTGGGATTACACTGAGACTCTTCTTAGCTTTGCGTGGTTCGGAATGCCTGAGGGAGAGTTTTGACATCAGGAGACTGATTTGCGGTTGCATGCCTCTTATAGGGGACTTCTGCCAATAGCAAACACTCGTTAAGCTATTTGAGGGCACAGGAGGATGCGGTTTGTGTCTGAAGAGATTGTTGAGCAATTTTATCAGTATGAGAAGAAGATAGTGGTTCACTGTTAACCCTCATGCTATACCCAAAGGAAAAGAAAGGAAGAAGAAAGCAAACTGAAAATCCCTTGTACATAGCTCTAACCCGTTGGATCCCTAAAATCATGCCAAAATCCCGTCGATTCGGCATCATTCGCGTCGCTTCCCCGAAATCTCGCTGGAATCCCGTAGCTCGGCGCAGAATCCATCGCTTCTTCGTGATTCCTGCTCAAAACCGGCGACTCGCCTCGATCGAACGACCACATGCGTCGTTAAATAGAAACCGAACCCTTCTTCCATTCGCAGATACCACGCGATCGAGCTCCAGTCGCAAGCTCCTTCCTCCGATCCTCTGCTCCAGGACGTCGGCTCCCTCTGCTTCTTCAGCCCGAGAGACAGAGAGAGAGAGAGAGAGGAAGGGAGGTGAAGCACTTACCCGTCGACTGCCCTGGAGGACTCCGCCTCTTCGACGTCTTCCCTCCTAGTCTGATCGGAGCCAACGACGGGAGCTATCTCGTGTGAAGGGAACTCGCTTGCTGGGACGGTAACTTTCTCCCTTCCAGCGGCTTCTTCGGCTCCTTTTGGCTGTTCGACGTCGCTCCTCAGACGACTTTCCCTTCCCTGTTGGATCGGAAGTTACAACATTTTGATCGGAAACAAGAACAGGAGCTCGACGGCTGTGAAGGTAACTCCCTCCCTTTCGTGAGCTTCTCAGCCAAATCCCCTGAATCCGCCGAACAGAGGGATTTTTATTTTGTTTATTTTGTATAAATAATTATATTTAATTATAATTATAATTATTTAGTTATAATTATTATTTTTTAATTATTTATGATTTTATAATTAATTACAGTTGATTTTAATTAAGTAATTATAATTAATTTAATTAATTATAATTAAGTTTAATTAGAATTAATTTTAATTAATTATAGTTTATGAAATAAATTATTATTAATTAATATCAATTAATCATAATTCATTAAAATTGATTAATATCAATTAACCATAATTAATTATAAATTAATTATGGTTATGATTTTAATTAATTTTAATAAAATTTAATTAATTATATTAATTAATTATAATTAAAAATAATTTGTTAATTAATTATAATTAAGTGATATTAATTATAATTAATATAAAAAATGTCACTATTCCTTGCCTCGATCCTCGAGTCAACACCGTCAAAGCCCGCGAAGGTACAAATTCTCTAAACTCAGATTTCTCGCATCGTTGTTTGCAGTAGACCGGAAAAACTTATATACACGCCTTTATTGCGCGTGGTGGGATGGGACGCCGGTCTGATGATTACGACGAAGCGAGCAATCGCTTAAACTCTACCTCGGCATTCGTGGCGCACCGGAAAACCGCCTATACACGCCTTTATTGTGCGTGGTGGGAAGGGACCCCGGTGCGGCACCTACGGCTAGGCGGGGTCACTTATAAGTACCCCCGAGCGGGGGGAAAGCAAATTGTGTCATTTAAAACAGGTACCGTCAAAGACCCCATACACGCCTTTATTGCGCGTGGTGGGAGGAACAAAAAATCACGGCTGCGGTGTCCTCGTCAGAGGACACCTACCATACACGCCTTTATTGCGCGTGGTGGGAAAGGCCCAGTTTCTCGTAGTTTTCCCCTAAACGGGAGAGACGCCGGGAGGCTGCCGAAATTTCGGGTGAAATACTGCTACGCTCAAAGAGAACAAAGATGTGGACACATTTGAACAATCAAGGACTTGAAATTATGCTCAGAACTCAAATCAAAATGAACTAAATACACTTGAACTTAAATTTGAACTTAAAACTTATGGATATCGAACTTGAACAAGACATTGAACACAAGAGACTTGATGAACTACAAAGGACTACGCTCAAACTTGATTTGAGCTTAATTGAACTTGAACTCATACTTATGTGAGCAAAGACTTGGATCAGCTTTGGACTATAAGGAACTCAAACTCTGGCATTGAACTCTACTTGAACCAAATGGAACTTCAATCAAACTCAATCAAGAAGAACTTGATTTGGGCTCAGACTTAAGTTGAACTTAACAAGATTGTTTGTGGAATAAATCTTGAACTACAACAAGGCTTGGGTTTGAGTCTCATTTGACTCAAAAGAGTCATGATTCGAATTATTTGAACTCAAATTTGGAGCAAAACTTGAACTAGACAAACTCAAACTTGAGTTTGGACTTGATTTTGATGATGACCCAGAGAATTTCAAATGAACCATATAAGATCTAACTTGTATAGATTACAAGTGACAAGCTCCTAACAATTAGATTCATTTGTCTCCTACAAGTTGGGGGATTCAACATGCGATGAACTGAAAGACATGATGTGTTTTGAATAGTTCAAAGAGGACACTCCAACTATCAACATCAAAATTCAAACATACAAACTGATCTGCAAACAAACAAATCCTACATGTACTGTTGAAATCCCCTACGATAATCCCTACAAATGCCTGTTGATTGAGATGGCAATACTGGAGACCATCAATCAAAGACCTGTCATCTACAAACAAATACAATCATCAACCCACCCGTGATTGGTGAAAGGGTGGATTCGATGCAGAAACAATGGATCTTCTACAAAATACTTCCAGGAGGTCGTCGTAGAAGACATGCATCCCCTGCAAATAAAGAGGTCAATGAATGAATGAAAGTCATTCATTAAAATCTCAAATGGAAGTGAAATGTCGGTTCACTCACAAGCAACAATACGAACTCCTACAAGTCACTACAAAAGATCTGCAACACATACGATCTCTCTACGAAGACAAAATGTGTCAAATGCCACATTGGGTAGATGCAGAAAGACTTCAGTAAATGCAGTATCCTTATAACGACCCCAAGATCCGTGTAGCGAAAAGATTCATCTGATCGATCATTCATTTTTTTTTTTTCAGTTTCTATCGGTTTCCTCATCTATCCATCCATACATACATCCAGAGCCAGAGATAATTACATTACAGAAAAGAAACAGCAGCGGATACTATAATTCACATATAGTACAACAGAGTACAGACAAAAAGCATCCAAGAGGTCATATACAATAGCCGCACCGGCTACAAAAGAAAGCCTACCAAGGCTACAAAACAAAGAGCTACAGAACTCGACGGAAAGATCTTCAAGCTGGAGGCCCTGCACCTGAAATATTAACCACATATAATGAGCTTACAAAGCCCAGCAGGTCACCAAAGCCTACAACTGAAATCAAAGCACGGCGATTCTATCAATATGCAGGTCAATAAAAATCAAGTCAATCAATGGTCAATGAGTCTATGAAATGCGGAAATCCATCGTCAAATCAAATCCATCAATAGTCAATAGTCAAGGCAGCAGAAAACAAATCAGTAAGTGCTTCCTATCAATCAATACTATCAGTTCAATCAATCGTGTCGTCTAGTCCGCATCGTCTAATCAATTCATTGTATCCATATCATCAATCAAATCAATAGGGTGTCTGTATCAATTAATAGCAATCAATAGCGTCAATTAATTCAATAAGGGCCTCGTATCAGAACGTACTCTTGTAAATCAGTCAATCCAATTATGTTCAATGATACTACGACGGATTCAATAATGACGACGTACGATGCTACAGTAGGGAAATCATCTCAATCTGTAAAGCACTTTCCAGTCAATTATATCAATCAGCTCAAGTCCCAATAAACAATCGAATCCATACGGCGAAAGATCAATTGAAATCAAATCAAATCAATAGAATGAAATCATCAGGCCAATAGAAATCAAAGAAATCAATTCTACGATAAATCAAATCCATACAGCATTCAATCAATCCATCGATAAACGGCACGACGAGTCAATGTAATCGGCACGACGAATCAATGTATCAGTATATCAATAACCTATCAGGATCTGTCGTATCAATAATATTCATATGTCCATATCATATCTATATCAATGTCGATACAATCTATATTCATGTCGCTGTCGATATCTATCAATACACAGAATCCATATCAATATCGGTGCCGGTGAATCAATACAATCTATATCAATATCAGTGTCAATCTCTATGACTCAATACGCATGATCCATATCAATATTAGTGCCGGTATCTATGAATCAATCAAGTCGAGAAAATCAATCGGAAAAGCAATACGATAAATCAATAAATCAATAATTCCATCAAATCAATCAAACCAGTCTATACTATCAAGTCGATCAAATCAATCAGAAGGACAATACGATAAATCAACAGTAGCAAGTCGAACCAATACAGGATCAATGGTATCCATGAATCTATGAATCTATGCCGTCCATGTCCATATCAATATCAATGATCAATAATCAATAGTAGTAGCAATGCTCAATGATCAATCAATGAAATCAGTGAATCAGTACAATACAGTAAATCCGTGATTCCATGCACATCAGGAAATCCATACGATGCAATCATTCCATGGTCTTACTAGACAAGCACAAACGCTGGCTATGTTGCTGTTGTAGAATCCGTATTGCTGTTGTAGATGTCTATACGTTGGCTCCATTAATAAGAGTCGTCACTCTTTTGCCCGTCGGCCGCCCGTCGGCCGCCCGTCGGCGTATAAAACTCCTTATAACTCCCTCCATGATCCATGATCCATGATCTATGATTTAAAGGAAAGCCCGTCGGCCCACCATCCTGTACAGGTCAAGTCTATCTCCAACCAACGTTCAACCATGTTCCCACTTGTCTTTCAGTAGCAATCAGTCAATGCAATAATCGATGCAATAATCAATAATAAAGAAATCTAAAACGATCATATCAATAGTCATGCACATATCAATGCAATCTAGCAATTTCAACCAAATCAGAAATCGTACGAAAATCGGGCAGAGTAACGACAGTCGGTCAAATTTACACAAAAATCTCCAAAAATTACAATTCACCAAATTAATACAGAACGTGCACAACAACATTATAAGACTATTCTTCTACTGCTCAAACCAATTCGGACATCATAATAAATTGCAGTCAAAATAAAACTCCGCAGAACCAAAACGAACCGGACGAAATCCGCCAGAAAATAATCAAAACGTGCAGAATAATCACGTCTACAACATACCAAAAGTTACGCGGTGAAATCTTTGCCAGTACCAAACCGGGTACGAAAATCACTTACAAAAACACAAATCTAAGCACCATTTCGCAAAATCTCAAAATCTCTGAAAACAGAAGTAGGGTTCGGAATCCTTACAGCGAGACAAACAAAATATCCAACAGCAACGAACGACGAAAATCGCTCCGCGGGCCCCGAAATCGGACTTCTTCCTTTGCTTTTCCGCCCTTTCTCTCTCCTCAAAATATCTGATTTATAAAAATGTTTTCTCTCTCCTCAAAACGAGGTCATTTTCTTATATCATTAGTGGGATCGGCCCGGCCGATCGCCACATCGTCCCGGGACGATTAGACCAAAATTGATCGTCCTGGACGACTCCCAGAACTATTCTCAGGACGATATTTTCTACAGTGCAGATCGGCCTGGACGATCTCCAATCGGCTCAGACGATCCTGGGAAAAAAAATCACTTTTCCCAGCAGCTACAGCAACAGCAAAGGAACGAGGTCTCACAATCCTGAAGTCAATTTCATTCTGTGAAAAAAAAAATACATCTACCTGTCTACTTATAGCAATGGCGAACGTATTTTATGAGTTAAAGACCACAACAAAATGCATGGAGAATAAGACAAGTGCAAGATCCTACGACCTAAAGCAGGAGATTAGTTGGTGCACTACGATCCACCTACAGAAAACAACGAGTAGTGCACGACAATCTACCTGTACGAAGCAGCGAACCATTAAATTCAGAAGCTGCTACACCACGCCACCGGATCTGCAACATTCGTACTAGCAGACAGAAGGCGTCTACAACTATTCCAAAAGTACCCCTGCACATGCACTATAAATTGTATACACATAGGTACACTAAAAAGGGGTAAAAATAATTATAAAACCGCATGGGCCCCGGCGAGCGTGTTATTGGTATACACGTGACGTCTAGGGATGTTGCGCGGGTTGACTAGTGAATTCAGGTTCGAAACCGATCCTTCTATATGGGTCAATAAAAGTCGACAGGGTTCGAACCATTAAGCAAATATAAAGTCGTGGCGACCGGTATATTTGCTTTAAAATATTCATATTATGCCATCAAGGCCTACAACAATATGAATTCACTAATAAAGGCTCAAAGCCTACAAAACCCGATCCTCTGTCGACAGCCCGACAGAGTTGACAAGGTTCAATCCATAAAGAGAAATGACCCCACAACACCCCGATGATGGCCGCATTGATTGATTAGTTATCTCAACCGGATGGGTTCACAAATATTTTCAAATTTCATCAAAATGTCAGAAAATCTAAACTCCACAAAGTCCAAATCCAAAAAAAAAACCAAAATTCTAGAAAACTCCACAAAAATCTCAAAATCCCAAAAATATTCAAAATTGAAATCATCCATCCGTACTTAAAGCAAAAACCATCCACCCTCCGCAACAGTCTGTCAGGGTGGACAAATTCAAATAAACTCTAGCTCACAAAGAGCCAAATGCCTAGTCGAAAATATCACTATGATCCATTCTCAAACAATCTTTTGCCAGTAAGGACGTGGTACGTGTCCTCTAACCGGCAGTTTCGCCGCCAAATGGCACTGCAGGTAAACGGTTATGACCCGGGCCCTCTGAACCGAGTGGTTTTGCCGCCAAATGGCACCACAGATAGCGGTTATGGTCAGAGCCAATACGCTCCTTAATGGCGTTAAATCCTTGAGATATAAATCAATAGGATATGATCGATAGGGCACAAAGCCCTCTGTTAGCTAAGGTGGATTCAAATTTCTCCCCTTAGACAAACATTCACCCCAGGTCTACAAGGTCCCCTTGGACGAAGCAACCCATGGTTGCCGACAAGGATCCTTCTGTCAGGTTGGGTCGACTACTATGATGCACCGACACTTCGTTTTAAGAGGCAATGCAGTGTCGGACACGTGTCGGACACGGACACGCGCCCGACACGGCACGGACACGTGTCCGACACGTTCTAGGTGTGTCCTGTTTAAAAAAAAAAATTTTTAAACCGGACACGCGTGTCGGACACGCGTGTCGGACACGCGTGTCCGGTTATTTCATATTAAAAAAAAATAAAAAACAAAAAGAACACCTAATAAGCCCTTACCCTAATCCGGTTAATTCATTCGAGCGAGATCGCGCAGCCATCGTCCCGAGCAGGCGGAGTCGCTAATCCCGTCGAGAGGAGTCGCTGCCGTCCCGAGCAGGCGGAGCTTCCAGCCGTCCCGAGCACGCGAGCTTCCAGCCGTCCCGAGCAGAGGAGTCGTGCAGCCGATCGACGCTCCAGCCCGCACCGTCGCCTCCTGCTTCCGACCGTCCGAGCGTCCCGAGCAGGCGACCTTCCGAGCGTCCCGAGCAGGCTTCTTCCGACCTTCCCGAGCAGCCGATCCAGATTTCGGATCTAGAATTTTTTGCTGCCATTCGTCATTCGTCATTTCTCTGTAAGTTTGACCTAGAATTTTTTTCGCCATTCGTCATTTCTCTCAATTTTTTTCTCATTTATCATATAGATTTGTGTTCACAAGAGCGTGTTAATTTTTTCTGAAATTACTTTGATTGTTTTGGGTTTTGAAAAAAACCTTAAATGAAACCCTAGTTTATAGGATATGCGATTATTCTTGTTTTACCTAAATTAAATCCCAATCTTGTTTAAGTTTTTAGCAATACAAAAGAGAACTGAAATCGTGAATTCATAAGTGTTATGTTAGAAATATTTTTGTGTTCATTTATCATAAGTGTTATGTACTTATGTTAGGATAATTTCTTAACATCAAAATTAGTAGCTCGTTTTGGCTTTTGACCACATGAAGGAGTGATATTGAAGGCCAAAGACCAACATCTGAATCTAATTCTATCATTCCCTCTATTGAGTAGTTGAACTTTCATATTGTACTAAATAGTTTTTTGGTTATATTTTTGTGGTTGTACTAGACATTTTGTACTAAACATCTTTATGTTATGAGCTAAACAAGTTATCATGACATTGATTTAATATTGCTTGCCATTTTTAATATAATATTACCTTAATTTATATATATTATATTTAAAATTATTATGCCGTGTCCACGCCGCACCCGTGTCCTATATTTTTAAAAAATGCCGTGTCCCGTGTCCGTGTCGTGTCGTGTCCGTGTCGCCGTGTCCGTGTCCGTGCATCATAGGTCGACTACCTAACCAGGGATCACGATGGCCCGGGATGACAGAACCATGGGATCTTGATCGGGTCTATCATCCATTCCCCCACCATCCGCTCTAAGTGCTAGATGGTGAATTTTTTATTTTAAATATTAAATCTTTCCAAATATCAAACTCTCCAAATTCCCAAATCCAAATTCAGTTCTCAAATACCCAAATCAAAACCTAATTTCCAAATCCAATTTCTACCAATATCCTAAACCCATTGCTGCTACTATACGCTTGATACTATATATCTATGGATATAATGTATCTGATTGACGACTAGCCTTAATCGAAAGTTTTCTCTCGTGATCGGGAGGGGTAATTAACTATAGGGGCTTGCGCCTATAGGAAACCAGAACTCAGATCATAAAGTCCTCACAAAATGAGGGCGAAATCTCTGGGTAGTGTCTTATCTACAAACCCATCTGCCTTCCAAAATTTACCTCGGAACTTATTCAGTTAAAACTCCCTCGCTCAAATAAGAAAAAAATTGCATTGCGGGGAGGCCGGGGCCGAATTTTCGGAGCCCACATTCACTTTATAACTTTTTTGGTGTTAGGGAGCTAACATGAAGAGCACCACCTCTAGAATGCTTTTGTTTTGGCAGGAGTCTACCACTTCACTGGACTGGATTTGATTTCTAGTTCTGGATAGAACTAAGTTAAACCAAACTAAATTGGATCTTATTAGGCTTACTAAGTTGAACGCACCTGATTAGGCAGACCTATTAGCATTACAAATTTGTCGATTGTGATTCAGCAAATAAGTATAAATGAGCTTGAAGTTGGGATCTTTGTGATTTTATTTCTGTGTGAATTGTTTTTCACATGCTTATTTAACTTATATCAAAAACTTGACCAACCTTTTTTTTAAGGTTACTTCTAATGTGTATTTTTTTGGGTGCCAACTAATTGTTGATTCAGAACATTATTAAAACCGCTGGGAGAAAAGCACTTCCTTAATCATGTTCTCTCTATCTCATGGCGCCTTATCAAACTGTTTCTTAAGCTTCGTTTGGGACAGCTTTTGTACTGCTTTTTAAAATGACTTTCTAGTACAAAAAATTCAAATTCAAAAAATTTTGTTACTAGAAAGCTGTTTTAGAAAGCAAGAAAAAAGCCGTCTTAAACAAAACCATAGGCTCTTTGAGGTGATGTGCTATGATATTATTTTGAGCTTTGACTATTGGAAAATCAAAACAAAGAAACTAAATGGCTTCGGTTGAAAAATAAGAATAATATTGATATAGTTTGTTCCTTTTGAGCCTTTATTGATACATTTTGACTGTTTACTTGATCAAATGACTTCCAGGATTGTATTATTAGACAGCTGAACAACCTGTGAGGCAGGATGAACCACCATAGTGCAAATTTTCCCCTTTGAAACATTTATTTCCCGTCCTTGTGACTATGATTTGTTCATAATAAGCTGATATTTCATAATTTATGAATACAGGACGATTTTACTTGGAAGGAGACAACAAAAGATCACCCATATGTAAACCCTAAAGGTCACAGAATTCCTTCTTGTCTGGACATCTATAGATCTGGATCACATCGACCTTGTATAGATCTGGATTTTGAGAGGAGGCTTTTGGTGAAGTTAATCTGAAACTTCCAGAAAATTAGGGTTAGTACATGGTTCTTTTTTCCCTTTGTGAGAATACAAATTTTCTTCTGCTTCTGCTGCTTCTTCCATCACCTTTTTTTCATTATTCTTCCATCATGAAAATGTATTTGAAAGCTGTATTGTAAATGATTCTTAGGTTGAACACTGTGTCTGTACCATTGTTCTTGATTGCTAGTTTTTAGAACTGTGTTGACTTTTTTATGGAAAAAAATTGTAAAATGATATTCTGATGAAAAAGTGATCATAATACATTTTAAATTTGAAATTGATACAATGATAATTAATTATATAATACATTAAAGTAGATCAAAAGGATCTTAGGCTTGGGCGGGCGGACGGGCGGGCTTCGGGGGCTTTATATTTGTGGATGTTGCATGATTAATAATTTAGGCTGCCCTTCTTTCTTTTGTTTTTTTATTTTATAGTATGAGTGGCCTTAGATTTCGTTTGTGATAATTTTTTTACTATTTTTAGTAAAAAAATTATTTTAAAAAATAATTAAAAAAAAACTTTCTGAAAAGAAGTCTTAAACTCTGCCCTCTTTTTGTGATTTGTTAGGAAAAGGTTTAGGTGATTCAATTTTTATTTTTACATTAAAAAAACTTATGATTTTGTTCTTATAAATAATAAAACTATTTCTTCAAATCAAAATGATTTGAAAAAAGACGAGTGATCTCATGCAATAAGTGAGGATAAAAATAATACAGAAAAAATGTATAATAATTTTTCAAAATTCGTTTTAACTTTCATTATTTTATTTAAATTTTATTAGTAAAACAAATTTAAAATAAATCTTAGATAGTATTTAGGATTCAATTGCGATAATTTTTAGCTATTATTTTTTATTTATAATTAGAAAACTGTTAAAAGTTTGTAAAATAATTATCCCAAATGAATCCTTAATTTAAGCTTTATTAATTTTAAAATTTAACAATCATATAAATTTGAAATTAGTTAATTTTTGTAAAATTATATAAAAAAAATATTCAATCTAATTAAATCTTACGTGGAACAACGTTAATAAATAAATATAAATAAAGAACAACATATTTTATTAGTTTATACTAAATAAATTAAAAAAAAAAATAAAATAATCTCATTATAGTGATGAATTACATATTTTATTAGATACATGTTGAGAAGGCAACTTTTGTTGGACTTGTATTAAGAAGAAGTTGATGGAAAGATGGCCATGTTGATAACTCTAATATTTCTAGCAAAGAATCATAGCCAATAAGATGACTCTAGTAGGTGAGGAAAAGATGATCGAGTAAAAAGAGAGTGTTGACTAACTATAAGTCAATGACGATGATCAATGAGTCAGTGTTGGGCTCCAATAGATATGACATTGGTGAGCATAGAGAGTGTTGGTTCGTCGAGGAGGTGATATCAAAGCCAAGATGAGTGCCAACTCAACGGGTTTGATTGGCAGAGAACGTCAATTGAATCAAGAGGGAATCTTGTCTAAGAATGACTTATGTAGAAGAGAAGGGTTCCCTAAGGTCATTAGGGCCCTAACAAGAGTCAGGATTTACTAAGATGAGCACGAGATTGAGCTTTGGACCTAGGTCGATCAACCATTAAAGAGGATTATAATTAGGATTTGGGCCCGTTAGTATAAGTTTTGGCTTTGGGCTATGGTTGAGAATTTCTTTCTAGTTCAATAAGGAAGCTTGGTCCACTTATTGAGTGTCGATTTATTCATTCATCAATATTAGGGGCATGATAGTCCAACACGATTGAGATGTCTTCTAAGGTATTCCAAGATCGAAACTAAAGCAACTAGACCAAAATTGGAACTCTTTGTTCTGAGTACCTAAAATCGGGATCTCTACCTTGAAGGGACAAAGCATTGACCTTCGCCAAGTTCTCTCTCAAATGGTCTAATCGAATAAGGGATGAATTGTAATATGATCATAACCTGTTGTTTGCCTTCTGCTTCTTTTTTTTTTTTTTTTGTACATATAAACCCCTATTTAAGGTGTTGATGACTACAAAGAATGAATTGTACGTGAAGTTATAGTGATGAGTTACTACATATAATAGAACGTGAAGTTTGATTTAAGCAATCCTTTGATTAACTAAGAATAGTACCATGACTTAGCTAAACTAAGCTGTTTGATTGATCAAAGTTTTTTTTTTATGCTCTCAAGAGGGATAAATTATTACGTATGGATAACATATATAATTCTTATATGTGAACTACATGAGCAGGGGCGAATCTAGCTTCTTTTTTTAGGGTGGGCAAAAAAAAATTTTTTGGTAGGGGATGGGCAAAAATGATTAGGATTGATAAAATTATGGCAAAAAAAATTTTTAAGAGGGGGCAAAATACCCAAAATATTCTAAAAAAACCCTCTAAAATTAAAAAAAAAAATTGAGGGTGGGCATTTGCCCCCCCTCACTAATATGGGGATCCGCCCATGTACATGAGTGCACAAATATATGCTCTTCAATCACTTGAACATTTGATTGCCTCAAGCTTCTAACCAATAAATTACTCTTGATGTAATGCATTGTCCTGGTTAATGTGACGACTCATTATGCAAATCTATCTGCTAACTTCAAATAACTCTTGACATAAACCACCAAACTGAGTGATTGACGTGATCGATTGATTCGTATTTTCACCTATGCTAATCTGTGGATAGATTCTTAATCAGATGTTAATTCATTTATAAATAATTGAGGCACGATAATTCATCTTGAAATTTAAAGATAATAACTTAATTACCCTCCTAATCATTCACATGATCAAAAAGCTTTTGATCAATGGGCATATTGGTTCATTATAGGTTTTACATGTGATTCATTTATGTTCTTCACATGATTCAGTTTGATACTAACAATCCTTTCATTCCCATAGGGCAAAATAAAGGATTCTCTTCTTTTGCTTTTAGCTTTTAGCTTTTATCTTTTGTTGAACAATACTTAATTGCTAACCATAAGCTGATATTTTGCTTTTCAATTATGTGAAGGTTTTAAAACTATATTTTCTAAATTTTTTATTTCAGTAGTTTAGATGGTTCTAGTAGTTTCTGTTATTAATTTAATTAATTTTTATCATAAAATATTATTAAAAAATTATTAGAAGCATGAAATAGTTATGAATATTTAATTGAAATTTAATTTATAATACAAATGAAAATTAAAGGAACTTTAGTGATAGAATTTTAGTATATTTTTTATTATCAAGTGATTTTTAATAAAATGTCATTTAAAATAAGAGGGAATTTTATTAAATATTACTGAAATTTTATGAATTTATATGACTAATACTGAAATTTTTATATTTATTTATATAATATGTTAGTCTTTAATTTACATTAAATAATAAAAATGTTAGTAACATTAATTTATCTAAAATGAAAATCCATTTTCATAAATAAAATTTGATGTGATTTATTTCATGGTGTCATAAAAATAAATTTAAAAATTTATGTATTAAATAGGTAAATAAACAAAAAATTAGTAATATTTATGTAAACACCCCTAAAAATATTTGAATTTCAGATGAACTATTTATGTAAACCTAATCAAAGAGAAGCTCTTTGAAAAATCTCTAAAATTATTTATAATAACACAATAATAATAATAATAATAATAATTGTCATTTTCATTGCCTTATTCAAAAAAGTTCATAGTTGTAATCATTAGAAGAGTTGCACCAAAAGGGTTCCACATCTTTCCTAACCAAATGACATTAATGTTCCTTTAAATTTTGAGCCCCACTACAAATATAATAATTGCATGGTTATTTCATTGTCATATTTTGTTAGGGTTATGACATTTTAGCCTTATTTTCATCAAAAAAAAATTTAGGGCTTAGATTAAACAATTTAGTGAGTCAGGTTCAGGTCCGAAGCTTTGACCTATTTAATTAGTTTGTTGGATTTGAGTTGATTCACAAACTGGATTGTGACATGACTTTAACCTAATTTGACTCATTTTTTTATTATTATTATTATTATTATTATTATTATTATTATTATTATTATTATTATTGTTGTTCTTGTTGTTTTTTTTGTATGCTATTTTTGCTTATGACAAATTATTCTAAACTCAATAATTTTTTTAATCAAAATAGGTTATCGGGTCGGGCTACGAACATTTGACTTGTAGTTGGATCAGGTTGGGGCCCACCTTTTTTTTTTTGTTTATTAAAGGGGTTAGGTACTAATTGTCTAAACTTAGACCAATACATCAATTCCAAAATAGACCTAAACCTGGACCATTAACCCATTTGACACCTTTAAGGTTTTATTTGAGATGGCTTTTTTATTACTTCTTAAAGTAGCTTTTTAGTACAAAGATTTAAACTTCGTTTGGAACTGCTTTCTTAATACATCTTAAAGCAGTTTTTTAGTATAAAAATTATAATTTTTGTACTAAAAGATGCTTTAAGAAGTAGTAAAAAAATCACCCCAAATGAATCCTTAATTTTTTATATTAAAAAACTATTTTAAGAAGCAATGAAAAAATCATCACAAACGAAGCCTAAATAAGAGATCCTTGCATCTCACTGAACTATCGTGAATTATTGATGACAAAGCCATGAAAAAAAAAATATTTGAAGTGATACTCTATGTTTTATAAGTTATAATAGGACACAAGGGCTTAATGAAATGAAATCCAGAGTTTTACATGTAATTAACTTGTATGTAGGGCCCAATGTAGTTGTGGAATATTACTATTTTTTTTCGGCCGATGGAATGAAACAAATTGATAATTTTATAAGCGTATAAATAAGCAAATTCATGATATATTAATCATGTCAAATTTAACAGAAAAATAATATTATTAAGTTTTATTGATTCAAAAGCGTTTTTTCAAATTATTTATATTTAATATAAAATATATATACATGAAAAAATTATATATATATATATATATATATATATATATATTATATCAAGTTTTTATCCCACTACGTGAGGTCGGCTATATGAATTCTTTTTCGTCATTGTGTCTGGTTAAAAGTCAAATTCTCATTTAAATCTAATAAAGAAAGATCATTTCTAATATTTTCTAACAAAGTCTTTTTAGGTATAGCTCTACTTTTTTTAACATAAGTCAAATCTAGTACCTCAACTTTCTTAACCGGGTCATCATAAGACCTCCGTTTTATGTGACCAAACCATCTATATATATATAATTAAATAAAAAAATGGAGTTAACAAAAGATGAAAGTATTTGGACTTTGGAATTGGATCGATGGAGATCAATTTAATTTTGATTTTTGAGCTCAGAAAACAAAAGCAAAAAAAAAAAAAATTTTGATTGAGTGCAGATGACTTAATCCTTATTAATTTTGAATTGAGCCAGCTGCGTTCGAACTTCTCGATATCAGCCATATACCAACTTGGGCAGAGAATCAGTGATCTATATTAATAAACCATTAGAGATTAATTAGTTTATAATGAGTGATTACTACAGGAGAAAGGAACTTAACTAACCATCAAGAACCTGCGCAAGGGGAGAGCATCTCCAGTAAGCAAAGTGGCCTCTCCCCCCACCGCCCCTCTCTCTCTCTCTCTCTCTTCAAATTGGCCTTTTTCGGCTTCTTCCTCACTTTCTCTGTACTGGTAGGAGAGTTGCCATTTTCTGGTCCTCAGGCGCAATATCTACACCGAAGCTTGCCTTGACTCCGGCGAACTTCAATGCGTCTTTTTGCGTAATCTCTCAGCTTAAAAAGCTCCTGCCTTTTCTTTCTCCAAGCTTAGATCTTTCTCCATTTGTGCTGAACATGAGCTCCCGACTTCATCTACCGCTCTGCTTCTTCTTCATCCTTCCGCTCCTCGTTCTCTCCGCGACGCCAACCCTAAACGACGATGTCCTGGGTTTAATCGTCTTTAAGGCCGACATCGAAGACCCGGATTCAAAGCTTGCATCTTGGAACGAAGACGACGACACCCCTTGCAACTGGTTCGGAGTCAAATGCGACCCAAACTCCAACCGAGTCTCAGAGCTCGCCCTCGATGGGCTCTCCCTCTCCGGCAAGCTCGGTCGCGGCGTTCTCCAGCTTCAAAACCTACAAACCCTTTCACTTTCGAGAAACAACTTCTCCGGCTTCCTCATCGCCGAACTTCTCCGTCTGGAGAGCCTTCGGAGCGTCGATCTTAGCCATAACAGCTTCTCTGGCTCAATTCCTGATGGATTCTTCTCGCAATGCGGGTCCTTGAGGTTTCTCTCTATAGCCAACAACAGGATTTCTGGGGAGATTCCTTCCAATGTCAGCTCTTGCTCCACCCTTGCAGCACTGAACCTTTCCTCCAACCAGCTTTCTGGTGCTTTGCCGGGCGGAATTTGGTCTTTGAGTGATCTCCGGTCTCTTGATCTCTCTGATAATGCTATCGCCGGAGAGATTCCGGTGGGGATTGGCCGGATGTTCAATCTCAGGTCGGTGAACTTGCGCAGGAATCAGCTCTCAGGGAACTTGCCTGAGGATATTGGGGACTCTTTACTTTTAAAAGATATTGATGTTGGCGGGAACATGCTCGTTGGTCCTCCCCCCCGCCCGCCCCCGCGCGCATCTCTTCCGAGCTCCTTGCAGAGGCTTTCCATGTGCAGTTATCTTGGATTAGGCTCAAATTCCTTCTCTGGTGAGCTTCCCGATTGGATAGGAGAAATGACGAATCTTCAAACTTTGGATTTGTCCCGAAATCAATTTTTGGGCCAGATTCCAGGTTCCATTGGTCATCTTCAAGCCTTGGAAGGACTTGACCTTTCTGAGAACAACTTTACTGGGAGATTGCCGGAATCCATGGCTAACTGCACAAGCCTTCTTGATTTGGATTTGAGTCGCAATTTTCTAACTGGCAATCTGCAACAATGGATCTTCCTTCTAAGGTTGAGAAAGATCAAGGTTGCAGAGAACAAACTGAGTGGATTTATTCAAATTCCCGCAGCAAGTTCTTCAACAATAACAGTGCTGGATCTTTCCAGGAACACCTTCTCTGGAAATATTCCGAATGAAATTTCAGCCATCCAGAGCTTGCAGTTCTTGAATCTATCCTCAAACAGAATCTCAGGCACTATCCCATTAGCATTTGGTGAATTGAAGTCCGTTGAAGTTATTGATTTGAGTGGGAATCAGCTCATTGGTAGCATTCCATTTGAAATTGAAGGAGCATTAGCCTTGAAAGAGCTATTACTGTCAAAAAACTCTATCAGTGGAGAAATTCCTGGAAAGATTAGTAGCTGTGCTTCCCTCACTTTGCTGTAAGTTTACTTAATTAACTGCTTTAATTCATGGAAGTTTAGACCTTTTGTTCATGAATTCTAACCAGGTTTCTACTTTTTTGTCCTTAGCACTTAACACTATTGAGCAACTCCTGTCATTGTCATTATTTTGTATTTTTGTAATTAGGCTTTATATGATGTTGGTCAACATCTTATTGTCTTCACCTGTTTGGATTCTACTTATAGGGATCTTTCACAGAATAATCTCACTGGCTCAATTCCTCCAAGCTTAGCCAATCTCACCAATCTCCAAAATGTAGATCTTTCTCTTAACAAGCTCACAGGAAGCCTACCAAAGCAACTGGGTGACCTTCCTCACCTTCTCTCTTTCAACATCTCCTACAACAACTTCTCAGGTGATCTTCCTGCTGGGAACTTCTTCAATACTATTTCGTTTTTCCTCCATTTCTGACAATCCAGACCTTTGTGGTGCTGCTGTCAACCGTTCCTGTCCTGCTTTCCTTCCCAAGCCCATAGTGCTTAACCCCAATTCCTCCTCAACCTCCACTCCCTCTTCAACCTCAGCTCTCCCTACTGAAAACTACCACCACAAGAAGATTGTCTTCAGCATATCTGCCCTTGTTGCCATTGCTGCTGCTGCCATTATCATCCTTGGTGTCATCACCATATCTATCATAAACCTTGGAGTGAAAACCTCGGCTTCGCATTCTGCCGCCGCAATGGCTGTTACTGATGACTACCTCAGACAATCTCCCACTACTGATTCCAGCTCTGGAAAGCTTGTCATGTTCTCTCGAAATGACCCTGAGTTTTGCGCCGGAGCTCATGCTTTACTGAACAAGGATTGTGAGCTTGGCCGTGGTGGCTTTGGTGCTGTCTACAAGACCATGCTCCAAGATGGCCGGCCGGTGGCAATCAAGAAGCTCACTGTTTCAAGTGTAGTGAAATCCCAACAAGATTTCGAGCTGGAGGTGAAGAAGCTGGGGAAATTGCAGCATCCCAATCTTGTTACTCTTGAAGGTTATTATTGGACTTCTTCTTTACAACTCATAATCTATGAGTATGTATCCGGTGGGAGTTTATACAATCTCCTCCATGAAAGCTCAAAGAGTAAGACTCTCTCATGGCAAGAACGGTTTGACATAATTCTAGGGACTGCAAAGAGCTTGGCTTATCTTCACCAACACGGTGTAATACATTACAACCTGAAATCATCTAATGTAATGCTTGATGATTCTGGGGAGCCTAAGGTTGGAGATTATGGATTGGCAAAGCTGTTGCCGATGCTCGATCGGTACGTCCTCAGTAGTAAGATTCAGAGCGCGTTGGGATACATGGCGCCTGAATTCGCATCTAGGACTTTGGTGATTTCCGAGAAGTGCGATGTCTATGGATTTGGAGTGCTTGCACTTGAGATTGTGACAGGGAGGAAGCCGGTGGAGTATGCTGAGGATGATGTGATTGTTCTTTGCGACGTGGTTAGGGGATTGCTTGATTTGGATAGAGTTGAGGATTGCATGGATGCTAAGCTCTGTGGGAAGTTTCCAATTGAAGAGACTATACCAGTGATCAAGCTCGCCTTGATTTGTACTTCACAGGTGCCATCAAGCCGGCCAGATATGACTGAGGTGGTTAACATACTTGAGCTAATCAGGTTTCCTCAAGGTACCTCAGAAGAAGAACTGAGTTGAAGTTCTAGATAAAATCATCAAATTTTTTGAGAATTTTATGGATCTGAGTAGGAAGAGAGAAAGGAGAAAGGAAGAATGACTGTTTTCTGGTGAAGAGGAATCCGGTTCTTTTTTCCATATGTAGAATTTTACACTCCAATTTGCTCGGTGCTTCTTGTTGCCGGATTCCTCTTCACCATGCTATGCTTTTGATTTGCTTAGTTTTGACGAGAAAATGTTCTCTTGTTAGGTCTTAGTCATGTGAGCTGGTTTTCAAACTTTCTAATTTCTAACGGTCTAATTCCCTTGAAGACCTTTGAAGCATCGGTGCAATTTTTTTTGAAAATTCTCTTGATTTCTGATCTTAGAAACTTGCCAAATTTCTCAAAACATATTCTATTGTGATCTTTTCGATAGAGTTTCATTATTGTACTCCTATTTAAGATAGGCGCTCAAAGCATGCCATGAAAACAGGGGAAATTATTATGTGCGGTCATACCGGACGTTGTCCAGAGGTGAATCAGGGCCACTATTTGTTGTGTATCAGTGCTGTGTACTGTTATGTATCGGAGTGATGTGGCGCATTCTGATTCCAGTGATCGCATGTAATAATTTCTCTGAAAATAGACCGATAGCTTAGAAAGTAAGGTATATGATAATTATGAAGGACTCATTTTGAATCATTTGATTGTTAAAAAGCAGCATAGGTGATTGCATTGTTATTGGAGTTTGGTGATATTTGTATTTGTTTTGCTGTTTATGGGGCTTTTAGTTTTTGAGTCTCTGAATTTTATTTCTCAATTCATTTATATGCTTGTAAAATTATGGAGCACAGTTTGCATACAAGTAAAAAACTATTTTCAATAGTTATGGAAAAAATTATATCAAACAAAATTTTAGATTTATGCTTTGTAAAATTATTGCAGAGAAAGTAACTTTTAAAGTTGTTGGAGAAATTAACTTTTTAGTACAAAATTTTTTCGAAAGCAGTTGAAAAATATTGGCCAATTGAAAATTATGTTTGTGATTTGAAAACAATCAATAAAAAGGCTGTTTAAAATGAAGTCTTAGGCTTCGTTCGGGACGACATTCTTACAATTTCTTAAAGTAAATTTTCAGTACAAAAATTAACAGAAGCAGTAAGAAAGCCGTTCTAATCTAAAGTCTTCGTTTGGGATGATTTTTTTATTGTTTATTAAAATTGAATTTTAGTATAAAATTAGGCTTCATTTGAGATGGCTTTTATATTACTTCTTAAGACAACTATTTAGTACAACAATTTTAATTTAAATTAAAATTTTTGCACTAAAAAACTGTCTTTAAAAATAGTAAGAAAGTCGTCCCATTGATTTTTGTATTAAAAAAATATCTTAAGAAGCAGTAAGAAAGTCATCCCAAACAAATTCTTAGTCTTTAGAGCATTCAATTTTTAAATAGAAATGCACTGAATTCTTTTCAACTCTCCTAAAGCACAGTTTTGTAAAGATGTTCAAATTTTAAAATTAAATTATTATCTAATTCTCTACAATTTTATAAAATGCTCCTAATACTTTTCAAATTGATAAATATGTTATGCTTTCTTAGTCAAATTATTTGACTTTAACAAAATATTATTATTTTTTTAATTTAAAAATTATCATTTCAGCCTTTCTTATTTTTAATTTTAAAATATTTCAAATATATTAATTTCTTTATTATTTATTTCACTTTGCATTTATTTCAAATATCCTCCACAGTCAAAAAGCAATAAAGAACTTAAAGACCTACTCAAAGATCTCAGCTCATACAACACTCAAAGGGAGCAAATAAATTTAAATTAAATTAAATTAAAAAATAATAATAAATCGTGCACGAATTTCTCAGCAGACGACTCACGAGACAATTATTAATTGATTAAAGATAAGATAAAATATTATAAAAATATATGGTTGAAACTATAAGCAATTTGATGCTGTCGGAATGGTGGCTTTATTTTCTATTGCTATAGTGAGATAAGTGAAATGGCACATTTGCCCCTTGTTTTTCGTTAGTCGAGCTTTATTAACTTAATCATATAATGACAAAAGACCTGAGACTGAGTGGTCAGAGACTTACTACTTATGCTTTAATTATAATAATATTTTTTTTAATTTTGTGATTAATTAAAATTAATTAAACAATTATTCTCTAAGTATTTCAAATTTGCAACAGAGGGCAGAAAAAAATATTAAATTATTTTCTTACATTGTGCAAATAAGAAATTTGCTAAAGCAAAGTCAGAAGTTAGAGTTAAATTGACAATAAATAAATATATCAATAAAAAAAGAACTTTTAATTATTTTAAATAAAAAATAGCAAATGATCAAATATAACACCTTATCATATAAGGAAAATAATTACTTAATACTATGTATAACCACTACACTATAATTTAAAATTTATATTATTTTAATTAAAATATATATACATATTTTAAATATTTAATAATAGACATATCTTAACAATTTTTTTATTAATTTAAAGATGACAATGACGACAATAATAATAATATGACTTTGGCTTCATTAGGCACAGTTTTTCTATTACTTTTTAGTATAAAAATTTTATTATTTGTAATAGATAGCTGTTTTAAGAAGCAGTAAGAAAGTCGATCAAACGAAGTCTTTATCTGACAATTTGGGGTCAGCTTCATTTTCTCTTGATTATGTCTTAGTAAGAGTCAGATTCTTATTTACATCTAATAAAAAATATTATTAAGAGTCTTTTTAGGTATCAAATTATATGAACATCTTTATTTTAAATAAATAATTTTGGAAAATGACACTTTTAATTTAAAAATAGATTATTAATTTTGGTCAAAAAGCTAAGCCTTCAATCATCACAATAGAGAAGAGGGATAATATGTATATTTTGTTGTATGTGAAAATGTGCAATATTAAAATGCTAAGCCTTAAGAAGACCACATGGTCTCCATGGTCTCTATTTGTAGTTACCAAAGACTTTTATTAAAAAATTATTATTATTAGGATTGGAGGGGCAGCTCTTCCTCAAACCTTGTGTAGTAGTGACAAAAGCCTGGTTTGACCTCTTCTTTTTGTTTATATATAATTTATTTATTATTTATATAAAAAGCACCTTAGAAGTCTGTGGAGTGAGAAAAATTATTTTGTGCGGATGTCGAATGTCATCTGGAGATCAGTCATAATGCACTATGCCACCTCTTGCTCGGTACCGCGAACGAGTACTGCTCGGTACCGCGGCTTGGTACCGCTGACGTGGCGGATTCTGATTGGTCTCCGGAAGGCGTTTTACGTTTGGTCTCCGCACATAATAATTTCTCGTATAGTCGCTCTTCTAAGTCATCGAGTCATCAGGTGGGTTGGTTCGAACTCGATTCATTAAAGAATTCACAATAATTGTGAGTTCAAGTTCAAGCTTATATTCGAGCTCAACATAGCTCGACTCGCAAGTTTATTGAACTTTTGATTTAATTAAAAAAAGTTTCAAAATTAATTTCAGAATAATGTAATAAAATATATACTAAATATTTTTAAATATTTCTCGAGTCCAGTTTGAACTTTCTAAATGAGCTTGGGTAATCAAGCTGAGTTCAAGCCTAATAATTTTCAAATGAGACGAGTTAGAGCTCATTAAATGAGCTCAAGTCAAGCTCGAACTCAATAAGCATTAAATAAGATTAATTTGATATGGCAAATATATCACAATAGCTTAAAATAAATTTAATTTTATCAAATATTTAAAAATAAAAAAAATTAATTCATTAATATCATAGAGTGAGAGAAATTAACAAATTCATATGAATTTAATTATACATTATATTTAATTCTTTAGGGTTTGGGATAATACTAAGTTAAGTGTCGCAGAGATGAGGATGCTCAAGTGGATGAGTGGATTTACCCTTAGAGATAGGACACGAAATGAGCATATACGTGAAAAGCTTGGAGTAGCTCCAATGGAAGATAAGATTAGATAGAGTAGACTCATATGATTTGGTTACATAAAATAGCGACCTTCTGATGACCCGATTAGGAAAGTATAGGTATTATATTTGATTTATGTTAAGAAAGGAAGAGATAAACCTAAAAGAATTGGTTATAAAATATTAAAAATGATATTTCTTTATTAAATTTAAATAAGAATTTGACTTTTAACATGACACAATGGAGAAAAAATATTCATGTAAGGGACAAAGATTTGATGTTGTTATTATTTGTATTATATTTAATTATTTTTAAATTATATTAACTGTCAACTAATAAAAAAATTTAAATGTGTAAATATTATAATTTGTACCAAATTAATTATAGCATTAAATGACCAATTAATTAAACAATGAAGGTGGAAACATGTCAGTGAGAAAATGATAGTGGAGCCTTAACATATTATTTGAATAGAAGAAAAAGAACAATGGAAAAAGAGTAAAGGCAAAGTTAAAGCGTCTTTAAAAGGATTGAAGGAGAAGACAATCATGTTATTGCTAAGAGACAAAAAGAAGTGCTTCACAGCTTTTAAGAAGAAAATTTTCAACAATATATTTGAATGGCAGAAAATAAAATATAATTTATTTGACTTATTTCATCAGAAATTAATAAATGTTAAAGTTGATAGAATTTCTGTCTTTTTTTTTTTCTAGGAAAAATTCTAACCATGCATGCCCTTCACCGTTCGATAGCCGCGATCTAATCTTGTCCGTCCAATCTCTTTCATTGGATTATTGTCTGATCATAGTTGTCAAATCTTTATTGGAGAACTACTTGTCTAACTATAACATCGCCTAACCACCATCATTCAATATTCACCGGCCAATCGTCGCTGTCAGTTATTTGCCTCCCACCATCAAATCTTCGATGTACCGTCATCACCATTGAACCTTCGATGTACCGCCATCACCATTGAACCTTATGTGCCTGGTCATCAATTTTGGACCACCGTCTAAATGCTATTGTCTAACTACTATCCTCGATTACTGTCATTGAACTCATTGCCCGACCAATATTGTCAGGATGTTGTCACTCACCCACAAACTTCCAAACATATTCCACCATATTTGCTATCAATTCTCAAAACTTTTGTAAACTTGATACCTCCAAGTTAAAAGATGGACAAATCTTTTTTACCAACACTCTCATATTATAATTATTCCAGCTAGACCACACCCCGTGATTTTTCCTATCTGTGAATTTTTCACGTAGAAACTTCGTTGTTACAACTATTCTTTTCATTATATGTTAGTGCAGATTTTCATACAAAACTAAGACGAAAAAACTCTCTTATTCTAATAACACGAATTTTATAGCATTCAACAATCATTACCACTAATTTTAAAATAATGGATCTCAAATTAATCATCAATCATTATAATGTCTATATAAACTAATATATTTTTTTGGATATTATATCATATGATGTCATAATAATGGATTGGTTTCAAACAAAACCAAACTATTTTTTAAACCTCCCAAAAATAATAATCAAAGATAATATAAACAATAACAATGTCTATTATCATTAATTTGCCACCTCATGAAGGTGAAATTATTCAACGTTGAGCATACTTTCTTAATATATTTTTAATATTATTTTGTATTGACACTTAGTATTAATATTATATTTCATCAGTACTTGTGTAATAAATAATATAATATGATTCAGTGTCGTTTTTATGGCCCTCTTTAATTAGATCCATTTATATTTATTTAATCATATAATTATTATTATATTTTTTTATTATGTATATTATGGTATCCTTATCTGTTCATCATATGACATTGAAAAAATTGTTTATAAGCTACGTGGTTGGCTTTGACAAAATAAAAGATAAAATCATATGATATATATTTTTATTTTTTATTCTTATAGTTTATTCATATGATATCATATTATATTTTGGTGAATTTTGCATTGTGATGACATATTGCTAATGATTATATTAGTTGTTGTATTAGTTATTTCATAGATTATGCGGCTTCATTTAGGGCATTTTTTTACTATTTTCTATCGCTATTTTTTAGTATAAAATTTTTTGAAAATAGTGGCCGAAAGTTTATCCCAAAAAAAACTATAGATACATAATATTCGATGTTCCATGTCTCATTCATATATATATATATATATATATATATATATATATATATAGTAGCTCCTTATAATATTGTTAATGTACACACTACAGGAAAAACGTCGAAATCCGGCGGTTAGCCTATATTCACCGGCGGTTTTTTTAACTACCAGCGGCTATACGGCGGGTTTTGTGCCGCCGGAAAAAATCGCGTAGGAAACTATCACCGGCGGTTTATGAAGCCGGCGGTTTTCCGACGGTTCCGACCGCCGGTTTCAACCGGATTTTATGCCGACGGTTTTCCGGCTGTGACGCCGCCGGCTATTTGACCGACGGCCTACCGGCGGTCGGTTTGCCGACGGTTTGCCGGCGGTTCAGTTAGCCGTCGTATTTTTTTAAAACCGCCGGTCTTCGCCGGTAGACCGCCGGCGGTCTAACCGTCGGTATTTTCGGCGGTCTAAACCGCCGGCTGTCCACCGTAGAATCGCCGGTGGCCGTCGGTAACCGCCGGTAATCGCCGGTAATAGCCATTTTTCCTGTAGTGACATATGCAATACTTTGTGACTATTATCTCATAACATAAATCTTTATTGTAGTTGTAGTTCATGATAATTCGTATTAGAGAGTTTTATAGATTTAATCACAATATGAGACAAATCATAATGTGTCACATAACTGGTTTGATCGATAAAATATGTGTTGTGAAATGTATACGCACATACTAAGGAGGTTATTGTTCAGGTTAAATATATTCTAATTTTTCAGAATGAGGGTGGGTTGATGGGTTTTGGTGGCCCTATTTTTTGAAGGAAAGTTTGAGATGAAGTGACAATATTCCTATCCATTATAGTTGTTGAGTGAAGAAGATTAGTGCTGACCACATCACCCATAGCAGTAGGAAGAAGATGATTATCAACCCTAGTGCAAACAGGATTAATAGTTAATTGGGGGTTCACTTTGTAACAATCCATTCTTAAATGCTCCAAGTACTTACAATGCTCACAAAAGGAATGGAAAATATCCATCTCAACATGTTGAATGTAACCAAATTTCTCAGAATCCAGCCACACATGTTGGGATAACGTTTGGTGACATCAATCTCAGCCAGCACACGGGCTATAGAGGGCCTCGACACAACTAAGGTCGCATTGTAGGTCATAAGCGACTTATCAAATAAAGATCCTAATCCATGAAGAATATGATTAGAAAATATGTGAGGATGAAGATTAGGAAAGATACCCAAATCGAGATAACTAGGCATCTACATCCAAGAAAGATGACCGTTTGATAAGTTTCATACAACAATTGTTAACTAAGTGTAAACGATGAGAGAACATGTCACTATAATCCAAGTCGTTCACCAATTTAATCAAATCGTGTTTCAGGTTTAAGAGGGTAATATTGAAATCACTATTGAGCTTAAAGTTGAAAAAAAACTTCCTAATCACATCAAGAGTTGACCTACGAGCAGAAAAATACCCAGCTAAGGCGCATTCGAGCGGAGCCACAAGATATAAGATTTCATCATCCGAAATCCATAAAGAAGGCAAGCCGCGATGTGCCGTGGTTTTGAGTTCAAGAAAAATAGTTGAGGCAAACGACCCGGACAGAGCATCACAAAATGAACGAGAATGCAATTTCTTATGAAGAAAACTTGGACCCTTCAGCTTAGTGGCTGTCACGACACAACCCGACTGGAACGAATCCCTTCGTGTCGGGCCGCGACAAAAATTTAAAATTCAGACAAACCAGAACTACCCTGACAGACTTATAGATCAATTCCTATAGCTCTGTCTTACAATCCAAATTCCAAAACTATTGCTCTGATACCACTTAAGTTTGTCACGACCCAACCCGACCGGGACGGATCCCGCTCGCATCGGGTCGCGACGGAACTATTGAAAATTCAGAATCTAGCTTTGGAATTTGCTTAAAAACTTTCTTCCAAATATTAAATAGAGAGAAAAATACATAGGTACTATAAACATCCAAATACAGAACAGTTCATCTATATTTTCTTTCATCAAAACAATCATATACAATACAATCCATGACTTCAGACAGAAATAACATAACAGAACAGAAAAGTCATGACTGTACAAAAAATCAAAAGTATAAAATACCTAATCTCAGATCAGACACAGAACTTTTAGTCAAAGACCTCATTCCCTTTTCCCATAACCTAAAAACCACGCAAAAAATAAGGATGAGCTAACAGCTCAGCAAGACATCACTCACCAATCAAAATAGTCAGAAATTCACATCAGAAAATACAATAGAAAATAGCGAAATCGTAGAACAGACAGAACAAATACTTGATCAACAGAAATCAAACAACTGATATAAAAAACTGAAGTCATTTCAAATCGGATATCATAAGGCTTTCAATTCACAGAGCAGACAGAATCATATAGAAAATCAAAAATCATATATCGGATAATTCATAAAACAGACCAGATTATCAGATATCAATCATCAAAATTCCCTGACCCTGACAGAATCTCAACGGACTCTGGCCCCTTATGCCTCCCTTCCCTGACACAGACATAATCTCGACGGATTATGGCCCCTTATGTCTCCCGTCGTGCTTATAGCACCAGAACATATCAGATATACAAAATTTCCGGAACATAACTTATTTTCAGATTTCAGATTTTCCCGGACACAGACAGAATCTCAAAGGATTCTGGCCCCTTATAACCCCCTTCTGATAGCATGCACACATCAAAACATTTAAATCAAAAAATCGGACTTCGTCAGAAAATTCGTCAGCGGCATAACGACATTATACGGAATTTACACATAAATCACAGATTCAGAAATTTACCAAATTATCACAGAATATCCACAACAACATTATGAGACTTTCATTGTACTGACGTAACATTTTTCAACATCCTGATAACTTGCAATTCAATTAAAACGTCGCAGAATTCAAAATATCCGGTAAAAATATTCCAGAAAATACTCAAAACGTGCACAATTATCATCTCAGAAATATACCAAAAGCTACGCGGTAAAACATTTATCAGTGCGAAATAAAATCAATTATTCGCTAACGGAAACAAAATTCTAGACAGAAAAGTCGTCAAAATTCTCGTTTCTAAAAATTGAGAAAGGCGGAATGTGCCTTACCTCGAGTCGATCAACTTTTCCAACTACGGCGACGGACGAAAACGGGTCGAAGTCGCTCAAAAATCCACTTTTCTTCTTTTCCCTTCATTTTTCTCTCTCCACAGCTTTCTCTCTTTTCAAAAATGATACTATTCAGATATTTATTAAGCAGGATCGTCCAGGACGATGTCTCGATCGTCCCGGGACGATCTTCTCTGGACTCAAAACATCCAGACGAAAATAAATTCCAATTTTCTTCGTCCCTGTACGAAACTCTCTGTTTGGTTTGTCCCGACGGTTCGTCCCGACACTTACAGATTCGTCCAGACGAACCATACATATTTCTTCACAATTTCTTTAGTTCGTCCCGTACTAAAGTCAGTTCGTCCGAATAATCAGCTTTGGAAGAAATCATGAAAGGGTTTTACAGTGACAACGACCGAATAATCAGGCGAAGGTGGAAGAAATCATGAAGAACCACAAATTGCCAAAATAAAAGAAAAAACAATATAAAGAGAAGGGAATAAAACACTTGCTAAAAGCAGAAATTCTACATGAGCACCACTCGAGGAGTACGACTCCCAAAACCTTAGCAGAGCTATTGAATCTTTTATAGAGAACACATTAGTATAGGTCACTACACACAATTAGGTTTCATGGCCATAGTTTGACTATAATTTACATCATTTTTTACATAAATAAATAGTTCTTAAGAAAAAAAAAAGTTTTATTACAATTTTAAAAAAAAAGCACTAAAGAGCTGTTTTAAAAAATAATAAAAAGTTGTCTCACATAAAAACTCACACTCATCAAGACCAGGCAACGTTGGATTGATTTAGTTACTGTCAATTAGAATTATAAAGTATGGGTGATGAACCAAATTTTATTTCAAGCCCACCACATCAATATAAACTTATTTAGCCTTTGGTTCACTAAAAATTAAATAAATGAAGCATTAATTAGAATATTATAATTTATTTGAGTGATAAAACTTACATTAGAATTTATGTATGATTTGCTATAAAAAAATAAGTTTCATTTGAGATAATTTTTTTTACTTCTTCTAAAATTATTTTTTAATATATTATTTTTCAATTAATCGATTTAAATAAAATATTGAACCTAATAAATTGTATTCGAATTTTGTAATTAATTAAATTTTCTACCGTGATTTTTTTTTTTATTTTTTAAAAAAATAGAGACAATTATGCTCAATTTCATTCCAAAAAATAAAATTACCTATAATGCCACGTGTTAAATAATAAATGATTTGGTACCGACACGCGGCTTGTAGTTTTGGTCTCTCCCGCCGTGTAAACGAACGTCTCTGATGGTATCCACGTAATCGACCTTCGTTCGCGGATCTTTCTCAGCCTCCTCCGACTCCGTTCTCCGACAACGTCTCCGACCAAATGTGTTAGCGAAACTGAGAGAGTGAGTGAGAGAGAGAAGAAGAAGAAGAAGAAAACCTCAGTAGTTTTCTTTTCTCCTCTCCCTCGAAAATGGCGGAATAAAACAAAAAACCCTACTGAAGCACCTCATCTCCTTTCTTGAAGAAACGAGTCTCTCCCCATCCCCGATCACGGTAAGATATGCTACCGCCGCCGATCATAATCACCACCGGGATCTTCCTCCTCACTCCAGCCCGTCATCAAGATCTCTTGATTCGTCATACCGGCACTTAGGGTTTCTGGGCGCCGCCATGGCATCCGAGGAGTTGCGTCTTGTCCAATCGCAGAGGATGGAGAACGGATCCAGCTCCCGGATGGTATTTCGCGATGACTCAATTCCCTTTGCCCTCACTGGTAGCTGCGTAGAACACCGGAAGTCCCGCCCCGCTTGCGGCTTCGTCATGGAGGGTAACAAGTTGTTCCCCAACGATAAGGGAGAGGTACGTTTGTTTCAGAATCAGGAGGCGGCGTTGCGTCGGAGCTTGTACCTTACACCTGGACGAATTGAGCGGGATGAGGGGAATGGCCGTACTCGAGGCTGGAATATTGAAGGCAATGGGGGTTCGGGGAGCGGTGGAGATGGATCGGATGGGGATGGGGACGAGGATGATGTGGAAGATGGGGTTGAAGATGATGAACTCGACGAAGGGGATGGCGAGGTTGATGGCTTGGTTTCTGTTGATTTGGGGAATGCTAATAAGAATAACAATAACAGCAGTGATAGTGTACAGAGTAGTTCGGAGAAGATCTGCAGTGACAAGGCAAACCTGCAGGAACACCATTCCTGTTTTGGTGAGAAAGGGGGGAATTCTTGACTTTGATTTTATTTAATGTCTGTTGTTTGTTTTTTGAGCATTTATGTGCGTTTTAGGACTGAGTAGAACAGTTATGGCCAAGGTGAATGAAATGAGGGGAAATTCAGGTGAGCAGCATCACCACTGTGAAGGAGGGAATAATTATGAGAATGCAATCACTGTGGTAGAGCCTGAGCTCTACTGCAGTCAGATTTTTCATGGAGTTGATGGGTCTACTTCTGTGCGAAAGGCTTTAGGAGGAGAAAATGGATATGGTTTCAGTGGCAGAAAGGAAGCTAGTTTTTCGGTTTATCCTGGAGAATCTATACGAGCACATCTTTCTGATCCTGTTACGTGAGTTTGTACTAATAGCCTTTTCGAACGTGACCAATATTTTTCACTCCATCTATGAAAGTTATTTATTGTCACAAGTATCTAATTAGCACTTACCTTCCTCCCTTACAGCGGCCAATTGGTTTGCTTAAATCAAATTGTTTTTCTAGTGCATGTGCACATCAGCTTTTGTGAAATCAGCATCATTACAACAAATGCTTTCTTTCTATATATTTGATGTAGTATAGTTAAAATCTACTGCTAAACGATGTAGTCTATCCGGGTTATTTTCTTCTCAAGATATTAACCTTTTTGTCTATTTGGAGTTATCAGTATTAATCTCAATAGTTATTTTTCATTTGGGACTATTTCAGGCTAAAAGTTTGCACTTTGTTAAGTTAAATATACTAAATATCTCTTTCAATAAGTAGAGAACATGGAGCCCTTCTAACTTTTGGTTTCATAGATTATTCAATTTTTTAATATGAATCTAGCTTTAAATTTCTGGTTGAGTACCTCATAATGTTTGTATACCTAAATGCTTCATAGGATGTGATTTATTTCAGAAAATTAGTCTCCACGTTGTTATTTTCAGTGTGCTACATGAAATAAAGTCACTGCTATTTTTACAAAAAATGAATGAGCTTCTCGACTAGCCCATTTTTTTTATGGTCCTTAAATCATAGAGTGGGTACACCTTACAATATCTATGTTAGTGATTTTTATTTTATGTTACAATAAGCTGACCCCACGTAGTGGGATAAAGGCTTAATGTTGTTGTTGTTGTTGTTGTTTCAAATGAATCAAAATTGTGTTGTGACAGGTTTTTGAAAAGCCATGTGGTTTCAACATATAGCAAAACGAAACCCAAAAATGTTTATTCTGTTAAAGTACTTCAGAATTTTTTTTTAAGATAAGATGATATTGATTGATTTTGCATCATTTCACTTTAATATTGAAGGGCTCAACCCCATATTAGTAGCATCTTTGCCCAACGCCCTTTCTTTTATTTCAAATATTGCCTACTTATCTCCTAGAATGTCTATTGATGATTCCTTGGGGTTGTGAATGTTTGGGTCCATGATATATTTTCTTTCAGCATCAATTAGTCCATATAGCACTGACCATGTTTTTGTTGGCCTTTGTTGGTTTTTATAATGCATTTGTTTCCAAGTTAATTTCATTTTTTTAGTACTAACTCTTTTTCGATCCTCATCATTACAAAAGAAAAAAAATGCTTTTTTTATATTTATTTATTTTTTTGTTATCTAGTGGTGTCCTTATGGATGATGCAATAATTCTACCTTGTGGGCATTCCTTTGGAAGTGCTGGAATGCAACATGTTCAAAGAATTGTAAGTTCTTTTCAGCACGCAAATTATGTTGTTTTCATTTGCATTTTAGTCATTATGTAGATATGTGCAAAAGAAAGAAGATATCACTTCTTGGTATTTATTATATATGTGTACCTGCATTGCTCAATTTGAGAAGTCGTTTAATGATTTTCATAGATTCTGCATAAGTTTTACAATACGTTTTTTTACTTATTGGCTATTTTGATGAGGACATCGAAGATCAACGACGACGATCATGTCTATTTATTTTGATATATTTTATGTATTTGATTTATTAGTGTTCTTTTTCCTTTTCTACCCTCACTTGAGGGCTTTATCTTATGTTTGCCCTAGGGGCAATTGTGTATTTTTATTTTCCTTCATGTATTTGGCTATTTAAGCATTCTCCCTCCTCTTAGAGAGGGGATGATGATTAATATGAAATTTTCAGTTTGTGCTTATGGATCTCTTTGTGAGTTCTAAGTTTCTCTCTTTGGATGATCTCTTAGTGAGTTCGTGAGAGGAGAGGCCCAAGTGGGGCAAAAACAATACCCGTCAATCTTGGTGGATTCCAAGGTTCGCGGTTCTCTTATCTTTCTTTTCTTTTATTTTCCTTTTTTTTTTTCTTTCTTTTCTTGCATCGAATCCCCTCCGCAATCTTCCCACCCGCCGGCCTCCTACTCCCCTTCCCCTCACAAAACCAAGCCCACCTTCACTGGTCCACCGCCCCCTTAGTCGCCCAAACCGCCGGTCACAAGTCCAGCCGCCGGCCAGCCCTCCCCTCTCCTCCTCCACTTGTTCCACCCGCCGGTCCACCCACCATAATCCTTCAAATTCGAATTTTGAAATTCAAATTCTATCATAAATACTTTCCTAAATTATCTCTATGTAATTTAGGAGGGAATCCTTGTTGGCAATCAATTTATTTTGAATTTCAAAACTCCTTCATATGTGAGTTAAGTTCCATTAGGAAGTTTCTTATTATTTGAATCAAATCTGAAATTAATTTCAGATTTGATTATAATTGCATTAACTTCCTTGGGGCCCACATATTAATCACAAAACCCCTCTCTCTCCTCTCTACATGGCCGGCCCCCCCTCTCCCTCATACTTTCTCTCTCCAATTTTCATTAATTGCTCCCTATTAATACTCCCTCATTATCTCCCACAATTCCTCCCTCACACTTAATTACTTTCAATGAGAGTTTGAATTCAAAATTCAAATTATTTCCCTCCGAATTCACCTAATATGAAATTAATTTCAGATTTACTAAAACTTCATCCTCCTAATTAATTTGAAATTGCTAACATGCCACATAAGCAAGGGAAATTAACTCCAAGATCATCTCCATAGCTGCCCGCCTACTTTTCCACTTCAATATCCAAGTGCCTGTGCAGCCAACAAGAGGGAATCGCTGAAAAATCCCCTCTCTAGCTTACTATCCAGATCCCTGGACAGGTTCTGTAAGCTGAACCTGAATATTGGAGCCTTGAAAATTGCTGTCCAGACTCTGCCAATTGCTGTCCAGAGAAATTCTACTTCTCTTCCTGCTGTTCAGCTGGTCGGGGAATCTTCGTGTGCTGTCTTGAAGGTTCAGATTGCTGCCCACAATACCAAGAAGGTTCTTGGTTGCCGTCCACTTCCTCTCCAGCACCCAAACCGTCGTCGAAGCTTCATATCTTCTATTTCTTTGGAGTTTTCAAGTGCTGGAACTGCTGTCCAGGTCTGTGAAGTTGCTGTCCAGAATTATTTCATGTGCCAAATTGCTGTCCCGACCCTCATTGCCGCTGTCTGAGACGTTCCTAGCTGCTGTCCAGCCCTTTTGGTTGACCTTCCATGACTTTCCCGCTGTCCAGAAGGTCTCTAATCGCCATCGTGAAGGCTTCCAACCCTGAAGTTGTTGTTCACTCTTCCCCATGCTCATAATCGACCACACCGGAACATCGTAACTCCCCTTCTTTGGGTAAACTCTCCCTCCAAACTCTCTTATCTTCCTAGTGCACTTACTACTTGTGGTTATATGTTGATTCACGACAAACTTGCTAATTCGTCTCCGTTAAAGCCAATTAGAAGAGTTGAGTGAGGGATCTCCTCGTAGTGACTAGTCTTAGTGTTAGCATTGGGATTTATGGTTGAAAACCAATCATGTATGCAACGTCGCATTAATTGACTAGTTTGCAATCTTAACTTCAACGCATGTGATTTAGCCTAAGCTTATTTTATCATCTTATCGTTTTATTTTGTCGTTTATCATCAAGATAAAGCTTATAATTATTGTGCTCTAAAAATTAAGCGTGTAAACTTCCTTAATCCAATCATCCGTGCATGTACGTTTCACATCATCTTGGTATCAGAGCATGACTAGCATGCATTACATGTGCTAGATGCATCCTAGGAGTCTACTTAACTGTCCCTTAGCTTGTTTGCATGCATACCATCGCATAGTAATTTTTGTTCACTGTTTTTGCTTGCTGCCCTCTAAATTTCTGCATCGTTTTCATCACTTTAAGAAAGTCTACTTCATTGTCTAAGTGCTGTCCTTGTCACAACAACATCCCTAATTGCTTAGGTTGCTTAGACAAACATTTGAGCTTGCTGTCCCAGCACCATTTAGTGGCATTTAGGTGAGTCTAAGCTTGTACTTAAGAGCTGTCCACACTATAGACACCTAACCCAACACTTAACGCATTTATTCAAGCCTTGTAGTGTGCTGTCCAGAAAATTTCTGCAACATTTAGAGAGCTTTAGGTGACCCCAACCTAGTGTTTAGGTGCTGTCCACATCCCAAAACCCATCCTAAACACCTAGGCTTCTTAATCAACTGTTGTGGTTTGCTGTCCAAACATTTTCTGCACCCTGCAGTGAGTCTAAGTGAGCTTAACTTAGTGTCTAAATGATGTCCCTAACGCCCATTCTTCCTTAAGCATCTTAGCACTTTTCAATGGACCCGATAAGACTCCAAAAGAGTTTAGATGACATCGTTAACCTAGTGGGAAATATGACTAGAATTATGACGGAGAAATCCGTTGACTATCCCCACTCAAATGACATGCCCCACTCAGCTTATCACCCTAAACCTGAGCCTAGGCCTCCACGACCTCACTTAAAGTCACCTTACCGTCTACCCACCTTTGATGGTTCCTCGGACGCTTACTACTTTAGGGAATGGGCTAGACAACTAGATGACTATTTTGAATCATGTCATATCCCTGAATCCCACCAGGTTAGCATCGCTAAGTCTCACCTAAAAGGTCAGGCTCTTCAATTTTGGGTAAGGATGGAAGATCATAAAGAGTCTCGCGGTGAGTACCCTACTTGGAAAGACATGAGACGAGATCTTAATTTAAAATACCGACCCTCTACCAGTGACCACCACCTAGAGCCCCACCCCACCTTTTCTGTTGGAACAAACCGTATACATTACTGGGGTCGAGACCACCCATCCTTTAGTAACGACAGGGTTGCTGTCTCACCCTGTAGGTCTTCATTCAGTCTTGGTGACCGACCCTTTAGTGGGTCTTCTGTTGGTTCGAGCCCATATGGCTCCCCACTTGGATCGACTTTTAACCAGCTCAGTCAACCTTTAGCCTCCCTAGTCTTTGATCCTGTGAGTGTAAGTTTAATAAATAATTGCAGTAAAAAGAAGAAATCTACTGAACCCGAGATTGAATACATCCATTTCGTGGATACTATCGAAAATGAGGACTTCTTTGAGGATGAAACGGAAGTTGTGAGTGAGTCAGACTCCCGACATGACTTAAACCCTGAGCTAGGAAAGATGAAACATTTAAACATCGACACCCTAGCCCACCCTGATCTTATTCTCCTCGAGGATAACTCTTTGGATGAAGTCTGCCTGGACAATAGTAATATGATCTTGGAAGAAGCCAATCTGGCCGTGGACACATTGAATTTAAATTCGGAAGATCCTGATTTAGTTGTATCACCTACTGAGTCGACTTTGGAGAATCTTGATGGTAATAGTCTCGAGTCGGAAGTGGTTCAACTACACTTACTACCTGATTTAACTCCCGATTTAATTAACCCTAAACCCATTTATCCTTATTCTATTGAGCATAGTACTATGAGTTTGGAAGATACTGATTTGGGTCTGAAAGTTTTTTAGCCGAATTTGAGTAATGAATCTCCTTTTGTTTTATTGGAGTCTAGTTTAGGAGTGACTCATCTAGAGTTACATTTTAACGAGTGTGTCTTTCTTGATTGGACTTACCTCTCCATTCCTCGTACCGACAACAACGTTAGAGAGAGTCTTAGCCCATGCTTTCATCTCACCACTCTAACTGTTGTGCCCACTTCAGTTAGGAATACCTTACCCCATTTCTTGAGTCCCATACCCGCTAGTCACTCTTTGGGCTATCCTACTATGGTAGTGAGTCATGACCCATCGTCTTATCATATTCTTGATTCCTACATTATGCCCTCGATATCCTTGTCCTTCCCTATTAAGGACCATCTCTCTCCTAGTTGGATGACTTTGTTAGATTACCCTACCGTCGCTAGGAGACTGTCTGTGACCCTAGCTGAGACTCCCTATGATGCCCTTTTAGCTAAGGATGTCTTCATTGCTCCTCCTACACCAGTTCCCTTAAGTACAAAAATTTTATGTCCTCTCATTTTGCGACGGATTCATCTTTGTTCCTATCTATGTGTGCTTGTGACTTAGTGTGCTTATGTGTGTTTTGTAGTCTGTTGTCTTCCAAAATTTTCCTCTGTTTAAAATTTGTGTGGATCCATAATTCATTCATCCTGCATATTAAATCTCTTGCATCACATTTTTCCTATATCATTTATCTTGTTGAGTTTTGAATTTTGGACACCTGATCTCGCATAAAATATATCGCATTTACCTCGCATATGCATGAACTACTTAGGGGCTGTTTGGTATCGGATTTACAGCGGGATTTAAGTCGGATTTACGCTAAATCCAGCCAAACAGTTTTTGTGCTCGCGTTAAATCCCAGGATTCAGTAAATCCCGGATTTACAGCTTAAATCCGGGATTTAGTAAATCCGAGGGGTAGCCAGATTTAGTAAATCCGAGCGGGATTTATCCAAAGAAGCGCACGAAAGGAGAAAGTTACCTTCACAGCCAGCGAGCTCCCGTTCTTGCTTCCGATCAAAATGTCGTAACTTCCGATCCGGGTTGAAGTCGTCGCAGGAGCGAAGTCGAACAGCCACGAAGGAGCCGAAGAAGCGACGCCTGCAATCTCTACACCTGCAAAAGCAACGGAGCCGAACAGCAATGACGGAAAGAGAAGATGAAAGGCAAACCCTGGACGCCTCTAAGTTATTATTGATTAACTTAATTAATATAATTTACATTATTAATACTTAAGTAAATTAATTAAATAGTTAATTGTACAATTAGTGCATAAATTAATTAAAATTATTAATAATTAAATAAATTAATTAAATAATTTAACTTAATTGCATAATTAATAATTAAATATTAATACAATTATCTTAATTAATATAACTTAAAATATATATTATTAAATATATAATAAATAGTGTAAATAATAATTAACGAATAATTTGTATTTAACATGTTATTACTTTTTTATTAATTATGACTAGAAAGTCATCGCAGGAGCAAAGTCGAACAACCACGAAGGAGTCGCAGAAGCGACGGGTGCAATCTATACATCTGCAAAGCAACAAAGCCGAAGAGCAACGACGAAAAGAGAAGATGAAAGGAAAACCATAGAAGCCTCTAAAAGTTATTATTGATTAACTTAATTAATATAATTTAAATTATTAATAATTAAGTAAATTAATTTAATAATTAATTGTATAATTAGTGCATAAATTAATTATCTAATTTAACTTAATTGCATAATTAGTAATTAAATATTAATATAATTAGATTAATTAATATAATTTAATATATCTATTATTAAATATATAATTAATTGTGTAAATAATAGTTAATAAGTAATTTGTACTTAACATATTATTAAATTTATAACACATTATATTTTTTATTTTTAATTATAAATTTATTTTTAAGTTATAATTATATTTTTCACATTTAAATCCCTAACTGCTATAAATCCTGAAATATGTTACCAAACAGTTTCTCAGGATTTAACAGGATTTAACATTTGGCATACCAAACAGTTTTCAGGATTTAACACATTTCGGATTTACTAAATCCGGATTTAAAGGATTTACTAAATCCCACTAAAGTTAAATCCCACTTGTTGCCAAACAGCCCCTTAAGGAAATTGCACGCCGTAATTGAACTGAACAATAATAATTATAGGCTTCATGCTGAATTTAAACGACAATGTAAAACTTTTGAGGTTGGTAATTTGATGATGGTGTGGACTTGTCCGGGAATTACATGCTAGAAGTGCAGAATCATGTAAAATAGTCGAAGAAATCAATGACAACGCTTACATGGTGGATCTGCTTGCAGAGTTCAACATTCATTCCTTTCCTAACATAAAATATTTAGTAGCTTATGAAGGTCCAGAGTTTAAACCCCAAAGCCACCTCAACTTAAGCCTTGTGTGACCCCACCTTGTGAAAACCCCAAAGCCTACCTCCACTCCCAAATTTATTCCCAAAATTCCTATAACGGAGAAGGTTGACATGATTTTGAATGATGACATTATTCCCACAAAAGAGGGTGGACGAAGAAGATATCTGATAAGGTGGAGAGGTAAACCAGAGTTAGCGGATACATGATCAGAGCGCGAGGAGCTATGACAGATTGACCCAGATGCCCGAGAATTCTTGAGACACCCACTCGACGGAGTCGAGTTTCTCCTACCCGGGGAGAATGATGAGGACATCGAAGATCAATGGCGACGATCATGTCTATTTATTTTGATATATTTTATGTATTTGATTTATTAGTGTTCTTTTTCCTTTTCTACCCTCACTTGAGGGCTTTATCTTATGTTTGCCCTAGGGGCAATTGTGTATTTTTATTTTCCTTCCTGTATTTGGCTATTTAAGCATTCTCCCTCCTCTTAGAGAGGGGATGATGATTAATATGAAATTTTCAGTTTGTGCTTATGGATCTCTTTGTGAGTTCTAAGTTTCTCTCTTTGGATGATCTCTTAGTGAGTTCGTGAGAGGAGAGGCCCAAGTGGGGCAAAAGCAATACCCGTCAATCTTGGTGGATTCCAAGGTTCGCGGTTCTCTTATCTTTCTTTTCTTTTATTTTCATTTTTTTTTCTTTCTTTTCTTGCATCGAATCCCCTCCCCAATCTTCCCACCCGCCGGCCTCCTACTCCCCTTCCCCTTCCCCTTCCCCTCACAAAACCGAGCCCACCTTCACTGGTCCACCGCCCCCTTAGTCGCCCAAACCACCGGTCACAAGTCCAGCCGCCGGCCAGCCCTCCCCTCTCCTCCTCCACTTGTTCCACCCGCCGGTCCACCACCATAATCCTTCAAATTTGAATTTTGAAATTCAAATTCTATCATAAATACTTTCCTAAATTATCTCTATGTAGTTTAGGAGGGAATCCTTGTTGGAAATCAATTTATTTTGAATCTCAGAACTCCTTCATATGTGAGTTAAGTTCCATTAGGAAGTTTCTTATTATTTGAATCAAATCTGAAATTAACATATTAATCACAAAACCCCTCTCTCTCCTCTCTACATGGCCGGCCCCCCTCTCCCTCATACTTTATCTCTCCAATTTTTATTAATTGCTCCCTATTAATACTCCCTCATTATCTCCCACAATTCCTCCCTCACACTTAATTACTTTCAATGAGAGTTTGAATTCAAAATTCAAATTATTTCCCTCCGAATTCACCTAATATGAAATTAATTTCAGATTTACTAAAACTTCATCCTCCTAATTAATTTGAAATTGCTAACATGCCACATAAGCAAGGGAAATTAACTCCAAGATCATCTCCATAGCTGCCAGCCTACTTTTCCACTTCAATATCCAAGTGCCTGTGCAGCCAACAAGAGGAAATCGCTGAAAAATCCCCTCTCTAGCTTACTATCCAGATCCCTGGACAGGTTCCGTAAGCTGAACCTGAATATTGGAGCCTTGAAAACTGCTGTCCAGACTCTGCCAATTGCTGTCCAGAGAAATTCTACTTCTCTTCCTGCTGTTCAGCTGGTCGGGGAATCTTCGTGTGCTGTCTTGAAGGTTCAGATTGCTGCCCACAATACCAAGAAGGTTCTTGGTTGCCGTCCACTTCCTCTCCAGCACCGCACCCAAACCGTCGCCGAAGTTTCATATCTTCTATTTCTTTGGAGTTTTCAAGTGCTGGAACTGCTGTCCAGGTCTGTGAAGTTGCTGTCCAGAATTATTTCATGTGCCAAATTGCTGTCCCGACCCTCATTGCCGCTGTCTGAGACGTTCCTAGCTACTGTCCAGCCCTTTTGGTTGACCTTTCATGACTTTCCCGCTATCCAGAAGGTCTCTAATCGCCATCGTGAAGGCTTCAAACCCTGAAGTTGCTGTTCACTCTTCCCCAAGCTCATAATCGACCACACCGGAACATCGTAACTCCCCTTCTTTGGGTAAACTCTCCCTCCAAACTCTCTTATCTTCCTAGTGCACTTACTACTTGTGGTTATATGTTGTTTCACGACAAACTTGCTAATTCTTCTCCGTTAAAGCCTAGTAATTAGAAGAGTTGAGTGAGGGATCTCCTCGTAGTGACTAGTCTTAGTGTTAGCATTGGGATTTATGGTTGAAAACCAATCATGTATGCAACGTCGCATTAATTGACTAGTTTGCAATCTTAACTTCAACGCATGTGATTTAGCCTAAGCTTATTTTATCATCTTATCATTTTATTTTGTCGTTTATCATCAAGATAAAGCTTATAATTATTGTGCTCTAAAAATTAAGCATGTAAACTTCCTTAATCCAATCATCCGTGCAGGTACGTTTCACATCATATTTGGTTTGCTGAAAAAGGAATTTAGGGACTGTTTGAAGCCTGAAAAATAAATAGTGTGAAGTAAATGCAGTGTATTTATAATACTTTGGAGCTGTTTGGTTGTCTATAAAGTAAATGTAAGAGAATTGTTTTTCTTGTTTGGTGAGGTATATGCAGTGTAAAATAAAAGCAGAGTATTTTGAATACTTTTGTGCTGTTTGATATAATGTGTAGTATCAAGTTTAGTATACTATTGAAATGGAATGACAACAATACTATTCAATGTTTTAACATGATATTTATTATTTGAACAATATGAAACTTTCATATGTCAGAGCACTTGAAAATATAAATCATACACATGAAAATGAGCAATCATACCTAGAGTAAATTTAATATTGCTACAAACATGCTCAACATTATCATTAATGTTTTATAAATCCAAAATACATTTGAAGACACGACAACTAAAAATGTTTATATATATAATACAAAATAACTCAAAAAATATCTAGCTATTACAACTCAAAGTTCTAACATTTTTCACCACATAATTCATTTTCCTAGCTCTTTACACATCCATCTAACCTTCGATTTCATAGGTTTTGAGAGGAATGATTTCATCATTGTAGGATTCGATAAGTTGTCATATATTGTATCAATCTCTTCCTCGAAATAGCCAGGGATACTTGAAAGCTTAATCATCAGCTCACTAAACATTTTTCTTTCCTTGGTGACTTTTGATGTACTCCGAATAGCATTAACTACTTGAGTAACACTATCCGTGCATATGTTCTTACAAGGATTTCATAACATTTTCAGTTTTTTAAGCAGATATTTTTCAAACCTATGACCTCAAAGCATTTGTCAATTATCATTTATTCAAATGCCTGGAGATAGAAAATTTGATCACCTATACTTAGGCAGAGCTCGACATTTTCAGATTGAGAAGAAGAAAATGGTAGCAAAAAAATCATAAGATGGGCAAAAAAATCATAAGATGGGAGAAAATGCAGATTTTGTTCTTCCTAGAACGTTAAAAACAGAGAAAACAAATTGAAATTTCTAATTGGAATAAAATGTGAATTGAAATGGGGAGAAAAGATACCTAGGTTGCTAGTGAGACCAATATGTGTCTCGGGAAAAGATACCTAGGTCGTGGGCTGCTGTGGAGGAAGAAGAAGTGTCGCGGGCAAGACACTTACAGGCTATGAAGATCGTTAACAGGCGTTTGATACGTGCTGCAAAGATCGTCAACAAGGACTCAATTTTGTGGAAGTAACGACGAGAGGGCTTTGCGAAGGGAAGCAAGATGTTGCGGGAGAAAGACACGCTGTTGGGGTTCCGCTCCTTTTTTTACGCCACAGAAGAGCGGTGTATTTGGAACCCACTTGATTTTAGCAGGGTTCGAATACATGCTGAATGCATCGCATAATGACTTTGTAATGTTTTACATTTTTACTGTTCATTTACTTTACGCCGAACCAAACGTCAAAATTTGAGAAGTGCGCGTGTTTACTTTACAGTTTATGCTAATTTTGGTAAATCAAACAGCCCCTTAGAGTAAAATAAATGTACTGTAATTAAAATATTTGAAGTTTTGTGGATGAGTGTTAAAGCAATGCACATGATTTCTTTTTTTGTTTTTGCTTGAAGTAAAATGAATGCAATTGTGGTAGCCAGCGGTCGGCAGTGTCTGGTGATTGCGCCAACTCCAGTGGAAGAGGCAATGACAATGATAGAGGTGACAATGCAGTCAACTTGCGGTGAAAAATGAATCCAACTAAAAATATGCGAGTTTACAATACATAAAAAATGAACTACAAAGTGAAAAAAGAATCCCTAAAGATTTACACTGTATTCCTTCTTCATCAAACGAAACACCAAAAAATTGAAATCTCTTGCATTTGGAATACTTTGCATTCCTTTTTGGGTAAACCAAACAGCCCATTTAGTGTTTTTGCTTATTAAATCTTAACCATAGAAGTCCCTTTTTATTCAATATTCTTCCAAGCGTGTGCTTTTATGCAAAGTGTGTACCGAAGATAAATTCAATTGGTATGAGCTCTAACACCGATACTTGACCCCTCAAATTTTTTCAGAATTCACTTTAGTTGATGAAGATTCTAGTACAATGGAGTTTCAGTTTTTGTGTAACCAATCCACTTATGTGGTTTTGTAATGTGTTTAAAATACTTTTTTTATTTTTTAAATCTTTTGAGCTATATTGATGATATGAAAAAGGTTTCTCTACCCAACTAGTACAAAAGAAGTCTTCTGGGCCGTTTGGTGGATGATATGAAGATTCATTCTAGTGCAAAAAAAAATAGTTTTCAAGGGTGTTAGGCGGATGATTATGTACAACACATGGCATATCATTCAGTGAGTTGCTTAGAGACTCTTTCTAAAGTCGTGACTGCATTGCTAAAACATAGAGCAAGGATAAATTTAACATGTCAAAGGTTTATACAAAAAAGGTTTATACAAAAAAGGATTTGGGATAAAATTTTGAAAGAAATTAGGAATAGTAATAAAATATACGAGTTAGTTTTGAATAGAATAAGCTTTGGCTATCTAATTATAAATCCATTATATAAAATTCAAATGTAATTGAAGGCCGATGGTTGATTAGATTCTAACAAAATGACAGTCATAATTTTTGCTATCATTTTATTTCATCTGAATATATATAAAATAAAGGATAGGAAGGTTTTATCCACCTAGTCATAAAACAGGATTGTTCAACGTCAATCCTTAGTCATAAGCTATTATTTTTTTAGGATTATTTAATGTGGCATGTGTATATGCCAATTATTAGAATTTTTTACATAAATTGTCATTATGATTGATTTTAAAGGTCATTTGGATCACCAATATTTTAGTTAGTTTGGATTTGTTTATCAGTGTTCATGAAGACCTCCAAGCATGGATAGATATATTTTTAGAGCTTAATGTTTGGAGGATCTATGACGAGAGTCTTCTGTTTATATTTTCTTATGATTGTGCTCTTCATCTTCATTTCTTCCTTTTTGGAATGTATTTCCTTTCTAGTACCTCATCAAATGATGGATTTCTGATTCATCTCTGTTTTTTTGATGGATTTCGGTGGTTTCACATTACAAGGATAGATCTTGAATCCTTCCTCAAACAACATTTTAACTCTCCTAGTGCTTTTTGTAGCCTAGTGGAATTGATGCAATGTATGTTGCTTATCTTAATCCTTATTAGTTCATATAGTTTCAATATTATTTAATATAATATTGCTAGAAGTTAAATACTAATGGTTAAAATGACATTTGTCATGTGGAAATAGTTTATTTTTATTTGATAATGGGCAGCTCTGAATTTTGAATAATTTTTATTGTTATACTAATTGTAGTTGAGAGATGTAATTATGATGGTTGACTATAAAATGAAGAAAGGACTTCTTTTGGCACGCCTTTTGGGGATTAGCTCCTCTCATGTTTCTAACAGTGACGCTCATGTTTCTCTTTATCTCTATCTTCAACATGGTTTACTTGCATATTTAATGTTGTTTGATATACTTAAGCCTCTCTAATGATTTGAGTGATAGCATTGGTATGTCTTTATTGATCATTGTTTTTTTTTATTGCTCACTAGTCGCATAAATTGGTATCAATTTTATATTATAATTACAACATGAGGACCATTTTTGTTTAATTTTGTATAATGGATGTACTAAATTGGAGAGACTTGATACTTTGGGGGACTAAATTGGCCACGCATGAATATTCAGGGGACTATTTTAGAATTTTTTTTACGATCTTAATTTCCATTGACTAATACCAGTTAGTTGATTTACATATGCATGTGAAGTTCTGCACAAGGCAAGAGGGAGGAAGGCTTAGCTCTTTGGAGCCCATACTCATTAATACCAAATAATGCACCAATAGCATAAAGTTCATATGGAGCCATAGCGCTATCAATGTCATATAAATAGAATATAAGATTATTTTAACATAATGGAGGTTAACGAAAGGCAACTAGATTGAAAGATAAAATTATCATTGCGATGAAAGCAGCTAGATTTCCAAATAAAACTATCATGGTTGTAATAATAAGAAATAGTATGTCAAAATACTTAACAGTAAATGCAGCAATGTGACTTACATTAAAATTATAATACTGTAAATTGAACAACATAAGAAACAATAATTAAAAAAAGTCAAAGCAATGATATCTTACCACAATGTCTTTAACAATTTACTGAATTAAATCAAGCAAAACTAAACATTAACAGACAAACAATCAAAGTATAATAGAGGAAGAAAATGCATAGTAATAGTAAGAAGGAAATAACATAAATAATTATTGGTTTGAAGAGGGAGGAGGGCATGGGCCTCTCTACACGGAAATGTAAGGCAACATCAAGGACAAGGGTAAGGAAAAAGTTGGCTTCAAATAGAAATCATCAGCAAGCAAACAAGAAAAAAACTAATTATATGGACAATTTACAAATCATCAACAATCATGCCAACTGGATCCAACCTAGAAGATTGTTTTTGGAAAGAGCCATTTATCTTAGAACCAAAAACTAGAATAATTACATAGACAATATACCAAAAAAATAACCTTGACTCCCTCCATGCCCACAAATGCGAGGGCCTTTAATGACTCTCGTAGGCATGGAGCATCGTGATACGCCTTAGGGTTCCCAAGTTAGGATTTGCCCTAATGCTCTTCCAAAGAAGAAATTTCTCTTCCAAATCCACGACAAAAATCAACACAAGAGAGATGAGAGGAAGAACAAGAAAATTTGCATTCAAAATCCAAGAGAAACAAGATACAAGTTGTCCACTTCGAGAAGGACAAGGTCTCCCACTACAAACCCTAGAAAAAGCAAGAGAAAGAACTAAGAGGCTAAGAGAAAACTTCAATCTTTCATGCCCTAGAAATCCCCCCTTAATCCCTACATATAGCAAGCAAAAGACCCCACCATACCCACTAGTGGGCTGCCCAAGTTGAACCGCCCGGTTCAAGCTAGACTTGAGCCAAACCGGTCCAGAAATGGACCGGTTCCGCTCAAGCCGCTCGGCGTGTCCCGCTCGGCGTTCCGCCCCGCGTCCCCATCCCGCGTTCCCCCACTTCAGCAGGGTCGAACGGCGCAGTCCGACCGCGCGCCGCGGGGTCGCCGGCCCTCCCTCTGCCGGTCGGCGTCGGCGGTGGTCGGCGGTGGCCCGCATCAATACTCCCTCCTTTAAGATTAACCTTGTCCTCAAGGTTAAAGAATGTAGATCCCTCGGTGGTCGGTAACCCACATAGGCTAGGGTCACCCTGTAGTGCCACCCTTCGACCATTACTATTGTATTTAACCAACAACTTCTCCCAATTGACCTCCATGTCTCCTAAGGATTGAAGCCACTGCATACCCAAGATGACGTCAGCGTTTTCCAGATCCATCAGCAAAAAATCTTGAGTAACTACCTCCCCTTGCAAGATAATAGTGACTCCCTTGCATTTCCCATAGATGCGGGCCTTCTGTCCTGTGCATATGGTCACCTCTACCTCTTTGCTTGTTATCACCTCAAGACCCAACTGTTCCGCCACTCGATAGGCCAAGGAGTTGTGAGTGGCTCCACAATCGAACAAAACTCTCACCTTGCACTCTTCAATTTCCCCCTCCATCTTCATAGTGGGATGGAATGGTAAACCTTCCATCGAATTCAGACTGACTTCTATCATATCCAGGTGAGGATGCTCTACCTCACATAGCTTTTCCCTTGTTGTCCCTTCATCTGTGTCCTCATCTGAATCCCCCACCACACTATCACGTGTAGGGTCTTCTCTTTACACCTATGCCCAGGTGCAAATTTCTCGTCGCAACGGTAGCAGAGGCCCTTGACCCTCTTCTCCTTCAATTCGGAGTCAGTCAGTCTCTTGAACCCTCCTTGGTTCACCACAGTGATGGCTTTCTCCTGTTTTACCTCCTCGGGATGAGTAGTGGCAGTCACCTTAAGTCCTTCGAGCATGAGTGGTGAGCGATATGAGGGGTGAGACCCCACTGACTTCCGTGTCTGATCCGCCTTCTGCTTGTCCTCAACAAGTTGAGCTGTCTCCATAATTCCCACTATCCCTCGTGGGTTGACCACCCTGATGGCGGCTCTGATGTAGGGTTTCAACCCTTTCATGAAATTCCCCTCCATGGCGTCATCGAGCATTCCCCTCAATCGTCCAGATAGAAGCTCAAAGCGCTCCCGGTACTCTGCCACTGTGCCTTCCTGAACAAGAGACATGAACTGTTCATAATGGGTGCCCTCACTGGACACTCTGAACCTGTGCAGTAATAGGTCCTTGAACTCTTCCCAACTTCGTATAGGTTGTCGCCCCTCAATCCATTGGAACCAAGCCAATGATTTCCCCTCCAAGCAAATCGGGACAGCCATCAGCTTTTCCTCCTCCGTGACGCCGTTAACGGCGAAATATCGCTCCACCCGGTAGACCCATCCGTATGCATCTTCCCCTTCGAATACGGGGATCTTCAATTTCCTCATCCGTTTATCTGTCCGAGGAAGATTCCTGCCATCTTCCCATGGCCCATGCTGAAATCCCTCCCACTGAGGTCTTCCCCTCCACTCCCCTGGATACGGGGTCTGCACCCCCCTCCTTGGTGGCTCCCAAGGGGCTCGGCCCCCCTCGTGTGCGCCTCCCGGTTGTCTCGGCCAACCACCCCCGACCTCTCCTGTGGCTCGGCCCAACTCCGGCGGTCCTCCTGGACCTCTCGACCACCCTCCTTGTGGCTCCCAAGTGGTGCGACCCATCTCTTGCACTCCTCCCGGCCTCATCGGCCACCCTCCATACGGACCGTGAGGGTCACGTACGGCTCCTCCCCCTTGGCTGGCGGTCCCCTCCCACGGTGCACCCCCCCACGCCGGATGCCTCCCACCCTTCCCTTGACCAAGGCTCTTGGCGCGAGATGTGAGGTGGTGCTTGCATGGCTTCCCCCGGTTGGCTTGCTCCATCTTCCCTAATTGGGAAATTAGGGTTAGGGTTTGACATCGGCGATTTCCCCTTTTCCTTAGGATTTGATTGAGCAACCTGGGCTTCTACCAATTTGCGGATCATCTCTTCCATTCCCCCAAATCTCTCCTCAAGGGATGAAAATTTTCCCTCCAATGACGAAAGCTTCTCTCCCACTTCCTCCTTTAATTGGCTCATCTCCCCTTCCAAAACTTCTACCTTCTTTTGATGCCATGCCGTCTAGGATCGAGAGCTCTGATACCAACTTGATACGCCTTAGGGTTCCCAAGTTAGGATTTGCCCTAATGCTCTTCCAAAGAAGAAATTTCTCTTCCAAATCCACGACAAAAATCAACACAAGAGAGATGAGAGGAAGAACAAGAAAATTTGCATTCAAAATCCAAGAGAAACAAGATACAAGTTGTCCACTTCGAGAAGGACAAGGTCTCCCACTACAAACCCTAAAAAAAGCAAGAGAAAGAACTAAGAGGCTAAGAGAAAACTTCAATCTTTCATGCCCTAGAAATCCCCCCTTAATCCCTACATATAGCAAGCAAAAGACCCAACCATACCCACTAGTGGGCTGCCCAAGTTGAACCGCCCGGTTCAAGCTAGACTTGAGCCAAACCGGTCCAGAAATGGACCGGTTCCGCTCAAGCCGCTCGGCGTGTCCCGTTCGGCGTTCCGCCCCGCGTCCCCATCCCGCGTTCCCCGCTTCAGCGGGTCGAACGGCGCAGTCCGACCGCGCGCCGCGGGGTCGCCGGCCCTCCCTCTGCCGGTCGGCGTCGGCGGTGGTCGGCGGTGGCCCGCATCACATCGCCTGCAATGAAGATTAACCATAGTTTGAAAGCTTGAGAAGAAGATGAATATGGGGTCTTTTGGTCAAATTAACTAAATATTTAACGCCATTAAAATAAATGAACTTCTTGATGGCCGAAAACTATGGAGGGATTTGTAACGAAATCTCCAAATGCGCTAGCGATCTAAATGCAACTTTTACAAATATATTGACCCAGATTCAAAGCACAAACCAAATTTCAGTGATTTGCTAGATATTAACCTGTTAATCTATTACACCCTTTCATGTTGGATAATTATATCAGCTAACTCGCGGATTGCTACTTATGCTTAGTCATTCTTTTAGTCTGTTTTCATAGTGTCCAGGAAATGGTACTTTATATTTGAGATATTGATAAGATTGTATTTACTATCATAAAATTGATGATTTATTGTTGTGTTTTGCCTGCAGAAAGCTTGTTTTAAATGTTCGTTGCCAATTTCAGAAGATTCATTTCGACCAAATTTAGGTATAACTTTAATTTTGTTTCTTGTCCTGAGACTGACCTGCAAAGGAGTTTCATGCTAGCAAACACTGTGATAAACTAGGTTGGATAAATCTTAATTACCTCGTTCTCATTCAGTTCTCTAGGCTGTGGTAATTATTAATCAAAAGTTTTTTATTGATTTTTTTGTGCTTCCAGCTATCAGTGGTATATATGCTTTCTTTTTTATGTTTGCACTCGTGTGATTAGTTTCTTTACAATAATTCATCACATGTTTTCCATTCAGCTTTGGACTTTTTTTTGGATATATTGTTATGTGTTTTAGTGTTGCAGCTTTCATGACAAATCTTCTTTAGATTGCACGCTGGTTTTCCATTAAGAACTGTAGTTTTTATAGTAGGCACTGGCCACCTTTTTTTAGCCAATTCTCATTATATTTTGCTTTGATTGATATGCATTCATCCGTTCATCATTTCTTATGTTTGTATATTTTGGTGGGCATGTGCTCACACTCTAATGTGATAAAAGCTTTTTCTTGTAGGTTCTCACACTTCTTTATTTAAAACATTCTGAGATTGTGGTTTTATTTTTTAACTGGTTTACTACTTATCCCTCAAGCCTATTGCTTCCTGTGCCATAAATTTTCATCATATTTGGCTATCGGAAACTCTGTTCAATCATTAGATTGTTGTACTTGGAGGCTTGTCTTATTCATGTTCCATAAGTTTACACCTGTGATACGTCATTGATTGTTTATGATTCTTGATACTTTCTAAGATGTTTATGGACATGAATACAATGGTGATATTTCACGGTATGTACTTAAAAATATTGCCATTTACCTACACTAGCAAAAGAAGAAGCATGTTGTTACGCCCTCTTCTGCGAGCAGGAGCCAGCTGAACCACAGGATCCAGCCGAACGCTGTAGATCCTCTGGGCGGGAGCCTGCAGATTAGGGAAGGGAGTTCGGCCCCCCTTGTGGGGCCCATAAAAGCTGTAATTCAATATGTAAGGAGGAGAAATAAAGGTGGAGATATTTAGGAAGGTTTTAATTAAAATTTTGAGGAAATATTTTAGAGAAAGAGATCCAAATTGAATTCAAATTAGAGATGAAATCAATTTAGGAAAGGGGGCTTATTTAGGAAGGAATTACTGAATTCGAGATGCGTATTTATAGCTAACCATGTTGTATTTTCAGCATGCTGTGATTTGTGTTGTTGTAGTCTTTTTTGTGAGTTTCCTAGCTGCTTCTTGGGTTGTGGGAGAGCCGATCTAACTCTCGAATAGTACATCAATTGTATATTGCATTATTTTTTAGGAGAAATCGAAAAACAATCATTATATTTGTGCTCCTACGCTTTTCTTCTCTTTTGTTTGCTGATTTTACTTCCAAGACGTATAAAATTGATATAAGAGCGAGGTTTTTTGGAGACAATGGCAGCAAAGAAGGTAGATGCTTTGGAAGGCGAGATGGAGCAATTCAAATTTGGCGTGGAGAAGAAGTTCTCAACTATGGAAGAAATGTTTTTAATCTATGGAAAACTGATTTGGATGGGTGGAGGAGATGATAAAGAAGCTAATGGAGATTCAATCTAAAACTCCACCGGTGGTTCTGATTGCCAACCCCAACCTAGAATCGACTAGGACCTTGGCCGAAACTAAGGAAAATGAGATCAGATAGTAAGAGTTGGATGAGGAAAGCTTCTTTCATCAAGAACCACCTCCCACAGCTTCGATAAGGGGCGAATTAGGGATTCCGAATAGGGGGACAATAAGAAGGGAGTTTTATGGTGGTGGTGGTTGTGGTGCCCCAGATATCAATAGTGAAAGGATTCATCTATCTCTCTTATCTCTTTTCTTTTTTTTTTCTTCTATCAATCTTTTCATCTTGTTTTTTCCGTTCAGTTCATTACAGTCATCCAGAGACAATTGCATTACAGGAAAGAAGTACAGCAACTACTATAATTCACATATCAACAGAAGCGTCCAAAAGGTCATATACAATAGCCATACGGCTACAAAACAGAAGTCTACCAAGGCTACAAAACAAAGCTATAGCAACCGAAGAAGCATCACGTAGGAGACTCTGCACCTGAAATATTAACCACATATAATGAGCTTAACTAGCCCAGCAGGTCACCAAAGCCTACAACTGAAATCAAAGCACGACACCGAAAATAATATGCAGGTCAATCAAATCAAATCAAATCAATCGTACATGATCAATGAATCAATGCAGATACGGAAATCAAATCAAATCAAATCCATCAATAGTCAATAATCAATACAGCGGTAAAAACATCGATAAATCAATACTCCCCAGCAATCAAATCAGTAAGTGTTTCCAGTCAATATCTATCCATCGTAGCAGTGTCTATCAATCAATACTATCAATTCAATCAATCGTGTCGTCTAGTCAATTCGTTTTATCTATATCATTCTTGCAAAGCAGCCAATCCAATTAGTCAATACGATTTACTCGAAATCAATATACAATATTCAATGACACTACGGCAGCGAGAACGGTTCAATAGTGGCGACGTACAATGCTACAATAGGGAAATCATCTCAATCAATAGAGCACTTTCCAGTCAATTATATCTATCAGCAGGGAAATCCATAGAACAATCGAATCAACTCAATAAGCAATTAAAACAAATTCATACAATAAAATCATCAGATCAATTGAAATCAATACAATCAGCTCCATAAAGAAATCTATTCTACGATAAATTAAATCCATACGGCAACAATCCATTCAATCAATCAATCGATAATCGGTACGACGAATCAATGTATCAATGTATCAATAGCATGTCAGGATCTGTCGTATCAATAATATCCATATGTCAATATCATATTCATATCAATGTCGATGTCGGTATCTATCAATCGGTACAATCTATATCAATATCAGTGTCAATATCTATGAATCAATACGCAGAATCCATATCAATATCGGTGCCGGTATCTATGAATCAATCAAGTCGATAATATCAATCGGAAAAGCAATACGATAAATCAATTGTAGCAAGTCAATACAATGCAAAATCAATAGTATCAATGATCAATGATCAATCACTAAAATCAATAAATCCGTTCAATAATAAATCAATTCAATAAATCCATCAATATCAATAAATCAATCGGAAATCAATAAATCAATGCATATCAGGAAATCCATACGATGCAATATCGTATACATGCAATTCCATACAATGGTCTTACTCGACAAGCACAAACACTAGCTATGATCAATAGTGCTGTTGTAGAAATCCATAGTGCTGTTGTAAAATCCATATTGCTGTTGTAGATATCCATACGTTGGTTTCAATCAATAAGAGTCGTCACTCTTTTGCCCGTCGGCCGCCCGTCGGCATATAAAACTCCTTATGACTCCCAATCGTTATATCGATGATATATGGTTTAAAGGAAAGCCCGTCGGCCCACCATCCTGTACAGGTCAATATCAATCTCCAACCAACGTTCAACCAGGTTCCCACTTGTCTTTCAGTATCAATCAATTCAATCAATAGTCAATGCAATAATCGATGCAATAAGCAATATTAAAGAAATCTAGAACAATCATATCAATAATCATACACATATCAATTCAATCTATCAATTTCGGGAAAATCAGAAATCGTACGAAAATCGGGCAGAGTAACGGCAGTCTGTCAAATTTACACAAAAATCCTGCAAAAAGCACAAATTCCAAATTTCTCCAAATTACAGTAGAATATTCACGACATCAATACAAGACTATTATTCTATAGAATTCAAATCAAATCACGTCATGATATTTTTCTATTCAATTAAAATCGCGTCGAATCAATTCCGACCGGTAAAATCGTCGCAGAAATACTCAAATCGTGTACAATAGTCATATCTATAACATATCAAAAGTTGTGCGGTGAAAGTTGTGTCAAATCAAAATCATGTCCAAAATTCGACTACGAAAACACAAAACAGTGCACAACTCGGTCAAAACTCAATATCTCTGAAAACAGAAATAGGATTCGGAGTCCTTACCACGAGATCTACACTTTCTCCAACAGCGGCGTCGGACGAAAAGCGCTCCGCGGCCTCCAAAATCAAGTTTTTCCTCTTTTCCCTTTCTCTTTCTCTCTCCTCAAATCAGATATTTTGTTTTTAAAATGATTTTCTCTCTCCTCAAAACGAGCTGATTTGCTTAAATCATAAAGCTGATCGGCCCGGCCGATCGCCAGATCGTCCTGGGACGATCAGACCAAAATCATCGGCTTGGACGGTTCCCAGAACTATTTTCAGGACGATATTTTGAACAGTACAGATCAGCCTGGACGATCTCAATATCGTCCCGGACGATCCTGGGAGGAAAATCCAAGTCAGAGAGGAACAGTAAGGGAACGAGGTCTCACAGTGGTGGAGTGACCGAGCACTATGGGAGACCGTTTGGGCAAGGAGAATAGCCAACCGGAGGATGAGGGGGATGAACCAAGCCATGGGGATCGGGTCATGAGTGGCAGATGGAAGAAAGGTGGGATTCCCACCCTCGATACATGGGGGAGCCAATGGCGGGAGAGGAAGTTGGGGTGGAGAAGTGAAGGTGAGGAAGTTGAAGATGTCGGTGTTCGAAGGGGTGGATGCCCATGGGTGGGTATATCGAGTGGAGAGGTATTATGCGGTGAATGGGTTGAAAGAGGAGTAGAAGCTTGTAGCCGCAGGGTTACGTTTGGAGAGGAAAGCCCTCGCTTGGTGCAGTGGAGAGAAGCTAGATATTCAATCCGTTCATGGGAGGAGTTTAAGGATTGCTTGTTGGAATGTTTTCGAGCCAATAGGGAAGGAGACCTACACGAGCAATTCCTTGTCTTGTCTCAAGAATGTTGAGGGGAATTTCAGAGGTAGTGTTGGAGAAAAATTCATGAAGGGCCCCAAGCCCGACATACGAGCGGATGTTTGATTGCTGCGCCTGAGGGGGTTATACGCGATGATGGAGCTAGCCTAGATAGTGTAGGATTGGAGACAGGTGGAAAATAGCACTAAAAGAGGGGTTGTGAGTGGCTCTTATAGAAGTACCTTGACTTTACTGGCATTGAGGACCTAGACAATGTCATTTCAGCAGGAAGCACAGAGGAAGAAAGGTGGGGAAGCTTGCCTGGGGGCCAACTTCAAGTGCCTCACAAAGGCAGAGATGCTGGACAAGAAAGCGAAAGATCTATGCTTTCACTGTGATGAGAAGTATGCACCAGGTAATCGGTGCAAGGGCCGCACACTCCATGTCCTTATGGTTTGCGAGGAGGAGATCGACAGTGAGGATATGGTGTAGGAAGCAGGAGGGGAGCACTTACATCTAGATGTTGCGGAATTGTCCCTTAATTCAGTGATGAGGTTTACACCAAGTCTCACCATCTATGATGCAAGGACACGGACACGGCGACACAGACACGACACGACACATACACGGGACACGGCTTTTTTTGAAAATATAGGACACGGGTACGGCGCGGACACGACAATACATTTTTTTATATAGTGTATATATATTAATGTAATATCATATTAAAAATGACAAACAATAATAAATGAATGCATGATAACTTTTCTAGCTTATAATATAAAATATTTAGTACAAAATGTCTAGTACAACCACAAAAATATAAACAAATAATCACTTACTACAACATCAAGCATTCAAGCTTAACTACTAGGATTAGCTTTAGAGGTTTGTTTTTGGCATTTAATATCATCATCATTGAATATCACTACTTTCAACTCTGGTTCAACAAGAAAAAGATTTGTAATTGTGCAAAAAGAGAGGAGATGAAAATACCTTCACTGCCAAAGAGAAATAAAAATGAGAATATTCGATGAAGGGTATTAAATACAGACATTGATTTGGTGTTGTGGATAGAAAATAAGAAATTTAGTTTAAATCTCACCAAAATAAGAAATTTTATTTTAAAAAAATTATAAAATATTTAAGATACGCGTGTCCAATTTGTTTTTAATATTTTTTTAATCGGACACGTTTTCGGCGTGTCCGACACGTGTCGGACGAGTGTCGTGTCGGACACTGCACGCCTCTTTGAGGAGAAGTGTCGGTGCATCATAGCTCACCATAAAGGCGAGAGGGCAGATTGGGGAGCAGCCAGTGGTAGTTTTGGTGGATAACCGGGCTACTCATAACTTCATCTTCAATCGGGTCATGAATTAGTTAGGATTGAAGTTGGTGGATACATGGAGCTTTGGAGTCATGATGGGAACATGAAAGGTAGGGATTGAAGTTGGTGGATACAGGAAGCTTTGGAGTCATGATGGGAACATGAAAGGTACAGAGTAGGAGAATTTGCAGGGGTTGGTTTTGGCACTTTATGACGTACAAATAGTGGAGGATTTTCTAACATTGGATTTGGGGAGCACCAATGTGATCCTAGGTATGAAGTGGTTACAGACTATTGGGGTGACAAAGGTGAACTGGAAGTCCTTGACTATGGAGATTTAGATAGAGGGGAAGAAGGTGGTGCTGCAATGAGATGTCGGTCTGCGCAGAAGCATGATTTCACCCAAAATCATGGTCAATGCAATACATGGAGTAGGGTTGAGCTACTTGGTCGAACTGCATAGCCTAGAGGGGATTCAAGATTCAAAGCGGGTCAAGGTCCTTGAATGTGTACATCAACTTCCGCAGTAGTTTCCTGAGGTTTTTCAGTAGCTAAACATATTACCACCACCCCGGGATCACGAGCATGTTATTACTCTGAAAGAGGGAGGTTCCCCTATCAATGTACGATTGTACCGGTACATGCAGATTCAGAATGATGAGATAGATAGGCTCATCAGAGAGATGCTTGAGGCAAAGGGATTATCAGGCCGAGTGTGAGCCCCTTTTTCAACCCAATTTTATTAGTGAAAAAGAATGACAATTGAAAGTTTTGCATGGACTATGAGGCCCTAAACAAGGAAACTATGTTGGATAAGTTTTCTATCCTCTTGATTGATGAGCTGTTGGATGAGTTGTTTGGGGCGGTCATCATCTTTTCAAAGATTGACATGAAACCAGGGTACAACCAGATCAGAATGAAGCTGAGGGATGTGCACAAGACCGCTTTCAGGACTCATGAGGGTCACCACAAGTTTTTGGTGATGCCTTCGGCTTTGCCAATGTTCCATTCACTTTTTATTCCCTCATGAATCCACTTTTTCAACCCTATCCCAAAAAGTTCGTCTTGGTATTTTTGATGATATCCCGATCTATAGTCGGACGAAGGTAGAGCATGTGGGTCACCTAAAGACTGCATTGGAGAATTTGAGGGAGCACCACTTGTATGCCAACCTGAAGAAATATTCTTTTGCATAACCACAGGAAGAGTACCTGGGACATGTGGTAAGCAAAGCAGGGGTAGTAGCAGACCAATCTTGGTTTGAGGCTATGGTGGATTGGCCTTTACCTAAGAACCTGAGAGAGCTAAGAGGGTTCTTAGGCCTCTTCAGATACTACCGGAAGTTTGTACCAGAGTATGGCACGATGGCATGACCATTGAGTAAGCAACTGAAGGACAGTTTCAATTGAGGAGAGGCAGCAACACATGCTTTCGAGCAGCTGAAGAAAGTCATAACCAGCGTGCCAGTGATAGTGCTTCCTGACTTCAGCAAGCCATTTGTGGGGGAGACAAATGCATCAGGATGCGAACTGGGAGCAAAGCTTATGCAGGGTCATTGGACCATTGCTTATTTCAGTCAGTTGCTATTACCAAGGCGAGACTCAAGTCTGTATACGAGCGGGAGTTGATGGAAATTGTCTTGGTTATCCAAAAGTGATGACTTTATTTGTTGGGACGACATTTTATCGTCATGACAGACCAGAGTCTGAAGTTTATACTGAAATAGAGGATTGTGACTGAGAAGCACCAAAGGTGGTTGTCCAAGTTATTAGGATATGACTTCAATATTCAGTATTTCCTAGGGCTGCAGAGTATGGCTGCGGATGCACTATCGCAGAAGATAGACGAGCCAGGGTCAACAACTCTGTCAGTACCAATGGTCTTAGATTGAGAAACATTAAGATAGGAGAGTGAATAGGATGAGGATCTAAGGAAGATTAGAACCGAGTTATTGCAGAACCCAGACAGTCATCCCGGTTACACGCTACGGGGGTCTGAATTGCTACATCAAGGCCGCTTTTTTTTACCAAGGAGATCGGGGTATATCCTCAAGCTATTGTAGGAGTTTCATGGCAACGAAGTTAGAGGACATTCATGAGCTAAAAAAAACCTACAGTCGGCTATTTGTTTAGTTATACTGGCGTGGATGCGTTGAAATGTAGAGGATTGGGTAGCGAGATGTGATATATGTCAGAGGCACAAGTACTTAGCCATGACACCAAGAGGGTTACTATACCTTCTAGCTATGTTGGAGAGGGTGTGGGTGGAGGTGATGATGGACTTCATCGAGGGGTTGCCACGTTCGAAGGGATTTTTTATGATACTGGTAGTAGTGGATCGTCTAAGCAAGTATACACACTCCATCCCTCAGAAGTACCCTTATACCTTGGCCTTTATGGCTACTACTTTCATATGGGAGGTGGCATGCTTAAATGGATTTCTAGAATCCATTATGTCAGATAGAAATAAGTGTTCCTTAGCCACTTCTGGAAGGAGTTGTTTTGTTTACAGGAGATGACCCTGAAGAGAAGTACGACATATCATCCCAGACGGATGACCAGACAAAGGTGGTTAGCAGAAGCATAGAGTTCTATTTGAGATGCTTTGTATCAGATACACAAAAAAATTTGGCAAAGTGAATGGCTTGGGCCAAATATTGGTACAACACATTGTACCATTCAGCAGCATAGACCGCACCTTTTAGAATTCTTTGTGGGAGATTCATTTATTTGATCCATTATGGACATAGAACTACACCATTATCCAGTCTAGAGCAATACTTAGGAGAGAGGGACAGGGTACTATCTCAGCTCAAGGATATATGTTGAGGATCCAACAGATCATGAAGAGGAAGACTAGTGAGCAGAGAAGAGAAGAACACTTCGAGCCCGAAGATATGGTGTACTTGAAGCTAAGAACCTACATGTAGAAGACATTAGCCAAGAGGAGGAATAAGAAATTATCCCCATGATACTTTGGGTCTTATGATGTTTTGGAACACATTGGAGTAGTGGCCTATCAATTGGGGCTACCCCTCTCATTAGCATTGCACCCAGTGTTTCATGTCTCATAGCTGAGGCAGGCGATAGTAAATCACACATCGTTTTCACTACCCCCGACTTTGATAGAAAACCTGGAGGTCATTTTGGAACCCCTGGGAGTAGAAGGGGTGCGCTGAGGAGAGACAAGGGTACAAGAGGTACTATCAAGTTGAAGGATTTGCTGGAGCATGAAGCTACATGGGCGCCATACGAGATTATTAGGATATAGTTTTCATCCTTCCATCTTGAGGACAATGTGCGTCTTTGAGGGGGAGTATTGTTACACCCCCTTCTGTGTGCGGTTGCCAACCGAACCTAGCAGATCATCTATGCGGGAGCCAGCAGAACAGGGAAGGGAGTTCGGCCCTCCTTAGGGGGGGGGGGGGGGGGTGCCAAGATAGTTATAATTCAATATGTAAGGAGGAGAAATAAATGTTAGATATTTATGAAGGTTTTAATTAAATTGGGAGGTAATTATTTAAGTAAATTGAATTCAAATTGGGGAGGGAATCAATTAAGGAAAGGGTTTTATTTAGGTAGGAATTAAGGGCTAACCATGTTGTATTTTCAGCATGATGTGATTTGTGTTGTTGTAGTCTTTTTGTGAGTTTTCTAGTGGCATGTAGGGTTGTTGGAGTGTCGATCTATCCCTTGAATAGTAGATCAATTGTATCTTGCTTTGTTTTTTAAGGAGAAATCAGAAAACATCCATTATCTTTGTGTTCATATGCTTTTCTTCTCTTTAGTTTGTTGTTTTACTTCCAAGACGTATCACATGTTTACTTGTCCAAGAATTTATATATAATACTCAAAGATAATACTATTTAGTATCAACTGAATCAAAAATATGCACATAAAAAAGAATAAACATAATAGTATAAAGCAATAAATTGATTAGAATATCAAAGGTCGCAAGAAACTTGTCTTGTTGCACTAAACTTGTTTAATGGGCAGTGAAAATAAGATAGATAAAATGAACACCTGTAAGATAGATGCATAGTCATTTAGATTAGCAAATATCTAGATTCTAGATTGTACTAAAAGACTTTAGTTCGGTGAGACTAACCCAATGACGTGAAGAGCAGGCCGATCCAAGTCTAAATGGGCCCTAGTTAAGCACAAAAGCATTGTTAATAACTTCTTGAGGCTATTTATGATGTGGCACAAGATGCCCATGCAATAGAAAGTGGACCAATAACTAGAGCCCAAAGCAAGAAGAAAATTGATAATAATCAAGTTCCCATGACAAGTAGCAAAATAAAAGCTATTAAGTAGAACTTATATTTATGTGTGTAATGATTGTTTTTAAGATTATATATTTATAATTTTATAATTGTGGTTGCAACTCTAATTTGAAAATATGAATTCAAACTTTTGATGTTTGAATTTTGACAATTTATTTTTTTTATTTGAAATTTAGATTTTTAAATATTGAGAGAATGTGATTTTTATTGATGTGAAAATGTTTATTTGAATAAAGGAATTCAAATAAACATGAGTCAAGCAAAGTAGGCCAACCAAAGCAAAGTGGAGGGGGAATTATGTGTTAGTTATCTCACTCTCTCTCCTACTCACTAGTGTGGCCAACCCTCCTCTCTTTTTCTCTATCTTGGCATTTCAAATTTGTGGGGTTAAACTTATATATATTTTTGCTAGAATGAAGAGTGAAGTGGTTATCTTGCTAAAATCGGATTTTATTCCAAGGAAGCGGAGCGTGATGGTTGGCCTCACCAATGATAGAGTTGGTGATTCTTTAAGCTTTGCCATTTTGGTGAGTGGTAAGCTCTCAATTCTCATTAAATCCTATCTATCTTTTGCTATATAACTCTTCTACATTTATCCCCTCATACTCCCATACCAATCACGCATCCATTTCCCCACAAAAATCAATCAAATGTCTTATAAGGTCTCTCGGCTAAGGCGAGGTGAATCTAACTTAGTTTGATTCTATACTCCATTTGACTAATCTAAACCCCTTGAGAAACCTTCTAGAATTGAAGAAAGCATACTCTTCCATTCCCAAGAGTTCTCAAAGATATGAATTTTTTTCACATTTTGAAACTCTAAATCCTAAGTTGAGAATTTCGGATAGATTTTCTTCTCCACTACTTAGCCTATTTCTTTTGCATGGGAACATAACACAACTCTTAAACTTTTCCAAAGGCTTCTACACCATCCATAACACCTTTTTAAAAGACTTTCAATTCCAATTCAGTCATCACACAAAGGCCTAACCCTATGTCACACCAATTTTAGTGATTAAACGTCCACCAAATTTTGTGTTCCTATAATCAAAAGTGTGTTTTAGCAAGAGAAATCATATGAGCCCAATATCACTCAATTTTGAATTCACTAAGACAATGGTAAGTCCAAAAAATAACTTGATCAAGAGAAATCTATTCATTTAATGGAATGCTCGTATTGTTGCAGATTGACTAAAATTTTTCCTCCAAAAATCTATAAGGAGACCTTATTTTTACACATTCAAAGGAAGACACTTCATGGAATGAATTCCCATACTTATAAAATTCCAAAGCTTTACTTGTCATCACCTAACTATGGTCAACAACCAATATTGATGCTTGACTTTGACACCTGATGCCATCCATATACCAGCGTTGATGTGGCTTTTGGTCGACTTCTAACCTTCCTCATTGATTGTCACCTAATGCCTAAAAATGATTAAAGTTTAACATCCTATAGTCGTTGATGTCTGAACCTGTTCACCCAATCTTGCTTCCTATAATGAGAAAAACCAAACTAGTTGTTCATCATTGCTAAACTCTCAACATTCCTTATCTATCGTTGTCCTGCTCCTACCAATGGCCGACTTCTAATGTAGCCATTAATGTTCAACATCTAGCTTCTTATTCATTCTATCACTCCTTTTATCAAGAGAACATTTTGAGTCAACCATTAAATGTTGTCCAACCTCTGACATTCCCATTTGTAGTATCCAGATTCCTGCCAATGAACAAAGTTGAAAACCTGCCTTTCTAGTCGCATGGTCTCCCTTCCTATTAGGAGATTGATTATCCTGTTTGTCGACTGTCATTCGACCTTAGAATTTCTTATCATTGTTTCTCCATGCTTGCCAATGGCTAACATCCTTCGACCATTAATATATGATGCCCATCTTCTTGGTTATCCATCATCGTTGAATGACAACTTTGATACCTAAAAGCTCCTCATTCTCTTATCTTAGGAGATATATTTAAAATTCATGTCGAATACATTGTGGTAAAGCCATCTCTAATCATTTTAAGTGGCATATGCCTCATGGTTTTTTGCGTTCTTAGATTTCTCGCATATAAAATATTATGTATCTTGTATGCTGCTCTTAGCTCATCTATTTGTGTGTGAGATTGTCTTGCAAAGTTAATATTATATTCTCCACTACTACAAATGTTCCAATGCACAACTGTCAAAATCTCAGTCGTCCCTTGGCACTTGATCCCACGGTCAGGATCCAATCTCCTTCTATATTTGGGTGGCTGATTTAGGAATGATTATATTGAGGCAATTATGCATGATTATGTAGTTATTGTTTCTTTATTAAGATATCTTATATAGATCTATAAATAGGGATAATTTTGTATAATAATAAGAAGCATATTTTTCCCTCTCAAATTCTATTAATTCTAACAACAACAAGAATTTAGCTAGATTAGTGTTGAAAATTAAATCTGAGGTGTTTTTTACAATTTATTGGAACTTGTCGGACAATGTGAAGGTATTTATTAGAATTATTATAATGCACCAAGAAATAACATATACGAATTTTGGAATTTTTTATTTTAATGTTTTTGAACATGCTAATAAATCAATATGAATTCTATTCTTTACACATTTTAGATGTTTTGTCATATGAGGTTTTCCTATTCCGCGGATCAACATGAGTAGGAACTGATTTTTGCAGTCTGATGCAGAAGATATCTGCAGCTTCTGCAGAAATTTTCTGCAAATGTGGTGGCAGAAAATTTCTCAGTTGTACAGGAAACATTTCCACAACTTTATAGAAGATCTTTCCACCGACAAGAGCTTGCTATAAAGAGAGATAAAATGTCGAATTAAGGAATAATTGTAAAATAAAAAATGGCTCTCAAGTAAAGGCAAGCTTACAGATTCCTCAATATTTAAAGAAATTATATTCTTCTCTCTATGCAGCTCCAAAAGCAAGCTGACTTTTTGACAAAATAAAAAAACCTGTAAAGCTTGTTGTACCATCAATCAAACTATTTCGAGCGTTCATATTGTAAAAGTATAAAAAAATGATACCCTTTTCTGTTTTACGCCACAAAAACAGAAAGAGCTTCTTGGAGGAATATGCAATCTGCGAGAAAAAAAGGGATATATAAAATAAAAGGATTTCTTCCTCATAAGGAGAAAGGAAGTAAAGCTTATAGATAGCCAATCTGTTCATTGATCCTTTCTCCGCATTCCTTCCCAAACATGAGTCATTAAGCGGCTATAACATTTCCAAAAGGCAACAAAAGCTCATAAAAGGCGAGGTAGCTGAACATAATGTAAAAAAGAGGTTATAAAATTTGAAGGAAAGACAAAGATACAGATAATAAATAAACCCTAAACCCTAAAAGAAGCATAAAAGAAATTTTTTTAGTAGAAGTTGTTCTCCTCTTCTTCCTCGATGCTGCCATATAAAATCAGAGATGGTCTATTTCCTCTCATCCACTATTTGAGAGGCTTGGCACAGATCATTCCCATCTCACTCTATTTTGCCACCTTAGGCTAAGTCAAAATTTGCTTGAAAAAAATAAGGGGTACATACCACTATATTGTTGTTATTTTACATATCTCACACCTCAAATATTAATATTACAGTTATACCACCCAAATCCTAAGTTTATCTCAAATCTATCACTCCCTTTCCCGCACATCTCACGACGTCAACGGCGCCACCATCGGCTCCAGCCTCGTCTCCATCATCCTCTTTGAAACCAACATCCTCGCCAAAGGAGGTGGAAGCAGCAAGAACTGCATTTGAGAATGGCTCGTTAACGATTGAGAATAGGATCAAGGACTGTAGGTCTTATCCTCTTTACAGGTTTGTGAGGGATGTTGGTGCTGGTTTCTAAGTGGTGAGAAGACTGTTTCACCGGGGGAAGAATTTGATAAGGTTTTTGATGGACCGGTTCGGTCCATAGCAACACCGGCCCGTAAAGGGCCGGTTCTCACTTACTGCAGGCGGAGAACCCGCCTGCCTGGGCGGACAAGCCGAGGGGGGGGAGTGCTTGGGTGGGCCCAAGGGGCCCACCAAATTGAAGAGGAAGGTTATGGTGTTTGCCCTAGGGGTAATTAGGGGATTTTGAGGGGTTCATGTGAAAGTTAAATGTGAGTTAGGGTGGCTTTTTGGAGGCATCTTGTTTTGTGGCTGTTTTAGGTTTCTTCTTCTCTAGGGCTTGGGAGAAAGCTTCCCTTCTCGAATTGGGAGCATTGTATCCGTGGAAACTTATAAGTCTTTTGATATTTGAGTAAACGAAGTGTTTGTGAGTGTTTTCATCCAAGAAATCTTCTTTTCTCCCACTATTTTTGGGTTGTTTTCTTGGATTCCGAATTTTTGCAACTCAAGTTCCATCAAAGTGGTATCAGAGCGCTAGATCCACAAGGAGGGGATGGGTACACGAAGGATTGAATCTATTGAAGAGAAAGTTGGAGAGTGGGAAGTGGAGTTCACCGCACTTAAGGAGAAATTTGCATCCGTTGATGAAAAGCTTGATGGAGTAGAGGAGTTGAAGACTCAAATGTTAGGGTTACAAGAGATGATCAAACAAATGGTGGCGGGCCAACACAACATAGGGGGTTCGGTTAACCCTAACCCTATTGCGCCGCCGGTTGATGGTGAAGGAGGTAGTAGGGTTCGTGAGGGACCTAATGCAAAAGGGAAGGAGGCCATTGACATTGTCGACCATGGAGGGGATGCTTGGTCCGCCGGCCCAAGGGGGGGCAGGTATGGCCCAAACCGTGGAGGGGAGGACTACTCCACCGCCGGATTTATGGGAGACGCTAGGGCAAGCTATACTCAGAATCATCCAGATCAATTTGTCCAAGGAAGGGAGGGAGGAAGCATGCCTTACAATCAGTGGGGAGGAGGATCGTATCGAGGCAGAGGGGAGGCCGACCCTAGGGAGAGCCTCATTGGGGGTCGGCTGGTTATGCAAGGGGGGATCCGGTGGCACCTCAAGCTTGGGAAAGAAGGGAGAGTCGTGGTGTGGACCCACGGCCATGGGAGAGACAACCAGAGGGGAGATATGGGCAAGGAGGTATGGGCAACGGCAGGGTAAACGGGAGAGGAGAATGGGGAATGAGGAAGTTGAAGCTTCCAATCTTTGAAGGAGAGGATGCTTATGGGTGGATCTTCAAGGCAGAAAGATACTTCACAGCGATGGGGATGACAGATGAGGAGAAACTCTTGGTGGTACCTTTATGTTTGGAGGCAAGAGCCCTTGCTTGGTATCAGTGGACGGAAGAAAGGCAGAGATTCAGATGTTGGGCAGAGTTTAGGGAGATGTGCCTAGACCGCTTCAGACCACCAAAGGAGGGAACTCATCATGAGCAGTTCTTTGCACTGACTCAGACTGGTACAGTATCTGCTTATAGGGACAGGTTCGAGTTGCTGTCCAGTAGGCTTCGTGGGATGACGGATGAGGTGCTTGAGGGAAACTTCATGAAGGGTTTGAAGCCCCACATTCGATCAGCAGTTAGAGCGGCCAACCCAAGAAGTTTGAGGGAGACTTTGGAGATGGCTGAGCTGATAGAGGATAGATTGTCTTCTGATCAATACCGCAGGCCTACTTTCTTCGGAGGGGGACAGAAGGTGGCAAATCCTACGGGAGGAGCCAAGGGTGCTTACTTGGGGGCAGGAGGAGAAGGACAGAAGGAGAGGGATCGGAGTGCACCGGCCAAGGGGGAGTTCAGGCGACTCACTGAGGCAGAGCTGAAGGATAAAAGAGCCAAGGGGCTCTGTTACAGGTGTGATGAGAAATTTGGGCCAGGGCATAGGTGCAAGGACAAATTACTCCAAGTCCTATTGGTAGAAGACCCCGAGGAGGAGGAAGTTGAGGAAGAGTTAGGAGGGGAAGAAGAAGGTGTAGATCATCTACATCTTGACATGATTGAGGTTTCCCTCAATTCAGTGGCACGGTTGACGGCACATTCCACCATGAAGATGGAAGGGAGGATCGGGAGCTTTACAGTCACAGTGCTGATAGACAGTGGGGCCACCCACAATTTTATAGCTTGCAGATTAGTGGAAGAGTTGGGCATTCCCATGATCCAAGGGAGAGGAGTGGGAGTCTCTTTGGGGACCGGTCAGAGGGAGCAGTGTGCAGGAAGATGCAGCGGGGTTACTCTCTCCATACAAGGGAAAGATATCACCCAGGATTTTTTGGTGCTCGAGCTGGGTAATACGGATGTTATTTTGGGTATTCAGTGGTTGCAAACTTTGGGGGAGATGAAGGTCAACTGGAAGACCTTGATGTTGGAGTATGGTGAAGGGGAGCATCGGGTTACTTTGCATGGGGACCCCAAATTATGCCGATCCAAGGTGGCTTTGAAGACTATTCTCAATTCTCTTAGGAGTAAGGAGGAAGGATTTCTGGTAGAGTTATGGCAATTGGAGGGTGGGGAGCCAGTTGAGCAGAGTAATATCCCAGAAGAGGTGGTAGAGTTGTTGGAGCATTTCACCCCAGTTTTTCAGATACCAGCAGGGCTACCACCACAGAGAAGCAAGGAGCATGCCATTGTACTGAAAGGTGGAACAGATCCTGTTAGTGTGCGGCCGTATCGTTATCCTCATGCTCAGAAGGAGGAGATTGAGAAGCTAGTCAAGGAGATGATGGAGGCGGGGGTCATCCAACCTAGCGTGAGCCCGTTTTCGAGCCCAGTACTATTGGTGAAGAAGAAGGACGGTAGCTGGCGATTTTGTGTTGATTATCGGGCTCTCAACAAGGAGACTGTTCTAGACAAATTTCCAATCCCCGTTATTGATGAGCTTCTTGATGAGTTGGGGGGTGCTACAATGTTCTCCAAGCTTGATTTGAAGTTAGGGTATCACCAGATCCGGATGAAGAGGGAGGACATTCCCAAGACTGCTTTCAGGACTCACGAGGGACACTACGAGTTCTTGGTGATGCCTTTTGGACTCACCAACGCTCCTACATTTCAGGCCCTGATGAACCAAGTGTTTCAACCCATGCTGAGGAGGTTTGTCCTAGTGTTTTTTGATGATATTCTGATCTATAGCAGGTCCCTACAGGAGCACTTGGAGCACTTGAGAAAGGTTTTGAGCACTTTACAACATCATCAGTTGTATGTCAATCAGAAAGTGTTTTTTTGCTCAAGGAAGTGTGGAATATTTGGGGCACATTATCTCAGCAGGAGTAGCAGCTGACCCTTCCAAGGTGGAGGCCATGACGAGCTGGCCAACTCCTAAGAACCTTCGGGCTCTCCGAGGCTTCTTAGGGCTCACAGGATACTACCGGAAATTCATAAAAGGGTATGGATCTATTGCAGCTCCACTCACTGAGCAGTTGAAGAAAGACAGCTTCAATTGGGGACCGGAGGCAGATAGCGCTATGGAGGCTTTGAAAAGAGCTATGGTTAGTGCCCCGGTGTTAGCATTACCAGATTTCAAGCAGCAGCTGGTGGTGGAAACTGATGCATCTGATTTAGGGTTGGGAGCGGTTCTCATGCAACAAGGGCGACCCATAGCTTTCTACAGTCAGGTATTATCAGGGAGGGAAAAGCTCAAGTCCGTCTATGAGAGAGAACTGATGGCCATTGTTAAGGCCATTCAGAAGTGGAGACCGTACTTGTTGGGTAGAAGATTCCTTGTGAGGACTGACCAAAGGAGTCTAAAATACTTGTTGGAGCAACGCATGGTGACAGAAGAACACCAGAGATGGCTCTCCAAATTATTGGGCTATGATTTCGAGATTCAGTACAAGCCAGGGTTGGAGAATAAAGCTGCTGATGCCTTATCCAGGAAGGTGGGAGTGCTCACAACTTATTGCTACTTCTGTGCCTCAGTTAGTGGATTGGGGGAATTTGAGGACCGAAAATATGACTAGCGAAGAATTGGGGAGCTTAAGAGAAGCCATAAGGAAGGGGAAAGAAATACCGTCAGGATATACAGTGGAGGATCAGCTTTTGCTACACAGAGGAAGGTTAGTTTTACCTAAGACCTCTTCCCAGATTCCACTGATACTTCAGGAGTTTCATGCCAGTGCTATTGGAGGACATTCAGGAGGGCAGAAGACTTATCAGAGGTTGGCTAGAGAGATATACTGGAAGGGGATGAGGAAAGATGTGGAGGAAATGGTGGCCCAGTGTGATACTTGTCAGAGGAACAAGTATCAGGCATGTGCCCCTGGAGGACTGTTGCAGCCACTTGAGTTACCTGATCAGGTTTGGTCCGAGGTGACCATGGATTTCATCGAAGGCTTACCCAAGTCGGAAGGCTACACTGTCATTCTAGTTGTAGTTGACCGGCTTAGTAAGTATGCTCATTTCATACCGTTGAGACATCCTTTTAATGCCACTACCGTTTGCAGCAGTTTTCATCCGGGAGATTGTGAGGCTTCATGGCTTTCCTGAGTCGATAGTCTCTGACAGAGATAAGGTGTTCCTGAGCCACTTTTGGAAGGAGATGTTCAAGTTACAAGGGACACATTTGAAGCGCAGTTCAGCCTACCACCCACAGACAGATGGGCAATCTGAGGTAGTCAATAGAAGTGTCGAGACTTACCTTAGATGTTTTGCAGGGGAGAAGCCCAAGCATTGGGTAAGGTGGCTACCTTGGGCTGAATATTGGTATAACACTTCATTTCACAAGGCGGCGCAGGTCACACCTTTCAAGGTGCTTTATGGGAGGGATCCTCCAACCCTGATCCAGTACAGGCCTCATTCTACATCAGTGTCATTAGTGGAGCAACAATTGTCTGAAAGGGATGAGATATTGGGGGAGCTGAAGAACCACTTGTTACGAGCCCAGAACATCATGAAGCAGGCAGCAGATCATCATAGGAAGGATGTTCAATTTGAGATTGGGGAATTTGTTTACTTGAAGTTGAGGCCTTACAGGCAGAATACTTTAGCAAGGAGGCTAAGTGTTAAGTTGGCCCCAAGGTATTATGGCCCCTATGAGGTAGAGCAGAAGATTGGGAATGTAGCATATCGCCTGAAGTTACCACCCACTACTACGATTCATCCAGTCTTTCATGTGTCACAGTTGAAGAAGTTCAAGGGAGATTCTGTACCAGTCGATACTTTACCGCCAACATTGTCTGAAGATGGTACAAGTCTATTAGAACCTTCTGCATTGAAAGGGGTTAGACACACCGAGGAAGGAGGGAAGGAAGTTTTGATTGAGTGAAAAGATCTACCGACACATGACGTGAAAGTTCGTTCGGGATGTTAAGCCCTATGAACTTAGTCCCAAGCTAACCAAAAGGGGGGGTGAATTGGTATTTTAAAAATTCTTGAGACAAAGAAATAAATTCACAAACGGTCGACTAGACCTACGTCCACTCCTTGGAGGCACCCTCCAAGTATTGCACTACAAAACGTGACTCTCCTTTAGCCCCCACAGCTAGGCGGAGAAGCCCTCACAAGAAACTCCTTTTTGCCACCCCGGCAAGGCAGAGAACCTACCTCCTTTTGCTTCCTTCTGAAGCTGGTAGAGAACCACAACCAAAAGCAAAACTCCTTACTTCTACCGACCCTTCCACGGACGAGAAACTCCAGACGAAAGACAAGCAGAGCGATCCTTGAGCAACCCTTGTGAATCCCCTCACAAGCTCCCCCTCACAAGATCCTCTCTCTCTCCCTCTCTCTCTTTCTCTCCTCAAGGTCTTCTCAGGTCAAGGCAGCAGCCAAAGGTCACTTAAAAACGTTGAAGAAGAGCTCTTTAAATAGAAGAGCTCAAGAGGAGCTCATTAATTGCAAGTAGCCGACTTTATCGTCCCGGCCGATATGGACATCGGCCTGGCCGATTAGTACAAATCAAGGAAGATCGGCCAGAGCACAGCCCTGGGAACAGTCCTGGACGATTGAAAAATTTGGCTTGATCGTCCAGGCCGATCTCACGATCGTCCTGTCCGATTAGTTCAAATCAGAGGTAAATCGTCCTGAGCACAGCCCTGGGAACAGTCCTGGCCGATTGAAATTTGGCTTGATCGTCCAGGCTGATCTCACGATCGTCTTGGACGATATGATCGTATCAATCATCCTTAATTACTCCCTTGATTTCCTGATCAATTAAGGCATAATTTGGTAATTTCGTCCAGGCCGATCCTGGAATCGTCCTGGACGATAATTTAAAATTCAGTATGCCTAAACTGTCTAAGGCGGCTATCTCTTTCTATTTTGAGCTTATCGTCCTGGCCGATACACGTATCGTCCAGGCCGATATGTTAATGTCGGCTGCCTTAATTAAGAATCCTTAATTAGACTTTCTGTTTTAAGCTGATCGTCCCGGACGATATAAATATCGGCCGGGCCGATGTGGGCAAAAAACAGAATTTCTAAGCCTCTCAAGTGTGTGTGTGACGGGTTACTTAGCATCAGTCTTTTTGATTCTTACAAGTAGACTCAAAAGGTGAAAAATAAAATTACAGACTGACTCAACCCTAAACCTACGCGATCCTGGACTTGGCTTCCTCTTGATCGTCCGATCTTCGATTCCTGAAAAGTTAGAAGCAACAAGTAGTCCAAGAGAGATAGTGTTTGTCAATCATCAAAACATAAGCCATGAAAATAGTTTGCAACAATCTCCCCCTTTTTGATGATGGCAAACCACTACGAAAACAGATGGAAAAAAAATTCAGGATTGATGTAAAAAAGAACCTCATAAACTTCTCCCCCTTTTGACATATCAAAAAGGAGGATTCAAGAAAGCAGAACGAAGAGACCCCCTTTTTTTTTTTTTTTTTTTTTTTTTAATCAAGGCATGAACATGATAGCATTCCATGTGATGATGATTCAAAAATTTGTGAGTTAAATGTGTTAATAAGCTCATCAATCTATAGAGTTAGAATATCCGATCATGGCTACCCTTAGCTCAGACATTTTTTTTAGGGTAGAATTGTCTTTTGAAATCAATGACCTAACTCAAGAAATTAATTGGTTATGAGAAAAAAAAGATTTTACTTATCACTTGGCTTAAGAAAAACTATCTTCATACAATAATGAGGTAGAGTAAATTTATCACAATCGCAATTTAATCGAAGTCAAGTCTTTGATAACCAACACTTCTAAGTTCTAAAAGATTTAAAAAGAGAGAGTAGCTTGTTTTGGAGTGGGCTCATTTTATGCCTCTTGACAATTGGTTGGCGCACTGCGCATCTTTTGATATACTTTGTGTATTCTATATTTTTCAATTTGGCGTTTTGCTCATCTTTTATTGGCATCATTGGCCTTTTTTTTTTTTGCAAGCTATAGTCTCTTTTATGATCTTTTAAAGACAAAGTTGTGAATAGATCTTCTCATATATTAGAGAATAGGAGCACTCTCTCTAACCAAAGGAAGAGTTATCACAAGCAGAATCAATAATCAAGGACAAGAGTAACGAGCAATTTTGATGTGAAAAAAAACTTTAAACATTATAAGTATAAGATAGAGTTTTTGAAGTAAGTTTAAGAAAAGATCTCAATTCCATAAACAATCTTTAACTTGAGAGAGATTTTTGATTAAAGAAGATAACTATGCCACTAAAATAGGTTAGAGAAAGAGACAATCACAAAATATTTGTACCATCTAAGAGATTGAGTAGATAAAAGCATATTGACTACAAATTCCCAAAAGCAAGGACAAGGAATATAATACCATATTAGCCATGATTTTGAAAACTAAGTAAAAAAGACAAGAAAAAAAATAAAACACATAAAAAGAACTAAAACAACAAAACAGGAAAAAGTAAAAGAAAGAAAAATAAAAGAAAGTAAAAAGTTTCATGCATTTATATCAATCACACCCAACCTGGTCCTTAAAGAGCTGAAAGTATCGAAGGCCAGTGGTTTAGTAAAGATGTCTGCTAGTTGATTTTCAGTTGTCACATGGTGTAACTCAATGTCTCCCTTAGTCACATGATCTCTAATGAAGTGATGCCTAATGTCAATGTGTTTAGTCCTTGAATGTTGGATAGGATTCTTAGAGATGCATATGGCACTAGTATTGTCACAAAAGATTGAGATGGTACTTACATGTAATCCTAAATCCAATACCTGTTGTTTCAACCAAAGGACTTGGGCCACACAACTTCCAAGAGCAATGTATTCAGCTTCAGCAGTGGAAAGAGCAACAGAGTTTTGCTTCCTACTAGACCAAGAGACCAAAGATTGTCCAATGAATTGACAAGTTCCAGAAGTGCTCTTTCTATCCACCTTGCATCCTGCAAAATCAGAGTCAGAAAAACCAATAATCTTAAAAGAAGTGCTATGTCTAGGGTACCAAATCCCTAATCCTTGTGTCCCCAAAAGATATCTAAAAATTCTCTTAACAGCAGTCAAGTGGGACTCCTTAGGGTCAGCCTGAAACCTAGCACAAAGGCAAACACTAAACATGATGTCAGGTCGGCTCGCAGTCAAGTAAAGTAAAGATCCAATCATGCCTCTATACTTCTTCTGATCAACAGACTTACCACTTGGGTCCTTATCCAATGGAGCACTAGAAGTCATGGGAGTGTTAATTGGCTTGGCTTTGTCCATCTCATATTTCTTCAAAATGTCCTTTATGTATTTTGTTTGATTTAGAAAAGTTTCATCCTCCAATTGTTTTTATGCTAAACCCCAAAAAGTAGGACAACTCTCCCATCAAACTCATCTCAAACTCTCTACTCATTGTTTTAGAAAAATTATCACACAAATTTTTATTAGAAGATCCAAAGAGTATATCATCCACATAAATCTGAACAATGAGTAAATCATCTCCAACTCTCTTAAGAAAAAGGGTGGTGTCTACACTTCCCTTGACAAACTCCCTCTCTAGTAAGAATGTGCTAAGCCTCTCATACCAAGCTCTTGGTGCCTGCTCCTACCACCTTCCTGGTGGTGTTGTCTCCAAGGGTAACCTTGCCTCCAGTCCTGGACTCGATTACAACAAACTGGCTAGCGTCACCAGTCATATGTCGAGAGCATCCACTGTCCAGGTACCACATACTCTCACGAGGTCTTTTGTGAGAGCCTTCCTGCAAAAATTATGAAATGTTAGTTTTAGGAACCCAAGCAGGTTTGGGTTCCTTCTTATGAAGAGAAGAATGCAATGCATGTGTGGTATGCTGTGGATTATGCACCTTAGGTCTCCACACCCAATGTGTACTATGGTGAATTGTGCAAGTGTGTGAAATATGTCCTAGCATGCCACATGAAAAACATCTAACTCCAGGAAAGGATTTCTTAAAATGATTTGAGTTATAATGCCTCTTCCTAGGTTTTGGCAATTGATCAAAAGTAGAAGTCATCCGATTTTTCTTATATGCTTCTAAATCATTTTTGAATTTTCAAATTTGTGCTTTTTTAAAAACTTCATTTTCAATCCTCAAATTTTTCTCTTTCTCCTTAGACTTCTTAAAATCTGATTCAAGTGATGTGTGTGATATTTTTAATGCATCAAGTTCTTCAATTAACTCATCATGATTTTTATTTAATTCATCAAATTCATCAAGTAAAGTCATGTGATTTGAATCAATTGTTTGATGATCTTTAATCAAAATTTCATGCTCTTTTTGTAGATTTAAAAATTCTAGTTTCAAGCTATCATGAGTTTTCTTTAGTTTTCTATATGATGCATGAATTTTTTCTGAAACTTCAAGAAGTTGATCGTAGGAAAGTTCACATACCTCTTCTTGATCGCTTTGGTCTTTTCCCATGAAACACAAGTTTGTAGTTTCTTCCTCTGATTCAGTCTCAGAGGAGTCAGTACCAGATTCTGCCAAAAAGCTCCTTTGTTTTTTCTTCTTGTCCTCCCTAGACTTATCTTTCTCTCTCTCTTCTTCCTTTGCTTGATTGATCTCTAAGTGTAGGGCAGTCAGTTCTCACATGTCCAGGCTTCCTGCATTCAAAACAAACAACATCAGAAGATTCTTTAATATATTTGTGATCCTTACCTTTCCTCCAATTTTGATGATGCCTATGTTTCTTCCTTAGAAAGCTTTTGAATTGCCTTGTGATGAAGGCAACTTCATCGCTCTCAGACCCGGAAGATTCAGAATCCGATTTGTGCGCCTTCAGTGCGATTGTTTTCTCCTTTTTCTTCTCACATGCATCAAGATTTCTTTGATTCACACCTTGCTCGTAAGCAATGAGTGAGCCAAGTAAGTTATCAATGGAATAAGTATTCAAATCTTTTGATTCAGTGATTGCAGTTATTTTTGCATCATCATAAGACGAAGGCAAGCATCTCAAAATCTTGTTAACTTTTTCATAATTCGAAAGCTCTTTTCCTAGTGCATGCAATGAAGTAACAATCTGAGTAAACCTAGTGTACATGTCAGAAATCGATTCATGAGGTTTCATACGAAAAAGTTCGTAGTCATGCAAGATAAAGTTCAAACGGGTTTGCTTAACTTCATTAGTACCTTCATAGGTGATGCATAATTTATCCCAAATCTCTTTACCAGTTTTGCAAGTTGAAACACGCATGTAATCTTCAGATTTCAAAGCACAGAAAAAACAGTTCAAACATTTTGCATTTAACTGAGCCAAATCACGTTCATCGAAAGTCCATTCAGTAAAAGCAACTTCAGTTTTAATACCATTAATTTCACGAGAAGGTGGAGAATAACCTTCTTGAATAAGCATCCACATGCGATAATCAGTAGATTGTAAAAACGTTGACATGCGGGTTTTCCAAAAATCAAAAGGTAAGTTGTCAAATAGAGGAGGTCGTGTAATCGAATAACCTTCAGTAGTGTTTCTATTTCCTATGTTAGCCATGGATCAAATTCAAAAAGTTTTCAAACTTAATTTTTTCGAATCCCGCTCTGATACCACTTGAAAGTTCGTTCGGGATGTTAACCCTATGAACTTAGTCCCAAGCTAACCAAGAGGGGGGGGTGAATTGGTATTTTAAAAATTCTTGAGACAAAGAAATAAATTCACAAACCAAATCACACCACCAAACCAAATGCGGAATTTAAAAGTGCGGAAGCAAAAATAAGAACACAAGATTTATAGTGGTTCGGTCGACTAGACCTACGTCCACTCCTTGGAGGCACCCTCCAAGTATTGCACTACAAAACATGACTCTCCTTTAGCCCCCACAGCTAGGCGGAGAAGCCCTCACAAGAAACTCCTTTTTGCCACCCCGGCAAGGCAGAGAACCTACCTCCTTTTGCTTCCTTCTGAAGCTGGCAGAGAACCACAACCAAAAGCAAAACTCCTTACCTCTACCGACCCTTCCACGGACGAGAAACTCCAGACGAAAGACAAGCAGAGCGATCCTTGAGCAACCCTTGTGAATCCCCTCACAAGCTCCCCCTCACAAGATCCTCTCTCTCTCCCCTCTCTCTCTTTCTCTCCTCAAGGTCTTCTCAGGTCAAGGCAGCAGCCAAAGGTCTCTTAAAAACGTTGAAGAAGAGCTCTTTAAATAGAAGAGCTCAAGAGGAGCTCATTAATTGCAAGTAGCCGACTTTATCGTCCCGGCCGATATGGACATCGGCCTGGCCGATTAGTACAAATCAAGGAAGATCGGCCAGAGCACAGCCCTGGGAACAGTCCTGGACGATTGAAATTTGGCTTGATCGTCCAGGCCGATCTCACGATCGTCCTGTCCGATTAGTTCAAATCAGAGGTAAATCGTCCTGAGCACAGCCCTGGGAACAGTCCTGGCCGATTGAAATTTGGCTTGATCGTCCAGGCCGATCTCACGATCGTCCTGGACGATATGATCGTATCAATCATCCTTAATTACTCCCTTGATTTCCTGATCAATTAAGGCATAATTTGGTAATTTCGTCCAGGCCGATCCTGGAATCGTCCTGGACGATAATTTAAAATTCAGTATGCCTAAACTGTATCTAAGGCGGCTATCTCTTTCTATTTTGAGCTTATCGTCCTGGCCGATACACGTATCGTCCAGGCCGATATGTTAATGTCGGCTGCCTTAATTAAGAATCCTTAATTAGACTTTCTGTTTTAAGCTGATCGTCCCGGACGATATAAATATCGGCCGGGCCGATGTGGGCAAAAAACAGAATTTCTAAGCCTCTCAAGTGTGTGTGTGACGGGTTACTTAGCATCAGTCTTTTTGATTCTTACAAGTAGACTCAAAAGGTGAAAAATAAAATTACAGACTGACTCAACCCTAAACCTACGCGATCCTGGACTTGGCTTCCTCTTGATCGTCCCGATCTTCGATTCCTGAAAAGTTAGAAGCAACAAGTAGTCCAAGAGAGATAGTGTTTGTCAATCATCAAAACATAAGCCATGAAAATAGTTTGCAACTCCATAGCAACACCGGCCCGTAAAGGGCCGGTTCTCACTTACTGCAGGCGGAGAACCCGCCTGCCTGGGCGGACAAGCCGAGGGGGGGGAGTGCTTGGGTGGGCCCAAGGGGCCCACCAAATTGAAGAGGAAGGTTATGGTGTTTGCCCTAGGGGTAATTAGGGGATTTTGAGGGGTTCATGTGAAAGTTAAATGTGAGTTAGGGTGGCTTTTTGGAGGCATCTTGTTTTGTGGCTGTTTTAGGTTTCTTCTTCTCTAGGGCTTGGGAGAAAGCTTCCCTTCTCGAATTGGGAGCATTGTATCCGTGGAAACTTATAAGTCTTTTGATATTTGAGTAAACGAAGTGTTTGTGAGTGTTTTCATCTAAGAAATCTTCTTTTCTCCCACTATTTTTGGGCTGTTTTCTTGGATTCCGAATTTTTGCAACTCAAGTTCCATCAGTTTTCGACGCGATTTGCAAGGGGAGAATGATCGATCCAATGCTCGAGTGCATGAAGGAGTGGAATGAATCTCCTAAGTTTGCCTCGAGCAACCATGGCATAAAATGAAGCGTTTCCGAAAATAAAAATTTGCTCTTTCGCATATTCCTTCTTGCTTATGATTATATTTGCAATCTTTGTTGTTTTGTTGCAAAGTTCAAAGCTATGATCCAACCATGGAGGCGACGGCCGGAGCTGAAGGCGGTGCCGTTGTCGTCATGAGCTGTGCGGGAGACGGAGTGGCAGATTTGGGGTAAACTTAGGATTTGGGTGGTATTACTGTAATATTAATATTTGAGATGTTATGTAAAATAACAATAATATAGTGGTATGTATGTAAATCTCCCAAAAAATAAATAGTCTGGCATGTTACTTACTCATCTAGGCCAAATCAAATTATTCTAATCCTGTCGAAGTTCAAGTAATTTCGGTGCAATTTGTAGATTTTTATCAATATTATAACCCCTTATTATTAGTAACATGCCCTGAGATTAGGGAATCATCCTTGCTTTTGAATTTTATGGCCCAAGTTCTATATTATTTTATCAAGGGTAATTTGAAGCAACTAGATGTCCTGTGGAGATACATTAATATGGAGGTATGGTATATTTTAGGAAGAATACTACAAGAAATAATTGCATTAAGAAAACAATGAGACATCTAGTTAAATAAGGAATTAAAAATAAGTTTGAATGATTTGGATATATACATTGGAGGGCTGAACCAACATCATTAAGATGGGGAGATAAAATTTATGTGAAAGAATTAGGATCTTGGAGTAGATCAAAACTAAGTTTGCTAGAAGATTAGAACTTGGGTACAATATTGAAAGCAGAATAAAATTAATAGAACTTATGGCAATCAAAAGTATTGAAAGGAGAAGGATTCACAATCTCAAATACTGAGGATAAGATTAGTTATCATGATGTTTAGGATGATGATTGCAGAAATTGATGCAATGATGGAGTTCATGTTGTATCTTATGCACCACCTCTTCCTAAAGATAATACCTTAATCATATTTTAACGAGAATCTATTACAGTTTGGCCAGAACCGCCCAAACCGGCTTAGTAGGGGCCGATTCAGACCTATAGGAGGCGGGCTAAGCCGCCTCCTTTATTTGCCGCCCAAGCATGTGGGCCCTCCTAGGGCGGCAAGGAGAGAGCTATTTGAATTAATGTTTATTTTAGGAAATCTATTTTTTTTTTTTAAGAATATATATATATATATATATATATATTTCATTACAAGAAGGGAGAGGTTAGGGTTAGGGCATGCATGTTTTGAGTTATTCTCTTGGAGTTCCTTGGCGTCTTAGGCTCTAGACTCATCTTCTAGAGATTGGGAGAGAATGATCCTCCTCTCGAATTGAGGATCCATTGTATCTTGCTTTGGTGTTTGTTTTGTTTTTTATTCCACTATTGTAATCTATCTTTTTTAGGTTGATTTCACCCAGATTTTGCATTATTTCCACTGTTTTGACCAATTATTGCTAGGATTGCTTGCGAACTCAAGTATTTCCTCTTGGATTTCTTGAGAACTCATCTATTTCCTATCAGAATCATTCCTAGAATACATATTATTTATCATTACAGAATTTATAGCATTAATTTTTGTGCTTGTGTAGCTCTTCGTGCAGCAGTTCAGGCATTCCTCAGGGAGGAAGAGTCACATTCCTCAAGATTATCTAAACGAAGAAGGGACAGATTTGAACAGGTAAATTACTTCCATTGCTGGCAAAGTGCGATTTTAATTTATTTTCCCTATATTTACTTGTGCAAAAGTTGCTTTATTTTATTTGCATCTTTTATTTTGCAGGACAAATATACCTATGATGATCAACTTCCATTGGATTCACGAAATAGAGGCGTTCAGTTTCCATTTAATGTCTCTGACCGCGTTATAATAAAGGTATACTCACTATATTTCATTAGTCCCAATTCATAATTCCCTCTGCTAAATTCAATATTCCAGGGTAACAAGAGAACGCCTCCACGATTTGTTGGAAGAATTGCAGTTGTGACTACGCAATGCTTAAATGGATGGTTAGTTCATTTCATTTTGTATTTTACTCTGCCATAATCCATATATTTATCTCGTTCTGTTGTGGAAAAATTGATTGAATAATGTTGACCAAATCGTTGTGCTTAGGAACTTGGCTTGCTTTACCAAACTTTAATTATGAACGAGCAAAGAACTAGTTTAATTAAGGACCAAAACAAAATTCCGATTGGCTGCCCGGATTGGGCACCCAAACAAGTTTGACCAATGTCTACCTAGCCCAGAAGTAAAATGGTTCTCTTGGCACTTTAAAACTACTAATAATCTTTTTTATCATGCTTTCTTGTTGTCATTGTAGTCTTGAGCAGTATCTCAGTTATTTGAGGTCATTTGAAAGGTTAATTCCAAGTGATGATGATTTGTTTTTTATGGTGATAATAATAATGATGATCTTCATCATTGTATTGGTAAATCATATGGACCTTAGTGTGTCTATGGAGAAACAAACAAGCCCATGTCATACTGATAGAACACAATCACCTCCGAGCAGTAAACTGCTGTTTTCAGAAGCAAAACAACAATACTACGCAGAAAATTGAGAAAAACTGTAGAGAAATTTAAGAGAAAACTGTGGATTTCACTAACGAAAGAGAAAAATCAGCACACGATACAAGTTTCTTTAATGTCAGAGGAAGAAACAACTCTCTAAATCTCTAGCCAAGAGACTAGAGCCCAAGCACACCAAGGAGATTCCAAATTCATATTCAAATTCAAGATGAAACCCTAATCCTCCGAAGAGAAACTAATTAAAGCCAAAACGATAGTTACAAATTCCCTAAACAGCCCCTAATTCAAATATTTCACTTCAAAGCAATATTTAATTAAGATGTGGGCCCCATAGGGCCAGCTGGCCCTCTCTATCTCCCTTCCCTGGTTCCGCCCAGCTCCCTGGGCCGACGCCTGTAGCAATAAACCGGTCCATTATGGACCAGTTTAATGGATTCAGCCGGCCCCTCTTGAGCCACAGCTGATGCAGAGCTTGTTAAACCACAGCTGCTTCTGAGGCTCTTCAACTTGTGTGTTTTGCTCTGCTTGTGTGATCTTTAACCAGCTTCCAAGCTTCTATTAGCTCTTAAAGCATACTCTTCTGACTAGCTGAAGAAAATTTCCTTTTGTGTGACTTGGATCCCTTAAATCAAACTCAAAATAGCTTTGTAAAGTTCAACATCAAATTTCATTTGCATAAATAAATACATGCAAGGGTGAAATTTAGGCTTTATTTGAGACAGTTTTCTCGTTACTTTTTAGTATAAAAAATTCTAATTAAAAAAAATTATATTAAAGCTGTTTTAGAAAGCAGTAAGAAAAATTATTCCAAATGAAGCCTTAATGACAATTTTATATATTTACTTTTATTTGTAAACATTGATTTCAGTTTTGAGGATTGGTGCTAACTTCTAACTAGTCACAAATATCAGGTATGTTGTGAAGACGCTGGATAATGCAGAGAGCGTAAAACTACAATATCGCTCCTTAGCAAAAGTTCCAGACGATTCCCCCAATTTTACAGGAAATAAATCACTCTCTTCAAATTGGCTCTGTAGCACCTCTTAAAGTTTTGTTGATTTTGCGTTATGTGCTCTATAATCCATACAGATTTGTACAAATTTCGAACACTAAAGCGAAGTCATTGTACATCCCAAGTGAGCAGTTTCTCATCACTGTTCTTCTCACTTACCTTGCAATCTCTGATTTTATAAAATGTATTAACTGTTTATATATATTTATCATTATGAGGCCAAGTCCTTAAAAAAAATTTTCGGAACTTTTGATGATGGAAAGGCGAGAGATTGAGGCTTCATTTAGGACAGCTTTTTTATTGCATCTCAAAATAGTTTTCGAACTGAAAGTTGCTTTGAGAAGCAGTAAAAAAATTATCCCAAACAAAACATGAGGCTCATGAGGCTTTATTTGGACAGTTTTCTTATTGTTTTATGAAATAATTTTTTATTATATAATTATTTTGATTTTGAATTTTTTGTATTGAAAAACTGCTTCATAAAATAGTAAGAAGATATCCCAAATGAAACTTAAATCTTAATTTAAATATTTAGTAGTGTTGCGCTCTTTTTAAGCACCGTATGAGTTTCTTATATGTACTTTTTTTAAGTATTTTTGTGACTATAATTTGTTGTGACATTTAGAACTGGTTATTTACATAATTATATTTAAATTTTTATATTTATTAAACCGTAGTCGTATGTATTTAATTTCCCTTTTTGATTATTGTCTTTTTTTTTCTGCTGCTCTATGTATTTAAGTTCAGCTATAAAAGTTTTTGTGATTTTATTAAAAAAAGGAAATTAGATTTTGCACCAATATCTCTTTTGAGGTTTTTTAGGATTTGATTCATCTTTCATTTTGGGGATAAATCATATAGCGCAATGGTAGGAAAGTTTCTCTAATTTGAAAAGCCAAAATCTCTTTCTATTCGACTATGTTATTATTCAGCCGGACTAAATTTATGTTTGTTAAATGGTCACCTTTAAGTCTGGATTGCATGGCCAAAGCCTTAATCTCTCTATGAAAGTTGATTTATCTATATATTTGATTTAGATTCATTTGAGTTATTTTATTGCTGTCTTTTAAAGTAAATTTTTAATAAAATTTTTTTAATTTTATAATAAAAAATTAATTTAAGAAACAGGCTTAAGCTAAGGGGTGTCAAAATTTGACTTAATTTGAAACATGACCTGAGCTTGACCCGAAAAAATTCTAGGATTGGGTCAAACCGTTTGTCATACAGGTCGTGTTTTTGAATTTTGACCCATTTGTAAAATTGGGTTGGGCTCGAATTGACCCGGCAACCCAAAATTAACCCGAGTTTCACCCGAAAACAACCTGCTTCTTGTCCTCGTAGCTGTGTAGGATGTCTGATGTCGCATGCAGCATGCCTCGGCCAATCGTCCTCGACTTGAATTCACTTTATGTCGGTCCTGCATGCTGGAAGCTAACCAGCCTAGTCTCGCTTTGCTGGCTCTCACACCCGCGGTCAAGTCGGACCAACTGCTCCTAGTGAACCTCGCCTAAGTCACCCAACACGCTTGCCTCAAGCTTTGTGCTGTGCTAGCCCACTGCACGTCTGTGCCAGTCGTAATGTCGCTCAGCCTTCAGGTTTCGCATTTTACAAACAGATCAAGAGTCAGGTCGGGTCAAACAACACAGGTCAGATATGAGTTGGAAATTCTGACCCATTTGTAATATCAAGGGATCTGATTAATTCGTTTAGACCCAAGTCAACTCGAGTTTGACCCAAATACGAACCATTTCAACACCCCTAACTTAAGTTTGAAGTATATCCCTTTTTGTTATACACACCTCTTCACTTCTTTAAGAAAACCGCTCGAAAACCTTTAAACTTATTGATTTAAAAAAAAAAAAAAGAAATTTGAGCTAATTAAGATATTCACATACATTACTTACTCAAACTTCAAATAAAAAATTCTTACCAATATATCCATATATGAGCTGCTAGCCTATACGTACTAAAAATTTTAATTATATTGTAGCATTTTAGGCAATGAAAGAGCCGAAGCCCTCTTTTTATTGATGGACAAGTACCACAAAAGAGTGAAAAGACAGATACATCCCTCACTCACAACACATATGACGATCCCGACCCCACTCCCAACCAACCTAATAATAGTCAGTATAAAGCACGGCCTCACGGCTCACTCTTTTCCCGCCCCGACGCTTCATTCCTCGTTCTCCTCCCAGCTCGGCAGTATCACGGTGTTGTTCTGCTTCATCACCACCTGCCTCAACTCCTCCTCCCTCACTCCAAATCCCGCCGCCAGCTCCTTCCCCATCATCAGCCTCAATATCGAATTCTTCCCCACCAGAAACTGCGGCCTATTCCTCCTCGCCGACGTCGTAAACCCTAGGATCTCCATTGGTCCATGGCTCGCCGCCACCTGAGAGAATGGGAAAAACCGCGGCACCCAGAACACATCCCCTTCCTTAACCTTCGCCTTCATCGCCCCCGTCCCGTTAGGATAAACCACTTCCACCGTCCCCGCCCCGGAAACCACCACCCCGTATTCCGTCGCCCGAGGATTCACGTGCGGTGCCATCATCGATCCCTGCATACATCAATTCATCGATCGTTCGCAGGATTAATAGGATTGATTTCGCAATTTGATGGGAAATTGAAAATTACCGCGCTGAGATTGACGAGGAAGACGCTAATGTCCGATTGCTTGAGCGGCAGGTAGTCGTGTTCGTTGACCTCGATGCTCCAACCATAGTCGTTTCTGAAATCAGGGTCACGATCGTAGATATTGTATGCATCCGGTGCTTTCACTGGATCGCCAACGGGGCGCCGGACCTCGTTCTTTTCTGTTGATGGTTCTCCGGAGAAGATTGAGCTTACGATGCTTGTCAAGGTACACGCCCCTTTCTTCTTTTCTTCTTTTGCTTCCATTTCTATGTTCCCGTCAACATCCTGCGCTAATCGTCTAGTCTTTTTCATCGTTTCCATCGCCGACTTCACGGCGCCGTTGAGCTGCTGGAGGTAGTCGGCTTTATTTCCATGGATGAATATGATCGGCCCGGCGGTGCGGCCTAATGTCAGCACTCCTACCTCCTCTGGTGTAGCCTGAAATCAAAACCAAATGTTTTAAGATATGTAGTTTCCACTATTTAGATGGTTTTTCTGGGTGTCTAAGACCCCTAAACTCGACTTTTTTCGATTTAAAGGCCTTATAGAAAGTAATCAAACCAAAACTGCATGAATGACAGGTGTTTGATATAATGCGAAAGTACGCACATGGAACGCTGCGGCTAATGTTCTTATATCGAATCCTGCTAAGACGGAAAGAGGATACTCCCCGCCGCCAATGTAGAAAGGTGTGAACAAGTCAGGGATGAGATCAGTGCCGATGGGTTCGATGCTCGCGACGATTTGGAGTCGGTGTTCCTTGCCGGTGTTGACGACGTAGAAGGCGGAGCCCGCCGGAATTCGGAGAACGTCTCCAGGTTTTAATTGGCGATCAACAAAATCGTCCTTGTGAATCCAACCGATCTTCGCCTCCCCTGTAGTGGCTTGATTAAATATCGCATGCAGAAATAGCTAGGTGTATATGAAAAATTTTAGACTAAGGTGTTATTTGGGATGATTTTCTCACTGTTTTTTAAGTAGTATTTAATACAACTATTTTAACTTTTATGATAAAAATTTACTTTAAAAAATAGTAAGAGAGCCATCCCAAACGAAGCCTAAAAGTACCTTTTTAATACAAAAACAAGTTGTAAGAAAGCCCTCCAAAATGAAGTCTTAAAACTTTACTGAAAAATTGTTTTAAAAAGTAATAATAAAGCTGTCTCAAATAAAACCTTAGGCCTAATTTCGGAAAAAATTATTTTGTGCGGAAGCCGAATGTCATCCGGAGCCAATGAAAATGTGTCACGTCACCTCATGCTCGGTACTGTTTGGTACCAGATAATGTAGTTGCACCTAATGATAAGTTGTGTCCGGTTTCCGCATAGAATAATTTTTCTTTATTTGGGATAGTTTTATGTTTTTTTAATTAATTTTTAAGTACAAATTTATTTTGTAAAAAAAATAATAAATTTTAAAATTTACCTAAAGAATTCAAGAACATAAATAATCAATTAATTTAGATTCCATTTGTTTTCAGATATTTAAAATATTTGCTGAGCTCAGTAAACATTAATACCTCTTAGAAGGAAGAGGATAAGGTCGGCATCTAAGTAATGTGGAATCATTAGTGTGTTGGGCTCCATGGTGACGAAGCCAATGTGCATGCGGGGCGGATGGCCGTTCCATGGGTGGCCTCTGAACACCCTGATCTCGCCGCCCTCCGTCTTCACCACCACCTCCGATTTCTTCATCAAAAATGGTGCCCACTCATGACCGCCGCCTTCATCACCGGGCACCTCCCATTCCCCGCGATCTGCCGTCACCGCCACGGCGATTAACAGGCAGAAGAAGATCGCCGGAAGTCGACCGCTTCCTTGCTTCCACGTCTCCATCTCTCTCTGTCTCTTTCTAGAAGAAGATGTTTGAGTTGAATTGAAGTGGAAGGGGAGGGTTTAAGAAGAGGAACCTGCTGAATGTGGATAAGGCACGTGTCATGCATGCATGAGCAAATTGCGTTACGTGGGATCGCGGTGTCGAGTAGCAGCGCTTATCCGTGGGAACAACTTGCAAGTGATCAGCAAGGAAATCCAGGTACCCATCCCCCATCCAACATTTAGAAATAAATGCGAGCTTGTTTTTTCTTATCATTGTCCTTACACGTAAGATTTCACTGTATTATCTCCTGATCTACCTAATTTAACAAGCTTATTTTATATATACAAACATTTAACCCTACCCTTAACAGGACTCAATGGAGAAAAGTATTAGAAATGAACTTTCTTGATTAGATTTAGATGTGAATTTGACTCTTAACGAGACACAATGGAGAAAAGGATTCATTAACCGATCTCGCATAGTGGTATAAAGAGTTGTTGTTGTTGTAGTATACATTTGAGTGATTAAAAGGTTAAAAGATAATAGTAGGAGTTAAAATTGAAGTGAAATAATATAAAATTTGAACATATAGCTTTATCAGAGTCATTACTGAAAAAGTGAGTTTGGCAATTCATTTTTGACTTGAATACTATTTCCATGAATAAAATTCCACTTGCGTACGATTCTGAATTCTATAAAATCAAACAATTTGCAAATTACATTGGCATCTAAATCTGAAGAAGAGAAATTCTATGCTTCAGTGAACTACAGTAGTAATACAAGTAGATACAGAGTGATAAGGAACAGAATGGTGTTAGCTCACAGATCAATGACATTTACATGAGACCATTAGAGAAGCTGGCCTTTGGGGCTAAGAAAAATGTGAAAAAAATGCCGTAAGTTGGGTGGAAATTTATTTTAGAAACATGGCACATTCTCTGCTGTCATGATCATGTTGCACGTAGAGTATATGGAAGCTGCAGCTGCCCTGACTGCAAGTTCCTTGTCAAAAGCCTCTTGGCTCTTCAAAATCCTGGAAGCAAGTGAAATAGCAAGGGTTAGTGGTCAAGGCTCGATATGATAGGTTCAAGAATTTGTCTAAATGAAGTGTCTTGGGCCATAACATATTAGATTTATGATTTTATATATATATATATATATATATATATATATATAATATATATATATATATATATATATATATTAGATTCATGATTTTGTTAGATGTAGTAAAAAATCAAAAATAATTTTAAACGCCATAAACTATCTTAAAAAACTAATGATTTCATATTTATTATTGGGAGAGAATTGGATCATATTATTCTCTAAATTGTTTCTTTATAGACATACAGTAGTGTGAAAAAAATAGAAATAAACTAATGGGAGAGGATAATTATAATTATGGAAGAATTAGCATAAAGCTTCTTAAATTATATCCTTTTTTAATATAATTGATTTCCTAATGCATTAACAATATATACACATAAAATATGTGTAAACAAAATTAGTAATTTCTAAAATAAGTTTTCTTTTTCAAGCTAATGAGTTCTTGAGCTCAAAAACTCATTATTAAAAAAATATGGGGATTTACATACATACCACGAAATTCATATGTATTTATATATTTAATGTCCAAATTCTTTTTATTTACTTATATAACATCTTAATTTCTAAATTACATCAAAAACGTATTAAAATACACTTTTTCATATACATATGCTTTAATGTGATTTAGACACAATGTTAAATATGTAAATATATAAGAATTTTGTGGTATGTATGTAAAATGCGTTAAAAAATAATATATGTGGTTGCTCGATTTAACTTCAACGTATTATCCTCCTTTTTTGGTGAAGATATAAGCAGAAAATTTGAGGATGTGGAAGAACTATTATAATTTTGGCATATGTAGCAAAAATGATTGTTTACAAATAAAATAGAGGGGTTAATAAAAAGAAAATGGAAGAAAGAGAAGCTTCTATATGTTCAAAATAATCTGCAATTTAACTTGCCTTATCTCATTTGCCACTTCAAAATGTAAGAATCCATTGGTATTAACATATCTGAGCCCTTCTTGACATTGTGACTTGAGCTCTTCAACCTGCCTAAGCCACTTCTCCTGTAAAAGTTAGAGTATGTATCAAATGATAGGCAAAACCCCAAAAAGGTCAACTCAAAGCAGGCACTCACAAGTTGGTTTTCCTCATCAGTCAACGACACTTCCATCTGAGTGAAAACAGCTTTCCACCGAGCTAAATGAACATTGAAAGTTTCTTTCTGGGAGCACCTAGTCAACAAGTAACCAAATAAGAGTTCATTTTCCTGTTTAGAATGCAGATCTCTTGAGAATAGGTGTGGCAACTCCATCTCTATAGCATTTTTCACTCTTTTTTTGCTACGCTGTATTGCTGCAGCAATCCACAGAGATGACTTAATTAACAAATCAATAGCATAATAAAAAAAAATTAGTAAGTTCTAAAACATAAATCAAGACTTACCAGCCAGTCGTGCAATAATATCATGACCTATTAACGTTAACCACTGCAACGCAACATTAGCAGCTGCAAATAGAGGAAAAGAGTTTGGATTTTACACAGACTCTATAGAATATGACCAAGTAGTTTATGGTGTCTTTAACCTAGAATGATACTTGTATTGTTAGAACTAACTAAAGTTACCCAGCAGGAGAATAAGTATAGAGAAAGTTTAAAGCTTTGTTTGGGATGGCTTTCTTAATGTTTTTTAAAGCGGCTTTTTAATTAAAAAATTAAAATTTTAATACTAGAAGGTTCTTTTAAGAAGCAGTAAGAAATTCATCCCAAACGAAACTTAAAAGTGCATCACCTTTGATTGAAAGAGAGGTGATGTCTTCCGGTTTTGGCGCAGTTGTTCCAGAACATGAAAGTTTTAGTGTAAGAGCATCATCATCATCACATTCCGAGTTGAACTCTGATGTACTGTTGTAATAAGAAGGAATTAGTGGCTTATTGACAGCTTCCTTGCTTCCTCTTTTTAACGGACCAATATGCCTATTTTGTTTTTGAAGCATCTCATTCTGCAACATGGCCTTTATGATTGAGTTCACCTGTTTGCTATTTCTTACATGCTTTATAATCCCAGGGTTTAGACCAGAAAGAAATTGGCTTGGATCGGTAACATTGCTGTTCTTGTTAAGTTGTTCTTGCTTTGTTATATGAATAATTTTCTTGAGCTCATCTTTTTTCTTTCTAGATTGGCACTTCTTCAGCCTAGGAATGGATGCCTTTACATGTACAGTGGATACAAAGCCATTCTGCTTCATCTCATTCCACTTTCTCATTGATTCGCTGATCTCCAATGAACTTGTGGTGCTACCACATTCTGAAGCAGCTGTGGATCTCACCTGCCCTAACTTCTTATAAGGGTAAAAGGGATCATTAAGATCCACACCAAGAACAGGTAAATCAGCTTTATTGGTGTTTTCATGCTTTGGTGGTAAATATGATTGATGAAAACTGCTGCAGCTGTTGAGGGCATCATTACTGGCAGAATCTGCAGGAGAGTTGAGATTGAGAACTGTAGAATCGGCTCTTGGAGGGTGAAGATCCAATGGAAAAGTTACAAGTTCAGCAGAAGGGATCAAAGCAGTTGGCTTGGTGATTTTGGAGGTAACATCTTCTTCATTATGATTCATAAAGCTCTCAGTCTTCTTTTCAATTGGGTTTTCTACGTTAGAAAAAGCGATTCCTGGAGTGAAAAAGAAGCTAATCTGGTAGTTTTGCTTTTAATTGCAATTAGGGCTGTTAAAATCGGGTCACGGGTCGGGTTCGGGTCCAACCCGAAATTGACCCGACACTGTTCAACCCGACCCGCTTCGGGTCTGGGTCAACCCGAACCCGACCAGATTTGGGTATATTTTATTAAAAAAAATTTATTTAATTCAATTTATTTAAATCTAAATCAAATTAAGGTAAGATTTACTTCAATTAATTTAAATTAAATCAATATTAATTTAATTTGGCCAATAATGCTTATAATATTTTGAAATATCATTTAGTTATTTCATAAAAATCCATTAAAACCTTCCTAAATTAATTAAAAATGGGTCAAAATGGGGGCTGATTTCGGATTTCCGGGTCAACTAGAACCCGACCCGGTTTTACAAACGGGTTGAAATCCCTAACCCCGAACCCGACCCGGTTCGGGTTGATCTGAACCCGAAATTTTCGGGTCGGGTTTGGGTCGGGTCAAATATTGAGCACCCCTAATTGCAATGTTTTCAAGCCATAGAAAATGCTTAATGACAAAATCAAAGTCCCCTTGAGAAGACCAAAACTAGATGAGTCCATAAACTAAATGAAGCAAACAGTACATGCATAAATAATTTGGTATATATTGAAAATATAAAACAAGTATAAATAAACGAGTAATCAAACCAAAGTCAATGAAACATTAGTATCACAAAAAACAACACGAAGGGGCTGATTGGTAGCACCCAGGATTTGATTTAAGTAGGATTTTGTAAATCCGTTAAATCCGGATTTCGAAAATCTTGAGGGGGTTAAATCCTGAAAACTGTGTGGTAACATTCATGATAAATCTTATTAAATCTCATGTGACTGTTTGGCTATAGAATGGATTTAATAAGCGAATTCTTCCTCTTCGGCCAACGGATTTCGTAAATCCGGGATTTAGCACGAAAAGGTAGAATTTTTTGTCTACAGCAACTTTCATTTGCCGTGAGATTTGGTTGCATATTAGGCCGTTTGGCTGGATTTTTCTCAAATCCGGCCTAAATCCGGCTACCAAACAGCCCCAAAGAAAGGAAAAGCCACCTTTAACGCAAAAACTCCTTTATTTCAAATAAATATTATGATCCATTCAAGGGGTAAATGGGTAAGGTAAAAATCAGTTTTTTTTTTCAAATAAATATTATGATCATCCATTCAAGGGTAAATGGGTAAGGTAAAAATCAAATCTTTTTTCCCCCTCTGACTGAGCTCTGAAGAGCCAACTCATTCTTAGTAAAGCTAATCATTCCATTATCATGGCCCAAAAAAACCATCAAACAAATAACCATTTCATAATCACCATCACACAAACCCAGATAAAAACCAATAAAAATAAACCTTAGTAAAAAAAAAAAAAAAAAGATCTAAAAATTTCGTGTAAAGATCAGCCGACTAACCCCCAAACTTCATTCTCCTGACTTGATCTATCGGCTCCACCTCATCCTCCTCCCTCGCCCTCCTCTTCCCCGCCTGTAAGAAGCAAATAGAAAACAACTGTAAATCCAATCATAGCTCAATCGAACCGTTAGAAACCCTAAAAATTTGATCGTTGCCTGAAACGGAGAAACATGGCAGGAGTTTAAGGAATCAGGCTCCGAAGCCTCCAGCCTCTCCATCTTGAACAGAAAACAAACTGAGAAGAGCAATGGAAGACGAAGTAGGAATTAAAGGAGAGATATTGTTTTCAAATTTCTTTCCCATTTAAATTCGGAAAGGCGGGGTTTTTTCTCTATCTGGCTCACTAATCTCGCGACCCTGACCAGCTTATCCAACGGAAATTTTTCAAATTCAAACGGGTGAAGGGTGCGAGGGTTAATGAGAGGAGAGAGAATGTGCATTATCCACTTTAATGATAAATGATAATCACTAAATTCAATTTCAAGATAAACATGACTGAAATTCCTCAAATTTAAAGCTTTTCAATGATTAGATCCTCTGATCCTGAGAGAATATTCGGATCAAATTTAATCATAATGATATTTATCGCTTCAAATTTGTTTTAAGATTAATATAAAGAAACCCAAATTGTTGTGTTTTCTATATAAAATATAATTTATGACTATTTCATATAATATTTGGTTTGAAATGTTTAATGTAATTTAAATTGCTAATTATAATTAATAAAGCTTACTGATTGAATGTGCAATGAAAATTATATAAATAATTAGTAAAATTAATTTTTTATATTTTTAATATATCATAAAATGTTTTTTATAATTATAATATTTTCATATAATATATTTAACATGTTTTTTTTTTTTTTTTGTAGTAAAGCTAGTTAAGTATTTGTCTGAATGAGCTAAATTTATTTAATTATTTTTAACATAGATTTAATTATAGAAGTCTAAAATTTATTATATAATGTAAATTTAAATAAATTTTACATATACATTTTAAGTTTCATTGAGCGGCTAAAGGATCTTCCGAGCCTAGTCAATCTGAGCTCATGCTCGAGATTGTTTATTATAAGCTTGAATTTGAACTCATGGCTCAATAATGCTCTCGTTGCATTATCGTTTACAAGATGAGCTTCAGCCTAACACTCCTATTATGTACTATAAATAGCACTAATCTGACTACCATCCTTTGTCTAAAATAAACCTTAAAATAACACTAACAAAGAAAGACAATCTAAGTAGAACAATCATTCCAAGTCCTGAAGGCCGATAGCATGTTTCATAGCATCAAGATTTTTAACTGGAGCGTGGGTCTGTTCTGATCACGGGAACGGGAGGGCCGCACGACTGGGCTCGATTGAGGGACGAGAGATCTCGGGCACGAGAGGGTAGCTTCCAAAAATCGAGAGCCAGAGAGTCGGACATCTATACGTAACAGTATTTTTTTTTGAGAGTAGGGGCGTGTGTATGAGTTGTTTCAAGCTGCTGTACGTGCATCTATCTCCCCACAACAAAATATACGCAGCCTTGTTTTGTGTTTGATTTACCTGAAATAAATCATAAAATGAAATGATAATCAACCCATGCACATTCTCATCTCAAGTCGAGGATGAAATCAAACTTGCTCTTTACTTAAAGAGGATATGAAGAGATAAGGTAAAATAATTTTAATCAATTTTAATTAAAGATTTGAATTATTGTAATTTCAACACAAAACATATATATATATATATATATATATATATATATATATATATATATATATATATATATATATATATATATATATATATATATATATATATATATAATATTTAAATTTTGAATTTAAATTTTATTTATTATATTTATTTAATCATAAATCAAAATAAAAAAATCGCAATTTTTATCTTAAAAATAGTTTTATTCTCTTTTCAACACACATCAAATGGCATGAATGAGCTCAAGAGCCGGGCGTATGAAACATCTAAATATATAAATTCACATAAAATAATTGTCAAATTGATCTAATCACATATAATGTAAACAAATAATGAAGTCAAATGTAATTAAAAGCAAACCAATGACAAAGAAGAGGACAACAATATATTTTATTTAAAAAAAGAGCACAGATAATAAACCTTTCCTTTGTCAACATTTTTATTCCACTTATAATACCAACTCCTATAAACTCTTATATTGTTAAAGCATGTTACAGAGTGCCATATTAAGAAGAGTAGGTATAGAATACCAATAAATATGAAGAAATAACATATTTCTAGCGAAATACCAATGAAAATCCAAATCTCTCAAATATCAAATAAATACTTCAGAACCTAAAAGATTGCTTACGCAACAAAAGAACATTTAATTGCAACATAAACGCCTTCAAAAGAACATGGCAGAGATTATATGGTAACGTTTTAAACGAGCAACAATTTTAATAAACGAAACAAGTAAATTAAAGTTCACAACGATGGAATGCAACGAGGAATTCTGTACGATCACCAAACGATACAGAGTCGAATCAGAACACACCATATCATCCGATAACGAGGACTCCATAGCAATGTGTACAGTAAAAAAATACCTGACACGCTCTCATTCGCCTCTAAACGAGGTTCGCTGACAGCACATACCCTAAATTTTTCCAACAAGAGACCTATGCTGGAGCTCAAAGAATCCAAGTCAAATATCAAAAACAGAATGGAAGAAGGGGGTATTGTTGTGCTACCAGCCTACCACAATACTAATTAGAAATCAGGCGTTGTACTTTCTTAACAGCTCGCTTGTTTTATTTCTTCTAAAAGGCTCAACACAAAGCATAAAATAAATGAAGTTTTAAAATCAAGTTCAAAATGGTTTATTTGCTTTTGCTTTCCAAAGCAGGAGAAAATTCAATTTTGGTTAGAGTTTTTAACCAATAGAAACATAGCTTTTCGTAAGAATTCATGTGATAACTCACCATATTTCTTGATCTTCTGAAATTCAAATATCCTGAAAATAAATGAAATTGCAGTTGAATCAAATGTTTCTGAATAGAAGCATCCCGAAACCCTAAAAAATATTTAAACAAAATGCTAAACAATCCTTAAAGTTTTTTTATAAAGCTCAAACTATTGGATGAACAACAAAACATAAATCTTCACAAATATTCAAAACAAGCAGATCTGCCTTCCGATTTGTTCAATCATTTGTTGAAATCCACAATACTTCATCACATTTGTTCAATTAGATAAACAAACGAACATAATGAGCCAAAAATAAACCTATGTACGAGAAAGAGAATTAGAAGATTCACCATATCTATTGCTTGGAGCTTGGAGAAGGGATTTAGCGAGGCCACCAGGGCGCATATAATAAGCAAAAAGATGATAAATCCAGCGCAGATACATCAATCCACACGGCATTTTTATTGCTTCTTGAAGAAGCTTTTTAGTATCAAAATTAAATTTTTTGTACTAGAAAGCTACTTCAAGAAAGGTTGTTCCAAAGAGTTTACAAATGCTAAGACGCTAATGTTATGGAGACCTTTCCATATCTAATTCAGCATTGCTTAGAAAAGCTTTTTGTTGACTTTAATTAGGAGATCTAATTACTACACTGATTGGGGGATTTTATTATTGGCATGATTAGGCTTTCCATATTAATGTTAAAGAGAATAAGAGTGCAATTGTAACATTGTCTCTCCACAATATTTAACTCATACCCTACATGTGGATGTTTAGGCAATTCTTCGCCGCACCACGTAAATCACATTGTATTCATTGAGTTTATGGTTGGGTGATTTTCTATTTTCTGCAGTTTATTGCACATCAAGCGGTATCAGAGACGTATTTTGATGCAAATTACAACAAGCGACTTGAAGAAGCAGATCGAGCAATTCAACCAGATTCGTGCGTCTGGAGTGAAAACGAACGTAGAAGATCGAAGGGAGATCATGTGAGTGTATTCAGCCAGAGGTAACAGAGCGCCTGGGAGGTTTTTGTGCTCTATTCAGTCTGATCGAGCAAGGTGGGAAGGACGCAGGAAATTTTTGATTGAGCCAGGTTCGTGCGGGACAAGGCAAGAAGCATCAAAATGCCTTTTTTTGTGCGTGCTTGGACAAAGAGGAGTCGAATTGAGCAAGGGATCGAGTGGTGGTTCTAGCGTGCGCTTGGAGTCAAACATAACTGGTGGCAAGAACCTGTTCGTGCACACCTAGGATGGGATCAGAATAGTTGAGCAATAGTTTGGACGTGAAATTAATCATTTGCGGCCGAGGATTCTTTTGTCTATTTGATATAGATCGGAAATCTTGATTGATTATTCGATCTTATTGAATAGAAAAGAGTTTGTTGCTTATTTTCTGCGTGTCCAACATCTCCGGTGCGTGAACCTAGTAGTTGGCTATGTTGCACCGATACGAATACGACGACATTGGTACAACATGATACGGATATGGGACACGTCAATTCTTAAAAATACATGATAAAGGTACAGCGCAGACACAGCATTATATTTTATAAATCATATATAAAAAGTAAGAAAGCAATCAAAGCATAATATGTGAAATTACAAAAAAATGAAAATAACATTATTTGTAGCATATCAAAATAAAAGTAAGCATTAAATGTCTAGTACAACAACAAAAGCATAAACATAAATTGTCTAGCACATGAAGTTTGAACAATTCAATAGAAGGAATGATATGATTAACTTCTTCAGTGGTTTGTCTTTGAACTTCTATATCATCTTCAATAAATATCTTAGCTTCTAATTCAGGCTCATCAGGTGAAAGATTAGCAATTTCTAATATTCTCATATCATCAAGAGACTCAAATCAATCTCGGAAATGAGAGAACCTCGCTCACAGCCGCATAAGTAAATACGATGGGCCTTTTTGAATTTTTTTTTTTTGTTTTTCAATGGACATGTATCGGATACGCGTGTCTTTTTTGGAATTAAATAGTATTTTAATTGGATACGACAAAGATGCAACAAGCCTTCATAAATAGGTGTATCGGTGCAACATAGGTAGTCGGATTGGTGTAATTTCAACAACATAAGGCAGCTGCAATTTTGGAAAAAATTGTGGAAGCTATAAAATTCGGTGGAGCCATGGATACATCCACCTAAAAATGAGTTGATCGATCATGTGGCCACACATCCTGTCAAGATCGATGTAACGAAAATTAATATCAAAGGAAACATTGGCGTATGGAGATGTGAAGTGATTGATACACTATACTCTTTGAATTTGGAGGAAGTTTTAGATAGCAATGAAAGTTCTAAAGAGATATCTAAGAGAAATTGGCTGAAGATAAGTCAGAGTGCATGTGCCATGATCAGAAATTGCATATCTTAGGAGATCAAATATGGGGTGATGATGGAAATTTCTATTGTGAAATTATAAAGGACTTTGGAGGACAAATATCCAATGAAGAGCATGGAGAATCATCTCCATATGAAACGTAGACTCTAAAGATTTCATATGAGACATGGGATTATAATTGATGAGCACCTGAATGATTTCACAAAGCTATTTGCAGATCATCTAAATCTGGATGAGGGGGTTGGAGATGAAGACAAGGCACTCCTATTGAATTCACTTTAGGATGAGTATGAAAACTTCACGAAAATGCTCATTCATGGGAAGGATGTCTTCATTTATGGTGAGGTGACTATGGCATTGTTGAATCATGAGTATCGTCGTATGGAAAAGAAATCTACAAAGAAGAATTCGGCTAAAGCTCTCACAATCCAACGAGGAAGATCTGAGAATAACAAGGTGATAATAGTAGCGACAATAAGCGAGGCAAGTCTCATGGGCGCAGTCTTGAAAAGAATTGGAGTGCTTTCTGTTTAGAGATTGATCATTTGGAAGAAAGATTGTCTAAAGTTGAAGGAGAAGGTACATGGAGTTTCCTCTAAGGCAAAGACAACCCTTAATGTGGAAAAATGAGATAAAAATTCGGATGTATCACTATTTGTAGTTTCTCTTAGTTTGCACAAAGATAGCTCATGCTGGATTCTGGACATTGGTGCTACCTATCACACTTATCACTAATGATTCTGTATTTTCAGGGAGTTTGATAGTGGAGTAGTGACTATGAGAAATAATTAAGCTTGTCATACTATTGGCATAGGGAGCATAGTTATCAAAATGCATGATAGTATGATGAGAGAGCTGACTGAAGTGAGACAAGTTCCAAATATCAAGAATAATTTACTGATTGTTGGGGCTTTAAAGACTAAGGACTAAAAAATAGTTATCGATGCTGGAGTTTTGAAGATATATAATGGAATGTAGATTTTCTGAAGAGAATTCGTCTATCACAACATTTACTATCTTCAGGGTAGAATAGTGATTGAAACGATTGTTGTTGTCGATGATTCTTCTGATACCGCTAATTGTGGCATATGAGGCTAACTCATGTGGGACTTTCTTTCTTAACTTCAGGTGGGAAGGGTCCGAGGGGGCACTCTATCCTTCCATTTTTCTATTTGAAGTAGCATACTATCCAACAGCAATTTTTTGGACTGGATCTTACTGCTGGCAGCAGAACTCGAAGTTGTCATGCAACCTGCGACTGAATCTTGCCGAGGGAATCTTGCAGAGGAGGGAGTCCTAGGCAAAGGCTTCCTCAGCAACGGAAGAATGTGGTTGGAATTTTGCGATCGAGGATGACATGCTGCGACTGAATGAGACCAGCAAATACATATTCTCGAGGCCGAAATCTGACAAAGATAGCTGCGATGAGGGCTACTTGTGGATGACTGTGGAGGAAACTGCTGAACGGCAGGAAGAGGTGGGGATGTGAGTTTAGTGCAACGAGAGCCATTTATTAAGTTTTTAAAGGATCAAGAAGATTAGACACCTTTAGAGTATGTGTTAACTCCCAAAGAGAGAGGACGTATGAGAAGAAAGGGGAGAATGAAAAATTCTATGCCATAATCCTTTTGTTTAGAAGTAGAGAGGTATTTATAATATTTAGGTAGACCAACAAGTTATTACATACACGATTTACCTAAAACAAATAAAAGAAAATAGAAGACAAGTGCTTTATTACACATGCAAACACATATTATTTATGTTGCCAAAATGAGGTTGTTGTCATGTGGTATATGTTTATTACTTCTTCTTTGGTAGACTTTTGTAACGGTTAGTTGTACCATCTTATTTGTAGCCCATTCTACGTATTCGGATTGTACAATTTTCGAATCCAAAATAATATGTGGATGTTCAACACTTAGTAGATATGGTGATATTGATTAGGATTAACTAAAGAAAAATAGATTTAGATGACTCAATAAAGCAACCAAAGGGCTAAAAATATACATCAATAAATCAACTGATTGAATCAAAAATAATAAAAAGAATTAGACCAAAGGAAACATTTCTATAAGTTAAGCAAAAAAGAGATTCCACAAAATAAATTAACATCTTAGGTAACAATAAAAAAGAATGAAGACAAAAGGATTTATAAAAATAACTTAAATTGTTACAACAAACCTAAAATCTACTATTATTAATTGATTATTATTTTTGTTTATGAAGAATACAATCAAAGATTTGTAGAGTATCTAATACTATATTAGTAGTTGCTATTGTTAGTTCTTATATACCATGTTACATGAATGAGCCAGTTATAATTGTTATGCCATATATAAAGCATTTGTTTTGATCATCATTAGTTATTGAAGCAAATTTATTGAATTATCTCACTAAAAGTTTATAAATTATATTTTCTTTAAACGTATCCACATATTAAAAAAAATGGCCTGCCTTTTACTTAAAGCATTTTAGGCCTTAAAGACTCGATTGACACTTCTCACCCTAATAAGTATACAGGCAATAAAAACGACTTAGACTACTTGTAGAAGATACAAATGCAAAAAGAACATTTTCATAGCAAATCAAATACAAAAAATTAAATGATTTTTAGCATTTCAATCCCTGCATGACCAATTCAAATATAAATTAAGTGAAGAATGTTGGTAGTTCTAAATGCTAGTATCAAGAAAACTACATAGCAACCTTGAAATTACTAAAAAAAAATGTATCACTTGCACGCATAGGGCTTGGTGTGATAATCGCCAAACCAATGAAGTCGAGTTAAGCATCATTATTTAGCATTAATCCATATCTATGCCTAATGAAATATTACTTCGTCTGCTGACCACCTATACTATAAAGCATTTATCTGTAGCAAAAACAAATTCAAAGAAAAAACAACAAAGATATTTGCAATTCAAAAACTCTGTTGGGTAGATACCATATGAGTCAAGTAACAGAGTGTTGCATAAGAAAAAAGAAACAAAATGCGTTAATAAATAAATACAAAGGGCACAATGAACTTATCAAGTGAAATTTTTTAGGGTTATCGTACTGTACTCAATATACAGGGCGCACAAGAATTTAGAACAATTTTAATATCTAAAGCAAAAAAGGAAAATTTCAGCTCAATAGCAAGCTGATTGATGGAAAGCTGCGTAAAATACCTATATTTGACGGACAATATCGCATGCATATCCTCCTTACAATGTTCTTGTCAACCCAAAGCTTAGTCACCTGAAAATGGAAAATAAATCTTACAAAAAATGACAATAAATATTCCATGCATGTGGAGAAATTCAAAATTTTTGCAGTTTCCAAAATTTTCAGTAGACGTAAGCAAGAGATATTTAATGATTAATAAGAATTGAGCATAGGAAAACTTTACACAATTTCATATCAAATAAAACCATGCATGTACAAATATTTTCAAAATGAAGTTCAACAGCAATAAATAAACCATCGCACTCATGACATCACCGATCTTTCAAGCATAGGCAATTTGTATAGGAAATCGCTATCCAACTGTCAAGTTACTAGAAACTTGACAATGACCTATTGTAACAATCAATGGTCTCTCTCGTATCAAGTAGAAATTATTTTGTGCAGAGTCCGGACGAGAAGAACCGTCTAGAAATATGAGTGTACATAGTGTGTATCAAATCTATATATACATTGTTTGTACAAAATGTGTACACTCATAATCCGGACGATTCTTTTCTTCCCGTCCGAAGTCCGCACAGAATAATTTCTCAGTGTCAAGAGATAATAGACTTCTACGACAATTAAAGAAATTCTTGTATAGCTTGAGTTTTCAACTTGATGTGTAAACAGCCAACACTAGGTTTTTTATCTCAATGATAGCAACATTTTAATAGTATTATACAAATATCTACGAAGAAAAATCCAACATACAACCTCTGTGGAAACTAGCAATTTATAGACACAGCAGAAAGCGGGAGACAATAATTTCGAAGGGGTTTTTTTTGAGTAAATAATAGTAATCTAAAAGTAACACCTTAGAAGTATAATGACAAATAACTGTCTATGACTAAAGGAATCAATTTTTAATGAGTGGCTTTCAACCAAAAAGCAGTATTGTCCCATTACGAATAGCAAACAAATCTAAACAGGATTCACTCTAACCACCTACAGCAGAAGTATACCCTAATTCTCATGCTTAAAAGTAAGAAAATGAACTGATACCAAAACATCATTAATGGATTAATTTAACCAACAAATATAAGATGTGCTGCATGGAAAATAACTGCGCTTCAAGCATCATGGAAGTATAAGACTATGAGCTACAATCAACAAACTATTGGATTTGTAAGCAAAACTTCTGATATTCTAAATTGTGGATGTGCACTGTCTCTCAGCGGCAAAAAATCATAATATGTTAGGCATACTCGAATCATAGTCAAACTAAAATATTGTGCTTACAGTATCCACCATCCAAGACCTAAAATAAGCTGTGAGCTGTAAATAGACTACAAATACAGCCCTTACATATCAAAGAATCAGAATCAGCTCAAACAAAGTATATACAAAGGAACCTGCATAACTTATAGCTCAACTCATGAGAAAAATTCCTAAAAACAAGTTATGCAGTGATAGCATTTTGAATGGGTAGCGTCTATGACGCACCGACACTTCTCCTCAAAGAGGTATGCAATGTCCGACACGTATCGGACACGACACGCATCCAACACTCCGACGTGTCTGATTAAAAAATAATTTAAAAAAATTGTACAAGCGTATCTAACATGTATGTTTTATAATTTTTTTTTAAACTATACAATCTTATACTTCAAATTGTTATTTCTTAAAAAAAAAAACTAAATTTCTTATTTTCTCCCTACAGCCTCAAATCAACCGCCCATACTCGATAGTTCATTCCCCGAGCATTCACATTTTCATTTACCTTTAGCGGTTTACAACTAACATTTCACAATAACGCACGACATCATCTCTCTAATGTTGTCAAGACAACGATCTTAACATTGAAGTATGATGATGTCTTGACATTAACGCTCGACACTACCAATTTATACACCCACAATCTCATCTTTGTCCAACATCATCTCAGTATCGATGACCGACATCATCTCGGCAATGAAGGTCGACGCTCTCAACATCAAAGCTCGATGCTCATTGCACAACATCGATGCCCGAACTCTCAACAAAATTATCGTCTCCCCTCTAGATGCCCGACATGACATCCACCTCCAACTCTCGACATCCTAATATTAATCACTTTAAGCACGGATCCTTGCACCACAAGAATAACGCTGGTTTCTGATGGTCGTATCCGCCAAAAAATGTGTAACATTCGCCAAAAAATTAGCTTCCAGACAGATTTCTGACAAAAATAATTTTGACGGTAAGACACGCATTGAAAATATGCCTACAACGGAAAATTCCACTCATAACCATTTCTGACAAATTTCTGACAAATTTTCGGCGAGACTGTGAACCAAAAACAACACACTTCAAATTGAATTACCGATGGATTCTTTTGATGGGGATTATTTCTCAATTATTCTTAATATTTGGCTTATTCAACTTTTATACATTATCGTTAAGATATACAATTATAATACAGTTTCCAACTTGTGTCCTATATTTCCAATTATTATTTATCCCGTGTCTGTGTCATATTTGTGTCGTCATATCCATGTTTGTGCATCATAGGGTAATGTAGCTCTCTTATCAATATTGAGTTATTGTCAAGATATTATTGTTCTTGGCAGAAAGTTTTCTCCAAACCTTCACTTAAATCATGACCAGAAAATTACTATTCTCCAAGCTCAAGCAAACACTATACCATGCGAGAATGAAGGATAAAATCAGTATGCTGCAGAAACTCAATACAAAGGTGAAACTTAATGGGCTTTGACAATACAATCATACCACATCCAGCAATAGGCTGTCATAGGCCGACAACTTTCAGATCTGTGAACAACAAATCCTAATAATTTTTGCCGCTCAGAACTAGTTCTCCATCAATAAAAGAAACAACAAATCCAGTCAAAACATGAAGCAGTTCTACAAAAATTCAAAACCAATCAGGATTATGTCCTCGGTCAAAAGACTTGAATGTATTGAATATGAATATATACTGCTCTAATAAACACCATGGTACCAAACCGCTCAATAGTGAAGCTTTAAAACCTGAAATAGAATTGTTTGGGTGACCAAGTTGAGTCATCACAACTTGAACTGCTATTTCTACAACATATTGAGGACAAAACCCAGCTTTAAAAATCCATCACATACAAAGCTAGTCCCTCATAATCATTATAGAAGGCGCTATTACCACACAACTACTGAAAATGCCTGCAGACTAAGTGCTATAGAATCAAGCATAATATAAAAGTCTCTAAGCCATTTTCTCATGTAAAATCTAAAACTAATGAAGCCAAACACCACTACTGAGAGCTCCTATGTGAAAATGCATACAGCATACAGGATCATAAATTCAACCACACCTTAGTTTCTCTAGGTCACGTCCTAATAAATCTGACAACTCAGCACATCTAATCCAAAGACACCAAAAATTACCTCACTAGAAAAATAGATAAAACTACAAATATCAACTATTATAAGGGATGACTTGTTGATGCTTTCACCATCTTTGATTAGGCGATCCAAGAAAAAATCAGGAGAGAAAAGCAAACCCAAAGTCCATTTTGAGAAAAAAAGGAAGCCATAACAATTCATGAAACTTACATCAGAAGTACAATAAAAGGGGAAACCCTGATAAAGATCAAAACCCATGTATCTTCACTTAGAGGAGTCATATCATAGAACAACAATAACATTAAAGTCAGGGAGTTCAACAACTACTGGTCAAAACAGTTTCCGAATCTAAGGATGATAAATGGGCATTCAAAATATAGAGGCAGACTATCACCAATGAAACTTCACAGTGCATGCAGACGCTTCGAAGTTGGAAGTACGAGGTAGCTAAATTAACCATATCCATATTAGCAAAAGAATACTTGCCTCTAAGCTTCAAGTCATAACATAGCCCAGTTCAGCTCCCTTGATCTGCATCACTTCAGGTATACCCAACTGATCTCTTGCCAGAATAGAGTACTTTATCTCCAAAAAAGGTAAAGAGTGTGCTTGCTAAATTTTAAATTCAGAATTCAAATTACATATCAAACATTGGGACAAAAAAAAAGTTAAAAGGATAAAGAGCTTTAGAAATGCAAGTCTTATGTTGCTCTGACTGATTAAAAGAACCTTCCCTGCTCATATGCTTGGATCCAACGTAAGGTTCACGTTTAACAAGATCTATCAGCGGAGAAATCAGTGCTGCTGCCCCTCTGCTATTTCTACATTTGCTTATCTTGCTTGGGCCACGAGACTAAAAACTTTTTCTGAACAGAAGGTTCTGCTCCGGAGAAACTCGTATACTGCTCTTATCTTTATCCTCTGATGCTGATGCATCATCTCTCTAAACTATTAGAACTCGCAGCTATGATCTTAACCTAAATAGTGAGAAACTAAGGATCAAGAAACTAAACTCTGTAGATCAGCTGCATGGTCTCATGTTATTGCTTTCTAGAACATGATATACTTTTCAAACACTGACCAATCAACCTCCCCATGCAAAGGACGAAAAGCAGCTTGGAACATGTTATACTTATCAACGTCTGACCAAATTGACAGAGCACTAAATACTGGATAGAGTAACTGCCTATGAATGATAATAGTTCACATTCCCTTTTATTTATGTGTAATCTTTCTGCTGAATATGCCTCACTGAAGCTGTTACTGCCAAACTTGGATACATGGAGGCACCACAAATGCTTCATATGCTTCTTGTATACGCTTCAAGTAATGACGCAGAAAAAGCAAAATCATAGGAATAAAGCCTGAATTACAATCTCATAAGGAAAAAAATAACCATTCGCTAAATTTCAGGACCATAAATAATTTGTCTGATAACTGGCAAGTATTGGAAAATTTCCAGTAAAGCCAGCAAAATGGGAGTTCCAGTCAACCAAATGACTCTCTCAAAGGTTAGCTGATTTCAGTGAAATCTAAACTTAATCCAGTGATGATAGGTCTGCAGCACTTGCACCATAATTCCAAGAGCATACTAACCCAGCTAAAAGGGGCTAACCTAATTTTAATACTTAGCAGGAAAAAAATCCATCCCGTTCAATTTGAGGAATTTTTTTAGGCAGGTGATCCATGCCACTCAATGCAACTATAAAAGATAACTATAGAGATTTGCCACACACCTCATACGACAGTTCCCAAAATTAGCCTTCACAATAGAACAAAATGATATAATCTCTATATCTTGACATTCCAAAGAACAAACCATATAAATATAATTGAATATTCAACACATTAACTCCAAGCTTCCATGATCATAAATTAAGATTTCAATAAAGCACGCATTATCATAACCTAATCTCAACTATGTGAGATAAGCAATAATTATTCCACGTTTTTCCATCCTTTCATATTGAGTGCTATATGAGGTGCTAAATCTAGTTTATGCAAACTTTTTGTTACAACTTTTACATGGTAATCTGATCTAGCCATTTTCCTTCTTGATCAGTCCACATCTATTTCATCTACCCACCATATCGCTGCATCTTAATTATGCCCCTACCTTCTTCATGCCCAAACAACTCAATCTATTATGAACTACCATGTCTCTTCAAAAGGTGCTACTAAAACACAATAGTCAAATAATACCAGTATTTTTCAGTATCCTCCATAAATAGTAGTTACTGGATATGGCATCAACTATTAAATAGCAAACACACCATTCAACAGACCTTGAAATTTCACACCTAATTTAAGAGCAGCATGCCATGCTAATGAACTTAGTACCTGCATTTCTTGAATAGCATCTCATCACTATAATATTCAGAATCTATCTTGCTAGTCATGCAAGCTAGAATAGAAACATGTGTATAATCAAAGAGCAGCACCCTCAGAGAAGAAAGATTTCTCCTCAAGGAAATCTTTTCTTTCAAAAACTTAAAATAATGGATCATGTAACTTTGGCTGGGTTACCTGGGTTGGGGATTACTAAACCCAAGTGGTCTTGCCTAAAAAGGAGCAGAATTCATAGCAAACTAATCAGCACCTTTAACAGATGTACATTCGCATCAAAAGCATTCACCTAACAGACAAACTTAAGCCATAAATGAGCAAACAGAAGCATCATAAAGGAAAAATAAAACATCAAAGATGTAAATGTAATTACTCAGCCTAAGGTCTCATATGGTTAATAGATAGCAAGACATAAAATAACATAAAACATGTAAGCATATCTAGACCACAAACAGTAAGCTATGTTGGTTTTATAATGACAATACTCAAGTCTCAAACGAGAATGATGGTGGGGTGTGCACCAACCAATCAAACTAAAAAAAGGTCTAGCCCATTTTGATGGGAAATGCCAAAATGAAGTGCTAGCTTTTCCATTCAAATGACAAACTAAAGCAGCATCTCAATGACGTCCAAAGCGAGACTTGTCATATGCTCCCCAAGAACCAGCACCACCACCATAGAGAGGAGCTTTATCAGCACCACCCTAATAAGAACAAGAGAGAAATAATTGTAAAGTCATCAGCAGCTAGGAACAACCTAATAAATAAGCATACATAACAATAGCATAAGGAATTACTATACCAAATTAGCACCATATCCCTCCCCATATGGAGGAGCAAAAGTTGCTTCAGGACTGCCATGTTTCATCCCGTATGCTCCACCTTCAATAAAAAATCAATGTAAAGTTATAAAGGTCAACCCACTTAAATCGATTTGTATTTTTATTAGTTTTTCAAAGCCCATTAGTATCAATAAGAGCAAGATCGCAAGCAAAAAAAAAATACACATTGAGAAATAGAATGGAGCATTGGAAAAAAAATAGAATGAGTGTCTAGGATGAAAACTTTGCAGAGATTTAGCAATCTCCAGTCAAATGTAATCATCAGAAGACATAAAAACACTAATAATAAAAGCAGCAACAATAAAACAGTATGAAAATAAGTTCATCTTCAAGTGGCATAAAACTGGTAAGAAAGAATGAAGGTCAATAAATATAAATAAAATTATAAAAATAATGTCAACTGAGAATACCCAGCCGAGTTTTATACCCTTATAAAATTCAATTGAGATACCTACAAACAAAACATCCATGAAGAGTAATTTACCTACACCCCATTGCCTTCCATCACTATTGGCAAGATCAGCACGTAACTTTTCAACTTCACGGGCCATTGAAACCAAGTTTTTCTCCATTGCCTGCCTTTGATCCAGCAGTTCAGCGTTTCCTTTTTTCTCATAATCAATTGCAGCCCTTCAAAGTAATAAAGGCATTGATAATAAATTGACATACAACTTAAACATTAAAATGATAAAAAGCATGTGTAGACAAAATATATGATGTTAAATAACATGTATGGAGTACAAAAAAAAGCACATGTGAGGTTCAACCTTGCTCGCATAAGCTCCTGCCGTAAACTGTCAATTTCAGACCTCAAAGCTGGTATTTGCTGATGCTCAGCTTGTGCCATTTTCAAATCTTGAGTCAGTACCTTGACCTGCTCGTTAAGGTCCTGTCTCATGGCATTAAGCTTTTGGACTTCAGACCGACGCAGTATTACTTCATCCCTCAGTGGCTCGGTAGCCCTCAGTTCAGCTTCCAACTTCAAACCTTTCTCTACTAACTTTGAAGAATGAGCATCCTTTTCAGCACGTATATCAGCAATAATCATATTCATGCGATGAATCTCCTCCTTAGCAGCAACCAGTTCCTGCTGAAAGGCCATTCTATCCTCAACAAGCCTGCGATTATCACCTACCAGCCTCCGAATCTCATGATGTTGAGCTTCGAGCTCTTCTTCGAAGACTGCGGGATGGGGAGGACGAGGAACATGACTGCGAGCATAAGGTCCGTCCGGAATGCCCGGATACCCACGGCGACCATCATCAAAAGGTTGACGAGGTATGCGACCTCTCCCCGCCATCACAGACTATACTGAAAATAATGTCTCCCACAGCATGTTAAGTTTTAACACAACAAACAAATCCTAAAAATATTTTAAAAATCAAGTAGGTGAGATATACATAGATTGATTCATACTAGACTTTCTTTGGCAAGTTATTCCAAAAGAAATGTTAAAACAATCACGACTAGAACTTGCGGGCAATCAATGTTAAGCTAACTAGCGAAATCGGGCTATGTTAAGAAACCGAGCTTGAACAAGAATGGAATGCTTGCTACCGTAATTGATAAACATGTTGTTGTTCAAGCCGGCCTTAGCGCCATCCAGTTCAAAACAACTATGATCATCCATAACGCATATGAACCATCTAAAGATACGACGGAAGATCATAAGCACAAAAATAAGACTACAATGGACTTACGCTAGGGTTTCCTATCCAACTCCATCCGATCATCCAAACCAAACAAACTAAGCCCTAAAAAAGCTTCAACAATGAAACGTGAGAAGACGCAACGTCTCTAACAAGATTAACAATAATAGAAATCTACGATAGGAAAAAAAATAAAAAATAAATGAGGGAAAGATCTGCGCTGAAAGGATCAAAGGAACTTCAGACGAACCTGAGAAAACGAAGCGTAAATCTGCGATGAGGCGGGAAGGAACCCTAGTTCGCAGAATTTCCTCGTCTTTCTACGGCTGATGATTTATAAAGCAGTTTGGTCGGTTTTTTTAAAACGGTGAGATATACCGCTCCTTTGATGCTGACTGGGCGTAGAGGATTACAAATACATATCTACACTCACATTCTTACCGTCTCTTATAATTACCGTGTCTTTATCGGTTCAAAAAAATAAATAAATTATAATCTAAAAAACAAAATTACTGTAATTTACTAATTTAAAATGAGAAAAAAAAAAAGACAATACTATATGATTTAGGGTTATATTGGAACAGCTGTAGCTCTTTTTTTTTTAAGATGATTATAAAATTATTATGAGAATATTAATTTTTTTTAAGCTTCGATAAAAAATTTTAATTTAAATAATTTAAGTAGGAGCAAAATAGAGATTATAATTGCAATTTGAAAAATAAAACATTGAAAAATTTATCTCCAAAAAAAATCTAAATAAAAATTTCACATCAATTTCATTTATGTGAAATATGGATGATATTTTATTTTTTTAGTAAATAATGATAATTATCATTGATATAAATAATTTAAGTACTTTAGATATCAGTCTTGCTCAAAGTGAATTTATGTGATTGTATTTTTTTTTAAGTCCTACTAACTCAATTAAATTTTCATATAAAATCATGATATTATTAATATGATATTTATTAAAACCTTAATAATATTATATAAAATTAGGATAATTACATGTTCATAAAATGCATGTTGCTAGAATTTTAAAAATCAATTAAAATATAATAGAAATATTAAATTAATGATCATGATATTAATATTTTTCATAAAAGTTATTATTTCTTTTTTATTATATATTTTTTTATTTTCAAAATAATGGAAGAATAATAAAATAATTATATTAATTTATTATCATATTTAGTAGAAAATTATGATCATGTACAATTAAAATTAAAAGAAAACAAATATTTAAGAGTTTATTAAAGGAATGCTAAATTGACATTAACATATTGGATCAATTGATTATTGTCATCCAATAGCCCACAATAGAAGAAATTATTATGTGTGATCACCCGACATACAAAGTTGAATCAGGATGAGTCACTTCTTCTTTTTTTTGTACTGATGTTATGTACCGAGTGACATGGTGCATCATAATTCACCTCTGAACCGTCTGGTGATCGCACAGAATAATTTCTCCCACAATATATGGTATTGAATCTTATAGTCAAATTGTGTAATAGGAGTCAATTTATGATCAAACTTAAGAAATTATGTTTACAAAATATTGGACACTTCAATCAATTAAATTAATTAAGATTTTTTTTTTTACATTATATTAAAATATAATATAACCAACAAGAATATGATGGTTAATTACTTATTTGCAACATTTAAAATATATCACATAATTTATATTTGTAATGCCAGTCTATAAGGAGCACAATTCAGTATAAAGATGAAATCATAATTACAAATAAATAAATAAATAAAATTTTCAGAACAATTTAATAAGTTGGTGTAGGCAATGATAGTCTAAAGATAGGAAGTATTTTTCTTAGAACTTTGATTTTTAATCATAAAAAACACTCAAAAAATGAGTAATGTTGTTATAAATAAAAATATAATTATATAAAATATTTGATTAGAGTTAAAATAAAATAAAAATCATAAGGTTAGTTTGTATAGGTAAATTGGTGGCATCAAAACATAAAAAATTTGATGGCATGTATTGAGCATAACCTATTATGATCATGTTCAATGAGATTAAGGCTATGTTTGGAATAGCTTTCTAGCACAAAAATTTAAAAATTTATATTAAAAAGTTGTTTTAATATATAATAATGTATGTGATTTAAACTAATTATAGTTAAATAAAATTGAAAGATTTAATATGTCCAACAATAATAGCCGGGCAGTAGTCAAGCAGTATTAGTATAATGACAACAATTAAGTAATTATCAGATTGTGGTGATTCGACTAGGGGTGTAAGTGAGCCAACTAGGCTTGTGAGACAGCTCAAACTCAACTCACTAACAACTCATACGTTGAGTTTTAACAAGACACGAGCTAGATTTCAAAATCAAGATCATGTATCATACGAGCTCAAGCTCAAACTTATGGTATCTCAACACACTTTCCAACTCGATTTAAAAACTTATATTTGATTTTTTTTAGTAGTCAAGTTCATTGTCAATTTGAAACGTTGTGTCTGGTTTTTAGTACTTTTATGAGCAGTGTTTTGATATATTTAGTCAAAATTCTATAGCACTCAATCAAACCACACATATATAATCATTTGATCATAAATCATTTATTCTACACATAAATTTAAAATAAATTTTAGGTCAGACTTGTTCTTGTAAACATTTCTGATTGTGCCAAATAGAATTTGGAAGAGCTTTGTAAGGCTTTAATGCATTTTTCAAATCAAGTAGGCATGTAATATTAATGTTTTAGGTATTAGATATGTAAATAACATGAAATAAAGTGGTATGTATGTAAATTTCCCTTTTTTATATTTAGTGTATGATAGTTTCCTTTTTTTAGCCTGTATTTGTATTCAATAGTTATTTATTCACTCACTGTCTTCATTTCTTAAGATTCGTCTGTGAAAGCTTTCTTATTGTTTTTTAAAATATTTTTTTTATAAAAAATTTTACTTTAAGAAGCACTAAAGGCCTTAGACTATACAATTCACTAGGAGTTATTATTCTAATTGAGCTAATGTCATAATTTTTTAATAAATAAATGGGAAAATAAGATGCTAGATAAAATTAATGTAGCATAATTATCGAGCAAAAAGAAGGTTGATATATGTGTAAAAAAAGATTTGTGATATTTAGATTAAACACCTTATACCACTCGAGAAGTGCAAATAAAAAATTGAAGATTTATAAGCAAATTATTCATAAAAAGGAAAATCAAACCCAAATTGCATGGCCCATATAGCTATTTCTGTTCCCCGACCCAGGCCTGATTAAAAATCGTCAGCTGTTCAGAACTTGGGCTTTATCCAATTGAGCATTTGAAAGCCCAATCAGGCCTGCTTAAGTAGGAACTTGGTTGGATAAAAAATTATAAATAATGCTAAACAGACCTAAGCATAGCATAATTAGCATTCAAATGTCCCAAGTAACAAAGGCTTTGTTTGGGGCGGCTTTTTTATTGTTATTTAAAGCAGACTTTCAGTACAAAAAGTAAGAAACAGTAAAGAAGTCGTCCCAAATGAAACTTAAATCTGATATTTATTTGATCACACATTAATTACGAGACTATTTTGTTCGGCTTTGTTAGTATTGCATTGATTATATTTTAATTTCACGTCCTCTTACTTTTTTTGGGTATTTGATTTTTTAAATAATGTTAAGTTTAAGTGTATTAGTAATGTTCTAAGAGATAAAATTTTGGAATATTTTAGATTCATTCAACTTAAAGCGAAATTAAAATACATTGTCAACAATTCTGTCGCCCTGATATTCTTTATCACACCTTGCAATTCTTCATCGTATACTTCATCTCCTCGTTATAGTCCTTACTATCTATCTGAGCTAAGATTCACCACAAGAATCTTCATTAGCACTACAACGCTCACAGTTCTATCCTCCGTCACATTGCATAACATATTCACCCTTGCCCTCGTCACCTAGAACATCTAAATTCATGAAGTAAACTTCTAGCTAATGTATGCTTGAATTTAGTATTTCTTATTTAGATTAGATTTTACTATTAAATTAATACAATTAACGCACATTAGGTCAAATTTAACTATTTGAATAGTTAATATGTTATTATGTATGTTTCATATTTCTTTTTTCCATATATCAGTTTCTCTATAGCAGTAGTAGAATACCAACCTATTAAACTATTACTTTATTCAACATCAAGAAGAACCTTGTGAACATTAGCAATTTTATAATATTCCACATATTTGTTATTGTTGAATTGTAAATTATCTAATAGATGACATCATACTTTATTAATGAATCCGTCTAATCAACTTAGGAACTAGTGAATGAGGATAAAGAATAGAGAATGCAGGAGTATGGATTAGCAGAGTCGTCACTATCTCATTCAAAAGTAAGAAATCTTCAAAAAGTCAAAATCTAAGGCCACTTAAAAAGGAAATGATATCCCTATTGTTCTTCATCACACAATATTTATAGGGTTTTGGAGGCTATAGAAAAGGCTTAAAAAAACTACAAATAGATAGCCATTCAACACTAAACTCTAATATAGGACACTCAACGTCTCCTAATTGGCTCTGAGAAGGTGAATTCAATGATCTAGTGAGCTATCTTTCGCCTAGCGAGCTTAAGAAGGGAAGTCATGCATGAGAGGAGGCAAGCATGTAGATGGATAGTCATATTGTGATATTGGCAAGTAACATAAGAGGCTCGTTGTGGCCTTGATGCAGCGAGATGAGATGCACATATAGGGACGTTGAGAAGTTGAGCCTATCACAGATTGTAGCTGAGTGCGTGAAGGGTTTCTAAAGTAGATGTTTTTCCTCTGGCAACCATGGGGGAGTCTTTCAAGGTATTTGCTTCTGAGAGGGAATATCGTTGTCACGACCCATACTCTACTTGCGAGGATACCTTAGAAGGTGATAAAGAATGTACAATTATAATCTTCATACAAACTATTGCACGCATCATTAACATGTGTTTTGTGCTTTATTTTCAGTATATATAGAATTAAAAAGAAAATTTTATGAGCTTCATTTTATTCCTAAGATTTAAGAAATCACTATTGATATTAAAAGATCTCAGTTACCCAGTATTTATCAAATACCTCTTTTATCTTCACAAACATATATCGTCATGTCCATTCAAAGAGTTGTCATAAACAACATCTCTTTAATTTCATAGCTCTTACTTTGAACCAAATGTAGAAAAATAGCTATTCTAAGCAAGAAAAAATGTTTACTTCTCACTAACTTTTTAAAAAGAAAAAAAAAAAAAGAGCTGACAAATGTTTTCCTTTTGTTGCTAATACCAAAAATCATATTTTGGAAATCAAATGTTTATAATTTTTATGGTGCATGAAGCAATATACATTAAAGAAAAGTAAAGAATTTTTTTCACACAAAAAATGAGCATAAATATGAATCAGTGCTTCCTTACTATCCCAATATGATTTGTTTGAAAATATAAAAAATAAAAAAAAAAAACAAAAAAAAAAACAAGAAGTTTTGGTATCAATCTTACAATACATAAAGACTATAAGAAAGAGCAAAATAATTTCATAGCTTCCTCTTGCTTTTTAAAATAAATTTCTATAAAAAATAAATTATTCAATTTTTTTTATTAAAAATATACTTTAGAAAACAATAAAAAAATTGTACCAAACTAAACCTTAGTCTACAAATGTAATGAATATGATAAATCCTAGACAAGTAACTTCAAATGTGTAGAAATGTTTAGAATGCCTTAGAAAATTTAGCAATTCCCACAAACTACTCTTCTTGTTCACATATCTTTGGTTCTGTTGAAGCTTCTATGGTAAGATCTCAAAGCACCTTCTCCACCAAAATCCTACCTCGAGTAAGTTCCAAGAACTTCTGCTGTTGTTCACACATCACCAATCTCATCAATATCTTCTCTCGCTAGATCTTGTTGGTTGTCAATGTTCCTTGTGTTCGAGGGCTTGAGGAATTTAGGGTCTTTTGAGAGAAAGCTGGTGTTTATGATTATTATGTTAGAGTTAGATTCTTCAAGAGAAATTGGAGAGTGTCAATTTATTTTGATTTTTTTTTTTTTTTGTTTAAAATGATATATGTTCATGTTTGACTTGTATTTGATTATTTTCGTGTTTATCGAGGTTTAAATAAATGAGTCTTATCGAGTTATTGACGAGCTTTACTTTCTAGATATGTATTGGTGTAATAAAAGAACCGTATCAAGCTTACTAACAAACAATTACTTAGACCCTATTTGCAAACATATTTAGCAAATTTTTTTAGCTACTAAAAGAGTTTGTTTATGAACATATAGAGCCTATTTGCAAACATATTTAGTGAGCTTTTTGGAGCTACCAAAAAAGCATGTTCATGAACATGCTTAGCAAGTGTTTTTGAGCTACTAAAAGAGTTTGTTCACAAACATATAGATTCTTTTTGCAAACATATTTAGCGGGTTTTTTTAGAGCTACTAAGAAAGCTTACTCACGAACATATATAGCGAGTGTTTTCGAACTATAAAATGAATTCATTCATGAACAAAGGAGCTCAAACAACTGATTCTTCTTATAAACAAGTTTGTTCATGAACACTTTTGACAAACAATTCGACAAAAAAGGACAAATACCTCTTATTCATGAACAAATTCATTCTATTGAAAGAGTTTGATAAAAAAATTAAGTTTTTATAATAAGAATCATTTATTATAATAATACTAAAAATTATATAGAAATAATATCAACTAAACATTTATAACTAAACTTAATTGATTCTTAACTATCTTATTAACAAGCTTTGTATTAAATATTAATCAAGCTTCTGAACGACCTTTATGTCGACCTTCTTATTGAGCTTGTTCAAGAGATTTGATTGATATTGTTCACAAACATATGTGCTAAAGCCATGGCTGTTCAAACTTGTTTATTTAATATTTGAGTATTTTAAAAATTGTTTGACTACTTAAACAGTTGATCATGAACGAGTTGTAATTGAGCCAAGCCACGAGTAATTTGTCAAGCGCTCTCTTCATTTGCAACCCTAACCACTAGTCTAATGTCCTGTTTACAATCAATAAAATCATCTAAAAAAATACAGAACAAAAGGCTAAAATAGCTAAAAAGATTTTTATGTAAATAAAAAATAAAAAAATAAAAAAGAGAGTATAAATTGCGCCTTCAATATGGCTTTAATGTTAATAATGTTTTAAATAGTCAAAATAAATGTTAACAACATATCATTAAGCATCTCTAATGATAATCACAAACCTCTTTTTATTGATGGTGGTTTAAAGTTTAAACAAACATCAACAATTGTCATAGCACAGTTTTAGGCTTCGTTTGGAATGACTTTCTTACTGTTTTCTTAAACAACTTTTTAGTACAAAATTTTAAAGTTTAAGAAATTTTTGTATGAAAAAACTGCTTTTAAAATACAATAAAAAAGCTCTCTAACGAAACCTAAGGTAACCATGGTGACAATTTAGTAATATTACATTGATAAGAACACATTTGCTTGAAGCTGGGCATCTCCAACCGAAAATCTCATTTTTCACTCCAAAATGCAGTGAAACAAAAAAATGCCGTGATTCATGTCCAATCGAACTCCATTTTGCCCCGTAACCGTCATTTTCTTCTTTCGCGCCTTTCTTCCAAAAGTTTGGTTGACATAAAAAAATGGCGCAGATGAGCAGTGCAACGCCAATATTGACGTCGCATTGTTCGTCCGTGATCAAATGACGTCAAAAATGACGGTCAGTTGGAGCAAAACAAGAACGGCAAACAAACTAGTGTCTGCCGTTCCATTGGAGTTGCCCTTTAGAACTTTATCGGCAAAATATTCAAAGGATACTATTAGACATAGCTGAATATATTCTTAACAAAATTTGGCATTTTTTATGGAGAATATATGTTTTCATGGCCTCAGCTTTATAAGAGCCAATTAGGTTATATAATCTGCTTAATTATATAACAAACTAAGCATATATGCTAAGTTCTTAGAACAATTCATATTTATCCCAAACTAAATCTTTCTGTGTCAATTCATAGGAAGCTTGCGCCCGTCTAAGACTGCAAGTGAACCAATGTACTTGACAAATAAATTAAAATAAGTAAATAACCTCAATTAATTTTTATTACTATTTTAAATTAGTAATTGAACCAGTTTAAATTATTTAAGAAAAAATGCTTATCATCCTGCTAGTAAATTGTTAAATAATTGATATTAGACTCGATAATAGCTACAATAGTGTTTAATTAAAATTTATTTATTTAAAATTCTAAACAATCAAAGTTCAAACATATATGCAAAATCTTGACTCAAGTTCAAACAGAACACGAGCAACTTCTAATATGATCAATATTTCGTTTGGGACAGCTTTCTTATTGCTTTTTAAAGTAGTTTTTTAATATTTTGTTTGAGACGGCTTTTTTATTACATTTTAAAGCAACTTTTCATCATCAAAAATTAATTTTTTGTACTAAAAAGCTACTTTAAGAAACAATAACAAAGCCATCCCAAATGAAGTCTAAAGCTTCATTTGGGATAGCTTTTGACTACAGTTATTCACTGATTTTAAGAAAATTTTTTACTAAAAAATTGGTGTTGAAAGCAGTAAGAACATTGTCCCAAACATTGTGTGTGCCTGTGTTTGGCTTGACTCAACTAGTCTACTTGAGTTGGATTTCAAGAATCCAATGAGCCATATCTATATGGGTGGGATTGAGAATACTCTTTTGTTGTGTGCATGCCATGAAAAGACCTTAGAAGATTAAACTATATAGTGTGGGATGTTAATTAGCATATAATTAAATAATTAAGCATATATTCTATGTAGCTAAGTAGATTCATCATTTCAGGCTCATAGCCACCATATTGATCACTTTGTATTATTTTATTCTATGAATAAAGCATAAAGGTTTGAAGCCATTTTATGTCTCATTGGGACTAATCACCAAGCACTTAGAGCATTTTTAATCTTAAATTTCTACAGTTTGCTCATTGGAAGGGAAGGCTTTGTAAATCCCACTGAAGATTAGCTTCATTTTATACATTTGGAAACCATGGACTTAGAAACTTTTTGCTTAAAATTATCTTAAAAGAATCAGCATAAGCAAATTTCATAAAGAAATCAAATGGTTGTTTTAAACACCTTAGTGATTCAGGCAATATATAAAGCAATTGCACAGCTCCCACATATCCACCAAGTGTAGGGGTAGTTCTAGATTCAGAGATATGAATGTCAACAAATTTCTATAATGAATTAAAACCAGCATTTTTATTTAAATTCATAGATAATTAGCATTGAAAGAGCTTTTTTATGTTTAGATGCTCAAGACTTCAATATATATGAAGGTTAGGGGGTGTAAACGAGTTGAGTCGGGCTCGAGTCACACCTAGTTTGAGCTTGAGCTTGATTAATTAATCGAGTTCGAGTTTGAGCTCGAGATTTATTCTACAAGCTCGAGCCGGCTTGTTTGTAATGAAAAATAAAAAAAAAAATGATTATTATTCAAACAACTATTATAATTAAATGATAAAAAGAATGATAAATTAGAAGAAAAATAATAAAGAATAGTTTAATATAAGAAAATGATATATAATTTTTAAATATTTCTAACAACTTTGTCTTTAAAATCATGAATGTTGATATATTTTAAATTTTGTTTAGATTAATATAGTTTAAACGTCTCTACTCGAGAGCTAACGAGTCGTGTCAGGGCTGGCTCAAACTTGACTCGTTAGCTCTTCGAGCTTGGTCCACAGCGATTTATCGAGTTGAGCCTGAGCCGACTCACAAATCGGCTTGACTGATCACTTACACCTGTAGGTGTAATGGAAGGAGATGGACTTTGAATGGGATCGTTGGACGCATGCATGCTCACTTACTATCTGTCCTTAGGCAAATAGTGGGAGAATGAACAACAACCTACTAACAAAAGAAGATAAAATAACTAAACACCAAAACATTAAAGAAGAAAAAAACTTTGTGAGATTTGGAGATTAATCTCCTTATATTGATGTGGCTATCCTAGTCCAGCAGTCTACCACATGCCACTTCCTAACGAACCTACAGCCTCCACTACCACCTGATATCCTTTTACCGTTTTTAGTCAGTATGCCGAATGTGGCTTTATCCTTTTATTTAGTAAATTTACTTTTCGTATAGATAGGAAAACTACAGCCGCTGGAAAGGTAGAATATTGAATATCAATTTTCCGAAAAGGATTTCACCTTCCTGCTCTGTTCTTCATCTGCTTGCCTTCTTGATTCTATTCTCCTGCACTTCTTCTCATTCTCTACTTGTTCTCTGCTTGTTCTCTGTTTCTCTGTTGTCTTTTTACAGGTATATCTGGTTCCACACCATATTGGTATCAGAGCTCGGCTCAAAGCAGTAATGGCGGAAGGGAGTAAACGCAATACCCTGGAAGACGACCGAAGCTTGGACGCTTTGTGGAGTGCCCAGTCGAGCATAGTGCGGCAACTGGAATTACTCACCAATGAATTCACTCGGTTCTCGAATGAAATGCGGACGGAGATTCGCTCGCTGAAGGGTCATAGGGCATTACCCACGGGGGCACGAACGGTGACGCCGGCGCAAGTTCCACCCTATCGACAACCACATCACCGCGCGACCAGTTACTGCTGTCACTATGGGGTCCGATTCTGAGCATGAAACTGAGCTACAGCAACTGGGAGCATCCGACTCAGAAGAAGATGAGCGTCAAAATTTTTATGAACCACCACGGCGACATCCTTTCTCGCATCGGCAGCAAGGTGAGTTTCGTATCAAACTAGATATCCCTTTTTTTGAAGGTCGCCTGAATATAGAGGAGTATTTGGACTGGGAGCGATCTGTCGAAGCATTTTTTGATTACATGGAGATAGCTCCGGAGAAACAAGTTAAATATGTAGCATGTCGCCTTAAGGGCGGTGCCGGAGCGTGGTGGATGCAGCTATTGCAATCCAGGCGACGTGAAGGGAAGGGAGGAATTACCAGTTGGTACCGAATGAAGCGTCTACTCCGTGGCCATTTTCTCCCAGTCGATTTTGAGCAAATGTTATACGTGCAGTATCAACATTGTTCACAAGGAGGAAGAACAGTGAATGAGTATACTGAAGAATTTCACAGATTAAGTGCCCGGAACAACCTGAATGAATCGGAGAATCAACTCACGGCACGCTATATCGGTGGCCTGAAGGAAGTGATCCAAGACAAATTAGAGCTTAATTCTGTCTGGACGTTGTCGCAGGCAATAAACTATGCACTGAAAGTTGAATCACAACTTAGTCGACAGCCAAAGAGCCGCATTAGTAACCGCTATACTCCTGAACCATCAGGAGAAATTGCCAAACCAAATGTGGGAAGTAGCAGCAAAACTACACCACCACAAGTCGGAGGGGCAGGTATCCTTGGTGCTGAACCGAAAATTATTGCTACTCCACGGCCACGGTTTCCGAACAAAGATAACAACCCTTATGCCAAACCGACTACCTTCAAATGTTATCGCTGTTTTCAACCCGGACATAAATCCAATGATTGTCCGAATCGCCAACAACTGCACTTAGTTGATGCCGAACAAGAAGGTGAACAGTACCTTGGAGAAATGTTGAATGAGCAAGATTTTGAAGACCTCCAAGCTGATGATGGAGAGCAATTGATTTGTATATTGGAAAAATTGCTGCTAGCCCCACGACAAACCAATAATACACAGCGTCACTCTATTTTCCGGACACGCTGCACCATTAGTGGAAAAGTATGCGATATGTTGATCGACAGTGGGTGTACTGAGAACATTATTGCTAGATCGGTGGTACAGAAGCTCCAATTAAAAACGACCAAGAATCCCCAGCCTTACAAGATCAGTTGGGTGAAGAAAGGCGTTGAAATTCTTGTGTCCGAAATGTGCCGAGTGACGTTTACCATTGGGAAGAATTATATGTGCGAAGTGCTTTGTGATGTCTTAGAGATGGATGTGTGTCACATTATTTTGGGGCGCCCATGGCAGTTTGACACAGGGGCCGTATATGACGGACGCTCAAACACCTACTCCTTCGAATGGAAGGATCGTAAAATTCGGCTGCTACCTAACTCACCCAAAGATCTTCCTCTGCCTTCAACTGAAAAGGCCGCTATGCTTATGGTGTCGGGGCAGAGCATTATCAACTCCTGGAAGGAAGAATCCGATATGCTTGCGTTGGTGCTGACTGCTACTTGTCATGGTGATAAACTACAACAACTTCCCTTAGAAGTTCAGGCCCTGTTGCAACGGTACGCTGACATTTGGCCGGATGAATTACCGAACTCTTTACCGCCCCTACGCAATCTGCAACATCAAATAGAACTACATCCCGGAGCTACACTTCCTAACTTACCGCACTATAGACTCAGCCCACAAGAACATGAGGTGTTACAGGGCATAGTAGATGAGCTCATACAGAAGAACTTGGTACAGCCAAGTCTAAGTCCCTGTGCCGTCCCCGCACTACTAGTCCCAAAAAAAGATGGAAGTTGGCGAATGTGCGTCGATAGCAGAGCAATCAACAAGATTACGGTGAAATATAGATTCCCGGTGCCGCGTCTAGAAGATATGTTGGACAAATTAGCCGGTGCCACCACCTTCTCCAAACTTGACTTGAGGAGCGGATATCATCAAATCCGCATTCGCCCCGGAGATGAGTGGAAGACGGCTTTTAAAACTCGTGACGGGCTCTACGAATGGCGCGTTATGCCATTCGGTTTGTGCAACGCTCCAGCCACCTTTATGAGACTTATGAACGAAATTTTGAAGCCAGTGCTCGGGATATGCTGCGTGGTCTATTTCGACGACATCCTAGTCTATAGCTCGTCACCGGAAGAACATCTGACTCATCTTATGTCTATTTTTGATATACTACGAGCTAATACACTTTACTTGAATTTCACTAAATGTGAATTTGCTACAGATTCTGTACATTTCCTTGGGTTTATAGTCTCCGGTACGGGTGTACACATGGATCCACAGAAAGTGACAGCCATCCGAGATTGGCCTATTCCTCAAAATGTATCCGACGTTCGTAGTTTCATTGGCCTAGCAAATTTTTATCGGAGGTTCGTTCGTGGCTTCAGTATATTGGTGGCACCCCTCACCGATTGCCTCAAAAACAAAGTGTTCCAATGGGAGCAAAATCAGCAGGCTAGTTTCGACAGTGTCAAAACTGCCTTAACCTCCGCTCCAGTTCTTGCAATTCCTGATTTCAACAAACCGTTCAGCGTTGATACGGATGCGTCGGCAATCGGCATCGGAGCGGTTTTATCACAGGAGGACAGGCCGGTGGAATTCTTCAGTGAAAAGCTGAGCCCTGCAAGACAAAATTGGTCTGCGTATGAACAAGAATTGTATGCCGTCGTGCGAGCCTTAAAGCAATGGGAGCACTATCTAATACATCAAGATTTTTATATTGAGCAGTGATAATCATGCATTACAATTTATTAATAGTCAAAAGACTATTAACAGAATGCACGCCAGATGGGTGGCGTTCCTACAACGATTTAGTTTCGTTCTGAAACATAAATCTGGCAAGCTGAATAGAGTCGCCGATGCCCTTAGCAGGCGGTCCGCCTTGGTCACCAAACTTCAGACCGATCTACAAGGTCTTTACTGTCTCAAGGAACTCTATTCATCAGATCATGATTTTTCGGAAGCATGGCATGCCTTGTCAAAGACCACTGCTGCTACGTTCCAAGACTTCTCTTTGAGGCATGATTACCTATTTAAAGGTAACCTACTCTGTATACCACAGTCCTCATGGAGGGAATACTTGATCCAAGAAATGCATGCTGGAGGACTTGCAGCTCACGCCGGCCAAGCAAAGACTCTGGAGCAAATACAAAGCCGATTCTATTGGCCACACCTACGCCGCGATGTTGTTAAATTTGTGGAACGGTGTCCAGTGTGCCAGTTGTACAAAGGCAACGCTCAAAATACCGGGTTGTACACGCCCTTGCCGGTACCCAATTCGATCTGGGAGGATTTGAGTATGGATTTCGTGCTGGGATTGCCAAGAACAAAGCGGGGCGCAGATTCGATAATGGTTGTTGTTGACAGGTTTTCAAAGATGGCGCATTTCCTCGCCTGCAAGAAGACTTTTGATGCATTGAACGTCGCCATTTTATTCTTCAAAGAAGTGGTCCGCCTACACGGCTTGCCTCGTAGCATCACATCAGATAGGGATGTAAAGTTCGTTAGCCATTTTTGGCGAGAACTTTGGAAAAGGTTGCGGACCGAAATCAAACTCAGCTCGGCTTATCACCCGCAAACTGACGGACAAACAGAAGTCGTCAACCGCTCTTTAGGCAATATGCTACGATGCATTGCTCATGAACACCCCAAGCAATGGGATGATTATTTGGGACAAGCTGAATTCGCATATAATTCTATGGCTAACCGATCAACAGGAAAGTGTCCGTTCAGCATTGTGTACACTAAAATGCCTAATCATGTTGTAGACCTTGCTGTTTTGCCTAACTGCAGGAGCAAAACTGCTGTGGAAACTACTGAACAGTTTACCAAGATGCTCAGTGATGTCCGAGAAAAACTCTCTGCTTCAAATGCTAGCTACAAGCAACACGCAGATGTTCACAGGCGGGAGCAAGTCTTCGAACCTGGCGAATTAGTGATGGTTCGCGTACGCAGAGAGCGGTTCCAGCCTGGAACATACTCCAAGCTGAGTCCTCGGAAAATCGGTCCTGTACCCATTATTCGGCGTATCAACAACAACGCCTACATTGTCGATCTACCACCTGGATTCCTAACACCGGCTACCTTCAACGTTGCTGACATCGTGGCCTACAAATCGATCGATGCCGGTATTGCTCAAACTATTTCCTCAGGTGAGGAATCTCTTGAAGAGGGGGAGACCTGATGTGGCTATCCTAGTCCAGCAGTCTACCACATGCCACTTCCTAACGAACCTACAGCCTCCACTACCACCTGATATCCTTTTACCGTTTTTAGTCAGTATGCCGAATGTGGCTTTATCCTTTTATTTAGTAAATTTACTTTTCGTATAGATAGGAAAACTACAGCCGCTGGAAAGGTAGAATATTGAATATCAATTTTCCGAAAAGGATTTCACCTTCCTGCTCTGTTCTTCATCTGCTTGCCTTCTTGATTCTATTCTCCTGCACTTCTTCTCATTCTCTACTTGTTCTCTGCTTGTTCTCTGTTTCTCTGTTGTCTTTTTACAGGTATATCTGGTTCCACACCATATATCCACAAGACTTTTAATATATTTCTCTAATTATAATTACAAGAGTGTTGGGAGAGAGTGAGAGAGTGCCCTCAAGTAAGGTGAATCAAAATTAACTGCAAAAGAGATTAAAAAACACAAAAGAGAACATTAAAATTTATGTGATTCAGTTGAGTAAGCCAATGCTCATAGTCACATAGAGATTGATCAATTTATTAAAATTTTAAAAGGAGCACATGAAGTATTACACTTCATAGAAAATTGGAGAACATATTGATAAAAATATCATTTTATATAGTTGAGAGAAAATGTAGTACTAACTTGCTATAAACACAAGGGCTAAATGTGATGAGAATATGTTGTTGCTCCTTTTACACTCTTCAATTCTCTATTGTAGCGGCTCATACCAAGCTATTCATTGTTATTACAAAGAGCTTCTGCTCTTGCTGGATCTGGAAGCAATATCAACTACATTTTGAAGAAGCCAATAAACTATTTTTGCTGGCAGTTGCAAACTTCTTTCTTTTTTCTTAGATTTCAGCCCTGCCCTCTCTCTTCCTCTTTTTGTTACTTTTTGTTGTGGATACTTCCAAACAATGCAATAATTTTTTTATACAATGCTTGATAAGCTAGCCGTCTTATAACCAACTCTGACCACTTCATGTGCCCACTAAACCTCTCCATGTACAGAGCACAGTCATGGCAGTATTTTACCACCGTTGGATTGCAATGGTTTGATCACAACCGGTGATGTTATTTTCAGGACTCTTTTCCTTTATATACTATGTAACTCATAGCATTGTGCTCAATGAAATAGTAACCAAAATTGCTTGTTCTGTCTTTCTTCTTCACCTTGCAATGTAGTGTTCTTGGCTTATTTTACAGCTGCAGGTAAGACGTCGGAGATTACAGTTCAACAATGCTTATATATGGTAGGTGGCAAATTTGAGTTTAATGAATCTTGAGTACTTTGGTAGTAACCATTGTGAAAAATTAAATATGAAGGAAGTAATGTAGAGATATGTTAGCCACATCTTGGTTAGAAAGAGATAACACCCTTCAAATATATATTAAAGAGCCAAATCATATTGAAAAATGAAAAGTATCACCTTACTTTCCAGCAAGAGACCATTACTCCTTGCAATCCTCAACTAGTTTTATAGGTAGTTGGATTTATAAAAGAAGAAGAATTTTATCAAGGACTTGTTTGGTTGTTTCTGGCCGCTAGAACAATAATATATAGTTTTTAAATGATGATTTCATTTTTTTTCTCATTTTAATCAGTATTTTAAGAGAGATTTAGGCTTCATTTAAGATAGTTTTTTTATAGCTTTGCTTTTCAGACCGTAACTACAATTTTTGTTTGACCATTGCTTTCAATACAATTTTCGTGCTAGGAAGATGCTTTCTTCATGCAGCTTCACATACACTTATATAAAAAGTCGTAGCAGTGAAGGCTTTGGTTGGAATAGTTTTCTTACTGCTTTTATAGCAACTTTTTAGCACAATTTAAAAAAAAAAAAAAACAACAACGAAAGAACAATGACCAAAAGCTATCACAAACGAAGCTTTAAGAAGAGTTATGATGTTTGAAAGTAATATTTCTCTAATAATTACATCTCAATGAATTTAACAAACTTATTTTCAAACTTCAAAACGGCATGAATCAAGCTCCACAAGCCTCCAACACAACTCGTAAATGAATATTAATGCTTGCATCTAAGTAATGAGCATTGCTTGCTCATGAAATCAGCTCACCTAAGCCATCAAACAAACTGGCAATTCTAGCCATGCTTTTCTCGAACTTCTTTAATGATTAGTTCATTTTTTTGAAAGTTTCTCTTTTGACCAGAAAAAGTTCAGTCTTAATTTGCCGATTTCATATGAATATTCTTCCATCTTTCTCCCTTTCTCTCACCATCAAACCAAAGCTCGATAGCTATAGCTTCACCATTGTCACAAACAAAAGCAATTCCATGAGCCATTAATGCTATTTGAATACCTGCAAAGGGCAGCTATGGAGGTACCATTCAGCCATAGTTTATCATTGTTGAATGGCTAAAGTTTCAGGAAAGGAGCAAACTTTGGAGGAAATGGTTTAGGTATTGCTCCTTTAATGTGTATGATTTGCCTCTTTGATCAAGCAAAGGAGTGTGAGAAATATATAAAGGTTTCATTTTTAGATCTTTGTTTGATAGATATCACTAAAGATCCCAATCTCTTTGGAAGTGAAAGATGAATCTTTGACCAATGGTAGCCAACCTTAGAACATTTAATTCTATAATTAATTCCATTCTCATAAAAATCCTCATTTTTTCTATATAATATGTAAAGCTTGCTTGATTGATTGTTATAATACCCCACACATAAAAATAATTGATAATTATATCACCCCTTTATCTTCTAAATTTCTCTTACATTGCCCTAACTTTTTCACTTGTTAGGAGCTGCCTTAGAATTTAAAGCAATATGATTTACTAAAAACATAGACAAAGACATTTCTTTTTTAATATGATACACAAATATCTTCTTATCCTTTTTAAGCACTCACTAAGGAACAATTATTAGGTCCGGTGACCGGACGTAGCTCTACGTGCGGTCATCACTGAGTTACCCGGTATTTGCTCGGTATTGCTTGGCAATAACGAGAAATACCGCTATGTGAAGACCAATGCCGAATAATACTGAGCAATACCGAGTTTTTCTAGAAAAAACTCGGTATTGCTTGGTGTTGCTCGGTATTACTCGGTATTGCTCGGTATTTATCTTCACATAATGGTATTTCTCGTTATTGTCGAGAAAAATTGACAAATACGTGGTTTTGTGCCTGCTACGTGGCGCGATTTAGTGCCGGCCAAAACGTAGCTCTACGTCCTTTCATCGGACCAAATAAAAGTTCCTCACTAAGGCTTCATTTGGACAGCTTTTTTAATGTTTTCTAAAACAGTTTTTAGTAACAAAATTTATTGAATTTAAAACTTTTGTATTAAAAAGTTGTTTTAGAACACATTTAGAAAGCTGTCCTAAATAAAGCCTAAATCTTAGTCACACATTTTATAAATTTTACAAAAAAATATTTCATAAACTATATAATGTTTATGTTAATGATAATATCTTAATTAATATTGAATTAATTATTAAAACTATATATATATATATATATATATATATATATATATATATATATATATATATAGGGAAATTAATCTTCAAACAACATAAAATACTAATTACATACAAATGGAGATCCAAAAGCTTGAAGTAAATAGAAACTTCATTTGAGATAACTTTCTTTATGCTTTCTAAATCAGCTTTCTAATACAAAAAGTTTTAGATCATAAAATTTTTGAACTAAAAAATTACTTTAAAGAAAGTAGAAAAAACTGTCATAAATGAAGCCATGTTTATATATACTAGTATAAATGCACGTGCACATGGTGCACGTTAATAAAAACTAAAAAATAATATTTATATAATATGATTGCATGTGAATAAAATTTAAAATTTTATTTTATTATTTTTTTATAAATTAATAAAGTTATCATTATAATTAATTTTAATAAAGATCATATTATTGAATAACTTGAAAATTTTTCTTAAAATTTTAGTTGATACGTTATTTTAGGATATTTTTAGATGTTTAAAAGTATACTATCATATTATGAAAATTATGATTGATCATCCATGCCAATTTCTAAACGCTAAAAGCATTTTAATCCTTAAGGCAACTAAAACAAGAAAAAAGAGAAAAAAAAAAATTAAAACATGAAATTAATCAAAGTGAGATAAACGTCCACTCTATCTCTGAATAAAAAATTCAAAATATAAATTGATTATCAAACAAGAAGTAAATTTGAATAATTAAAAAGATCGATATGCAAAACAATTAAGATATTTTTAATCTACACAGCTCAAGCCACTTGTAGATTGATTTTCACATCAATGATATAATCAAAGTATAAATGTAACCTCATATACATTAATTATAGTTTAGGAATGCATAATCAATTGTCGAACCCATAAGAAAGTTAAGTTCAAGAAGCATTGCCATTATCATCCAATTTTATTTGCATTTCCTATTTATATTTTAAAATATTCTTATGTCCTATTACAAACATACATCAAGCAAGCTCAGTACCCTCTTATAATAACCAATTATAGCATAAAATGATTTAAACAAACAATTTTTTGAAATTCAAATTCGTGGTATGTAATAAGGAAAGAGGTAAATTAAGTGACAATGATTTAACTTTTATTGATCAAAGAGATGAAGAAAATATGAAAATTAGGATGATTAATTAGTAAAGTAAAATATCAAGCGAAATTAATTAGTATTCAACAACTAACACACCAAAAGGAAATTATTTTTTTTATATAGGCCAAATGAAAATAAGTTCATAATAAAATATTATATGGATCAATTGATAGAGTCAGGTCATTAAAAATACATAATACTTAAATATTAATGATTCCATCAATTTATCTTCACATCAAATATCTTTCAATTTGAATCAACAAAATTTATCAACGAAACCTTTAAATAAAAATATATGGTCCATCATTTATTGGAATTATCATTTGTTGTTTTGGATGACAGTACTATTACTCAATTAAAAGAAATGAACAACATAAGCACTTATTTTTGTTTTATCCATCAATTATTTGCATTTAATTTCTTTTTGTTAATCCATTCATCTACATTGACTGACAAATAACTTAATAAAAAAAGTTTTGTTAAATAGGAAATATGTTTTGAATTGAATTTAAAATGTTACATATTTTCAAAAACTGAATCTCATATGATAAAATTCTTTCATTCTTGATAAATAACGAAATAATAAAATATCAATAAATAAAACAATAAAGCTATAGTTAAAAAAAAACAAATCTACATGAAGAAAATTGCAAAAATCACATGAAATAAAATTAAGTTTCAAAATAAAAAGAATAAACTTTTATATTATCTTATTATCTTTTAACCATCATCTTCATATAAAAGCCTTTAAGCTGAAATAACAAAGAAGCATGATTTTTGTGAACTACAAATAATAGAAACTTCAATACAATCTCATCAAATAAATATTATATATGATATAAGTCGTAGTAAATTTGGAACTTAGTGAACTACACCTCGCATAACAAATTATCATAAGAGCTGTATTGTTTATAATTTTAAAGACAAAAACAAATGCATGAAGGGAGAATTTAGGTCCAAAGCAAGCTCACTAAGATCCTGTCAATTGTACAAAACTTAAGACTCCACAACAAACATTCAGGATTGTTCTCAATCTTGCATCATTGTTTATTAACATTATTTGGGAACTTCAACTTCCATCTAATAAACTAAGTAAAATTAGTCGTTCATTTTATTGTTCAACAAAAAATAATACGCTTTGAAAGAGATTGCAATGGATGATGAATTTCTTAAGATTTAACAGTTCTATAGACAAATAAATAAATAATATTTGAGATAAATGAATCACTAAACATTAAAACAAATCAGAAGAAGCCAACACAAAGACTTTCTAGGAGTTAATTTAATCTCAATAGCATAAATAGGCAGAAGAAGAAATCAACTTACATTTGCAATTGAGGCTTTATATTTGTCACCTCTGTGATGAAAATGTGTGCTATCACAGGGAAAATGTATCTTATGAGCATTCACAACCATCAAGTTTTGATCAAACTTCTCATGTGCAAGGTGAGTGTGAGGTATGCTTGCTTCCCAAACTTCATCTATATTAATGTTATTGACCACTTAATTGGAATCTAACGCAAGTAGAGAACAGTACCAAGAGCTAACACTTCTCCATATATGACTTTTTCGATTTTGAAGATACAAATATAATCAAATCATAAGAAAAAAGTTTCCTCAAAATGAAGGAAATCACAAGAAAATAGAATGGAAGGAGTCATCTAAAATATGCAACCAAAGAGTAGGAAGCCTCATAGATTTTATGTACAATAATTAGAAGATAAAATTTTATAGTCATTAAGTTATGAAATTAAAATATCAAAATAAAATGATAAGCTACAATGTCAAGTGAATTCAACTAAAACAAAAAAAGAAACAAATGTGCTATATCAAATAAGACAAAGTATTTAGCATCAAATAAAACATTAAGTTCACGTGAATAAAAATAAAAATAAACATTATAATTTATAGTACTATATTTATTTATTTATATGAATAAATAAATTTATCAATAAAAACATTTGTAATAATGATCATATTAATAAAAAATTAGAATTATATAAAATTATATTTAACAAAAAAATATATATTTTTATAGTTTAGTAAGAAACTAAAATCTTTGATATCTTTGATCAGAATTAAAATAGGTTATTTTTAGCCAATAGCTTATCATCATTAATTTTTGAACAACTTTTCATCCTATTTTTCAAATAAAAACATTCTTACTAAAGGAATTCTAACACTTACAATTTTCACATTAACTTTGAACTAAAGAATTCAAGGTTTGTAGGTATTATCCGAATGAAATAGACAGTAAAATATTTGGATGTGCACTTAATAAAATTTAAAAAATCACATTTCTATCTCTATTACTATATCTTTAATTTTTAAGTGCACTTGATCACATCTGTACGTGCACTTAATCACATTTCTATCTCTATTATTATATCTAATTAAAGATGTTTGATTTATCACATAAGCTCTTAAAGACGACTTAATTGAGTATTTTAAAAATAATCATAGAGGCCGGTTAAGAGATCATTTCATATATGTGCAAGTATTTCAAAATCATGTAATTAAATTTATTAAAAATAATTTGAAGATGCCCAATCTTGAGTGATTGAATTTGTATTATCATAATAACAATGATAATACAATTAATTTATGTTTACTTCTTTTTCGTCAAAATATTAAGGAAAATCCTTTCTCATCAAAATAAAAGGAAACGATATGGGAGAAAGCCAATTATAGAGACAATAAAATAATAATCTAAGCACGCATTAATTGAGTATTTTTTAATAAGAAGATATAACCTGTAAAACTTACCGCAGGCAGGATGCTTGGAAGTTCTAAAATGAATTTGTTTCTTCCAATCTTAGGAGGATAGAAGTTGAAGAGAAGCAATGGCGATTTGGTAGTCAAGGGCCCAAAACTCTTCTTCATGTGAAATAGGTGAACGAAGAGGTAAAGGATGTGAAGAGACTTGAAATCATGGGGATCTCTCATCGTGACTTCCGATCAAATAGGAACAACATAGGAAGAAGTTTCCTCTACCCTCTCAAAACTCTTCTTCACACGAAGCAGGGAAACGAATACGCCTAAAAGAGGGTGTGAATAGATTTGAAGATGAGCTAGAGCTTCCGTCGTAACTTCCCATCCGACAGGAGGAGAAGAAGGCGATAAACTTTTTAGCGATTTCATCTGTCTCGGTGAAGAAGAGGAAGCGAAGATATAAAAGGAGGTGAGCGGAATGGAATGCAAAGAGGCGCAAAAAAATAAATAAATCAGAACAATAAAACAAATCAGAAGAAGCCAACACAAAGACTTTCTAGGAGTTAATTTAATCTCAATAGCATAAATAGGCAGAAGAAGAAATCAACTTACATTTGCAATTGAGGCTTTATATTTGTCACCTCTGTGATGAAAATGTGTGCTATCACAGGGAAAATGTATCTTATGAGCATTCACAACCATCAAGTTCTGATCAAACTTCTCATGTGCAAGGTGAGTGTGAGGTATGCTTGCTTCCCAAACTTCATCTATATTAATGTTATTGACCACTTAATTGGAATCTAACGCAAGTAGAGAACAGTACCAAGAGCTGACACTTCTCCATATATGACTTTTTCGATTTTGAAGATACAAATATAATCAAATCATAAGAAAAAAGTTTCCTCAAAATAAAGAAAATCACAAGAAAATAGAATGGAAGGAGTCATCTAAAATATGCAACCAAAGAGTAGTAAGCCTCATAGATTTTATGTACAATAATTAAAAGATAAAACTTTATAGTCATTAAGATATGAAATTAAAATATCAAAATAAAATGATAAGCTACAATGTCAAGTGAATTCAACTAAAACAAAAAAAGAAACAAATGTGCTATATCAAATAAGACAAAGTATTTAGCATCAAATAAAACATTGAGTTCAGGTGAATAAAAATAAAAATAAACATTATAATTTATAGTACTATATTTATTTATTTATATGAATAAATAAATTTATCAATAAAAACATTTGTAATAATGATCATATTAATAAAAAATTAGAATTATATAAAATTATATTTAACAAAAAATATATATTTTTATAGTTTAGTAAGAAACTAAAATCTTTGATATCTTTGATCAGAATTAAAATAGGTTATTTTTAGCCAATAGCTTATCATCATTAATTTTTGAACAACTTTTCATCCTATTTTTCAAATAAAAACATTCTTACTAAAGGAATTCTAACACTTACAATTTTCACATTAACTTTGAACTAAAGAATTCAAGGTTTGTAGGTATTATCCGAATGAAATAGACAATAAAATATTTGGATGTGCACTTAATAAAATTTAAAAAATCACATTTCTATCTCTATTACTATATCTTTTTAAGTGCACTTGATCACATCTGTACGTGCACTTAATCATATTTCTATCTCTATTATTATATCTAATTAAAGATGTTTGATTTATCACATAAGCTCTTAAAGACGACTTAATTGAGTATTTTAAAAATAATCATAGAGGCCGGTTAAGAGATCATTTCATATTTGTGCAAGTATTTCAAAATCATGTAATTAAATTTATTAAAAATAATTTGAAGATGCCCAATCTTGAGTGATTGAATTTGTATGATCATAATAACAATGATAATACAATTAATTTATGTTTACTTCTTTTTCGTCAAAATATTAAGAAAAATCCTTTCTCATCAAAATAAAAGGAAACGATATGGGAGAAAGCCAATTATAGAGACAATAAAATAATAATCTAAGCACGCATTAATTGAGTATTTTTTAATAAGAAGATATAACCTGTAAAACTTACCGCAGGCAGGATGCTTGGAAGTTCTAAAATGAATTTGTTTCTTCCAACCTTAGGAGGATAGAAGTTGAAGAGAAGCAATGGCGATTTGGTAGTCAAGGGCCCAAAACTCTTCTTCATGTGAAATAGGTGAACGAAGAGGTAAAGGATGTGAAGAGACTTGAAATCATGGGGATCTCTCATCGTGACTTCCGATCAAATAGGAACAACATAGGAAGAAGTTTCCTCTACCCTCTCAAAACTCTTCTTCACACGAAGCAGGGAAACGAATACGCCTAAAAGAGGGTGTGAATAGATTTGAAGATGAGCTAGAGCTTCCGTCGTAACTTCCCATCCGACAGGAGGAGAAGAAGGCGATAAATTTTTTAGCGATTTCATCTATCTCGGTGAAGAAGAGGAAGCGAAGATATAAAAGGAGGTGAGCGGAATGGAATGCAAAGAGGCGCAAAAATAGATGGAGCAGATTAAATTAATAATTTACAATAAATAAATAATATAGTTTCAAATAATTTGGTAGCAGAATGAAACGGCCAAGGCACATATATAGGCTGTTTTCTTCATCTTCCAAAACATGAAATGCGAGATGCTTAGTGCAAATGCTTTGGAAGTTCAAGAGAACGAAGATGGTAATTAATTAATTAATGAAATTTAAGACTTTTTCAGTTACGCATTTAAAGTCTTCAATTAAATAGACTTAAATGCTTTGGAAGTTCAAGAGAACGAAGGTGGTAATTAATTAATTAATGAAATTTAAGGCTTTTTGCATTTAAAGTCTTCAATGAAATAGATTTAATATGAAACTCAAGCCTCTTTTGGAGGAAATTAAAAATAAAGAATATGAAGAGTTATAAATGAATGGTGTAGATTTAATTTTATGTTTATAAATGAACGATCAAGATTTACTATGGGTGAAGTCCCAAGCCACTTTTATATAGTAGTATAGATAACTTCCCATCCGACAGGAGGAGAAGAAAGCGATAAACTTTTTAGCGATTTCATCTGTCTCGGTGAAGAAGAGGAAGCGAAGATATAAAAGGAGGTGAGCGGAATGGAATGCAAAGAGGCTCAAAAACGGATGGAGCAGATTAAATTAATAATTTACAATAAATAAATAATATAGTTTCAAATAATTTGGTAGCAGAATGAAACGGCCAAGGCACAAATATAGGCTGTTTCCTTCATCTTCCAAAACATGAAATGCGAGATGCTTAGTGCAAATGCTTTGGCAGTTCAAGAGAACGAAAGTGGTAATTAATTAATTAATGAAATTTAAGGCTTTTTCAGTTATGCATTTAAAGTCTTCAATGAAATAGATTTAAATGCTTTGGAAGTTCAAGAGAACGAAGGTGGTAATTAATTAATTAATGAAATTTAAGGCTTTTTCAGTTATGCATTTAAAGTCTTCAATGAAATAGATTTAATATGAAACTCAAGCCTCTTTTGGAGGAAATTAAAAATAAAGAATATGAAGAGTTATAAATGAATGGTGTAGATTTAATTTTATGTTTATAAATGAACGATCAAGATTTACTAAGGGTGAAGTCTCAAGCCACTTTTATATAGTAGTATAGATAGGGAGCTTTCCAAGGAGATTCCATTTTTCTAGTTCATGAAAGAAAAAAAAAGTTTTTTTTTTTTTAATGATATAATTAACTTGAATGATTGTTCATAGATTTTGATCTATATGGTGTAAGGCTGATTAGTCCTTTATGACATTTATATATGTTGGCATGAAATGAGAAAAAGGAATAAGTGGTGAAACATGCAATGATTTGTACTTAAATTACTTCATAAATGTTCAAAGATTTAAAGCATGAAATAACATGTCATTGGCTTTACAACATGCTACATGGGAGTAGGCCATAAGCATAGTCATTGTAATGTTAAATGCACTTTTTAAGGGTTGTTTTTATAAATGTTTCATATTATTGATTATGCAAAAAAATGTAATTATATCTTATGATAGATTTTTTATATCCAATTTTATAATTTATGTTGTATTTATTTGGTTAAAAAGTGAATAATGAAAATGAGTTGTAATTATGAGAATTTGGATATTGCTTCTAACTTTAGGAAATTATATGTAATAGAATAAATACTTTTTTTCTTTAAAAAAAGAGCTAATTGGTTGTTTTTGGCCCACCACAATAGATAATAATATATAATTAATGTGACTGTGAAATTCAATATAGACAGATCAATAAATATAAAAAAGTGAGTTTTTAAAAATTTAAAATTTGTAGGAAAAATAAATAAATATAATCATTACTTTTAATACAAGACTAATCATAATTATCACTTAGTGTGAAATGATGGGACTTTGTGTGTGGGGAAGGCAGTTAGCCATGTTATTATTTTTTGTAAAAATAAGCTTGTCATTAAGTTGTGGAGCTTAGGTTTTGTTAGGAATATCTTTTGACAGCTTTTTTTATAATTGTTTTCAATAATTTTTATACTAAAAATTTGTTTTAAAAAGTAGTAAAAAAAAAATTATCTCAAACGAAGCCTTTGTTTTTCTTCCAAGAAGAAAATGTGCTATAAAGATTAATTTATTTTTAAGTTTATTTTATTAAAGATATTTTAGAAAATTTAATGTATTTTTCGGCTACAATAATATTTTATATGTTAATCTTCTTTTCTCTTTAAAAAATTAAATTAGGTATCCCCTAATTCTCAAAATTACAATAGCTCATCTTATTTATTTGAAAACGGAATCAAATTATGGAATATTTCCATAGTATTCACTTATATAACATGACATATGTAAGAACAATATTAAGAGCAAAGTGATCATATTTCTTCTTAGGAGAAAAAAATAACCCCTTCTCACTATAGAGAGAAGTATTATTTATTTATTCTTTCAAGAAAAGAATTGATACGACATGCAAAAATTATCTTGATATGGCACGAATCTCGAGGCAAAAATCAAGTTGGAAACTTCAAAAATTAAATCCGGGAGCACATGAACACCGATTTCAGAAAACTTACAGTCAAACTGAGCGTCTCGGAAATACGAACCCAAAGACACCAAGATCAACCCAATTCAAGCCCAAATGAGTCCGAATCAAGGGCTCAAAGCGCTGTTGGAAGGTTCAATCCGCAATTTGAGTTACCAAACGGTCTCCGATTTTGACGAGCTTATACTCGAATGGAGCGACTCGACGAAACGAATCCAACGAGCCCAAGATCGCCGAATTCCGACATCATTAAGGCCTTCAAATGTCCAACGAACGGTGCATGATCAAAGGATTCGATGTCGGCCATCCATTCAAAACACTCCCAATTCGCCCATGATCTCGCACCTATTTACGGGCTATGCCACTCCAGAAAAAAACTATAAATAGAGCCCTCATTCTACACCAAAGGGACTGAAGTGAAGAGAGAGAAGAAGAAGAGGAGAAAGGGGAAAAGGAGATTCCTCACCTCCTTGACCACCGCCGGAACTCTTCCTGCCGCCTGAAGATGCCGGAACTCTGCCGGATTTTCAATAAACGCAGGAATTATGCACAACTTCCACGTGATGCTGAAATCCTTCCCAATTAACAACAGAGTTCCCTTCTGACGCCGAAACTCCGCCCAAGTGAAGCCGGAGTTCTCCTCTGCCACCAAAGACGTCGGACTTCTACCCGACGTCGGACCTTCACTCTTCGTCAAGTTTCTACCCGATGCCGGACTTCTACCGGTTATCGGACTTCGCTGGACGTCTATGCGAAGATGCATTTCTTTCCATTGCTGGACTTCTACCTGACACTGCCCTACTGATATTCGTCGTCAGACTACAGTCCTTCTGACCTCCGTCGCCAGCCGACTACGGTCCTCCTGACTTATGTCGCCCGCCGACTACAGTCTTTCCGACATCCATCGCCCGTTGAATACGGTCCTCCTGACTTATGTCGCCCGCCGACTACAGTCTTTCCGACCTTCGTTGTCCGCCGACTACGGTCCTCCTGACTTACATCGCCCGCCGACTACAGTCCTCCGTCGCCAGCGGACTACGATCCTCCTGACTTACGTTGCCCGTCGACTGCAGTCCTTCTAACAAAGCGAATACATCGACAGTAGCTCTTTGTATTTACATCATGTAATGTACTCTATAAGATGTACATCAAGCTAAGGCCTTCTCCCAAGGAAGGGCCTCATTTGTAATCGACTGTAAATACTAGTGGATTCGTTCAAACTGGGCTAGGCCCCGTGGTTTTTTCCCCTTTTACAGGGGTTTTCCACGTAAAAATCTTGGTGTCTCATAAATGATAGACCCTCTCTCCTTATCTGATTGCGTGCCGGATTTTCGTACAATGCTAAGACGATAAACTTTATATTTTTCTACCGCCGCGAATACTCCTGGACGCAACAAGAATCTTCATTCTCCTCCTAATTATAGAAAAATTAACATTTTTAGACTTTGTTTGAGATAATTTTCTTGCTACTTTTTAAATTTATTTTCTAGTACAAAATTTTTTTGAAAGCGATGAAAAAATAACGACCAAAAGCTGTCTTAAACAAAGCCTAATGCTTTTTTATTGTTTTCAAAAGTAACTTATAGTACAAAAATTATTTGAACTAGAAATTTGTGTACTACAAGTCTACAAACTTGCGTTAGAAAATATTAAGAAAGCCGCCCCAAACGAAACCTTAATGAGTATTATAATTTTTTTTTTTTTTTTTGACTAAGTTACTTTAACAAGTATCAAGTAATCATAAAATAATATAGCTAAATTAAACCACCACATAGGTTTTATATTTAAATATAACAAGTTAGCAACATCGATCTCAAGCTAAATTAAGTAAAACCAAGAAGATAAAAATGCCAACAGGGGATAGCCCTGAGTTGTCAAGCACCAATGCACAAGCTTGTTGTTGGAGTTCCACCACAGATCAGCTAACAAATTGCATGATGTATTGATGTGGTAGTAATAATATCATTTTGAAAACAACTGCCTCACCTTTATATGGAAATACAACTCATAGAAAGACATTTGTTCAATATACAAATATTTGAGATTTTAAATTTATTTTAGCTTTATGAAAAAAATCTCATATTATTGTTTTATTTTCACATATAGGCATCACTAATTTATATCGAGCCATTTCTTATAAATTCATAATATATCATGCACTACAGGAAAAGCATCTTTCACCGGCGGAAATTGACGAATTTCCGAAGGCTTTCTGGCTAATATTTTTCCACCGGTAAAAGTCGCATAGGAAACTACAACCGGATGGCTAATTTCCGGCTGCTTTCCAACGGAATAATGCTGCCGGAAAATAAAAAAAAATTAATTATAAAAATCAGGCTTCCCGCTGCCTCCCACGCTGCCTGCCAACTCGGTTGCTCGCTGCCCTGCATGCCAGCCCGGCTACCCGGCTAGTCCGGTTACCCGCATGCACTAGGATTCTAAGTGAGTATGATTTCAATGACACAACCAATTTGTTGGAAGGGCAAAAGTGTTTAAATGTCACACTTTTTTAATTTAAAATGTAAGAATTAAAATCTGAAATAAAGCAGTCAGAAATTTGTAGAAAATTAGTCAGACATATTTTGCCGGAAATATGTTAGAAAGCCGCCGGAAAATAGTACGCGGGTAAAATCCGATGGTGATGAGCGATTTTCCTGTAGTGATCTAGGCTATGTTAATCGTATCATTGTAAGGGCAAAATTAAGGCTTCGTTTGTGACGGTTTTCTTTATGCTTCATAAAGCATCTTTCTAGTACAAATTTTTTAATTTTGTACTAAAAAGCTGCTTTAAAAAGCAGAAAGAAAGTCATTCAAAACGAAACCTAAGTTAAAAAGTCATTGATTAAGAAAATGGTCTAATCACCAAGCTCTCTAAGGCTTTAAGTCACCCGTATTATGTCTCAAACAAGTCACCCAAGAGTTAGCTCTAACTCAACTATGAGTAGTAAGCTTTATAAACTCGCCCAAGAGACTCACGATTTTACTTATTTCTAAAATTATTCTCCCAAAGAAGCTGATCAACTCACCATGAATACTAACCACCCAATTAGGTTTTATCATTAAAAGCACTCTCAAAAAGTACTTGATCACAATTCAAAACTCGTTCGAAATTTTCTGGACTAACTGCTGACTACGTGCCTAATTTATCAGCTCCACAACTAACTAAACTAAGTATTTCAATCTTCAAATTATCTATTTAACCGAGTTATGTACGTAGCGAATTCTATAATGTCAACCTTGATCCTCATTTATATATAAAGGGTCATCGATCAAACTCAAAAATAAAAAAAGTTATTTGAATTCTCAATAGATTCAATTCGATTCATCTTTCCTTATTCGAAGTGGTTTTGCCCAAAATCCTAAAAACTAAGGTTCTGTTTGAGACAGATTTCTTACAGCTTCTTAAACAAGCTTTCTAGTACAATTTTTTTGTACTAAAAAGTTATTTTAAGAAGCAGTAAGAAAGACGTCCCAAACGAAGCCTAAATCTCTCTTAGATTAATCAAGAGACAAGTTTTATCTCTCTTATTCTCTTTCTTTTACTTAATTCATTTTATAATAAAAATTTAGTATCTATATCGCATAATAGATCAACCAATGGCTTGTAATTTACAAGGCATGTGGGGACATTAGTGATAGTTAACCGAATGGGGTGAGTCAATACCCACATCCTCATGCTGCCGTAGTTGATTTTTATTGTTTTTTTAATTTTATTCTCTTAGGAGCAGTATACCTTGTACCATTTTTTTCCATTAAAAAAATAATAAAAAAACCTCATACAACCAATCATATATATATAATCAAGGTTTTAATGACTGGATCGGACCGGCCGGTTTGACCGGTTAAACCGTGAATCAGTCTTATATCCGGTCTGATTCATCCTTAAAACCGTTTATGCATCAAACCAACCAAAACCATCGATTCAACTGGCAAACCGCTAAACCGGCCATGGTTCTCTTGAACCTACCGACATTATGAGATTATTAAGTTAAAATAATTTAAAATAAATTATTTGGTTTGATCATTAGAGTAGCTCCAGTGACAAATAAGATTAGAGAGAATCACCTTATATTATTTGATCAGATAAAACGTTGACCTTCCGATGACCCGATTAGGAGAGTAGATGTATTAGATCTAATCTATATTAAGAAATATAAGGTAGACATAAAAATATTTGTTAGAGAGTATTATAAAAAAGGATGGGTTTTATTCATGCAATTGTTATAATAAATGTAAAAAAAATTATGTAAGAAATAATAAGAAAATAATTGAAATAAGGGATATATGTAACTTATAAATATTTTAGTTAATAAATTTGTACTTAAAATTTAATATTTTGGAATATATTTTATGTTACTATTTTTTAAACGAATCGACTCATAAATTGATGAATTGACTTAGAAATAACTTAAATTTGATTTATTAACTCATCAAATTAGACTGAGTGAAGACCTATTTATCGAAATATACAAAAAACATTCTTGCCTTTGATATTTATCTAAAAAAAATTATAAAATTAAGGATGTGCCCCATCATTTGAAAGAAGACTCTTGCCATGGAATTAGATGCTGATATCTCTTAATATGTTGATAGAATGAAAAGATATATAGAATATGCGTTTATAAGTAAACTATGAAGATATTATATGACATATGGAATGATTTATCAAAAATAACATATATGGAGTAAAGTTTAATATTCCCTAAAAGAAAAGTTTCATATAATAATTTGTTTTTCTCATGAAAGTAAAATAAAAGAAGGATAAGGAAGAAAAAAAAAAAAGAAAATTTTGACTTTAAATCTTCAGGGTCAATTTTTTGTAAGGTAAGTATGAGTATGATTTTTTGAAATATTAAAAAAATTATTATTAGCCTTATATATATCAAACATGTGAAGTCAACTTCTAGAATTTTTATGTTTTATTCATTTATATCGACACATGAGAATTGAGAAGTTAAACCTATTAAGATTTCATTTGGGACAGCCTTCTTATTTTTGTCTAAAATAAATTTTTAATACAAAAATTTTTTGAAGTGGAAATTTTTTACTCAAAAACCTCTAAGCGGTAACAAAGTTGTATCAAATGAAGTATAAGGCTTCGTTTGGGATGACTTTCTTACTGCTTCTTAAAGCAGTTTCATAGTATAAAAATTTAAACTTTTATACTAAGAAGCCATTCTAAGAAGCAGTTAGAAAGCCGTCCCAAATGAAGCCTAAATGTATTTTTCAGGCACAACCTCTATTGAGAATATTTTTTTGGCATATTTTAATTTATTTTTCAGCTAAAATTTTTTGCATGATAGATCTTGTTTGTGTGATCATTTCATATCTTATTACATATTTTTATTTTCAAACGACACAAACTTTGAAAATATTTTGGTCATTAAATTAATGTTAAGAGTTTTTTATGTATATATGCTTCAAAATTCAAATGCTTGACTTTGGTTCATTTAATCAGATCATTTGGTGTCAATGAGTTCGTCTCTGTGAGACATTCGATTTGATTATAAATTTGGTGAAATGATATTTTGGTTAATCCTGAGTTTAATTCAAAAAATTTTCAATTCTAGTATTTTCTTGAGATTCAAGCTGATAAATTAAATTTTTAGAGATGTATTACTTCTTAATATTTTCAAATCTTCCAAACTCACTGGCTTTTTATGTTTTTTGTTCTAAATATTTTCATATCTACTTATAAATTAACTAAAATCTCATTAATCTTGAATAAATTTTCCTTATAGCAAGATTCAAATAATGTTAAAATCAAACAATTAATCATAAATGAGGGTAATTTCATGCATATCCAATTTTGTTATTTACAAAATCATTATTATCCTATATTCTTTCCTCAAATTTCCATATAAATATCAATATTTAAAAAAAAAAATATCAAAATGGTCATTTAGCTCTTTATGAAAGATTAAAATAGTGTCCATCTATATTAAATAACTATTTTGATCAGTAAAAAAATAATTTCACCGTAATATTATTTTGATTCATTTTTAAAAATTTAAGATATCAAAATAATCTTTTAATATAGTCGGAGATCGTTTTAATTCTTTATAAAAGTCAAACCAAGAGATTATTTTGATCATTTTTCCTAATTTTTACTTCCACCAAAATCCAACAATTTTATTGTATCAAAGAAAAAAGAATTTTTTTTATAGAAGATAATTTTATAAATAGAATAATTGTGATGACTTCTAAAATTTTCTATTTCTAAGCATTTTTAAAGCCTCTTTTTGGATGATTTTTTTTTTTAATGCTGAGTTATCTGCTTCCTATTGGCTTTCCCGCTCCTCCATGGCAAAATCACAATGCCGGAGCTTCGCCGGGCTCCGGCGATCCTCCGGCGTCTTGCACGAGCGAATACTACCGGCGCGTGAGAACCACAATCCTCCATGCATCAGCGCGCACCATCTCCGCCCCGGGCCCCGCCACTCCCGCGCACTCAAAGCTGCCTCCACGTGGACCCCATATCTTTCCGGGCCCCACACCCCAAAAAAATTTCGATTTGGATAAATATAAAAAAAGGCAAATAAACACCCTTCCACCTTGAAATTACCAAAATACCCTTCCAAAACAGCATATAAATTTCTCTTGAGAGCCACCAACTTTTACTTAGAAGAGAGCAACACAATACAACCATTGATAGCTCTTCTTCTCTTCAGCCTCTCCCATCCCCTCTGAAATTCTCTCAAGTTCTAAGCCTTGTGAGAGAGATATATGGCTTGCCAATTGAGTGATGGAAGATGCAACAAAATATTTCAGAGCTCCAAACCTTATGCAGCTATGATCTCCTTGCAATTCGGCTACGCCGGCATGAATATCATCACCAAGCTCTCGCTCAATCATGGCATGAGTCACTACGTATTAGTCGTTTACCGTCATGCTTTTGCTGCTCTATCCATCGCTCCCTTCGCATTAATCCTCGAGAGGTATACATATTTATCGTAATAGCCTGTGTTTTCACTCACACAAAGAACATCTGGCTGATTAATTAAGAAGATAAAATAAACAATTTTTTCAAATTTGATTATGGAACGTTACATTTATAACTCGTCTATTGATCAAATTTTGATCGTGACAGATCTCACAGTTACTGGATTTACTTTAAGATGAGTGTAATATACGATGAATTAATCTTCTTGATGTGTTGTGATTGCAGGAAAGTTCGGCCAAAGATCACATTCACCATTTTCATGCAAATATTTGTTCTTGGATTGCTAGGGTTTGTATTTGTGATAAATTTATCAATAATATCATGAAGGTTTCTAGCATACTAATTTTCTTATGTTGTTATTGTTGTTAAGGCCTGTGATAGACCAGAATTTCTACTATGCTGGGTTGAAATTCACATCCCCTACCTTCTCTTGTGCCATGAGCAATATGCTTCCTGCCATGACATTTATAATGGCTGTCATATTCAGGTAATGGAATTTTTATTAATATATCTTATAAGATATAATATTCTTCTATTTTGAGATAAAATTTTTAAAATTTTGAATAGAATGGAGAAAGTTGATCTGAAGAAGGTGATATACCAGGCAAAATTAGTTGGGACTCTAGTGACGGTGGCAGGTGCGATGTTGATGACGCTATATAAAGGTCCGATCGTCGAGCTATTTTGGACGAAACATGTGCATGCTAGTGCAGATGCACCGGCGGCGGCGGCGGCCGCGGCTGCGGCTGTTGATGCCACTGACAAGGAGTGGGTCAAGGGTTGTATCTGCCTCATCATAGCCACCCTTGCTTGGGCTTCTCTCTTTGTTCTTCAGGTAAATCTAAGAAACATTTATATCAGATAAAGCTAGCTATCAAAATTTTCATTTTCATGTGCTGATATGTAGAAACTTTGTGATTTCATAAGGCTGCAACATTGAAGAACTATACTGCTCAGCTTTCTCTGACCACATTGGTCTGTTTCATGGGAACTCTGCAAGCTATTGTTGTCACCTTGGTCATGGAGAAGAACAATAGTTCAGCTTGGAGGATTGGCTGGGACATGAATCTGCTTGCGGCCGCCTATGCTGTGAGCTCCATCTTCTTTCATGGCTTCTTATTTCTCGCTTTTTTCTCTCTTCAATGGATGAAGAAATGACAAGGTCATCTCCAACCGAACTCCAAACGCTTGTATGGCTTCGCTAACGACTTCCGCTATTTTGTTACGGGTGAACAGTGGGACGCCAATATTAGCGTTGCATTTTTCATCTTCGCTATTTTTCTGTATCTACCGAACTTGAGAAGAAATGCGCGAAAGAAGAAAACGACCGTTACCTTCACAAAAGGGGGCAAAATGGAGTTCGATTGGAGATGAATCACGACATTTTGAAGTGAAAATGAGATTTTCGGTTGGAGATGCTCTAAGTAGTTTAGGGGTGCCAAAACAATTTTCAGCTCATCGAGCTAATTGTTGTACAACTTCATATTATGTTAATTTCATCGTTACTAATTATCAGAAGAACTGATATACAGGGAATTGTTACATCAAGCATTGCTTATTATGTTCAAGGACGGGTTATAGAGAAGAAAGGACCTGTTTTTGCTTCTGCTTTCAGTCCTTTGATGATGATAGTAGTGGCTGTAATGGGCTCCTTCATCCTCGCAGAGAAGATCTATTTGGGAGGGTAAGCAAATATCAAACTGATCGAACTGTTTAATATATCTCTTCACCTTCTTCGTCCGAAGACTAAAACTATATATATTGATCACATTGTTTCAGAGTTATTGGAGCAGTTCTGATAGTGGGAGGACTGTACTCAGTTCTGTGGGGTAAGTACAAGGAAAGCAAGTTGAAGAAGGAGAAAGAAGCAATGGCTCTTCCTATGGCGATGACGGTTGAGGCCAAGCAAGTGATGGAAGGAGATGAAGTTGAGATAATGAAGAAGAAGAAGATTTCTTCTTCCTCTGTGGATTCTGTGGCTGTTGCAGTTGCAGAAAGTGTGAATGGAGCTTAGAAGCTGCGCTGAAATTTGAGGGAAAGAGAGCGGACGAGGATGGAGAAGGAGAATTGGAAGGGGGTATTTTGGGGTTTTTATATTATCTTTTATGTTTTTTTTTTTTTTTGGAAGTGCCAAGAAATTTTTAAGTTGTTGGCTTAATAGTATAAGATAGTTGTGGTTGTTATTGTAATCCTCGTATATTTTTAAATTAGAGATAATATAATGGAGAATTTTATAATCCTTCTTTTAATAGGGTTATATTTATAATTTTTTATTTACCATTGCAATTCAAGAATTAGAAATTCAGATGAATCAATTAAGACTGAAATTAAATTGTGTGCCATAGTTTATTTTGATTTAATTATATTGAATAGTAATATTTTATGATTTAATTCTATTGTTTTTTTATTGTAAAAGTGAAATATATAAAACAATGAACAAATAATGAGCTTGAATAATATATGAAAAATTAATGAGCTTAAATAGGAGATAAATGAGTTGAGTTTATCTTGAGTCACCACTAATTTGAGCTTGAATATAATTAATTAATCAAGTTCAAGTTTAATTTTATGAGTTCAAATTAGCGCATCAATTGACTCATTTATTATTAAAGAAATAAAATATTTTTAATTCAAATAATTATTATAATAAAAAAATGTGATATTATTTTTAAATATTATTTACAATTTTGTATACAAGCTCCTGAATATTAATATATTTTATATTAATAAATTTTAAGTGAGACACTCATAAACTAATTATTATTATTAGAGGTCAAATTTGTCTTATTAGCTCATAAAGCTCGGCTAAACCCAATAAATTTTTTTTAGAAATTTAGGTCAATTAAAACAAACTCTGACACATCACATACATAAAATTAGAACTCAAAACCTCAATTAGTAGTCAAAGCTCCCGAAGAAGAGACCAGTTGAGTTGCCTAAGACAACCTCCAACCGTTCGGCAAACAACCGAATGGAGGCCCTCAAACGTCGCAACTGAACGCCTTTTCCTCCGCCATTTGATGGCGTCGCACTGTTCATCTGCGCCATTTTTTTGGTCTCTACGGAACTTGCGGAGGAAATGCGAGGAAGAAGAGAGTAACGGTTAGGGGGCAAAATGGCGTTCGATTGGAGATGAATCAGAGAACTTTTTGGTTTCACTATATTTTGGAGTGGAAAATGAGATTTTCGGTTGGAGATGCCATAACCCAAGAAATTTAAATAAAAAGTGACACTTAACCGTCGTCGTCGTCATTCGCCAAATCTATCTCCGGCATCAGCGTAATCCGCCTTGTCGCTCCCGCAGCCGCCAAGATCATCTGCCGTCGTTCGCCTTATAGATCCCCGCGGTCTCCAGATTAGACGGCACCATCGCCATCACAAGCCGATCCCGTCGAGATCAGCCCAACTCTGCCTCCATCCCTAAATCGATTCGGCGGTTCATCCTCGGCAGCTCCCATCACAATTCAGCCATATCAAATCCGATGATCTGCCCAGAACAGACCGTCCATCTCCAGACCGAGCTTGCAGGTGTAGACGAAAGCCGCCTCCCCAATTTCACTGCTATATAATATATCTACTCGTGAAGGCATGGGGAATATTTGGAATAAATATACTAGATGTTTTAATTATCATGTTCAATAAGGCAAATTCATATATATATAGCAAATTCATATATATATATATAGCAAATTATGAAAGACTCAAACACATTATCTAATATTTAAAAATTAATAATTATTGCATCCGGTCACCGGACGCGGAGAATAGGTTCGGACATCCAATAAAAATTTGCCACGTCACATGCGCTTTTGACTTGCGCTTTGACCGCGCTTTACCTGCGCTTTTGACATGCGCTTTACCTGCGCTTTACCTGCACTTTTGATGTGCTTAATTTAAAATAATATTTTATTAATATCCAGACCTATCGCTGCATCCGGTGACCGGATGCAATAATTTGCCTTATCATTGATACTCAAAGCTTGCAACAGATTAAGGTTTTGTTTGTGACAACTTTTATGTTGCTTCTTAAAATAAAGTTTTAGTTAAAGTTTTTTAATTTTTATACTAAAACTCCGTTTTAAGAAACAATAAAAAAGCCGTCCCAAATGAAGCCTAAGACGAGTTGCATAAACATGTTGAAGCTATTATTAGATGTTTGTTATGTTATTCGATTTATGAGGAATCCATAAATTGTTTGCTTTCGAGAATTAGGCATCAATTAACGAAAGATACGATAAGCAAAAACAAATCGAAATAAATAAGATAAAAATAGTGAATAAAGAACACCATAATTTATGTGAAAAATTCAAAAATGAGAAAAAAAAAATTGCGTGTGAACAATGCGACACAGGTGTTTTGGCAATCGGATGGCGCAAACGACGGACTGCAAACGACTGTAAGGTGTTCGACTAAATATGATCTTGGAGAAGATTGCAGAAGACTTAGACAAGTGAAGAATTACTACTCCACCAAATATGAAATATTTCTCATTCTCTTATTTATAAGCTAACTCTTATAGCATCAAATATAAACTGTTTTGCTAATTAATTGGTGGTTGAAAAATATAGATATATGTGAATATTGATAAATTAATCATGCTTTAGAAGAATAATTAATTAGTGTACCATAAATATTTCATCAAAAATAAAATTTTATAATATTAATTACTTATAATTAACCACAGAGGCAATCAACACCACCTTGCAAATGTTAGTAAGGTAACGACCAACAAATTACTTATCCTATTATGAAAATTATTATATCAACTTTTCTTTACCTAGAAAAATACCTATTGATATGGGTTCCGTATATTTGATAAAATCATGAAATATTTTAAAAATAAAATTAAATTAATTTAATAATATATTAAAAATATTATATTTATTTTATTGTTTCACCCACCTGTTTTTCATACAAATATAAAAGCTTGCAATAATCTAGCTCAACTTTCAGTTACATTGCACAAAGAGTTTGTTGGTTTTTGGCCTTGAGAATAGTGCCAAATCCTTTTCTCAGGAACTCCACTTCCACTATTTTATTGCAAGTGTGAACTTCTCATTCAGTTACATTCAGCCCAGGGCGGAACTGTGTAATAGGGGTGTCAATTTTTGACCCGACCCGGAAAAATCCGGGTTAGGGTCAACCCGGACCCGAAAAAGGTCGGGTTCGATTTCAACAAATCAACCCATTTTAAAAATCGGGTCGGGTTTGAGTTGAACCAGTAACCCGAAAATGACACGAAAACTCCTATTTGACTCGGAAACCCGAGATTGACCTGTTTTTTACCCGATTTTGACCCGAAAATTGAAGATTGACCCGATTTTTGACCCGAAAAATAGCAATTTTATGTCAACTTCGGGTCATTCGTGTCGGGTCGGGTTGACCCAGACACGAATCAGGTCGGGTTCGGATCCAAAAACCCTCTTGGCCTCCCGCTATTTTCATCCGATTATTTTGAACTTTTCTAACACCAACAAACATCTATGAAAACCAATTATTATTATTGCACCCTTGTATATATTTTTATTTATTTTTTTATAAATTTGCCACTTGCCCCCTGAGAATTAAGGGCGGTTCCGCCCTTGATTTTAGCACCTACACTTTTAGGTGCAAGTAACTTCTAGGAAGTGAAATAATGACAAAGCAGCATCAAAAGAGAAATAATACTAATGATGTTTAAGTTTTGAGGGCAAAACTTTTTCTTTATCAAATCTCTATGGCTCTATCTGGTATGAGAAAATTGGCAGAGAAGAAATGCAAAAGAAAATGATAAAGAAATTGAATTGAAGTTTTATTGATTGCTTGATTTAGAATAAATGAGTACACAATTATTTTATTATTTTTTTGATTGGGAGAACTGAACTGAGTAAAATAATGATTTTACTCAAATACTCCAATTAAAATTTCAGCATCACCTTATCCAAATATCAAAGTGAAACAATTACATGATTGCAGAAATCTTTAGCAGAAAAAAATCATTACAAAACCAGATAACAAAGACATGACAGTAAGAAATTCCATTTTGGGCTACAAAAATGGATAAGAATGTGATGAAACCTTCTGTTGTTGCTTTGCTTCCCAATTCTTATTTTGATCTTTATGAAGAAGAAGTTGGCAGGTTAGAATACAAATTGGTGCATGGCAGTGGAGTACACACAATACTCAACTAAAAGTTGCTTGCTTACTGTTCTGCTTAGATTTTTTTTCAAAAGTGGTAATGAAAGGCGCATTCATATCATCTTTATTAGTGATGTAGAGCTGGATATTAATATGATTGCTTCAATGTTTTCATTGTTGTCATCTACAAATTGTCATCAGCCACTTGTTGAAGCTGTGGGAAGATTTCAATTATTGCCATATGGCAAAGAATGGAAGGAAAACTAATAATTTTCTTGCAAAATAATTATAAATGTGCCCTTTTAGGAAGTGGATACATCTGGAATAGAGTAAGTTTAATGTTTTGCTACGAAAGTATCAACCCAGGAGCGAGTACGATGAATTCTAAAATGAATGTAACAAAAGATCAAATGCGACCGAAAAGAATAATAGAATTTGAATGATTTGGTTCAAGTAAGCTTTTGTCCACAAGAGAGATTGGAGGGAGGGGGAGAGGATCTGATCCATTAATAAATAGGTCAGACATGGGAAGTATGATGTATAGATACACATAAGTTCTTCGCTAAGTCTGAGAATAGCATCACATAAAAGATCAAAAGCCACCGAAAATAATATTGCATTCTTCTTCTCATTCTTTAGGCACCTCCTTGTCTGCGGATAGAAGGAAACCACCCGACCTATTTGTTGCATGCTTTCAAATTATGTTAGTGTCACCATAGTAGAACAAAAGCACTAGTGATCATAAATAGTATCTTTGGAGTAGATATAAGCTCCCTAGGCTGAAATTGAAAATAAATCATTGTTATTTATGTAATTAGGAAAAGTGGATAGCTCCTTAAACTAACATATTCTCTTATTATTTCATGATGTAGCATTTCTGCTAGGGTTGCAAATGAATTGAGCGTTCGATAAATTATTCGTGGCTCGGCTCGATTACAGCTCAATTATGATCGTTTGTTTAAGTAATCAAACAAGTTTGAACGATTTTTTAAATACTCGACAGTTAAATAAAAAAAAAACATGAACAACTGTGTTCAGCTCGTTTATGTTCATAAACAATATCAATTAAACCTCGATAAGAAGCTTGATTGAATCTTTATTTTGTATATTTTCACATAATTTTTAGTTTTATTATAATAAATTAGTCATAATTATATTTTTATGTTATACTATTTCATTATATTGAATTTGTTCATAAACAAGATGTATTTATTCATGTTTGTAGTTTTTTTTTTTTATTAGTGTTCATGAACAAATTTGTTTATAAGAAATATCATTTATGTGCTTGTTTGTTTGTGAACGAGTTTTATATATGTTCACGAACGGCTCAATGTGATTGTTTTTTAGTAATAAAATGATTATCTAAATATTACTAAAATTCTCTAAATCAAGCAAAATCATTCAAGAAATTGATTGAAATAAATCAAGAAATTGATAGAAAATCCAATGTTGGAAGGGGGAAAGAGGATAATTCACAGATCAAAGGTTATTATTTCGATCTCATCTGGATGCCCTAATACTCCAAAACAGGAGTATTTAAAGATTTGCGACTACATATTAAGCCTAGTGCAAATTATGCAATTACTAACCCGCCTAACTTATTATAATTTCGTATCAATATGTTGTAATGGCACATTTCTCTAGAAAGTAGTTATACTTTTATGAAATTTGGCGTATTTGATAAGATCCGTTTATTTATACTTTTTCCATTTTAATTTGAGCACTAATGCTTATTCTTTGAAAGAATTGTGCAGATTGCCTGAATAAGTTTTGTTTAAACTTAGAATTGTAGGTTTGATGCTTAGACTTGCATTTATATCTAACAGTCTAGTTTACAATCTAAGATTATAACTGTTGCGGCCAGGAGTATTCGCGACGGTAGAGAAATATCATATTTAACGTCTTAGTATTGTACGAAAATCCGGCACGCAATCAGATAAGGAGAGAGGGTCTAGCATTTATGAGACACCAAGATTTTTACGCGGAAAACCCCTGTAAAAGGGGGAAAAACCACGGGGCCTAGCCCAGTTTGAACGAATTCACTAGTATTTGCAGTCGATTACAAATGAGGCCCTTCCTTGGGAGAAGGCCTTAGCTTGATGTACATCTTATGGAGTACATTACATGATGTTAATACAAAGAGTCATTATTGACATGTTCGTTTGGTCGGAAGGACCGTAGTCGGAGGGCGACGGAGGTCGGAAGACTTGTAGTCGGTGGGCGACGTATGTCAGGAGGACCGTAGTCGGTTGGCGATGGAGGTCGGAGGGACTGTAGTCAGCGGGCGACGTAAGTCAGAAGGACCGTATTCAACGGGCGACGGATGTCGGGAAGACTATAGTCGGCGGGCGACGGATGTCGGGAGGACCGTAGTCGGCTGGCGACAGAGGTCGGAAGGACTGTAGTCTGACGACGAAGATCAGAAGAACAGCGTCAGGTAGAAGTCCAGCAATGGAAAGAAATCCATCTTCGCATAGACGTCTAGAGGAGTCCGATAACCGGTAGAAGTCCGGCGTCGGGTAAAAACATGGCGGAGAGTGAAGGTTAGACGTCGGGTAGAAGTCCGACGTCTGTTGGTGGCAGATGAGAACTCCGGCTTCACTTGGGCAGAGTTTTGGCGTTAAGAGGGAAATCTGTTGTTAATTGGGAAGAATTTAAACATCACGTGGAAGTTGTGCAGAATTCTTGCGTTTCCTGAAAATCTGGCAAAGTTCCGGCGTCTTCAGGCGGCAGGAAGAGCTCCGGCGGTGGTCGAGGAGGTGAGGAATCTCCTTTTCCCCTTTCTCCTCTTCTTCTTCTCTCTTCACTTCCCCCCTTTTGGTGTAGAATGAGGGCTCTATTTATAGTTTTTTCTGGAGTGGCATAGCCCGTAAATAGGCATGAGATCATGGGCGAATTGGGAGTGGTTTGAATGGACGGCCGATATCGAATCCTTTGATCATGCACCGTTCGTTGGGCATTTAAAGGCCTTAATGATGTCGGAATTCGGCGATCTTGAGCTCGTTGGATTCGTCTCGTCGAGCCGTTCGATTCGAGTATAAGTTCGTCAAAATCGGAGACCGTTTGGTAACTCAAATTGCAGTTTGAACCTTCCAACAGCGCTTTGAGCCCTTGATTCGGACTCATTTGGGCTCGGATTGGGTTGATCTTGGTGTCGTTGGGTTTGTATTTCCGAGACGCTCAGTTTGACTGTAAGCTCGCTGAAATCGGAGTTTGGGTGCTCCCAAAATTAATTTTTGAAGTTTCCGAATTGATTTTGCCTTGAGATTCGTGCACAATCAAGATAATTTTTGCATGACGTATCAATAACTATACACATCAAGAAAAAGGTGCCCTTTTTACGTTCATGCTAATTGAAAGGTATGAACTGATATTTCAATCAATTTTAGGTCTGTGTGAATGCAGAGGGTGAAAAGGAGTTCATACATTGTGAATATAATAGAGATGCAGATTCATATAGTTACTTTGAATTCAAAAACTCACACATTGCTTGGGAAACATTTCCCTTTATTTAAGTTTTGTGATTGCAGAAGAGCTATATATGAAAATGTTGGTTTTCTGCTTTTTAATATGCAGATCGTGGTGGTCCGACAAGTATTATCCACCTTTAGAAGATGGATCTCTCCCATCCGCTGAGATGAGGAAGCTAGAATTTGAAGCAAATGATGTTTTTGCTGTTTACCGTGACCAGGAGGTCCTTTACTCTCGTCATCTTTAATTTTTGAAATGATATATACAACAACAACAACAACATCAAGCCTTTATACCACTACGTTACATGAATCATTTTTCTTCATTGTGTTCTATTAAAAGTCAAATTCTCATTTAAATCTAATAAAGAAAGATCATTTCTAATATTTTCTAATCAAGTCTTCTTAGGTCTGCCTCTGCCTTTATTAACATAAGTCAAATCTAATACCTCTACTTTTCTAACCGGATCATCAGAAGACTGCCGTTTTATGTGAACAAACCATGTAAGACGACTCCCTCTAATCTTATCTTCTACGAGTCTGGAGCCACTCCAACCTTTTTAATGATATATGCTAATAAAAAAATCATTTTAATTAAAATGTTAGAGCTGAAGATCTATGAGTGCATGGTTTTTAATATATTCGAGGAGTACAAGTTATTCTCCAAATATCCTGATGGACAGCTTAAGATAGCAGCTATTTTTTTTTGTGAGGACATACTGTATGTTGCTCTTATATTTTTGTTTGCAAACCCGGCTACATGTTAGCACTTCCACTACTCACTGTGAAATTACTTTATGCAGTTGTTTTAGTTTGTTTAGTGCAATATGTTATTTCTTTGGTCGTGAAAGTGTTGCTAAATCTTTTGGTGGATGCTTCTTTATGACTAATGCTTAAAAAGTGAGGAAGTACATGTATAGTTGTTATTAATTGATCTTATGTTACAAAGTTGATTAATTATATTCAGTTCATGCAGCGGATTTATAATTTCATGCCTTATGAACCATTTCCTATGGCAGATTTGTTTGCAGACAAAGGAAAATAAAAAGTGGGAAATGCAGGGAAATTGTAGTTAACATTTTTCTTGTTTATTTGCTATGAATCGTGATAATTTGTCTCTTCAGCATTTTCTTCAAAGTGTAAATAGGTTTCCCCACTACTTTGAGGAAGTTATTTTTCTTGACAAGAACCAACAAAGAGCGCTTTAAGAATGTTCTAAGCCAAAGTTCTACAAGACAAAACAAAATTTGGTTCGAAAATATTAGAAATGACATTTATTTATTAGATTTAGATAATAATTTGACTCTTAACAAGACACAATGGCGAAAAAGGATTCATGTAGCCAACCCCACATAGTGGGATAAAGGCTTGTTGTTGTTGTTGTTCGAAATGTTAGAGCAAATAATAATATGATTTTGTGATTTAAAATTTATGTTTCTTTTGGGTTTAAGATGTATTCAATTATCGATAAGGATTTCAAGAGGTTCAAATTGAGGCTAAATTCTTTTTTTAAATTTAAACTTTGATTGAAATCATACTCCGTCAATCTTACCTAACAACTTATATTACGAAGAGTATGAATAGTTGTTTTGAGGTGTGTAATTTGATAACATTTTCCTTGAAGGAAATTTTTCTTACAATTTTAATATTGTGAATGCAAGTTGAAATTGTGATTAATTCGAATGCGGCACAAGTGTGGCTAACTAACTTCAGGGGAAGTTGTCTCCTAATTGATGTGTGAGACTTGATTTTCTTTTACTTTGATAATTTCATTACTTGTTACATTTATTTATACAATTTGATATTGACTTGTTCTTTATTTTGATTAAAAACTGATGTAATTTATAGAAATTAATTATGTTATTTCAATTCCTCAATCAATTTCTTGAATTATTTCAATCATTTTATTATCAGTTAGGTATCTGGTGTCTAGGTCTACCCCATTTTTCAATCAATTTCTCTACCCCATCAGATGAATTTGATCAGGTCCGACATCCAACTCTTAGGCTTGGAGATCATGAACTCTCTTAATGAAGCCTTCTCTCTTTCATGAGTTGAAGAAGAAAGAGTCATAATGTTAGAAACACACATTACTAAAGAGTCAACTATGATAACCATAAAAAATTAAGGCGGAGGACTAATTATTACTAATTCTTCCAAAAATGAAGGATAAAAATGCAAGAAAATGGAGCTACCAAAGAAAACTACCGAATGTTTCATGGAAGACCTTAAGCCCATGGTGGATAACAAAAAGTCAATAAAAATGCATGTTAATTTCACAGAGACTAGAGATTTTAACTCAGGAGGAATTGATAGACGAAGAAACCTTCTCAAATCCCAAGAAAATTCATTTGATCATGATCTCTAGTTCAAAATGGTAAAATCTCCAATCTTTATATTTTAAATCTTACAATAGCCAGCATCACAATTATATTGTATCAACGAGACATTATAGGGCTCCTGAAGTTATATTAGTTTTTTTTTTTAAATTATTATGTTTAGGACTATTCATTATTGAAATGTAGCTATGCATGCACATACCTCTTTGAAACCTAAGCTACAATATGTTAAATTTAAAGAATATTAATAAGCAAATGACCTATGCAATAAAAAATCATTAAAAAAATAAAAAAAAAAATTCATTAAAAATATTTCAATAAAAATAAAAAAAATATCCAATAAATTTCTATAAATATATAAAACCTTAACTAACAATACAATAAATAAATATATATACTACTATTATAAAAATGGCTTAAGTTTCTCCCCAAATAAAATTCTGACTATTTATATAATTCTTATTACTTTAAATCTCATCCATTCAAATTTATTCATTTCAATTTAATTAGATTTTAAACACAAAAATCTAAATAATAATGTAATAATTAATAACTTTAAAATTTAATATTCAAAATGTAACTTAGAGAAGTTTAATGGTTATTAAGTAGTAAATGTAAATTAATATTAATTAAACAATTAATTACATTAAATTTTCAGTTTTTAAAATGTAAGTTCAGAATCTTATAGAAGCTTAATATTTATCAATAAATAAATGTCATTTAGTAAATTATAATGCATATTCATTAATCTATACACTACAAAAAGAATTACTTTAACTACAATCATATTAAGACACTTCTATTTAAATGCCTTAAGAAATATCTATTAACACATCATAAATATACGGAGTTAAAATATCATGAATGACATTGTGCAATAATTAAGTTCCCGCCTCTGTTTTCCTTATTGCTCATAAATCTATTGTGTGATTGCGGTTCCTAGTCCTACAATTTCTTTCCTTCTAAACATCAATTGCCGAACTATCCTTGCAATTAGGAAGTTGCTCTTGGTTTTGGAGTTGCCATTTTCATTGTTATTGTTCCGGCTATTAAAATGAGGTATGCTTGCCTTGGGCGATCTTGGCATCAACCCATAACGATCAAAGTCGAATCGCGAGCCTATTAATGAAGCAAATTCAATGAAACAACAACTGGTATCATAGAGAAGCGGCCATAAACTAGAAAGTCTTGACCAATTCGAGAGATCATTCAATGTAGTTGAAATAATTGAACTGGGGGTTGTTTGGTTAAGTCATGGAAACTCAACCAAATTCATAATTGTTTCAATACCATCCTTTTCTTCCCTTTTCTTTTGATTGTCTAAATATTCAGCTCGCCTTTATGGCCTCCATCAAAGCAAACTACAGATCGCGGCAACAGGTTAGGTCTCCTTTCTTAGAGGGCCCGTGCTTAGGTAAAAGTGCATTACTTAAATTAAGGTTCGTTTAATTTGAAGGATAATAAAAGAAATGAAAGGATTATTCAAATGATTTGTGGATTGATAAGAATCGACATCCATTTCTATTTCAATCTGCTCAAATGATCAACGTCCAGACAAAGCCTTACAAAATTGATATGTATGTATCTTCACTTTTTTTTCAAATAAAGCAGAATTACCTTAAGTTAGAATTGGTGAATTGTTGTAACTTGATGTCAGGTTTATGTTTGTAGGTGGAGCTTTTAGAGGAACCTCACAAGTATAAAATTATTTGAGTTTCCACTAAAATCACAGAGGAAACCACCAAAAGAAGCGTTGACATCACATTTCATATGGAGTCATCTTGATTCACTTTTAATAGCTCTGTTTTCTATCTTGTGAAAGATTTGGACGTAAAAATATCTGGATGGTTGTGCTGATTATTTTACACATTGCTGTGCATGTAGTTTACCCATTTAGAACTAGTTTCGATATAAATAATGTGTGTTAAATGACACTCTTGTCTATAGTTTGTGTGCAACAACACTCTTTTCCAAGTATTTGAATGCGTTCTTGGTCATAGTCAGTATCTAGTCAAGCTAAGAATTCATAAATTATTTTTACTTCTCCAAAAAAATTTAACATTAACATTTCATTTCATTTTTTTATATACTAATAGTAGTTGAGTTCGTACAATATATATATATATATATATATATATATATATATATATATATATATATATATATATATATATATATATAAGATTCTGTGTGAATCCAGTGTTTATTTTTTCACATATATCCCCCTCTTTGCTCTTGTTTATGCCCATGCTTTGTCGTTTATCTTTTACTCAGTGAGATATCACCAATGAATTTGTTTCTTACAAACTCGCTCATTTTACCCTATGATTTCAAATTCATAGTTGTGCAACTTCTAGAGGATCTTTTAGGTTCACGCTATAGGTTCATCTTTAAAAGGTATTTAAGGTTAAAGTTATGTAATCAACTTAAGACTATAGTTGGATTTCATTTAGATTTTGAAGGATATTTGAGTAGTTGCTTGGGTTAGATACACTGATGATTTATTGGTTGACATAAATTATTAAAGAAATGTATTTCTACTTATTTAAAATTATTTTATAAATTTTGTTTTGCTCGCACCCTTCCATTAAGTTCTTGTGATTTTCTTCTATGCCTGATGGCGTGGTGTGACATTAATGGTGGAGGAAGCTCAGGAACTTAGGCCTAGGGTAATGTAAATGTGGAAAAAACTATCAAATATATTAAACAAAATGAATAATAGGAGGTTTCTTGTCTCTAGTGGACTGATGTAGAAGATTCATTAGTGTGATGGAGGCTAGACATTACCGAAGGTGTAAACCAAGGGCAAGAATTATTAAAATCATCGTTACAAAGGGTCGAGAAGTCATTAGCACAAGTGATTTAAAAATTTTGGTATTCGGTTTAATGAATAAAGAATGTATAGTAAAGTTTTAGTGAATTCTTCTTTCACTCCGTAATTTATTTTTTATGTATTATAAACAAGCTAATTGTTGGCCAAATTCCAAAATACACTGCAAGCTAACTTCGTTGTCACCACCATCCCCGCCCCCCCCCCCCCCTGCTATAACCAGTTATTGTCGCTTGGTGCTGCCACCATCGACAGCCTTTCACTGCCCACTGTCCCCCGCTATCACTCAATGCCTTCTACCACACCGCTAGCCACCTGCTACCATTATCGTTGAATTTTACAATGCATTCATTTTACTTCAAGCAAAAAAAATAAAGTAATTACCTGTATTTTTGTTACACTCAGCAAAATAACTCAAATATTTTAAATACATTTCCATTTTTACATTATATTTCATTTCACTATACAACCCCTTATCAATAAACCAAAAAAACCCTTATAGTCAAATGGAATGTCTTAATAAGATGAACGCAAAGACACTAAAAGTGATCTAATCTAAATCCAAATTATCTCAAATCAAGTACTAAAGGAATGGTAAGAATTTTCAGTACATTAATAGGACTACACGATTTCTAAAATTTACATTTTTATAGTTATATAAGTAGTCAACGAGAAGAATCCAATGAGCATAATATGACTCAATTTTAAACTAATTCACCTAGATATTGAAAAGAGAAATCTATGACTGAAGGAATCAACATCAACTACCCAATAGAGCATTTTGAGGGTTTTGACTTAAATTATTAAAAGATCACCCAAGAAAACTAGAAATAGACATTCTCCAAATGAAAAAGACCTTAACTTAAAATTGGAGAGATATTGGAGATCTAACAAACTTGGAAGCCCTTCCTAACATACACCATTTATGATTATTGCCACCAACCACCATCATCTGACCAACATCATTGCTCAACCATCATCACCCACTCATTATCATTTGATCGCCATCATCTGATTGTTGTCATCTAACCTCCACCACCTAACTACTTTCTATTATCCTTTGATGCCTAAATGGCATAAACATATGAGACCAAGTTAGTGTATGCAATTTTGAATATTGTCTTCTTCAAGTTGAAAGAAAACTTTTGTTATCTTGCTTGCACAACACATCATTTAAATTGGATCAGGCCTAATGATTTTCCTTTTTCGAAATTTCCTTGTAAAAAATCTTCTCTTGTAAAAATATTATTTATATGTGTTTGTAATGAATCTTCGAACGAAACTAAGATATTAAATTATTTCTACTGAAAGAAATATTGTTGCACATAATAGTTAGACACTAGTTGTGAAAAACACTCTCCGGTATGCTACTAACACGGGCGGCCAAGTGTTTTCGACTTTGTAATTCCGCCATCTCCAAATTGAGTGAAAGACTAGACTTCTGTAACCTTACTTGCTTTGAGTCATTGCAATTGAGACAAACATAAATTTTTTTCTTCCAAAATTTTCACATAAAACTTTAAAATGTCACGTGAAACTTTGTTTTTAATCTGTATGTATACAGGATTTTAAACAAAAGCTAAGATACTAAGCCCTATCTTCTGTAATTACCTACTAATCTTTCACATTTTTTTCTAAATTAGAGAGAAAAATAAGGTAACTAAGTAAGAGATCGAGGGGAGATGAAGAGATGATCGAGAGAGAATTGGACCCACAACCTTGAATCTAAACGGTATGAGTCCGGAGAGAAACGATAATGACTAGCGCATTAATATATCTCCAAGGAAAATATGTCGAAGGCTTACCGCAATCGAGGGTTTGCGACAAATGGAGGCGTGCTTGCGGACGGACGCGAACGGTGTCGAGCGGAGGTGACCGGCGAAATTTGACGAACGTCAGTGAATTGTCCCAATCGGCAGCAAACCGGCGGCAATGCCGGCGAACTGGCGGATGCTACGGCCCTCAAGCGGGTTGCTGCGACAGTGCGATTACGGTTCCAGCTGCTTTCAGGGAGGCACGGGGTGGCTACTGTTGGTTAGGATTTCAGGAAAAATATTGACAGAAGCCTTTGGGCCGGGCCAACAGAGTGCGGGCCCCCAAGAACCTAAGGTTGCTCAGCCCATGCTAACATCAACGGTTTATTATTATTCGTAAGATTTCGTCTGGGACAGTTTATTATTTTTAATTTTTTTGTTTTTTAATCATAATTTATTTATTTTATCCAAAAATGGGTTTCTAAAAAAATAATTGAAAAAAAATAAAAAAACTTTCATTCAAATATATATACTTTTTATTTTGAAAATGAAGTTAAAATGATAATTTTATAAATAAGATTAATGTAATTCAAAAATTAATAAAAAAAAATTTAATATCATTAACTTTATTTTCAAAATAAATGTAATATAATTTTTAATTTTTTTTATCAATTAATGACTTTTCCATCTTTCAAAACATTAATATTCCTAATATTTTTTCGGAAAATTCAGGTCAATTAAGACAAACTCACTCACATTACATACATGAAAACTTCTTAGTTAACCAAAGCTCCAAACCAACAAACCGAGAAGAGTTGTATTGTAATATTTTACTTCTAATTTTTGTATTAGATGGTCCAATCTATATGACTCATAATTAAATTTGAAAAAATAAATCCAGTACTAAATATTTGAATAAAATTATTAGTCCAACTCAAAGTAATAAATAAATAAATAAATTTATTTATTTTAATATTTATAGCATAATGAAAATTAACAACTTTGATGTAACTTTTAAAGCCAATATTTTTTTAGAACAATTAAATATTGAGGCTGCCCTTTTTTGTTTTTTAGAAAGTGTTCCTTTTCATTAATATATATATAAAAAGGCAAAAGGTTACAAGTAAGCATGTCAAATTTTATCTCCTTCTTCCTTTAGCAAAATAAAAAAAAAAAAAAAAAAAAGCAAGGTTTTTACTATGTGCACTTTTTTTTATATAAGATTATATTGTAAAGCAAAATGAGCACAAAAATAAGATGTCTTGTTGATGAAAGATAAAATTTGTTTGAAATCAATGAGAAAGTTGATATCATGACCCTCCAAAGGTCAGTCACCTATGTCTTTTGTTTGTATATTTTGATGAAAGATAAAACTTGTTTGAAGGCCATTTGAGAGACTTTGAAATTGTTAGAGGAGTTGCAATGTTCATCCAACTTAGAGAATTGAGAAGTATTGAAGCCCCATTTAGCAAACAAAAAAAATTGTATTCAATGAAAGGCGCCACCAAAAGAAATTATCGCATGGGTGAAGTTTAAGTTTTTGCAACAAAGGGAGTTATTTAGGTATGATGATTTCTTGCAAAATATTATTACTACAGGTGAAATGCTTATGCGAGTTCTTATTTTTTCAGTGTTTAGTTTGAGAGAAAGTCTGATTTGAGCTGCTTTGTTGCTTCAGGTTATTTTTTGTTGTCGGCCCAATTTTGAGAATTACACGGATCGAGGTTAATGACAATTTTCCTATCTTAATTTTAAAAATAAAGAGATTTTTTAATATTTTTTAGTAAATTTATATTTTGTTACGAAAAAAATGAGAATAATTTTGCATTAGTAAAACTTTTATCGTGTAACGTTTTGTATACTATAGAGATTTATATTGTGAATACTCCATATATTCTGAAATGTGCACTCTTTTAATTGAGCAAAAAATAATTATAAACCCATAAAATAGTATTTTAGTACAATTAAAGTTTTGAAACAGTGTTCTACACGATCCTTGATGGTAAAATTCTGAAATAGTATATTTTCGTTCAGTAGTATTTTATGTTACTTACCATTATCGCTAAGCATGAGATTTTACACTGAGTTCCTTTATGTTATAATTTTTATATTGTAATGAATTATTTGTTATATTGATTAATTTATACAAACTTTGATGTGAAAAATATATGCTAGGAGATATAAGAGGCTAGAATAGATTCTATCTGCTACAAGAAATCTGGAACTCTTTGAATTATGTCTGTTATGAGTCATAAGGGAACAAAATCTTTGATTCTTTCTAAAAGAGGGGAAAATCTATCTGTTGTGAGTTATAAGGAGTCAAAATATTTGAATATTGTTTGAGACCGAAGAAATCTATTAAATTTTTTTTATAAAAAGTTCATATAAATTTTTAGTTTATTCAATTTCTCAATATTATTATTTAAATCTTTGGATAACTTCTTTATTATTATTTTTTTGCTCAGCATAATGAATTATTTTATTATAATTTATAACTTTGAAAAATATTTAGTAAACGAAATATTTGAAATCTTAGATTGACAAAATGTTGTTTGTTGAGCTCTGTTAGGCCACTGTGATTTCACCTTTTATTTTTCAGGATCTAATAGGGGAAATGACCTATTATATAGTAGTTTAATGATCTGATTTTGATCTGAGTCTGTAGAGGTATTTTTTTCTTTTCATTTTGGTACAGTAATGACGAGTTTTTATTGCTTTATTTATAGTCATGCACTATAGTTGTACATGCATTTTGATGATAAATAAAAAGAGAATTTTTATAAATGAGTTTGTTTTCAGAACTTCGGATGCTGTTAGCAGCTCTATTCTTATTGTTGTAAGTTTAAAACTTTGGATGAAGATTTTGATTTTTTTTTTCAAAATTTAGATATTGGGATTCGCTTTTCGCAAGCCAACACAATATAACTTGTCCAGTCTGTGGGCTTATTCATATTGGATTGTGACACCAAGAACGTCTTAATATATGCACAAATTGACAATTACTTAGAACTGTAGTTAAAAACTTCTCAATTAAATGATGATAAATTCACAACCATTATTCAATGCAAACATAACGATAAGAACTTGGTGGGGGCGTCGAGGTGATTTAAGTTGTTATTAAGTTAATGATACTAGAGATGTAATTCTTATAAGAGTAAAGAAGAAAAGAAAGCTAATTTGAATAATCTAACATGCGATAGATTTGAAGTAATTGGCGACGAAGTGGAGAAAGTTAAAGCCGGCCTCTAAAAACATTGTATTTGTGAACATCATGTCTTTTAAGTAGAATTCTTTGATGTTTGTAAACTCACACATTTAAATAGTCATTTATTTGAGAGAAGAAGCACACACTCATAGTAAAATAACTAAAGAAGCATTTTTCATTCCTAAAATTAAATGCTTCGCATTACAAGAGACCCCCTATTTATAAAAATAAGAGGGAGAAACTAAAATACACAACCTTATTTCTAATTTCAATCCTACCATCATAACTATACTAATTAATATCATGCCCTGAGATTTTATTTGAAAGAATTGCTTATTTATATCTTATAATAATCTACCGTAGCCACTAATAATCATCTATATAAATGTAATAAAAATAGCAGAAGAAATCTTTTGATTCATTTCATCTTAAACATGTACCACTCATTTCATTCCCAAAAATCATATATAATAGTCATGAATTTATCTTTCTAATCAATTTATCTTAATTACATTCATGAATTCAAAAAATAAACAAAAAATATAAGTGATACCTATCTCTATAATTTGATCAGCCTCAGTCCACTGGATCATTACATTTTCTAAAATAATGTAAAAACCACGTAATAAACATAAGCCTAATAGATCACCAAAATTTATAACAAAGCTAATGCAAGATAAATATAATAATATGTATGTAACTATTCAAATAATGTTAGTATAATGTATCTTATCAAATTATGTAAACATGATCATATCAATAAAAAAAATCAATGATTAGTGAGCAATATGGATTATAAACAATCATCATTATGACGAATCAATGATCATTGATTTAGTCCTATCTTAGAGGATCATGAAAAGGGCTAAAAAAACTATCATATCAATCAATAAATCGATGAAGTATCATTTTTATTTCATATCATGTTAATGTTTATCAATATATCTATTAATATGCATGTTATGCCAACTTATGCTAAAGCAAGTATATTATGTATTAATATCATGTAGCATTTGGTAGTGTTGAGCATTGTGTATTATACACTCTATATTTTTGTATAAGTTGTCTATATTCTACTAGTATAATGTCATGTGTATCATGTATTCGTGTTAGTATCAATATCATTTTTTATCATGTTCATATATTGTATAACTTATGCATGTTTATATATATCATGTATAATCATGTGGGGTTATATCATGTATGCATATAATATCATATTCATCATAGTACAAGTCAGTAAATTTGACTAATCATATGTCATTTTCTTGTGTCTTATCATATATTATTAAATCATATCATATTATTATAATTGTCAGGTGGATTCTTGTAAGAATCGTCATTCCCATATGTTTATATATTTTGTTCACATATAACTCCAATCTTGTTTGTATTAGAATCACATTACAAACCTATTATTCAAAGGAAAGTCTACCAACCCATATAATAGCCTAAAAATGTGAAATGAATTTATTTATTTGAAAAACATGGAACTTATGAATTAAAACATTGTGGTGTTTGGCCACTAAAAATATTAATATATATATTTTATTATAAATATCCATGCCTCACCGAACTGCTTCACTCACTTGGTTACTTGACCAGGAAGAAATTGAAAGAGGAGAAGAAGAGAAAGGAGATATAAAGGTCTTTAGGTCATATTTGCTTGTTGTTCTTGTTATGTATTTTATTTTATTCCTAGTAAGTAACTGTCTTCTTACTTCTATTTTCAATCATTTTAATTTCTATGCATTTATCTCTCCTCAATTCATTGTAAGTAACTATCTTCTTATTTCTATTTTCGATGAATTTGATTTATATAAATTTATCTTTCTTAAATCTAATAAAAAAAACATTATATCATGATTTTATAAACTTTCATTGTATAATTTTTGATATATTATTATTGCGGACTAGAATATACGCGGCGATAGAGTTCAAAAAACTTCCATCTCAGCATTGTACATATATTTAGTACACAAACAGAGGAGAAATATTAACACCAGGATTTTTACGTGGAAAGTCTTGAAAGGGGAAAAACCACGGGGCCACACCCAGTTGAAAGAGTTCCACTAGTGTTTGCTTGAAATATAAGAGGCCGACTCGTCTTTAAAATTTAGGACGATCATATTACAAAGCTTCACTTCCGGATTGAAATCCAATTACAAATAAGTTGAGTATTCGAGCTGAATTCAAAATTGCTTAGAATTCCAACGTTAATTGGAAATCAGTCAAAGTTCCGGTGTCACTTGGGCGTCGGGCAGAATTTTAGCATTACTTTGGCGTCAGACAGAATTCCAGCATCACTTGGGAAGAATTCTGGCGTCACTCGCGTTATTTTGGCGTCGGGCAAAATTCTGACGTCACTATTGACCTCATTTTTGTATGAGGTCACCTGGACCAGTCCTGACCCTAGATCAATTTAATCTCTAGACCAATCTAAACTCTAGGATCCTCCTAGAATCCCGACCTTAGGATTTATTCTAGATCCTAGGATCAATCTAGACCCCGGACCCTAGGATCTACCTTGACCCTAGGATTCTCCCAGATCAATCTAAACCCTAGGATTCTTTTAGACTCTAAGCCTTATGATCCATCTAGATCCTAAACTTCTTCTAAACTTTAGATTTCAGGATCTACTCTAGATCCCGAAACTTCTAGACTCTAGGATTTTCCTAGACCCTAGAATCCCTTTAGGTTCTATCAATTCAAACGTCAAATCAATCATGGCCTTAAGCTAACCTAGATCTCAATTCAAATCAAACCCTCTAATCACCTCTAGACCCTTGATTATGACCTATTGAACATTAAACTGCACTTTGGTGGATTCAACCTGATCCCAGTTGACCAGGGGTCAAAATGACAAAAATGCCCTTTAAAGGCAATTTTGGAGTTTTTCAAAGACTTCAACATGCTCTTTTCAAATCAAATCCTAGAACCTTTTCCAATGTATCCTAATCACCATTAGGAGTGCACTGAACTCAAGCCCTGACCCTGGTCAAGCCTTTTTGACCAGATCGACCTTTTTTACCAAAATACCCTTTAGGGGTTCAAACATCGATTTCAAACCAAACGACCTCCAAATCGCTTGAAACCAGTTCCAGCAAGTTTGAAATATCAAACCAAACTTATCGGACCCAAACCCAGACCCTGGGTCAACCTAGTTGACCAAGTCAACCTAGGTTGACCAAATAGGCCTTTAAGGGTCAAAACGGGCATTTTGACCAAATTGACCTCCCTAGAGTTTGGGACCACCTCCGATGGTCTCCAAATATTATTTCAAATTGATTGAACCCATTTCCAGACCCTGGACCCACCTGATTGACCAAGTCAACAAGGATTGACCTAATGAGCCCTTAAGAGTCCAAATGGGTCATTTCATCCCACTTAGTCAAATCTAACCCTTTGAGCTCTCAAACCTATTCCAAAAGATACTCCAAACCCACCCAAACTCATGTGAGGCCAAATCACATTGAGTTTGACTTGGTCAATCCAACAAGACTTAGTCAATTTACTTAAATTCCTCACTTTTATTCAAGTTCAAACCCTTTAACTTCAAACCTTTTTTCCAAATCAACCCAACCAGCTCCTCAAGCTTCTTTGGTTGCCACCTCAGCACCTGTTTGACTGTTTGACTAGTCAAACAATCAACACAAGTCATTATATAAGTCAAAGAGGATCCAAATAACTCTCAAAATGACTTAAACCCTTGAATAAATCCCTTAAACCCAAATCCCATTTAATTCCATCTGCCAAGGCTTTTTTGGAACATTCTTGAGTTGATTATAAGCCATTTGATCAATATCAAATGGCTTAGATCACTCCATGTGGCCAAATGAGGACCAAGAGGCCTTTCCACCTCATGTGTCCTCTTGTCCTTTGATCCTCTGCTCTCAACCACTCATGGGACACATGGAAGCATCCCAGCAACCCTTCCAGTTGATCTCAACAGTCCAAACTCTTCAAGTACACTTGAATAGAGGGAAAATGCCCTCATGAAGGAGAATTCTAACCTAGAGCTTCTCTCACTTAATTCCTCATCTCCAAAGCTTTCACAGCCTCTAATCCTCCTCTTAGAGCTTCTCCATATGATTTCATAGCTTTCTCAAACCATTCTCCACCAAATCCAAGCCTCCAAAGCCCCATTGGTGAAGAGAGAAGAAGGTAGAGAGAGAAAGAAGCTTTTCAAGAATAACTTCTAATCCGGAGAGAATCAGCTCTTGATGTCTTCTACAATGTTGTAGAGGATTGCAGCAGATTTCCAACAAGCCCAAGAACGTCAAAATCAGACCACAGGTTAGAAAATTATTTGAGTTTTAAATTCTATGATCAAACCTTGATATCTCCATAATCGCAATGCATGGAGCCTTGAAAATCCATGGATTGCAAGATTATGATGTCTAGATCCTATGTTTCAAATTTCATAAAATTTGAACGGTTGGATCGAAAGTTATGAGCATTTGAAATCTAAGTTTATTTTGAACTATGATTTCGGGAGCAATCTAGACCGTTCGATCGGCTGTGTATTTCGATCGGACGGTCCAGCTCAAGCCAGACCGCGCCCTGTAGCCAGAGGGATTCGAACCTGGGTCATTTGGCCAAACAACGCGCCAATGTGGCAAAATCTGGTTCGTCCATCCGATCTGAAGCGGATCGGACGGCCCGATTCTCCTCATCACGTGGCAAGTGGCTCAATCACATTGAGCCACGTGTCATGTGTGCTAAAAGCCGCCGCTGCCGTCATTTCAATGATTGTCCGGCAGTTTAATTAATTAAAAATGAATTTTAAATTCATTTTAAATGCTCAAAACTTCACAAATTCACCAAAAATTCATTTTATGTCCAAATGTCATGTTCTTGGGCTCGTTGGAATTGTCTTGAGCCCAAGATTATTTTAAAATTTAGTTTGACTAAATTTGATTACTATATACAGAGTTATTAAGGATTTAATGAAAATTGAATTTCTTTGATAACTATCAATCCAATAATCGGATTTTTCTCAAATTTGGACAGGGTATACTACGTTGTTCTAACTATATGCCATAAAAATTTTAACCCATTTTGATGGCTGAATTTTGGTGAATTAAATTTTCAAAGTTGTTGGTCAGATTTTGACCCAAAAATTTAAAAATTCATAACTCACACACCACTTAGAGTTAAGATTATATTTTTCTGTGGTATGTGTAATATAGTTTCAGGGTTAGTTGGACAAAATTTCAAGCCAAATTAAACTTTATTGACACCTAGGAACAATAATTAAGGACAAGGTCTAGACAACTTACAAAACTTTTAAGAAATTCTACACATACCCAATAGGGGTGAAACTTGAGAACATTAAACTTAGTGACATTTTACACCTTAGGTTTAAATTTCACTCAATTTGGAGCTCATTAGGTCAGAAACTTATACATGTCAATATTAACCCTTAATTAAGCGATTAAACCTTCTAAAAAATGCAATAAATCAAGTTTAAATCTAAAAAATACAAACAAAACCTCTAACTGACCAGCCTTAAGTCCTTAATCAATGAAAATTAAAATACCCTTGATCAGACATCAAATCAAATCTTAATTTAATTTTAATTGAAAACCAATATTTAATTAAAATAAATAATTAATAATAATTAAAAATTCCAAAAAATTCCCAAACACTTTATAATCTCTTATTGGGTCATTACTGACCTTTGGAGTTGATTTCAAGGAGTTTGGAATTCATTTGGAGCAAAATCAAGAAAACCCTTCTAATTAAACAATTAAATAAATTCAATAAATACATCAAACTTTGAAAAATCATAACTAACTCTAGAAAACTCCAAATTGACCAAACTCACTTGCATTCAACTCAAAATCAAGTCTAGTATTTATTAAAAATTTCAAACCTTCAAAAATTAGTCAAAGTCAAAAAGTCAACTTTTTGGTCAAATATAGGTCAAAATCAAGTCAAAACTTCAAACCTTCGTAACTAATTGTAGAAAAATCCGATTTCAGCGTACTTACCTTCTAATTGATCGAGTTAAGGTCTAGTATTTTAATAAAATATTAACTTTCTAGAAAACACTCATAATTAAAAAGTCAATTTTTGACCCCTTGATTAAATGATTAGAATAATCCATAAAATTCTTAAAATTTGAAAATAGTCTTAAAACTCCAGAAATCATTAATCAACCTTAAAATCAATATCAAATCATTAATACTTAAACTCAAATTTAAATCTTCCCTTAAGCCTTTCAACCAATCAGAACGTCAAACAACTTTAACAATTTGTCATACATAGGACATATCCAAACCACACGGCCTACCTCACACACTTTAGATGGTTTGCTAGGACAACCAACTCTAGTTTTAGGCTAGGCCGGTGTTTACTTTTTCGCTGTGTGCCGGGTTTTCGAGCTTTCACTGCATGCTGGTTGTTAACTTAGAATTGATTGAATGTCTGTTTATTTATTTACTGCACTCTGTTGAGCATTTAAATTTCAAATATATCAACTGCTTGAGAATGAATATCAACTGCTTGAGATTGAATATTAACTGCTTGGGATTATTTATATAACTGCTGATTATTAGGATAACCCTACAGGATCGAGTCTAGACTTTTCAATTTTGCTTAATGTAATTTGATATAATTTGAGTTGTATTTAAAGTGACTTGAGTTGGGATGTTTAGATCCAACTTGAATTCCAAAGAGGAGAAGACATCCCTACCCTAAAGGGGAGAGTTTTCGTCCATTTGGAAGATCAAGTTTGAATGCTCTTCAAATATCCAAAGTGGAAAGATAACACCCCATTCAAGGGGGAGTTTCTTTTAATTTGGATATCCAGAACCGACGAATCAAGATATTCGTGAGAAGACAAAGAAATGGACGACGAGAAGAATCCCAAATCTCAAAGTCACTTGAGTCCTAGGTTTAGAACCCGAGTTGTTGTCAGTGGTGCTCGGCCACTTTACTTTCAGCAGACCCTGATTTGTAATAAGCAAGGCAACTTTGCCTATGGACTTTCAATTTGAATATTAATTTAATTGATTTGATTAATGTTTGATGTTGATTGCGATATAGGATTGCCTGCTTTTTATAGTTTTTGGCGATTCTTGCATGTCGATTTTGATTTAGCCTGGAACCCGATCGTAGGCTCTTAAGGACTCATTAAAACTTTTCTACTTAAATCAAATAAAAAATATTTAAGCTCATATAGAAACTCTAACGTTTTAGGAAGTAAGCCCGGGACCGCCGGGAGTCCTCATTTCATAGCATTCATTCAAATTCAAACTTTTAATCGAGTCGATTAGCATGCATCATATTAGCAACTAATTTAAAAACCTTTGAACCTTTAATTGCATTTGCTTAAGCATCAAACCTAACATAAGTCAAGGGGCCAATTAGGATCTGTTCTAGATGTCGGCCTCATTCTTAAAACCTTTCTTAAACGACGTCCCTACCACTCAACATTAAAAGACCAGACACATGATTTTAAAATCATTTAGGTGGTTTAGCTGGCTCCCCAATCCAGGCCGGGGTAAGTCCAGATTTGCACTGCATTAGCTAGGTTCGGGTCACTTTTTAGTACCCAATTTAGACTTAGGTTCTGAGGCTAGCTCGGGCTATAAGACCTCAACCTCCGGGAATCTAATCCCAATTTTCTAATAAAATTGATCACTTAAACCTTAAATCACTTTCAATCTAATTCGAGCCCAACACTTAGGATAGGTTGGAGTGTTATCTGAAGTAATTCAGAATTTCAAAACACTCCCTACCCTTTTCCCTTTGACTTTAGAAATAAGTCTTCAATTTTGAACCAATCCAACTTGAATTTCCAACCCTTAACCTTCTTTGATATCAAACTTTGAAACTCCAGATAAAATTTCTACCGCTATTTTAATCGAGAGTTTTCGTAGAAAATTTCGATTTTCTATGATGTAATTAACTACGAGGGCTTGCGCTCGTAGGAGATTTAAAAACCCAGAACTTATTTTCAGAACCAATAATTTTTCAAAAACTTCAATGAATTTTCTTTGGGATAATCAAACCCGACGATCATTATCATCATTTTCAAACGATCGATAATGATTGATATCTTCTCTCTTCGGAGAGATATACCAATTATTATTGTGGTTTTGATTAAGAAATTAATGATCTTTAATCCATATTAGCATAGTCAAATACTCGATTAAATTCCATTTTGATCCTTTGGGGTCAAATGTGATTCTTTCTTGAGTTTGACTACGATAGTAAGGATAAAGTTAAAGTTTTGTAATCTGAACTAATTAGTGAATGATATTCTCTCCTTTTGAGATGGTATATCGTTCTTAATGTCGTGTTCGATTCCAAAACTAAAATTCAACTTTTTAACTTTTCCAAAGAAAATTAATACTTTTTCAAAACTATATTTTTCGATCAAACAGTCACTTGGGCAGAATTCCGGCGTCACTCGGGCTTACGACGAAATTCCAACGTCACTCGGGCGTTGGGCAGAACTCTGACGGTGGTCGAGGAGGAGTTATTCCCTCATACCATTCTCTTCTCTTCTTCTTGCTTGGGTCCCCTCTCAAGAGAAATGAGAGGTCTATTTATAGATTTTCTGAAGTGACATGATATGTAAATAGATGAGAGATCAGTGTCAAATATGAAGTGGTTCGGATGAATGGTCGATATTTAATCTTTCAATCGTGGACCGTTTATCAGGCATTTGAAGGTTTTGATGACTTTTGAATTCGGCGATCTTGGGCTCGTTGGATTCGTCTCGTCGAGCCGCTCGATTCGATTATAAGAACATCATATTTAGAAACCGTTTGATAACTTAAATTATGGTTTGAAATTTCCAACAACGCTTCGGGTGCTTGATTTGGACTCATTTGGCTCGGATTGAGTCAAATTTGGTGTCGTTGAGTTTGTATTTCCGAGACGCTCAGTTTGACTATAAGTTTGCTGAAATCAGAGTTCAGGTGATCCCGAATTTAATTTTTGAAGTTTCCTGCTAGATTTTGCCTCGAGATTCGTGCCCGATCAAGATAATTTTTTTGAGGATATATCAATTATAAATTTGATAATTATGAATAATATAATATAATTTTATTATATTTTCACCTGTTAAATATGTGCATAAAAATTTATGAATAAAATGAGCAGAGAAAAAATCAGATTAGAAATTAGTTAAAAAGCATATATTGTGATTTGACATTATAAGACTGCATGGTAATATGTACTAAAATGATTGCTATGATTGAGTTATGCAAGAATACTTGCTAATAGTCTAAATCTAATATGATGTATGTATATGTACTATATATGATATGATAACCTCATGCGATATACTCAAGATTCACGTAGTCCACTGACAGAAGTTTTGACTACCACTTAAAAATCTTATTAATTAGAGTGATATCAAATTTTTATACAGTACAGGGATACACAACTCTTCTTAGTTTATTAGTCAGAAGTTTTAACTATCAATTAAAACATCTTAAATTTAAAATTTACATATAATATACAAATTTGTGTTAATTGGCATTTTAAAAAATGTACATTAGAGGGATAACGCTCTAATATCCGGCGAATTATTACGTTCGGTCACCGGAGGCATCCAATCCAGACTCACAACATCACCCAAATATATTAGAATCCGGTGTATTTTGATGATGTGACACGTCTAAATTAATGTCCGGACGAATAGGACTTAATAATTTGCCCTAATATCCGTTCCAATATTGATGCGACATCCTAATTTATATTATCGGGACGGCCGAATTGAAAATAAAGTTACTGGCGCCGCGGAGCCGTTCGAATGTCATCATCATTGACAAATTGGGCTTCACAAATCATTGAAAATATTTCGCACCTCATCCTGACGTTTGTTTCTCTCGATGATCAAATCGTCTTGCTCTCTCTTTCTCCTTCAGTGGCCGGGATTTCGAAGGCGGCTATGGAGGACTTTGAGACTGCAGCACCGTACACTCTCCTAGGGTTTCTTATACGAGGCGGCGATGGCGATTATAGTGGGATTTATGATGGATTACGCGGAGAGGGTGAAGAACGCGCTGCTATGGGTGGGGCTTTTCTCGATTACCTTCTTGCTTTTGCAGAAGCTTGCGAGGCTGGTGAGGTTATGGGGTCAAGGGAGCAGAATTCCTGGCCCTCCTTCTCCTTCCTTCTTTGGCCACTCTAAGTTTATTGCCGATCGCGCGGTTGGTCAAAATATGATTGGTAGATCTGTTTATTAGTATTATTACTGTTATTTTAATTTCTTTGCGTTTGAGATTTGCATTGGCTACTGTTGGTAGGTCTTTGGCCTTTCTGATTATATTTGCAACAAGGCATTTGGAAATTTTTTGTATTTATGGGTAGAGGCGCTGGGATCCTTATATTATTAGCAACAGTTAGTGTCTGTTTTAGTTTCGCGCTTTTAAAAAGTCACCTACTTTTGCTTTAGAAGAGTTTTGTATTGGTTCACTTAATCTGAGTGCTTATGTGGTTTTAGCTTTTGTGCGAATTTATTTTGGACTATATCTATTATCTCCTGCTAATTCTAGAGATTCTGGTTGTTTAATTCAGCGATAAAATTAAATTTTAAGAATATACCTTTCTGTGATTTATGGTTCTATTATGGGACAGGTGATTGAAAGGCGCTCCTTTGGTAATAAAATTGGTGAAAGTCTAATGCTACGTTGCCCATAATGATTGAAAGATGTTCCTACAGTACTTCTGCTAGGCGAGTTTGGCTCATAATTCTCTTCTAAGATTTATGTGCTATGTAATATAATGGTTTTAGTGTTTAGGGTCAGGGTTGTCAAAAAAAGCCGGTTGTTTGTGTTCGATTGTGTTTGGATCGATCATTAGCTCTAGATCGAATACTTTTTATAAGCTCATTTATTTACTCAGTCAAATATGAAGTATGAACAATGCCTTGTTCGATCGTCTTCAGCTTGATAGCAGCTTTATTATGTTCATATATGCTTAAAAATATGAATATACATATACATAGATATTGTGTATATTCTTAGTCGCACATTTATATTTGTGTAATTATTTTATATATATACATGTGGTGACATTTATATTCAATAATTTATATATAACTTTAAGTAGGCTTTATGTTCGTACACAAATTGTATTCGGCTCCATGAGTTGTTGGGGAAAAATTTTTTTGACCCGTTTACATAGCAAGACGAGCTAAACATGACTTGAGCTTGTTCATGCTCAACTTATTTACACTGCTATTTAGAGTTGAGTCTATGCAAAATTATTGGAAATTGTATAGAATAAATTACCTACTATAATTGTATAAGAGAAACAAGAGGCACACTTGTGTAATAACTTGTCTGAAAAAATAAGAGTTCCTATTGCAAAATATAAATAGTAGGAGCTTCTTTCTTAGTGTTCCCTTTGATTATATGTGAAATTAGTGGATGCTCGATGTATAATGATGATTTTTGTTGCCTTGTTTTTAGTGTTTGGGCAATAGTAGATGTTGATTAGATTTTTTAAGGTTGATTTAAACTTAATTTGGGTTGAATCAAATTAGACTACAAGATGTACCATTACCTCTGGACATTAATAATTGCCACCTAGTCACTGAAGAGAAATTTTTTGATGAGCTTAGGGAAAAAAATAATATTTTGTTTTTGGTTAGTAATTTGTTTCTCATGACTTGGTATTGATATCAATACAACACCAATACCAAGAAGTATAAAGCACAATAATAACTTAGTGCAAGAATAATTTTGTAGCTATGCTTACATAAAAATTGCTCTTCAATGAGGGATATTATAAGCCCCATTTTTTAATCGTCGATATTTCTCAGTGTTACTTTCTCATATAAAGCCCCCACCTTGTTTACTCTCCATGTGTAATGATGTTGTAAGGTCTATCGTACTATATTTAATTTACATTTTAAAGATGATATTCTATCAAATATCAATGATGTTTGTGTTGAAAGTTTGTCATATTCTTTTACATTAAATTTCATACTAGACAGGTTCTTCATAAGTAGTTTCAAAAGTCTGAGATTTCATTAAAAAATCAAAGAGATTAAGACTTTGTAACCTGCTAATTAACAACATCTTAATGGAATTAATTTGTCACAAGTTATTGGTAAATGTTTGTCTTATTCCTTTACGTAAAATTTGATACTAAGCAACTTCATCACAAGTAGTTTCAAATGTAGATATTTTATAAAAAATTCAAATAATTTGTGGTAATGTTGGTTAACCGGCTAATTAATAATATTGTGATAGAATTAATCACAAAATAATTTTTAACTATAAAAAATGAAGAAAAAGTGGAAAAAAAACCAAGCTTCTCGCGTGAGCTTTGCTTAGCCACTTCAATTCCCACACACGTCATCTGTCGCTTCACCTAGTCTGTTCCTGCATGCACTCACTCACAATATGCTTGTTAAACTCAACACACGAGAGCTTTAATTGTTTGGTTGCTATCATTTTCTGCTTCATTCTCATGTTGCACATCCCACACCATGCCCGCCTTGTGTCACCTTACTTGTATAGAGACTTAAAGGCTTGTCCTCTTCGCCCGCTCGAAAGATTCACAACACCAACAACCCCACGTCACATCATGATCTTTGTTGCCTTTGTTTGTCTGTCATTACCTCCTTCGTTTAAATTGCATAATCTACGAAAGACACATGTGTCACTCAAATCTAAGATGATGAATCCATAAGTGAGCTTGTTAGACCGGTCCATTGGACCGGTCCAGCCAGTCCGCACGGGACCGACATTTTCACAAAGAATATGAGATCTCCGCCTCCTGCGGAGATCGGGCGGCCCGACCGCTCAAGAAGAGCATTTTAGGAAGCTTTTTTGAGGATTTTGAGAGGGAAATTTGAATGTAGGGACCGTTTAGGGATTTCCTTTTGATTTGTATGCATTAAATAGTTGGTTTTCCTGGGGTTTGATCATCTTGAATTTGACTGAAATTTGAGATCTCTTAGATTTAGGTTTTCTTTGGGCTCTAGCGGCGTCTAGAGATTTGGGAGAGATCAATCCTCCTCTCGAATTGAGGATCAATTGTATCTTGCTATTTTATTCATCGTCTAGTGGAATACAAGTTGTGCTTTGAGTTTTCCTTCAGTTTTCCCCTAAATTTCTACTGTTTGATTGCTGTACACAGCAGTTTGCTGTGTTTTTCCTGCTGTGGACAGCCATTTGGCTGCTGTCTGTCCACCGATTTGGGTTAGGTTACTTGCGAACTCAAGTATTACCTTAGGGTTACTTGCGAACCCAAGTATTACCTTAGGGTTACTTGCGAACCCAAGTATTTTCTATCAAATTGGTATCAGAGCATCGATTTGGGACCTTCGGCGGCTGAGATTTGGAAATTTCAGTGGGTTTTTGACAACCGGAAGAAGATCTTTGTGATCCGTGGGAAGAGAGATGTCCGGGAAGAAGGTGGAAGTACTGGAAGACGAGATCGGGCAACTAAAGTCAGATTTGGAGGGAATTTTTTTTTTTTCAAAACCAAATCACCTCCAACAATGAAAGGATCGAGGGGAAATTCACAGTGATGGAAGAGATGTTGAAGAAACTGTTGGAGTTGAAGACCAATCCTACAACATCAGAAGCAAGAGAGACCACCGAAGGCCATGGAGTAGGAGGGAATCCGAACCCGTTTAGGGGGAGGAGAAATCCGGAAGTGGAGGTCATTGAGGGGGAGGACGACATGCCACTTCTAGAGCCACTTTCTAGAAAGGAGATGGGTTTGGGAAATGATCGGAGGGGTGCTGATTCCGTCGGGAGAAGGGAAGATTTTCATCGCCGGGGTGCTGATTTTGAAGGGAGAAGAGGGGAATATGATGAAGGGTTATGGTATCATCGCCGGAGGGAAGATCGTGACAGTTGGGGAGCACCTTCCTTCCGAGGAATGGGAGGTTATGGAGGATTCAGGGGACACGGGGGAGACCCACAGGTGAGGAAGCTGAAGATGTCCGTCTTTGAGGGTGAAGACAGCCATGGCCGGATCTACAAGGTAGAGCATTACTTTGCGGTCAACGGGTTGACGGAGGAAGAGAAGCTGACAGCAGCGGGATTGTGTTTGGAAGGATAAGCCTTGGCATGATATCAGTGGCGTGACAGGAGGGAGCCCATCCGGAGCTGGAGAGTTCAAATATTGCTTATTGGAGCGTTTTCGAGCCGATGGGGGAGGAAACTTCTATGAGCAATTCTTTGCCTTGACTCAAGAGGTACGGTGGCAGATTATCGGGACAGGTTTGAGTACTTGGCAAGCAGATAAGATCACATTTCGGAGTTAGCCCTGGAGGGGAACTTCATGAAGGGGCTTAAACCTGAGATACGAAAAGAGGTCAGGGTGCTGGAGCCGAGGAACCTAGAAAAGGCTATGGAGCTGGCGCAGTTGGTGGAAGATTAGAAGAAATCAGAAAGAGGGGCTCGAGGAAACTATTCAAGGGGATCTTATTGGACGACGATCACTCTTCTAGCACCCAAGCAGCCTGCATCATTCAACATTAATGAGACCACCAGGGAGAGAAGCGAGTAGGAGGGAGTGGGGAAAATTTCAAGAAGCTGACAGAGAAGGAGATGCAGGATAAGAGGATAAAGGGGTTGTGCTTCAGATGTGATGAGAAGTACATGCCGGGGCATAGGTGCAAGGACCGAACTCTTCTGGTTCTCCTTGTCTGTGAAGACGAGGAAGACGAGGAGGGGAGGTGGGAGCAGATCTGAAGAGGAGGAGAAGTTACACCTGGATGTGGCAGAAGTCTCTCTGAACTCTGTAGTGAGATTCACTCCGAGTCATACTATGAAAGTGAAAGGAGAGATAGCTGACCGTGAGGTGGTGGTGGTGCTAATTGATAGTGGGGCTACCCCAATTTCATTTCCACTCAGGTCGTTGACCAATTGAGAGTGAAGTTGGTGGACACTGGTTGCTATGGAGTGATGATGGGTACATGGAAGGTGGAGAAAGGCCAGGGGATCTGTAGAGGAGTGGTGTTGACCATCCAGGAGATTCAGGTAATGGAAGATTTTCTTCCGCTAGAGTTAGGAAGTACTGATGTCATCCTGGGAATGAAATTGTTGCAAACTTTGGGGGAAACTAAGGACAATTGGGGAGCACTCACGATGGAATTAATGGTGGATGGGAGAAATGTGGTTATAAGGGGAGATGCAGGGTTATCCAAAGCCATGATATCACTTAAGACTATGGTTAGGGACATACAAGAGGTGGGGGAAGATTATGTGGTGGGACTACACAGGTTGAATGCCATCAGATTGGAGGAGGGAGGGGATGTTTCTCTTTCCGTGCAGCCCTTGGTTCAGCAATATAGTGAGGTTTTTCAGTCACCTCAAGGATGGCCACCACCGCGGGAACACGGGCATATTTCCACCTTGAGGACAAGGTGGATCTTTGAGAGGGGAGTATTGTTAGACTGGTCCACTGGACCGGTCCAGCCGGTCCGCACAGGACCGACATTTTCGCAAAGACTGCGGGATCTCCGCCTCCTGCGGAGATCGGGCGGCCTGACCGTTCAAGAAGAGCATTTTAGGAAGCTTTTTTGAGGGTTTTGAGAGGGAAATTTGAATGTAGGGACTACTTAGGGATTTCCTTTTGATTTGTATGCATTAAATAGTTGGTTTTCTTAGGGTTTGATCATCTTGAATTTGGCTGAAATTTGAGATCTCTTAGATTTAGGTTTTCTTTGGGCTCTAGCGGCATCTAGAGATTTGGGAGAGATCGCCTCTCGAATTGAGGATCAATTGTATCTTGCTATTTTATTCATCGTATAGTGGAATACAAGTTGTGCTTTGAGTTTTCCTTCAGTTTTCCTCTAAATTTCTGCTGTTTGACTGCTGTACACAGCAGTTTGCTGTGTTTTTCCTGCTGTGGACAGCCATTTGGCTGCTGTTTGTCCACCGATTTGGGTTAGGTTTGCTTGCGAACTCAAGTATTACCTTAGGGTTACTTGCGAACTCAAGTATTTCCTATCGGAGCTCTTACACCAATACCCCTCGTTCCATTGATCTTTGCTCCATCCATGATAGAAGACCATCATTGCATATCATCAATCTTTGATTCGATTAGAACCTACCTCCCTCTTATGATCTTTTTTCTGGGTCCAAGGAGTGCTTTTCTCACATATTATGACACTTCATTACCAATGTTCTATGGAGGCCTATAGGTCGCCAAATCGCCATTAAGAAGCAACTATTGTAGCGGTTTCACATTTTTTATGACAATTATCTACTTGAAATCTCCCACCATTTTTCAAAAAGGTGATGAGCATGGTTATCATCACCTAAGCTGCTAGCAAGGCTGTTGTTTTTGTCCCATAAACAACACTAGACACAAGGAAGAAGTTGATGTGAATAATGATTTATATAAAAAATAATAATTGAATCTCTTAATCATTATTTAATTAAAGGTTGTATATTATATCAAAGAAAAACAATGGTTGCTTCTTCATTATTCAGTGAGTTATCAATTAAGTATACAAATTGATTAGGATTCGCATTTAATTTTCCATCACGTGAAAACCTTGGAGTAGAGTGAACACTACTGGAGTTAAAAAAATGGCATATATGGTGCTACCTATTATTTAAAGTAAAAATTATATCAAGTTTTTTAGCCAAAAGTTGCTTAGTAATTTATTTTTCTAATTTTAATCTTGTGAGTGTAAGTTGGTTGTCTGGTTTCTTTGGGTTTGATATAAGAGCGAATATCTAATTATGGGGGAGGTTATCTCCTTGTATTGGTGTGATGCTTGATTTTTTTAATTCTGCTATTTATGTTCCGTGTTCTTATTTCACCTACATTGTTGATATTGCACTGTCGGTGCTCTTGCTATTGTTCAAAATTTGATATATCAAAATTCTATGGAAATTAAATTACATTTGCTCGTTGAGTTTATGTGTTTCTGTTTCCTTGTTGAATTTCATGGATTATTTAGATAATTTTGTTAACTATTTGGTTTTTCTTCTATTTTTAGTATTGCTTGTTTGTATTTAAAGCAAGGAGTTAATTGAATTTTTTTTTTAAATTTATTAATAGAATTATTTGGTGGCTTGTAATATGTGAAGTTTTAATTTATGCGATGTGTATATCCATACTACACATTACATTAGTTGCATTTGAAAACCTAACCTTGAGCTGTATTTCATCAATTGTTATTTTTGTTTTTTTATTTTCAATTATTGTTCAAATTTTTTTCATTCAGGTTATTTATCTAAGATGCATGAGAAGTATGGACCCATTGTGAGACTATGGATGGGACCTACTCAGATGCTAATCTCAGTGAAGGATATTGCAATGATTGAAGAAATGCTTGTGAAGGCAGAGGATAAATTACCACTGATTGGAAGGGCATTTCGCCTTGCTTTTGGTAGATCTACACTTTTTGTCTCCTCCTTTGATGAGGTAATCTTGCTGCAATTTAGATGGTATTATTCTGTAGCTAAACTTTAATAAGATTTATATGATTTTCTGATATTATACAGCAGACTAACTTTTTTATATCTGTAATCATTTTGGTGAAACCCTTTTACCTTCTACCTGTTAAAAATCAAGAACATGGTGAGAATGCTTCTGCAGTTTTTCTGTGGGAATTGACTGGCATGTTGTTATTTGAGTCATAACATTCCACTAGTCCACATTCGATTGATGTTGTAGATGCCTTCTTCATGCAACTATGGTTTCTCTTCGTTTTTCATGGCATATATTTGTGTCATCTTACTGGTTTTCATAACCTTTGTTGTGTCAAGATTTCTAATTGTTTACTATGTTGACACAGCCATTTTAGTTGTAGGAATCATTTTTTCCGAATTATTGCAGGCCCGAAGAACACGGGAATCCTTGGCAGTATATATGAACAAGAATCTGCTTGAGAGATTGAATCAAGTTCCGGGAAAGGTTGTTGAACATGTCTTGGAAAGATTTGTTTCTATTATCGCTAAAGATGTTCCTGATAGCAGACAGGTTTCTGAGCACATGGCATCTTACATCCTCGGAGCTTCAATGTTTGGTGATGCTTTTTTGAACTGGTCAAATGCAAGTCTGTATGAAGAGCTGCTTGTTACAGTTGCTAAGGAGGCATGCTTTTGGGATTCGTATAGGATTCCTCCTTTCTGGAGCAGGAGATATAGGAGGTACCATTTTTTATGCACAAGGCTTAAGGAATTGAACAAAGATATTATTGATGAAAGTATGAAAAGTAGAAACGTTGCTGGAAAAGAGGATGGTACCACAGTGTTTATAGATGCTATGATGTTTGGAGGGAGCTTGTTCCATGGGAAGACAAAAAAACATCATTTTTCAGAAGAGGAACAATGTGATAATATCTTAGGTTTGATTTTCCATGGTTTTTTAACCACTGCAAGCTTGATTAACAGCATTCTAACAAGGCTTGCACTACATCCGGAACTGCAAGAGAATGTAACACCCTCTCCTTTCTTCATTTTACTGGTTTTGCATTTCTGTTTATGTTCTTCATACATGATCTCTTCTGTTGACGGCCATTGGATCATCCACATTTTAGCATAATTTTGATTAACTTTTTGTACTTCTAAAATAGATTGTAGCAATTACTTTGTGGGGATTATTTTGGCTTTTATTTTAAGAGTCGAGGGGCTAAATAAGACCTCATTTTTAGCATCATAATGCAATTTCAACACGAAAATATATATTCCTAAAGTATTCTCATTTTTAATCTCATGTTTGAACTTAGATTGAAATTTCGTCACTTTAAATCATTGGAACTATTTTGGTTCTTTAGCATACAAGGGACTAAATTGGACCTTTTGCATACCTTGGGACTAAACATTATCATTTCGATCTATTGTTCTTTTAAGAAAGTAATTGTCTACCCATCTGAAAATTAAAAAATTGTAAAATCCATGCAAATGATTGCAGCCATCTAATAAATTTTGGATCAGGAAAGAATCACATATTCAAGTGAAAACTCACAGTGCAATTGAAAAAAAAATCAAATTGAACTATATTTGCAATAATTAGTTGCATTAGCAATTAATCACTAAGCTATAGAATATAAATAGTGCATAGAAAGACAATCTATGCTTTCCGCTTGTACAAGAAGATGACTTTTCCTAGACATCTGCAGCCTCCAACTACACCAGATTTTGAACAAAATTTCATTAAATTAGAACGCAAATGTTGAGTGAAAGTAGAATAATCAATATAGTTGTTTTTTTAATACTTGTCACGTCCCTTTTTAATCACAAGTCTCAATTTTCAATAACAAAATCAGAAGATAAAAGTCAGTAGCCACATCCCAAAATGATAAGAATTGCTGAAATCCTGCAGAAGGTAAAACTTTGCAGAAAACCTGCAGGAGCAGGTCTTATCTACACTGATAACATTCACTGAAAGTTTACGGGACAGAATTGCAACCTGTTATCTGCCAATAATTGCAAAAAACGCTTTAAAGAATATGAAATGGATTAAAGAGATCATAGCTACTGGGTCGTGTAAGATCCAAAAAAGGCTTGTTAAAGCAGACGATTGCAAACTTGGAAAGCTCACAGAGTGCTTGTTGGTGCAGAAGGAATTATGGAAGGCCATAACTGAGGTGACAACATAATCTGGATGATGATGATGAGAACAGGATGTATCTGTCGTTGTTGGGATAGTTTAGAGGTTGCTCTTTCTGCTTCAAAAATGATTTTATGTGACATTATGACGTCTTAATTTTTTTTGAACTGCATCTGGTTTGTTTTTAGCTGTTATGGATGAATGATTATTAGTTCTTTTGCCTCTTGTGACATTTAAAAATACGTTTTTTGAATCTTTGTTACCTTGTAGATTTATTGGGAAATTATTTCTTTGAAGAAAACGAGCAAATTTGATCTGTCTGATGTGCAAAAGATGGATTTTTTGTTGGCGACTATGTATGAATCAGCTCGCCTCCTACCACCTGGACCTTTGCTTCAGAGATGTTCTCTAAATCATGGTAAGAACTACTTTGTGCATGACAGTTTAAGTTAAAGGTTTATGTTTTTTTTGATTAAATAACAATTGTCGTATGCTCATGGATTTCCTGTTTCCAAGTATGCTGCAGCATATCAACTTTGTACCTGCAAGCACAGTAGTTATTGAGGAGGGAATAATTGACGTGCATGTTTTAGTTCGGTTGGTTCTATCATTTGCTCCACCTATCTCACTAATAGCATTTATATTAATGACACAGAGCGTGTGTTGATATTATTCCTTGTATTAGTTTCTATTTTCCTAGTTTAGTTTGTCATAAAATATGCTTTGATATTTTCTAGTGTTCGGGTTAATTATTATTAGGTTTGATTTATTGCTTAGATTGCAAGAAAGTTGATTCAACATGATTAGTATTATAACTAATCATGTAGAGTGACCAAGGAGTTCATAATTGTAATAGGATTTTTTTAGGTGGAAAAATCGATCTCCAACACACCAGTCTCCATTAATTCTGCCCTCATCAATGTTCCATCCATCCCAACATTTCTCCAACATCCTTTTTTACTTCATGCCATCACAATGATTCATGGGATCATGAATGTCATCTTAGCAATTCGTGGACTTTTATATTTATTTATTTGCCATCTCATCAATATGTGGATATTGTAATTATTATTTTAAGATTTTATATGTTTCCTATTAGAAGCTCTTCTAGGATTGTATAAATGCTACACAGATATTAGAGTGAAATACTTCACCAATTCTTCCTAATCATTTTCATGATATCATAGCCTTAGTATTTTTTCTTTGAAATTCTATGCCACAACCTTCATCGATGCAATGCCTAGAACTTGTAAATCTTCATTGTTGTATGCGTCTTTTCATTCCTCCTAATATTCTTATTTATTGCCTTCATTATTGCTGCCTTTCCTCTATAATCCTTTTTCTTCGCAACTAATTAGTATGACATTTTTCCATTGCATGGATCACAAAAATACCCATGTTCATTTGGAACCAAATTGGCATTCCAAATCCAATGGAAGAATTGCAAAACATTCATTCAACGTATCATTTGAATGGCAATAACTATCTCATGTAATTACGATTGGTTCACATCTTTGTGAAAAGAAGAGGAAAATTGAGCCATTTATTTGATATCGGACTTCAACAATAGGATCCATAATTCATTACTTGGGATGAATATGATTCAATGGTGGGGCCGTGGTTATTGAATTCCATGGTTCCTGAAATAAGTAACATCTATATGATCTTTCAACTAAAGAAAATTTGCGATACGATAAATCAAATATATTCTAAAGTTTGTTATGTGCCCAAGTCTATGAGATCAAAACTAAGATTTTGGCCATATGTGGTTCACATTTCATACTGCTATTTCTCCAACTATGTAATTAATTAATCCCTTATTGGGTTTTTTCTTTTAACTACCAAATCTCCCACTATAATATGGTACTGAGCTTTGAAAAATCTCTTTATAAATGAAGTTTTCAACTCTGCAAAAATTTTCATTTAGTAACTCAATTTACCAATCAAATGCAACTTTGATAGAATGATCACAAACTGCTTGAATAATAATGTATCATTGCTACCCATGTTACAACATACAACTCTAGAATGAGTTGGATGCTGACATGGGTTCCTCACTCCATCAAATAACATAAATGTAGTGACATAATTTTTTTGGATACTATATCGAATCAAACTCTTCCAGGTATGGCCTTTCCCTTTGGACTGAATGACCTCTCTGAGTTTAAGCCATGGATTCTTTGATTTGATGACAGATGAAATCCTTCAAATATTTCTTTGATAGATGCTGCCGTACGTACCCAAGTTCTTTCTTGGTCTAGAATCTTATCTATATATGGTGGATGATTTGGGTTAAGAATATTGAGGACTTCAATTTTTAAGTGGGGGAAAAGGTGGTCCCTACATGTTTAAGAGGCAGCTCCCTCTATGTATTACATTGACCCATTTAGGGTTCAAGAGGTGGCTCCTATAGTATAGCATCAGAAAGCAGGGAGGATGATCCATCACATAATGCTCCAATCCACTATAGGGACTTTGGCAAGAGATGGATCATTATTAATGCATTCAAATAGAATGTGACAAAGATGTTGCAACCCCCCAAAAGGAAGTGTTGAAAAAATTGAATTTATGATTTTCTTGCTAGATTAAATGTTGAGTTTGATGTTGTAAGGGAACAAATTCTCGAAAAGGGGGATTTATCTTCTCTAAATGAATTCATTGTCATCATTTGAATGGAAGAAGAGAAGGGGAGTTATGATTGCCAGTAACCCCATAAAAGGTTTAGCCCTATTGAAAGCAGATTTTTGACATCTCAAAACTCTCTTTTTCTAAGGAGCACAAGAAATCACACCAAATAAAGGTAATTAATAGAGATTTTATATGTTGCACATATTGCAAGAAGTCTTGACATCCAAAAAAGATGCCGGAAGCTTCATGAAGCCACCAAGCAAAAGTTGGACTGAATTAGGAGAACATGCTAAGTACAGAGACACCTTTATCTAACACATGTGGAAGAATTTAGCACCAAAGAAATTCCCATTGAGTTCTAAAAAGAAGAAATAGAAAAGTTGAAAATTTTGTTGGTATCAGTAGAAAAGACTTCTATGAGTGATGCTTATTCTCTTGCATTCTCATGTTTTACCTTCTCTTTTTATGTTTTTAAAGTTCAGAGAGGCCTAATCATTGCTTTTAGATTATTGATTTAGAAGCTACATATCATATGATGAACTTTTGGCACAAATTTATTTTATATACTCCCACCCTTGCAACAAGAAAAGAATTATTGCCCATAGATCCTTGACAATCTTTTTGGCCAACGAGTCATTCTTATAAATAAATCTCTTGTATTTCAAAATGTTTTTTTTTACCAACTTGATATCCATATAAAAGTAAACAACGAATTCTAAATGCATTTTTATATTTTACCTTCACTTTGTGTATTTTAAAAACAAGGCCTGAGGAGGAAGATTGAACTTGCTACATAGCATTTATTATGCCTACTCATTAATATGTGGACTATTGTAATCATTCTATAATTATTATTCCTCCTACTTATCAATCTATAGACTATTGTGACTATAATTATTAATCCTTGATTTTGTACGTGTCCTATTAGAAGCTCTTCTAGGATTGACAAATTGTACACAAATAGTGGAATGAAATACTCAAAATCAATTCTTCCCAATTTTTACTCATCAGCAATATTGAGTCTATATTTTTTGTATTATTTATGGAGGTTTCCACAAATAATATAATAAAGTGAGGTGTCCTATTTATCGGTGAGACATATTGAAATATGAGATGTGCTAGAATAACGTAAACATGTTTAGAACACAAATAGTTTAGAATTAGTGGAACAAAAGCTAGGCATGTCATATACAGCTTTAGTGGATGTGATATATAATTATATTTTAATATTATTATAAGGTAAGGTAATGCTTAAGAGTGGGTTTAAGTTTCTTTAGTTAATTATATAATAGTATCCATATATAGATGTTATTATAACTTTATGGAGTTTAGGCTTGTGGTTAAAAATGATAAGTGCCTTAGGAGTAGTATGTAATTTGAGGTTATCATGGAGATTTTAAAACAAAATTTGTAAAGCTAGGCCACTTATGTTGTTTAGATCCAAATGTTGATAATGGAAAAGTGGCTATAGTTGAGTTGAGCATGGGGAAAATGGGTATGTTAAGATGAGTATTTGACAAAATTTTAAATAAAAGGATGGAGGAATGATTATAATACTATATTAATGAATGGTTTGTGTAACATTTATTGAATATAAGGCATATAAAAATAAATTTTAATTGATTCAATTAGTAAGATGTTTAGATGTGTGGCTAAACTAAGAATGAAATGTTGAATGATTATATTACTATATTAGAGTAATGATTGGAATACCATCTATTAAAGTTAATGTATTGAAAATAAATTTAACTGGTATGGACATGTGCTACGAAAGGCAACAAATGTTACAATTCGATGGGCATATACATTTTTAAGGTCAAAGGATTAGGAAAGGGTGGGCTTAAAGATAGCATGGAAAAAGAAAAAAGAGACAGAGATCTGCATGCATGCTACTATTTTTTTTTTTTTCGTCATAATAAGTGGCAGAGCCAATTTTTTTTTTGTGGAGGCACAAATTGTTGATTTTAAAAATAACTTTAACATTTTTCATTCAGACTTCGGATTGATATTAACAGTTTAAAAAATTAGAATTATTAACATAAAAATATAAATTACACTAACAAAAAAAATTTAATCAAGAGCATCTGGCAGTACTTGCTTTGTAGCTTAGAAGCACAAGATATGCTTTTTCATACTTAATCCAAATAAATAAATTTTCTTAAGAAACAGATTCAGAATCAAACTTAAAGTATTAAAATCGTGGCTTTAAACTTCTCCACAAGCATTTTAAAGATCCATTATAAAATAAATGTGGAAAATAGAGGGAACATCAAATAATAAGTTTGTGAGAGAACAATAGTTTGAGACTAAACAGAAATGCTAATATCACGTAAATGATGCTAGTTTCATGTGCTTTAAGCAAACAAGATGGGAGGAACAAAGCCGCCTGTGATTTTACTAAAACAAATAAACCCAAGGAGAAAATCATTTCAATAAATAGCTAACACCTATTTACCAAAAAAGTTGAAACTTGAACCATATACAAACAGCTGCTTCTTCAACAACAAGCTCCAGAGAGGGATTTTATGACTAACAAGGGAAGGAAAGCGCTTACCTGACATCAAGCCACAAGGTCGAAGCACTCTGAGAATATCAAAAATGAGTTAGCAAATTCATATGCTTAACATATGACACAATCCAACAATTAAAAAAATTAAATTGTTTTGTTGTGCTCTTCAAGATTTGGTTCATATCACTACAAATAATAGCTGCTGGGTGTTATTATTATTAATTTGTAAGATTTAGATGTTGCACATGAAATTTCGGAAAAAAGCTACTCAATAAAATTTATGGATAAAGGGTTAACACCCATTTAGCGCATAATAGGAACAAATGAAAATAATGATTCATAAAGCTGATTTCAAGTAGTTGGGATAAGGGTAATGATCATGATGTTGTTGTATGCTTGTCGCCATTGGTGCTCCCTGAGATTTCCAATGATGCAGGAGTTTGATTCCTTCCACTAAAAAAAAATTATGCATAATGAAATGTCTTTTTGTGATGGCGTCAAAACTGAAAAGCGAGTGCAGCATATTTCCTGTGAATCTATCCTTAATCTCAGGGCTCTGATGCTCTTTAATTTTACAGATTTGAAACTTAAATCCGGTATAACAGTACCAGCAGGAGCAATTATTGTCGTTCCTCTGCCACTGGTTCATATGGATTATTCAATCTGGGGGAAGGATGCTGACCAGTTTTATCCTCAGCATTTTATACCAATGACATGCTCACATAAAGGTAGTCTTAGTTAATTGCTTATTATTTTGAATGAATGAGACATGGGTTTTGGTTATGATGTGGAAATGCACTGCTTCTATTTAATTTGTGTTTCATGGTGGTGAATCTGATTTTCTACTGCTTCCTTTTTTGTTCATGAGAAATTTTTAATGGGCTCTTTTACAGTTCATGTTTTGATTATACTTTTATGTGAATTTAAACATTCAGCTCTAATAGTTTGAATGCATTTCAACTGCAAATGTATAAGAAAATAAGTTCATGATTTATATAGTTTATTTATTGACCTATGCATACGCCCATGATGTAATACAAATCAAACTTGGTCAGGATCAATGCTGATAGCAGTTATTAAGCATAGCATCACAAATTAATTCAATAATTTTTTATTAAATTCAGAGTTATCCAGATGTCACCTGTATCACCAAATGAATTGCGTTGATGCAATTAGAATGTTAAAATTCTCAAGAAAAAACCAGTAAGTTTAGTTTGATCGATCAAGATAAGATCAACGACCAAATGACATGATGTCTTGCAAGTCTAGCTTAGAACTCATCACATAAAACAAATTCGTCAAACTATTTCTTTCGTAAAACAGATTGTGTTGCACATATAAAATGCTGGACAGCTGGAAGTAGTTAGAGTAGACACCCATGTTGCCTTATCCATTGCACAAAAGCGAAACATAAGATTTACCCGCATATAGGGCAATGACATAATTTGTGACATACGTATGATGAAAATTGTGAGAAAATTGATTTGCATTTTATTAAAATTTCCTCTCTTCACAAAAAAAAAAAAAAAAAAAAAAAAAAAATATATATATATATATATATATATATATATATAATATATATAATTAAATAAATATATTTATTCAATTAAAATCAAAATATTTTTTGTTATCTCTCTCTCTTTCTCTCCCCCTTTATATATATAACCAAAATAAATTTTATTTATAGTAAAATGTACACTCTAATATCTTACCTAACCCCATTTCCCCACATATCCCACATTTTTCATGATCTCTCTCGATGCCCATTTCAAATCCCCTAGCCCGCTTGTCCATCTCACGTCTCCTCTCTCTCTACCAAGCTCATACAACCAAGCCCCCTCGAAGTCTCTTCCGATTTTCTCTTCCCCTTCATGCGCGAAATGCACGCTCGCTCTCTACTTCTCTCATCTCACGTTGTAGTCTCGTGGGGATCATGATCTCCTTGCTACCCCTGCAGCTCCGTCTCTGTCTTCTTCTCACACATATTAAACACTTGTTCTAGCATAATTGCACCCTTAAGCTCTCTCATCACGCATCTTATGATCTTCTCTTGCTTGAAATGGGCTCTATTACACGACTCCTAAACTCGCTTGTGTGATTCTCCTTTCTCTCTGCATATGCACCTCTTTGAACCGTAGCAACTTTATCTCAATTACCTTTGTTGTCCTCTTTCTCAATCTTCTAACAAATCAAATATCCACCTTCTTTCCTTGTTGGTGAGCGTCCAAGCCCTAGTAACCTTTCTTACCCTTACTCAAATAGCTTGTATCCTTCTTGGCGGCACAAAATCCTCTGCTAGTTAAGATTGATTTAAATTGTCATTATAGAAAGATATTCACCTCAAGTCTTCAAGATCCACTTAGACAATCCAATCCGTGGCTACTGACAATAATCTTTCGTTCTATTTGAGTCGACTACCTATGCTGATTAAGTAGAGTAAGGCCTATGACAACCCAAAATGACTCTTCATTGGGTTCATCATCATTCCTCCACCATTTACTTTAAATTAAAGGCGGTAAATTTTGCTATCATAAAATCAAAAATATTGCTACTATAAGCCGCGCACTTAATGCCTACCGGCCATCCTTAATCAAAAGTTCTCTCACATTATCAAGGGGAGCAAAAGGGCTTGCGCCTGTGAGAAATCTTGAACAAATCATAAAGCTTTGACAAGGTCTTTGTGTGGTGTCTTATTACAATCTAATTTAATTTCTGAAAATTTTCTTTGAAACCATATTAGAAGAGCTAGGCATGAATTTTGGATCCCATGATATTGTTTTTTTTGTGTGTTTATCTTTGACTTCCGATACTTATGACTTAAAATTTAGATGATCATGTTTAAAATGCGCTTGATTTCGTACACATGCAAATCCATTATTTTAATTATGAAAAAAAGTATAGGAAACATATAAAATCCATTATTCTAAATGAAGTAAAAAAATCATAAATTTAATTGGCTACAAATAATTTCTGCAAGCTTTTTTTTTTTCTCATAAAGTATTAAATGAAAAAATACACTAACTCCGAATGAATTAATTATTTTCTTTACTTACTAATTTCACTTCTTCCTTTTATAATTAATATTTTTTTCTTTTCAATTTTAATTATGAATGTTCTTTGCAAATTATAAAACTTAATTTAATATATTATTTTCTAATTGATATAATTTTAAGTTTTCTACATGTTGAATATCTTAGAATATTGCAAAAGATGTCCTTGGAGTATCAAAGGGAAATGCTCCTAATAGTAAAAATAGTTGGTGGTGGAATTCAAATGTGCAAGAAAAGATTAATAATAAGAAGCTTTGTTATAAAAATTGGTTTAATTTTAAAATTTGGTTTAATTTTAAAAATTCTGATAATTGGGAAAATATATAAAGTGACTCGTAAGGATGCTAAGAAAGCAATATGCGATGCAAAGACATTAGCTTTTAGTGATTTATATAATAGATTAGATACTAAAAAGAGGGAGAAAGATATATGTATAAGTTAGCCAAACAAAGAGATAGTAGTAGTAAGGATTTAGTTCAAGTGAAGTGTATTAAGGATAAAGATCAAATAATACTTTTCTTATACGATGATATTCAACAAAGATGGATGAGATATTTTGCTAAAATTTTTAATGACGATTGTGAAAATAAGATTGACTATAGTGACCTTAGCACCCTAAATAAAAATAAAGATTTCTGTTTTTATCGGCGTATTAGTAAAACTGAAGTTAGAGAGGCTTTTAAAGAAAATGAAGGGTGGAAAAAGCTGTTGGACCTGATGATATTCCATTAGAGGTATGGAAATGCTTAGGAGATGAAGGAATTTCATGGCTTACTAAACTTTTTAATACTATTTTGAAGACTAAAAGGATGTCAGATGAGTGGAGAATGAGTGTGTTAATTCCTATTTTTAAGAATAAAGGTGATGCACAAGATTGTGCAAATTATAGAGGTATTAAGTTAATGTGTCATACTTTAAAACTATGGGAGCGAGTTATGGAGCATAGGTTGCGGTGTGATACTAATGTTTCTCAAAATCAATTTGGATTCATGCCGGGTAGGTGGACTATGGAAGTCATACATTTGTTATGAGGTTTGATGGAGAAATATAGAGAAAATAAGGAGGATCTACATATGATATTTATTGATTTAGAAAAAGCATATGATAAAGTTCCAAGAGAAGTGTTATGGAGAGTTCTTGAAAAAGAAAGGAGTCAATAATGCTTATATTCAAATCATTAAAGATATGTATGCAGGAACTATTACTTGTGTTCAAACACAAGGTGGATTGACCAAGTATTTCCCTATTTCGATTGGGTTACATCAAGGATCAGCCTTAAGCCCATATCTTTTTGCTTTAGTCATGGATGTTCTAACTAGACATTTGCAAGAGGATGTACCTTGGTGTATGCTTTTTGTTGATGATATTCTTCTTGTTGATAAGACTAGAGAGGGAGTTGAAGGTAAACTTGAATTATGGAGGTCAACCTTAGAGTCTAAAGGTTTTCGCTTGAGTAGATCTAAAATGGAATATATGGAGTGTAATTTTAGTAGTAATAGACCTAGTGAGGGGATTTTGACTTTGGGCGATCAAGTCATTAATAAGAGTACACGTTTTAGATATCTTGGATCTATTGTTCAGAGTGATGGCGAAATAGATGGGGATATTATAAGTAGGATGGTTGAAGTGGAGGAATGCATCGGGCTTGTTATGTGATAGAAATGTACCACTCAAACTTAAAGGGAAAATTCTATAAGATGGTAGTGAGGCCTGCAATGCTTTATGGTGCCGAATGTTGGCCATTAAAAGAGAAGCATAATACTAAGTTAAGTGTGGCAGAGATGAGGATGCTCAGGTGGATGAGTGGCTTTACCCTTATGTTAAGAAAGGTAGGGGTAGACCTAAAAAGACTTGGTTAGAAAATATTAGGAATGACCTTTCTTTATTAGATTTAAACGAGAATTTGACTTTTAATAGGACACAATGGAGAAAAAGAATTCATGTAGCCGACCCCACGTAGGGGGATAAAGGCTTGTTGTTGTTGTTGTTGTACATGTTGAATATCTACTTTTTCGTTACGGTTTTGAAGTAAAGTATTTCCCATATGAATGCACGGATAATTTGCTGTTTTATTTATATAAGAACTACTCTTGGTTAAATTAATATGGAAACAACTTCTCAGCGGATCTTGGAGCTATTTCTTTGCTATCATGTACTGTTTCTGTGAAAAATCCCATCATTATATGCCCCCTGATATAGAATGGTTTTTGATTACTTGTTTCTAAAACTTACTTTTGCATAACCTTGTTTGTCTTGAAATGCTCAAATATCTTGATATTTTTGTTTAATATAGATGGCATGTTAGATGAGCATGAGGCTTCAAAAGAAATTACAAGTGAACTGCAAATAGATGGGTCATTTCTTTCTTTTGGTTCTGGTGCAAGATCATGTGTTGGGCAGAAGTTTGTTATACTCGCGCTTTCAGCATTGTTTGCATCATTGCTTGATAGTTATGAGGTTTGTTATCTGCTTCATTATGTCATTTTTTTTCTTTACTTGGATTGAGATGCCTAAAATTATTTTTTAAATGCTGACTTGAATTTATTTATTACGTGGAGGAAAAAAGGCTAGAAAATTTTAGTTCTTTTCTCATTTATGAGTATAGTAGGTGCATTTCAATATTATAAAGGCTCTTCTCAGAAAAGAAAACTAGCTTGCACCAAAACATGAAAAATACATATATGTTGCTCTTGGTCAAAAATTACATTTAAACATGGTAATTTTCTTAACATATCTATATACAATCATTTTTGAATTCCTTCAATGCACTGCACATTTCCAACAATCCCTATTAAGTTGGTGAATAGATGTTTTCCATTGCTAGCTTGGATAGAATTGTTTAAAACACTTCATTGTAGGCTTATTATTTGCAAGTTGCCAGTCAATACATTTTACTTTTTTTACTTCTCTATATTCAATCCCATGAAGAAAAGGTGCAATATCTTGAAGTTTTTCTTCTATTCACAATAGACCAAGCATAATCAACTTTTCTACACTTGTTAAGTACTAGACTTGCGATTCTTTGGAACAATATTCTCATCCCTAGAGTTTCTTTCAGATACTATAATACATGATTTATAGCCTGTATGCAGATATTCGTTGGATAATGTGGTTGATCACAGTAATATCATAATCTTTATCTGATATTGTTGGGAGATATAAAGAAGCCTTTCGACTAGGCATTTGATATTGTTTCTTATCCACCTTAGCTTCTCCAAGTTCTGCGATCGAGATTTAGTGTACTTGGTAGTTTACTCACCATTTTTTTTAATTTCTTTCAAGAGGTTAGTTACCTGATTTTGCATAGAGGTGAAGATTCCTGCGAGTTCAACATCTAGAAAGTTCATTTATTTTGTAAGTCTTTAAGCTCAATTTTTTTACCAAAATATTGCATCAATTTTTTTTTTCCTTTTTTAACTTTCCTAGTTATAGTTATATGATCAACATAGACCAAAAGGATCGTTACTTCCCTTGAGTTTTAGTGTCTGATGAACAATGTATGATCTCTGAGTTTGCTTGTATCTCATGGCTAACATCTCCTTTGCAAACCAGACAAACCATGCCCTCAAAGACATGCTTTAGCATATCCTTCAGCTATTAATCTTGCTTTAGATATCTTTGGTGATCCACCAACAGGACTGCAAATGAACCGAGCTCAAGGACATTTGCTAGGACCATGTTCGAGCTCGGCTTGATAACAGACGAGCTTTTTAGGTCGTCGATCGAGCTTGTTTAGAAAATCCATGCTCGAGCTCGAGCTTTTTTTTTTTTTTTTTTGAGCTCGTTTATTTGAGCTTATCAAGCCAATCATCCATGTGTCTGGTTTAAGCTTATTGAGCGACTCGTTCATGTGTCCACCCACATCCATTTAAATAAAAGAAAATTAATTAAATAGCTATGTTGCACTGATACAGATACGGCGACACGGATACGACATGATACAAATACGGGATACGTCCATTCTTAAAAATACATGATACAGGTACGTCGCGGACACGACATTATAATTTATAAATCATACATAAAAATTAAGAAAACAATCAAAGCATAATATTTGAAATTACAAAAAAATGAAAGTAACATCATTTGTAGCCTTGTAGCTTATAATATCAAAATAAAAGTAAGCATTAAATGTCTAATACAAGTATACAACAACAAAAGCATAAACATAAATTATCTAGCACATGAAGTTTAAACTATTCAATATAAGGAATGATATGATTAGCTTCTTCAGTGGTTTGTCTTTAAACTTCTTCATCATTTTCAATAAATATCAAAGCTTCCAATTCAGGCTCATCAAGCGAAAGATTAAACAATTTCTAATATGCCCAAATTAAGAGACTCAAATCCATCTCGAAAATGAGAGAACGTCGCTCGCAGCTACGTAAGTAAATACGACGGGGTTTTTTTTTTATTGGATTTTTTTTTTTTTTGTTTTTCAACGGACACGTGTATCCTTTTGAAATTAAATATTATTTTAATTGGATACTACAAAGCTGTATCCGACACGTATCGATACCGTATCAGAGGCGTATTTGTGTATCGGTGCAACATAGTTAAATAGGAGGACAACAAGTAAATTGATTCCCTAGCTCCTGCTTCCGTTCGACAGTAATTTCAATTCTTTTCATTATATACAACAAAAATATAAGTCATTTTCACGGTGTAGGACTAAGGAGGCGTGGGAGTTCACGGGAGCCCACGGTCCGCACAGGAGCGGGCGGGAACATGTGGCAGACGCGCTTTTTTTTTTTTTAAATTTCATAAATTATTAAATGAGTAAATTTTATCAAACTCTAATCGAGCTTCTTAGTCGAACTCCAATTGAGCTTCTTAGCGAGCATGTTCAGGAGCTCTAAACGATACTGTTCGTGAACATAAACGAGCCGAATGCCAAGTTGTTTAAGTTGGTTTATTTAACTATTGAGTATTTATCAAAAGTGTTCAAGTTCGTTCATTTACTTTATCAAACGAATATAAACGAGCTATTATCCAGCCGAGCCACGAGTAGCTCGTTGAACGCTCGGTTCATTTGCAGCCCTATCCACCAACTTATTATTTCCCAATGTAAACTCATTTGCATCCCATGAGCCTTTTTTCTACAAATACACTCACCGGCTCCCATATTTTATTCTTTTCTAAGGTTTTCATTTTTATGCTCATAGCTTATTTTCAATTTTTACTTGATGCAGCCTCAAGTAGCATGGTAGGAATAAGAATATCGCTTCGGCTTGTAGGGAAGCTCTTATGACTTGTTGAAAACCTTTTAAATGACACAACATGAGAAAGTGGATACAATGGGTGTTTGGTACATTATCTAGTTCCCCACTTAATGACAATGGGAAGATTATGGTCTAGATTGTTGCTCAAATGATTGAATTTGTAAAGTAGTTGGAATTTTTTACCTCATTTACCGAACTTCAATAGGATTTTTGGATTGGTGCAAGTTCAAGAAAAGATGTTTTTTCTTTTGAGCATGCTTTGTCAAATTGGGGAAATCTTTCAATAGCAGGCACATTAAGAGAGAGATTTAAGGGATTGTTGCAGATCTTTTTTTGGAACGAAAAAGGGTGTAATTTAAGGGAAATAAGATGATCTAATCAATGTGTCCTAAATGTATTTTAGGATATATCTTGCGGGTGTTAATATAAACACCATCTTAGCTATTTGAGGTTGCACAGTGCTCATGTCTTGAGGGCGTTAAGAGCTTGAGGAGCTCAATTTGGAGGAGTCATATAGAAGTTTTATATTTATCTTTGAACTCTTATAAATAAAGAACCTTAAAGAAGAGCTATGCATGGGTTTTGGGTTTATGCTTAATGTAGACAAGTTCATTGGTGTGCAAAGTTGGCCACTGACTACGTTTAAGATACTCAGAATTTGGATTTTAATAGTAGAGAAACAGAGACAAGATGGAAGGAATTAGAAAGAAGTCAAAAATCCTTTTTTTTGGGCCGTGAAGTACTATCTTGATGTATGGAAAGCATAGTGGTGTTGGAATTTTCTTGATGATTCCATAAGTACGAGGGAATGTACTTATTTGTGGCTTTCAAGTGGATAAATTTTCTAATATTATGTGAATATTATGCGTGTTCATTCACTTCATTGTATTCACGCCTGATAAGCACTTCGGCATAAAATAATCAGATGCTTTTCTTAACTTTTGCAGGAGGGAGATTGTTTATTTAAATGTATAACCAAACCAGAGAGATTTTCAAACTAACCCATACTGGATGATTTACTTTAACTAGTTGATTCCTTGTTTTTTTAATGCTTCCAAGTCACCGACATGTGGAACTAAACTAATCGGAAATGATTTGGAAGAAATTCTTAGTGGGAAAAAGTTTTTTTTTTTTTTTTTTTTTTTGAAGTTCCAAAAAATTAGCTGAACGAAATCAACCCAAACGCAGCTTAAATTGGAGCTGACAAATATTTGTTCACCAAGCTTACACTAAGACTTCGTTTGGGACGGCTTTCTTCTTGCTTTTCAAAACTACTTTTTTGTACAAAAGTTTCTTGAATTTAAAATTTTTGCACTAAAGCTGTCCCAAACGAAAGCTAAGGCTTAGCTTTCGTTTGGGACGGCTTTCTTTCTGCTTCTTAAATCAGCTTCCAAGTAAAAAATTAAAATTTTGTACTAGGAAGCTGCTTTAAGAAGCACTAAGAAAACCGCCCCAAACGAAACCTAATTTTGTTCTAGTGATAATGATGACGATCATATAAATCCTGTTAAACTATATGGTTTTATATCATTCACAGACATAAATGTTCTTCTGAAAGTCTATAATATCTGTTCCTATCCTTATTATTTATTTCATTATTACATGCAGATTAGGCTTCATCCTGGATCTGACAATGATCCCAAGGCCAGATTAGATGGATGCTGTGTTCAGCTTCACCCCAGCCCTAATATTGTCTTCATCAAAAGAAACAAGACTTGAACATCTCATATTCTCAAAAATAGATCAAATAATCAGATAAGAAAATTTGCAGGCGCATTGTGGTGTCCTCTACATGAAACCAGACTGAAAGGAACTTGTTTGATTATGCTTTTGACTGTTTCTCCTCCCAAGTTTTTAACAGCTTCCAGAGATCTTTTCCGTTCCTTCCTAAGAACATGGAAGTTGTTGGAAGCTGTTACACCAAGAGGAATGCTTGTTTTTGGATTTCCAAGTGTTTTTCCTCCATAGGAGTTTGTTGTAAAAGTTTATGGCTTTGGCCTGATTCCAAACTTCAAAAACTTATAAATATGTATTTAGTTCAACTCAAGAACATAGTATGGTGGAATGGATAGAAAAATAAGACTTTTTGTATAGAATAAGTTGAATGGTTGTTTGTCTCATTGAGCATCTACTATAGCAGTGTTAGTAGTTTCTAGATGATAATATCTAGTTTATATTAAGAAATATAAAGTATCATAAGTGTTTACAAATATGTAGTTTTCTTATTTCTTTTTTTTATACTGAAAATGTAATTATAAAGAATTCATATCATGATTATTCGATAAGTTTTACGCTGGTTGTCAATTATATAACCCAATCTTCCACTTTTTTCATCCAGAATTTGGGACCTAACAACGATAATATTAACTATATCTTTCTATTATTTATCAATCATGAACACTTCTTTCAACCTACATGTTTCTAACACATCAATCCACTTACCAAAAGACCAACACTCATCTCCATTAGCACCAACTTTATTATGAAACTTACAACCTAAACTTTTTTTCATGGTGCTTCCAAGTATATGTCAACCTTACTAGATACAACCTCCTTAGTTGTGTTGATGAAGATGACCCTTGCCCTTAAAATCCTGGGTAGCCTTGACAATAAATTGTAAGATGTTAGGTTTCATTTGACACGGCTTTCTTGTTTCTTTATAAAATAATTTTCTAATATAAAATTTCTAGCTCAAAAAATTATTTATTTAAAAGTTACTTTAGAAAACAATAAAAAAGTTGCCCCAAATGAAGCCTAATTTTGCTATCCCATTACATTTGAAGTGTTATATGAAAATATCATAAGCTTTTAAGCACATCTCAAATCTAATGCAAGGCAGCAACCAACTTGCTTCAAATCTTGGTAGTAGTAGATCAAATCAGCATAAGCCCTCTTACAATTGAGAAATTATTCTGTGGTGCATTCTAGTTGGTCTTCAGACCTTTTTCGGCGTCCGCTCAGAATAATTAATCATTACAATTGCCACACTAAACAATATAACAAACATGGTTGTTCCTACAATAATTAAATGATTCAATTTACCTCAATACTTTGATAAATGCTAATTGTCTTGTCAACAAGGTCTGCATATTGGCAATAATACCAGACTACCCATCAGTCACATTAGTTTAGTAAGTCTCTTCTTCCTTAAAAAATAATTTGAGTGCCCTATATGACACATATTAGTTCTCAATTTTGTAAGAATAATAATATTTTCATTGAATTCTTGTTGGTTTCCTTTTTTTTTTTTCATGTCAAGTGCCTGTACTCCAATTACAACAATGATATCCTCATGCATGGTTTGATAAAGGTTGCATCGATGCGTGGCCCCGCTAAAAAGTTGTGCTTCCCTTCACTACTAAAGCATTTAATCAATCTATGGTATCTTCATCCAGATTAGGGGTGCAAGTGAGTCAAGCTGGCTCGCGAGTCAGCTCTAACTCAACTCGTTAACGAACTCACGAATCGAGCTTATTGAGTTTCGAATTTGAGTTCGGGCTTTCAATCAAGCTCATATATTATTTGAGTTCAATTTCACGCTAAGCTCGACTCGACTTTTAAACTCATCAAGTGACTTGATTAAAAAAAAGATTATAAAATAACTTTGTCGAACTCCCATATAATATTTGGTTTCGCTTCAAGCCTTCGACACCCTAGTTGTATTATGACTTATGAGATTCTTGAGAGCTTGCGATCTGTGATGGCTGCAATCCTACAAGAAACATCTTCCCGTGCCCTAGAGTGACGACATGTGCGAGTGCAACAACCATCTTCTTTGGAAGATGCTGAAGGCATCCTTGGGTAAGAAAATATAAGGAGCTCCAACTTATCCTGAAGGAATCACAGTTATTTCACTAGGTAAGTTTTCCTCCAGTGTTATAGAGAGAAAAAATGCCTTAGTCATGAAGGGCTCTCTCCTCTTTGTTCGATGGCTTCTTTAATGTTGTTTTCTTTGATAGGATTTAGAAATTTTAGTTCTCTGTGACTCTTGATTTTATGTCATTTAGTTGCCTTGGTGATGCTGCCTTCCGATTCTAGTTCTAGCTGCCATTCGATTTTATATATTTTAAGTTCTAGTGGGATTCTATTCTTTGCCATTGACGATAATGTTGTTCCCTTAATAACCACATCTACTCCCCTTGAAAGGTTGTTTGGTAACTAGGGCAATGAGGTGTGCTTTGCTGATTATACATGATTGATTGTTTTTGCTCTAAGTCCAAACATTTGTATTTTAATGTTGTTAAAGTTCAAGAGCTCAATTCAGTAGCTAATGTTGGCTCTCTCTGTCCGATTCTGGTTCATGTTACTGGTATGTTTTTTATATTACAAGGTCTGATGCCTTGTTGTTGCTGACTTGAACATACAACCACTAACTTGGTCCTTAGGTTTTGGGGATGAAAGATTAGTATCTTTGATGATTTAGTATACATATAGTCATTCGATAGAATCATTAGGTGTTAACTTAATAAGGGTTAGCTATGGCTTCTAGCTGTTTATGTGGCTTAAAATCGCTTTATTTAAAGCATAAGTTTTAACTGATTTTTCTTCTTGATTGGTCAAAAGGGTTCCTTTATCTGGCATTGCTTTTTTTTTTTTCTTTTCCTATTGGTATATAATAATGTTGGTATTCTGGATAATGCGCTTGATTCCTCTTCTCTTCTTACATTGATGAATGATGATGAATTATTTGCATCCTTAATTCTCTTCTAACATTGATGGGTTTGACAACTGTAGTTGGATGGCCGTACAATATATTTGGGGGCAGATACTATGTTTTTTTCGATCTTGGAAACCATTAGATGGATGGTCGCTGGTGGACCTAGGGAGAAATTTGCCTATGAATCGTAGTGATTCTTGGGATGTAATTTGTTTTTTTGAGTTTAAGGTTGGGGTTATTCCGAAAAATTAGTGGTTAAAGCATGAGCCAAAAATTCTCATTGTTCATATTATGGTATTTATATTCTAAAATAGTTCTTTGCTCTTAATTTTTAAGATTTGCTTTAAAGTTCAATGGTTCTAATGAGGAATGATTTCAAGATTACGATATATGAAATATTTCATAGATGATCATATGAAGAGTTTTGTAATTTGTGAACATTTTACTATGACTTTGTTATGTAACTTTGTTAAAAATTATAATATTTCAAATTATATTTTTTGAATTGGTGTAAATGTACTGCTATATTTGAATAATATAACTTTTGTTTGGTTTTGCTTTGATTTGATTTTTTTAATTGATATTTATTAGTTTTATTTAGATATTTATCTACACTGTTTGAAGTGAAAATCAATATTTTAGTTAAAACTATAACTATAACTATATAACTATATATATATATATATATATATTACAAGTAACATTAAAAAAAAACCCCTTAAATTTAAAGTTAAAACAACAAAATTCGAGCTTCATAAACAAGCCGAATTTGAGCTTTTGAAACTAGTAGAGTAATCGAGCCGAGCTCGAGCTTAAATTTTTTACAACGAGTTGAGTTCAAGCACAGGGTGAGCTAAACGAGCTAAGCTCGATAATGTCATTACTCGACTCGATTCATTACATCCATAATGATCATCCCTCCTCAGTCAATCTACATCACTTAATGTCTAAATGTATCTTATTTATATATTCATCTTATTTGCACTTTTTTACTATATAAAAGCTCTTTTTTTAATATTCCATTAGTTATCATAACTCATATATTATTACAATGGGACGCCTTCATTTACCACGACCATAATTACTATCTTATTTGCTAACCACCTAATTAGAGATAATAATATTTAATGAAAAAATGAAAAATAAGCGTTTGTAGTCCAACGGTTAGGATAATTGCCTTCCAAGCAATAGACCCGGGTTCGACTCCCGGCAGACGCATCAAATTTGCTTTATTTGAATATATTTTTAATTTCAGAACTAATTTTTATTATTTCAGTGGTGACTTCGATATATTATTATTTCTTGAAACATGAATTATCATCATATAATTGTTGGTGTTTTAATTATTATTATTAACCTTATTTAAAAAATAATAATAAATAATGTTTAAAACAATCATAACTTTTTGTCTTTTATGTTGAATTTTTATGTGGCTAATGATCGAATAAAAATCAAAGCCCAAACATTGAGATTATGCATCCTCACCCTCATATAACTTGGATAAAAATAAATATATTTGATTAACTGCAATAATTTTATCATTGAGTATAAATAGTGATAAAGTCATATTCTTTTTTCTTTAATGAAATTAAAATTTTTCATTAATCTTCAATCTAATCATCATTTTTTTAATAATTTATCTCATTTATTATTTATTTATTTATTTTTAAATTAAACATAGGATTCAAAATTTGTCTTTTTTTTTATAAATTTTGAACTTGAATTAATCAGAATAAGTCTAGATTAAATTTATCTGAATAGGGGATTATAAAATTAAAGAAAAACTCTCAATAAAAAAAAATATTGTATCTGTATATTTTAATATCTATCAATTATAAGATATTAAATAGTTTTTAATATAGATTATAAATATAAAGAACTTATATTATATTAATTTTAAACAAATTTTTATTTTTTAAGATAATCTTGATTTATAGATAAAAAATACCTCAAGGAATCTTGTTTCAAGATTACAAGATTGCTTATTTTATAATATCTCCACTGGGGCTCTAAAGTAATTTGCCTTTTTGCAGATTTTTTTCGCTGATATTCACATGGTTCCCATGCATTAAAAAAAAAGAAAAAAAAAAAAAAGAATTCATTTTTTTCTTCTTCTCTGTTCCATCTCTACTGATCAGAAGAATGCGATCACTCTTCCACCTCAAGAACGGTTTATAGATAATCAATCTGATATCTTTCTTCATCCAAGACCCACTCATATCCCATATTTCCCTCTTCAGCTCTATCAGCTCTCTCTTATCAGTGATCGAAGCCCTCAGTCTATCAGATTTTCTGAGTTTCAGTGGAGAGACCCTAAAGTTCAAAGCTTTGGGCTGGTTTTAGTTGGGTGTTGCTCAGCTTCCTTGCGAGAAGTTATTTGTAAGTTCTCTGGCTTTGCTCAGTTGCTCGGAATGTCTATTTGGATCAGATCTTGTTTGGGTTCTGTGTGTTAATGGAAAGTGGTGAGATTTTGTTATTGAGTAGTGTAGCTTATTTGTCATGACATTTCTGATTGATATTTTTGGATATGTAGAAATCAGTTTAGTTGTTGTGTGTTTTAGTACACTGCATTGGTCTCAAATCAAATCGGAATGGAAGCTTTTTATTCAAGCTGTAAAATTTATTTGTTTCTTCGAGGATTTTGAATATTCTGCGCTGAGTAATTGTTACTGTGAGTTCGAAGCTTCAGTAGTTGGAATTTAAGAAAATGGTTTGATTGATTAACAGTATTAGCCACATCATAATTATCGAATTCGAAATAAAATTTCACATGGCAATTACACAGCAGATTCTGGTTGTTTTTTTTGTGCTTTTGAGTGATCATGTTTAAGTAGTTTGTGTGGCATTAATCTTTCTGTAACTTTGCTAGATTAACAGAGGGCATTTTTGTTTCTATTTTCCGGTAGGTTTGATCTATTTTAGAGACTTTGAGAAGAGATGGTAAATTTAGGATCAAAGAAGTCCCCCTTAAGTTCAGTTATCTTAATCTTTAGAATCCCTTACTATACACAATGGGGACAAAGCCTACTTATTTCTGGCTCCGAACCAGCGCTTGGAGCAGGGAATGTAAAGCAAGGTTTAGGTTTGGTTCCAGTTCATCAAGGAGAGGAACTTATCTGGCATGGGAAGATTTCTGTGCCAATTGGATTTCAGTCTGAGTACTGCTATTATTTAGTCGATGACAATCGAAATATTTTGAGATGGGAAGCTGGGAAGAACCGGAAAGTTTCTCTGCCAGAAGGAATCAAAGAGGGAGAGGTTATGGAAATTCATGATCTTTGGCAGGTGAAGATTGACAAATTTATTTGTATTTTTTTGTAAAACTGTTTCTTTTTTATCCCAATCCTGTGTATATGCTATTAACAGCCAGCTTCAGAAGCTCTTTTCTTGAAAAGCGCCTTTAAAACTGTTATATTCGGTGGTTCTCTAAACTCGGATCCAAAATTTCCTTTTGAAACCAATCAAACAGATGACAATCAAGAAGGTATACTCTCCATGTACCCTTAAGAAGCCAACTTCACCAAAACATGTTATATGATCTTATATTATCTCTTTCTTTTCTTCTTACAGATTCTATTGTTGTTTTGTTCAAGATTAGCTGCCCAACTATAGAAGAAGGAACATCTGTAAACATCTCCATGGCGATATTGTTTGTTTAGAACTGCAAATTCTTAGTCATACGAGGACATCAGAGGTCTAATATGAAATATTACAGGTTTATGTCACTGGCAGTGTGAGTCAATTAGGGCAATGGAGGATTGAAGATGGACTGAAGCTTAACTATACAGGAGAATCTATTTGGGAATCATATTCAGTTGTAAGAAAAGTCGACTTCCCGATAAAATATCCTTCTAAGATTTATCTGATCTTAAGTTATCATTTCCTTTTTTCCCTCTCTCAATTTATGAGTTTGAATAGCATTTTCTACATAACATTTTTTTGTCCTTATACCGTCATCACTGTTATCACTCAAATATTTGTTTAGTCCTTAGCAAAAATCCCACATACAAGTATTACCAGAGTTGCAATCAGCGAGGTGCTTCCATGGAAATTGGTCCCTATAGGGAGTTAGCTCTTGACATGACATCCGGCTCAATACCTAAATATGTTGCTCTGTCTGACGGATCTTTTAGGGTAAATAAATAAGGTTTCATTTGGGACGGCTTTCTTATTGCTTCTTAAAGTAGTTTTTCAGTAAAAAATTAAAATTTTTGTACTAGAAAGTGCTTTAAGAAGCAGTATGAAAGCAGTACCAAATGAAGCCTAAGTCTGTTTCACCACTTAAGAAGTGGAGTTTGTCCTTTAATGATCAAGGGCTAATTTTTTCAGGCAATTCCCTGGAGGGGTGCTGGTATTGCTATACCAATGTTTTCTGTTAGGAGCAATGAGGACCTTGGCGTCGGGGAATTTCTCGATCTAAAACCTCTAGTTGATTGGGCAGTGGAAACAGGCTTTCATCTAGTTCAATTATTGCCTATAAATGATACTTCAGTTCATGGGATGTGGTGGGATTCGTATCCCTACAGGTAGACTACAGGCTGATTGAGCTTGAAGTAGTTAACCTTGTGTATTCCATTATTGAATTCTTTACTTTCTTTTAAAGATGACTTTTAACTACTTGGTTGGACAGTTCTCTCTCTGTTTTTGCTCTGCACCCTTTGTATCTCCGAGTTCAAGCACTTTCGGAAAAAATTCCACTAGATTTGAAGGTTTTGTTGTAATGCTTGCTTCATTTTACACAGCTTTCAGTTTTAGTATGTTTAGTCATTGCTTGTTTTCCAGCTTATTTTTTTCCATCCAGTGATTTAAATGTTTTGAATATGTTCTGCAGAAAGAGATTTTGCTGGAAAAGGAGCGGCTGGATAGAAAGGTAATGCTGATATTTTTCTTTGCTGTCTCCATTTCATATGCACACTGGAAGTTATTAATATATGCTTATTTGTGCAACCTTCCTATTATGGTGCTTTGTTATGGTAAAATGGGTGCAAAATATTGTTTAGATCAAAGTTAGAGAAGGATGGAAAGTAAGGATTGTTTAGATCCAGGTTGGGGTTATATAGGAGATGCAGTGGAGAACTTATGATCTTGGTTCATTATGATTTTGTACTCTGGAAGTCATCTATACCAAGCTAACTTTGTATAGTATGAACAAGACTTAGAATATTTTCCTAGCATGGTTTGATTAACTCCATTGTGGAGGAACACTTAGGTTAAATCATCCCGTACGATACAAAATCGTACATAATGATTAGTTTAAAAAATTTAGGTTTTTACACACCCCTAGTGTGTGTGTGTGTACGGTTACCTAATTACAATCACTATCTCTTAGACTCAAGAAAAATATAAAAAGTACATACTTCAAATATAATAATTCCTAGTCTAATTTGTCTTGAAATTTTTAACTGTCTAGAGTATGATTTTCTTAAAATATTAGTACAAAAAAATAACAAAAATAATATTTCCAATATATGTTAGGATAAATAGTAATCAATACAAAAATATTTTAGAATCATAAAAAATATACATGATATGTAAATATAGTTATGAAAACTAAGTTGCAATAATTTTCCGGAGATGCAGTGGAGAACTTATGATCTTGGTTCACTATGATTTTGTGCTGGAAATACTTGAGTTCGCAAGTAATCCAAGAGGAAATACTTGAGTTCGCAAGCAGCCCTAGCAATAATTGGTACAAACAGCGAGAATAATGCGAAAATCTGGATGAAATTAATCCAAAAACGATAGATTGCAATAATTGAATCAAAGCAAAGCAAATCCAAAGCAAGATACAATTGATCCTCAATTCCAGAGCAGGATCGTTCTCTCTCAATCTCTAGATTATGGATCTAGAGCCCAAGACGTCAAGGAAAACTCCAAGAGAACAACTCAAAGCATGCATGCCCTAACCCTAACCTCCCCTTAATTTTGTAATACATATCTTCCTAATAAAAACCAATAAAAATTTTCCTAAAATAAACCAATATTCAAATAGTTTTCCTATGCAATTTCTGCCCCCTTCCCTCTCTCTCTTTGCCGCCCTAGGGGGCCCAAAAGCTTGGGCGGCATTCAAAGGAGGCGGCTTAGCCCGCCTCTTATAGGTCTGAACCGGCCCAGGTTGAGCGGGTTTGGACAGTTCAGGAAGAACCATAACAGTTTCATTGAGTGGAACTAATAATTTCTTATGGAAAACATGATGTGTTCATTTCCCAAATAGCTAAATGAGCTTTCACATCTTTACCATCTATGAAAAATGCTATATTTTTTTAGTGCAGGATGTTGATTATGAGGCCACATTGGCTGCTAAATTAGCCATTGCAAAGAAAATATTCAATCTGGAGAAGGATGAGATACTTAATTCCAGCTCCTTCCTAAAATTCTTATCTGATAATGAGGTATATATATCATATTCTCCTATGTTGGCTGTCTCATTTCTGCCTTTAAAAGAATTTAAGTGCTGAAGCTCTTGCAATTTCATGAATTTGGATGTATAAGAGCTGCATGTGTGAACTTTTAGTAATCAAGCTTTGACTCTACTAATTTTAACAATGAAATAGGAGTGGTTGAAACCCTATGCAACATTTTGTTTTTTGCGTGACTTCTTTGGAACATCAGATCATAGCCAATGGGGTCGCTTTGCTCAATTTTCAAAAGAGAAGGTGATTGAGCTAAATAATTCCTCCTTGTATTTCTTTTATTTAGTGGTCATTTATGGATATCCAACAATATGTTATTGTGAGTTCTCAATTTATCTTTTACCAAATGGTCCTTATTTCATTTTTTTTCCCAGCTAGAGAAGCTAATCTCAAAGGACAGCTTACACTATGATGTCATCTGCTTTCAGTATTACATTCAGTACCATCTGCATTTGCAAGTAATGAAAAAATTCTTATTTTGGAAAGTTTTTTGTCAGATAGAATGAACATTCATCTTATTTCATTGATCTCTTAGCTTCATTTTTTTTTTACTTATTCAAATTTTACTTGGTAGTTATCAGATGCAGCAGCTTATGCAAGAAGGAAAAAAAGTTGTTTTGAAAGGAGATTTGCCAATAGGAGTTGATAGAAATAGTGTTGATACATGGGTTCATCCAAACCTATTTCGCATGAACACCTCTACTGGAGCACCTCCAGATTATTTTGACAAGAACGGACAAAACTGGGGATTCCCTACTTACAATTGGGAGGAAATGTCAAAAGATAACTATGCATGGTGGAGAGCTCGTCTTACGCAGGTTCACTTAACTTTTCATTTCAGTTAAAATTTGTCCTTAATTGGAGTCTCTTTTCTTTTCTGTGCTGGTTTACTAATAATTAGGCTCTTCTGGTCTTGCAGATGGCTAAGTATTTCTCAGCATATAGGATTGATCATATATTAGGTTTCTTTAGAATCTGGGAGCTTCCTGACCATGCTGCAACCGGTTTAGTTGGCAAATTCCGTCCATCCATCGCTCTAAGCCAGGTTTTTTATTTGCTTGAAGTTGTGCAATTTTTGAGGTGGAGGGTCGGAGGCAGATAATTACCTTCTTTTTACATTCTTCTTGAAATTAATATGATGTTAGGAAGAGCTGGAGAGGGAAGGTATCTGGGATTTTGATCGGTTGAGCCGTCCATATATTCGACAAAACATTCTACAGGTTTCTGGCTGCCAATTCCTTCTTTTGAGTAAAACTTTCTTTAGTTGCTCTCATTCCATGGCGTTTTGCAGGTAAAATTTGGAGCCAGATGGACAGTTATTGCTTCATGCTTCTTAAATGAATATGCAAAACAATGCTATGAGGTAGTTATCATGGTTTTGAATGTTTTTTTAATCAAAGTATGCTACTCTTTTGAAATAGCTCGCTTAAGAAACTGGCAATGACAGGGAACACAAGATATTTTGTTCTAATTCTGATGATCAAATGTTTTATGTTGTGTTTAGCAATGTAGATAATCAGAAAATGTCAAGCGTCATTTTGTGTGCATAGAATATGCCCAAGGACAGGGTTTTACCCGTTTGACAGATCTCATTTGCAATCATAAGTGTTATTTGAAGTTTCTATATAAATTCACCATGTGTGCAGTTGAATATTTCTCTCTAAGCACATTTAAAAATATTTTAATTGCCACAAGGCCTAGATTCTATAAACACTGTAAATTTGCATGAAGAAACTCCAGGTTTCTTAATTTGCAGAAAATCAAACTCCAGATTTCTCTTGGTGCGCCACCATTCAAGCTATAGGAAGTTTAAAGCTGTTACTTATGTAAATCGATATCATGGGTTCGACTTCGGCAGATTTCCTTGGCGTGATTTGCTTCCTTTATGCGTCACTATTCCCCGTTCCCTTATTAGCTTGATGTGAGGTTGCGATTTTTATCTCCCATAACTCAAGGGAAAGGTCACTGTAGTTGTTATGGAATTGTAAAAAACTTGAGATTTTGATATGCTGACCTGATAAGGATAGATGTGATTATAGATTAGAGTGCTGATGCATGTATGAAGGAAACTTTTTGGCTTATTTATATTTCAGGTTCCCTTCATTCTTGTGTGTGCTTATTAGTGTGGTGCAAGTGAGATTGTTAATATTCAGAAGAATTTATTTCATTGTACTAATATGAAGCTTAGTTTTCTCTACTTGGTGAATTTTAATCATACTTTTTCCTCTACAGTATTTGTAATGGTTTTTGTGAGTGTGCTTAATTTTAGTACATTTTGTTACATTTTATTTTTGCAATTGGATTTTAATTCCAATCAGATTGTGGATTTTGGCGGCTTTAAATTTCTAGTTGAATTTAATTGACCATTAAGCTGTTTATTGCAACAGAAGTTAGCAGATAATTATTTAATTGATGGTCTTTGGAAGTTCAAATTTTAAATTTGATTTATATGCTTTCATACATTACATCACTTGGTTGCATTAGAAATCCTAGACTCTAAGGCTTCGTTTGGGATGACTTTCTTAATGTTTCTTAAAGCAGAGAATAATACAACATCCTTAATCGAGAGTATTCTTAGGTCAAGGCCTAAGATGTAATTAATCACTGGGACTTGCGCCTATGGGAAACCGACACCCACATCTAATAAAACTCATTCGAGCTGATGTATCAGATGGGGGAAATCTTATGATTATTGTGTTGTATATATTATTATCCATCGAGGTGTGTAAGTGAAAGCCACCATCCTCCATAATTAATCGTATGTATAAGCCTATCTGTTCTCCCATTACTCTGCTCGCATAGAGTGTAAAGGCCTATAATCTTTTTGTCATATGGGATAGTACGATTGTGCCCTTTACATTCTGACCCTCATTAGTAGCATCCTTTCGAAGACCCATAACAGTATAATAGGTTATTCCAACTATGCATTAGATGGCCTGCTTATAAGTAGTTCCTGCTCCACTTCGCCCGTACGGGCTCAGAGCATGTTATGCTCAGCAGTTGGATATCTGCTCTATAAATCAGAACCACTAGCTTCTAACCGTCTTCTTTAAGCTATGTATTTATCTTCTCCACTGTGTGGTGATTGAGATCAATAGAGGACTTACTGTTACAACATTTCCTGTTTACTTTTCTAATATTCGTGTGAGGATTTCGGTAATATACTTCTTGCAGGTTTCTTACCTCTTCATATTCAACCCTGACCTTCTCTTTCCATGTTCTCTTCTATATGATCACATTTATGTTTATTTTTTTTTTCTTATTTTGGTTTTACATGTTTAGTTCAAGGACGACTGTAATACAGAGAAGAAAATTATCGAGAAGCTCGGATTGCGCACAGAGAAATCATTGTGGGCTGGTAATGAGGTTGAAGTACAGAGAGGACTCTTTGATCTTTTACAGGTAGTTTGCCATCATGGTCTTCTGTAAAGTTTAATGGTTTTTTAGTGGGCTCATTTATATAATTTCTAAGTTTTTTTGGTTGTGAAGAACATAGTTCTTATCCGAGATCCTGAAGAACAAGGAAAGTTTTATCCTCGGTTCAACCTTGAAGACACATCAAGCTTTCAAGATTTAGATGATCACAGGTATGCCTATGAAATGTTTAGGGAGGGATTATGTTTTGTTTGGTTCTCCATTAGGGTTTTTTGGTGACTTGGGCTCTAGACTCTCTTGTCTAGAGATTTGGGAGAGACGATCCTCCTCTCGAATTGAGGATCACTTGTATCTTGTTTCCGTGCTGGTTTGGCTTTGTTTTTTGTATTGCAATCTATCATTTATGCTGTTTTTCTCCCATATTTTGTGCTATTCTCACTGTTTTTCACCAATTCGTGGTAGGTTTGCTTGCGAACTCAAGTATTACCCTTAGGGTTACTTGCAAACTCAAGTATTTCCTATCACAATATTCCTAATTGAAATATTTTTGTTTCAGTAAAAATGTTCTCAAACGATTATACTACGATTATTATTTCCACCGGCAAGAAAATCTTTGGCGTCAAAACGCATTGAAGACTCTACCTGTTCTGTTGAGCTCATCAGATATGCTAGCCTGCGGTGAAGATCTTGGTCTTATACCTTCTTGTGTTCATCCTGTATGTCCATCATCCTTATGGAAATGTTTTCTTAGGCTTCGTTTGGGACAATTTTCTTACTACTTAAAATAGCTTTCTAGTACAAAAGTTTTAATTTTTGTACTAAAAAGCTGCTTCCGGGAGCAGTAAGAAAGCCATCTCAAATGAAGCCTTAGGCTTTATTTGGGACAGCTTTCTTACTGATTCTTAAAGCTGCTTTAAGAAGCTTAAGAAGTAGTCCCAAACGAAGCCTTAATCATCACAAACATAAAGAACATATTACAAGTTAATTTTACTTTGTCAGGTTATGCAAGAGCTGGGATTGATAGGCCTACGAATTCAGAGAATGCCAAGTGAACCAGGCCTGGAGTTTGGCATTCCATCACAGTACAGTTACATGACGGTATAACTGTGCTTATCTTGGTTATTTATAATGAACTAGTTTATTTTAGATAATTTTTGTTAATAATTGCAATTACCTGTTACAATCATCGCTTAGCCGCGCTTATCTTGGTTTTTTATAATGAATTAGCTTATTACAGATACTTTTTGTTAAGTATTGCAGTCGCCTGTTACAATCATCGTTTAGCAGTGCTTATCTTGGTTATTTTTAGGTTATTTTAGATCCTAAGTTAGGCTAATAAAGCTTACTGTATTGAAATTTGGGTATTGTTCTATAAGACTATTTTCATTGAATGGTAAGGTATTGTCCAACATGTATGGCTTCGTTTGGGATGACTTTCTTACTGCTTCCTGAAGCAATTTTTTAGTTCAAACATTTTAATTTTGATACTTAAAGCTGCTTTAAGAAGCAGTAAGAAAGCAGTCCCAAATGAAGCCTAAGTGAAATCTACAATAGAGGCAACATGACATTTCCATATACAAGGATCATGTTCATGATGAGATATTTCTCTTCCATTTCAGGTTTGTGCGCCGTCGTGCCATGACTGCTCGACCATGCGAGCATGGTGGGAGGAAGATGATGAGAGAAGATATCGTTTTTACCAAAATGTGATTGGCTCCAATGATGAACCCCCATCTCAATGCACACCTGAAGTAGCCAATTTCATCATCCACCAACACCTCTTAGCTCCATCAATGTGGGCGATTTTCCCTCTGCAGGTAAAGTAAAAACTTACCATCATCACCATTATCTACAGAGCTTTCAATCTATCTTTCTATAAACTTTATCAATCCTTTCTTTGACTAGGATTTACTAGCACTGAAAGAAGAGTACACAAACAGACCAGCAAAGGAGGAAACGATAAATGATCCAACAAACCCAAAGCATTATTGGAGATATCGTAAGTGGCTTAGTCGCTTGAGCGAGCAGCATCATATATATTGTTTTTCACTCTTGTTGTTAAGATCTTTTTCTTACCTTTTTTAAGGAGAATTTTTATAAAGCTGCTTACAGTTTTTTCTTCATATGAAAATGGATATCAAGATTTAGTCTTCGTTTGAGATAGCTTTTTTATTGCTTTTTAAAAACTGCTTTTAAGTATAAAAATTAAAATTTTTATATTAGAAAGCTGCTTTAAGAAGCAGTAAGAAAGGCGTCCCAAACAAAACCTTAAAACTTGTGAACTAAGATGATAATTTTTTTAGTTTGTAATTAACAACTATTAACTCTCTATCATAGATTTCAGATTTCTTCAACCCTCAGATATGCCTAACTCTCATCAAATTTTACTATTGCTATTAGAAATGGAGAAAATTTAAGTCAGAGATCCTAACTCAAATTTCATCATGATATATATTCTTGTCATTAAATTTCTTTGAGATATGACTAATTCACATTGCACTCATCTCAAAGTAAATCTTATGACCGAAACCCCTTTCAAATCAAAATTAGGCGGGATATCTTGACTCCAGAAATATTCATTATAATTTGTTATGAAAATGTACTATCACTATAGTTTCTCCTCCTTGGCATATAAACATCAAACCGTATGGTTTCTTTTTCCTTAAATCGTCGCGTCTTGTATCATTCTTGTCTTACGACTGCATACGATATTAGGTTCAATTGTATTGTACTAATCTCAAAGTCCAATAACAAAAAACTCATCCTCATTAAATACAAGTTAGAATATTAATCATTAGAATTTTATTATGAAATAGTACTATCACAATATTATTATAGTTTCTCTTTTTTGGCATTGATATCAATCCCACTATGTAGGTTGGCTATATGAATCTTTTTTTTCTTTCTTCATTGTGTCCTGTTTAAAAGTCAAATTCTCATCTAAATCTAAATTAGAAAAGTCGTTTCTAACATTTTTTAACCACGTCTTTTAGTTTTACCTCTGCCTTTCTTAACATAAACTAAAATCTGATACATCTACTCTCTTAAACGGGTCGTCGGAAGGCCGTTGTTTTATGTGACCAAATCATCTAAGACGACTCTCTTTAATCTTATCTTCCACTGGAGCTACTCCAACCTTTTTAGACCACAGAGAATTTTTTTTTGTTTTTGCTTAAGTCATCACTTCTTGTATCCCTGTTGTGTTTAGGAGTGCATGTGACCCTGGAATCATTATTAAAGGATGAGGATCTGAAGATCACCATTAAGGATCTGGTAATTAGCAGTGGAAGATCTTACCCCACTTCTGAAGCTGAAATAAAGAACAAGCAGCAGGTGGAGAATATTCAGAGTAAGATCTCTAGCATCCAATTTAATGGTGATTGACAGGTTTTAAGTGCTCTGCTCTGTTCCTTTATTGTTAGCATAATGCAGCATATTTCAATAGTTCTTAGCAGTCAAATATCTTGTTATCTTCCAATAAGTCATCTGATGTTCACATCCTGTGATGGTGGAATTTTTTTTTTCTATTAGTATTTGGAGTTTTATTTAAATCATATAACTAGCTTTTAGGATTCTATTTCCATTTAACTAAGGCTTTGTTTGTTTGAGTGTTTTTTTGCCTTCTCCGTTCTCGAAAACGGAGTTTTTTTTTTTTTTTTTTTTTGTCAAATCACGTTCCCAATAACTCATTTTTTTCATTTTTCTGCAGTTTTGAGAAAGCTTTTTATATGTGCTTCTCCGTTAGAAAACTCCATTTTCTAAACTAATGTTTTTTAAAACTGTCTTTTACAAAAGCACAAAAAAAACAAACGAAGCCTAAAAAGCTTCAAAAAGTGCTTTTTATGTCCAAATAAGTAGGATTATTAAGGATTCGTTTGGGACGGTTTTTTTACTTCTTAAATTAACTTTTTAGAACAAAAATAAAAATTTTTGTACTAGATACTTGCTTTACTAAAGTTCTTCGTTTGGGACAACTTTTTTATTGCTTTCTAATACATCTTAATTTTTTGCACTAAAAAGCAATTTTAAAAGCAATAAGAAAGCTCATTGTTGGTGTTTGCTCATATATGACTCCTTAATTAGCTTGAATTATATTTTTTTTTTTACTAATTGATCTGTCTAACAAATCAAATTCTGAAATTCAAGCATGGAATTGTTCATTAATATTTTGCACTTAGATCAGTATATGTTATTTATATTTTTATATTATTTATGTTCATGTTTATATTCGAGTAGGATAAGTTGTCAAGCTGATAAATTATTTTAAGATGAATATAATATAATTCTTTATTGATTACTCATTTTTATAATTATCTCAAAATAAATATAATAATTTTAAACCATTATAATTAAATTTTTATTAGAACATTTGATATTTATTTTTTTCAAATGCATTTATTTATATATATATAAATTTAAATATATATATATATATTTTTGACAAAATGACTAAACTAGACAAACATTAAAAAAAATAGAATTTTAATTTAATTTGAGATTAATGAGGAGAATTTCTTTCTATTTTATGAAGGACGGGATCAGATAATGGCCATCCGCCCTTCGCGGCCCGATTCAGGTAAATGTTGACCGTTGATTTTTTCCAAAGGCAGATTTACCAAATGCTGACCGTTGGCTTTATTTATATAATTTATATCATATTTATCTGAAAAATAAAACAAAATTTATATTTTTATAAATTATAATATAAATATATATAAAGATATGAGAAATAATAAAATAAGATAAAGTTTCTATTTAATTTTAATAAGTCAGGTCCAAAAATAATAACATTATTATTAATAAAAAGTCCAACTGCAAAAAAATAACTTTCGCTGCCCACCATTGGTAACCTGTGAGGTCAGATGGCAAATATATCAAATTCCCGCAAGAAAAGCAACGGTCCAATTTATTTCTATTTGTAGCTTCCCCTTCCCTCTCTTCTTAAACCCGGCACCGAAGAGAGAGATCCCCGTTCCGAATAGCTTCTTGCCGCGCCCCCTCCTCTCTCTCTCTCTCTCTCTGTGTTGGCCTTAATTTCCTTGTTCGATGATCGATCGTCCTCAATGGTTCAAAGGAAATAATTGGATTAGCAAGAGCGAGAGAGAGAGATTAGAAGAAAAATCCTTCTTTTTGATCAGAAATCGTAAAGAAAAGAAGGGAGAAATCAGAAGGCGAGGCCTTCGCATGAATGACTACCGGACCGTGGAACAGAGCTCCGACCATGGCTCTTATTGCCGCCGGATGCCACCACCTTCCAGGCGGAGGCAGCGGCAGCGGTTTCAAACGCTATCACTTTTGTTCCTTCGACCACCCTGACCTTCTCTCCTTCCCTCCCAGTTCCCTGTTCCAACGCAGCCGCTCCACTCCATGTTTACTCTCCTCTGCTTCCACCGACGACGACGTCGCAAGTGTGGTGATCATCGGCGGTCGCAGCGCCCCTGGCATCCGCGCCCTCGTCGCCGAGGCTGCCGCTACCATGACCTTTGGTGCCTGCCCTGTCCCCACGGAGACTGGCCTAGGCAGCGCCTACTTCCTCGACGACCAGGCCGGCGACTGCGTTGCCGTTGTGAAACCCGTCGTCATCGACGACGACAACGAACAGATGGCCTTCCCCAGCTCCTGCATTCGTGCCTGCGAGACCGGCGCCCGTGAGGCCGCCGCCTACCTGCTCGACCACGGCGCCTTCGCCGGAGTCCCCCCCACTGCCCTCATCCGAATCTCCCACCATTCTTTCCCTCCGGCGCAAAGCGTCGCCTCCATCCAACGCTTTGTTCCTCATGACTGTGACGCTGGCGACGTCGGCCCATCGAGGTTCTCAGTCTCCTCCGTCCATCGGATAGCCATTCTTGATATCAGGCTGCTCAATACCGACCGCCACGCCGGTAACATTTTAGTAAAAAAACATAGAATTGATAATAACCGAAGCTTTGAAGGCGGAGATCTCACCACAGAGCTCGTGCCCATCGACCACGGTCTCTGCTTGCCGGAGCTGCTCGACGACCCTTATTTCGAGTGGCTCCATTGGCCGCAGGCCGCCGTGCCATTCTCGGACGAGGTCATAGAATATGTTTCAAAGCTCGATCCTTTCAAAGATGCCGAGCTCCTCCGCACGGAACTGCCTTCGATTCGAGAACCAGCGATCAGAATCCTCATACTTTGCACTATATTCCTAAAGAAAGCGGTGGATTACGGCCTCTGCCTCTCGGAAATTGGCAGAATGATGACGCGAGAGTCCTGCAGGCTCGAGGCAGGAGAAAGTGTGCTCGAGACTCTCTGCAAGAAAACTGAGGAAACCATCGAGGCCGGAAGCCAACTTTCAGACAATGACGAAGGTGAATTTGGAGAAGGTGATGAGAGGAAGGAATATCAGTTCTCCATGGACTGCGGTGATGAGGACAAGCTACTTATTCCCCTCCTCCTGAGCAAGAAGTCTTTGGACCCTTTCCAGGAAGAAGAAGTAGAAGAAGAAGAAGAAGAAGAAGAGCGTGGAAAAGGAATGATGATGAAGAGTCTGAGCTTCTCGGATGGCGAAAGAGTGCAAAGAAGCAAGATGATATCTTTCAAGAGTAAAAGCGAAGAACAATGGAAGTTATTCTTGGAAAGATTTGAGAAGCTTTTACCTGAAGCTTTTGATCAGGAAAGGAAGAGGATGAAGACGAAGCTTAGGCTTGTCTCTTCCTGCTGAGTTAATTTAAGAGATGCAAAGAGGTAGAAGATGAGGGTATAATAGTAAATTAGGTAATGCAAGCAAGACAAAGTTGGTGCTCCCCTCATGCATGGGAGAAATAATTACATGCTTAGTAGATGTATATAGATGAATATTATATCTATATAGATCTATAATTGTGCAGGAGACCATACATATATGCACATATAATTTACATACATCAAATGATTTCTACATGATGCATACAAACATCATGTGTACACACCTTCACTATGTGATGTATGTATAGTATGTGTACAATATATGCTCCCTATACATATTCATATGCATCTTTTATATATTTAATATATATTTATACACATTTATTATACATTTATAATAAATGTAATATTTTTTTTCTAATTAGTGAGGGTGTGCTATTTTATTTAGAGAGTTTTTTCTCCTCTTTTCACCTTGAATTTTCAATGAGGTGATGTAAAAATTGATAAGTGGATTAAGTGAAGTACTTCATGGATTGTAAATCATTAATCAATAAAATTTGATGATATTATGTTTAAGATTTTTGTTGATGTGGAGGCTTATAGTTGAAGAAGCATGTGATTGGAGTATAATTTTTTTTATGAAAATAATTGTAGAATTGTTAGGAAATGAACATTTTTTTAAATAGTCAACTCATGTGCATGATAATCAAACATAAACTTTTAAATGATATTCTAATGATTTTTTAGATATTTTGTGGCCTGGTGTCTATTTTTTTTAGGCAATTCCCCCTCTGCTACATTGTGTAGAAGTGTTATCATTAGGTTCTACCCCCTTGGACATCCGACATATCCGCAAAATTTCTACACTTTTACTTATAAGTTGCGCCAACGATACCAAATTCAACTCACTCCGAGCCCAAACTAGCCCAAATCAAAAAGACCCGAAACACATTTGGAAGGTTCAATCCACAATTTGGATTACCAAACAGTTTCCAAATATGACATATTTATAATCGAATCGAGCGGCTCGATGAGACAAATCCAATGAGCCCAAGACCATCAAATTTTGATATCATTAGAACCTTCAAATGCCTGATAATGGTTCACGATCAAGGGATTCAACATTGACTGTCCATTCAAATCACTCTCAACTTACCCCTGATCTTCCTTCTATTTACTGGTCATGTTACTCTTAGAAAAAAATATAAATATCCCCTCATTTCTCTTAAGAGGGGGACCCAAGTAAGAAGCAAGAAGCAAGAATCAAGAAGAAGAAGAGAAGAGAAGGAAGAAGCTCCTCCTCGACCACCGCCGAACTTTCAACCGACAGCAGACCGACGCCGGAATTAAGCAAGGAAGCAAGAAGAGAATGAACAAACTTATCGTCAACCACCGTCGTAGTTCCACCCAAACTCCAAGTGACGTCGGAGTTCCATCCGACCTCCACGTGATGTTGGAGTTTCGTCCGTCTTCCAAGTGATGCTAGAACTTTGTCCGACAACTGACGGACACCCGTTTTCTATTTGTTCGCCAACTAAATCCAGCATTTCGATATCTGTTTGCAATTGAAATTCAAACCGAGAGTTGATTATTGTAATTTGATGTTCCTAAATTTTAGTGACAAGTTAGGCTCTTATAACTTAAGCAAATACTAGTGTAATTTTTTCAACTAGGCATGGCCCCGTGATTTTTCTCTTTCTAGAATTTTCCACATAAAAATCCTGATGTTTTATTTCTCTTCTCTTTGTGTGCTGGATATCCGTACAATGCTGAGACGAAAAATTCTAAATCTATCACCGCATATATTCTAGCTCGCAACAATTATAATATATATTTATAAAAATTTTAGTAACTTCAGAGAGCATATTTGTGCAGTCCTAAAGAGTACTTCAGAGAGCATATGAGTGCAATCCTAAAGAGTAATAAAAAGACTATAATATATTATAGTTTTATAAAAAAAGTGATTAGATATCTTGCATGCATGTGTTAGCCTAAAAGGGTGTTTGGTATCATATTTGTCTTGTCTTCACTATTAAGTAGGATTTAACGTAAATCCAGCCAAATACCTTTGCCTGCGCATCTAAATCCGGCGACTCCGTAAATTCTGGATTTACGGATTTACGGCATAAATCTCGGTAAATTCGGGTAAATCCTAATCCCATTTTTTTTTCTCGGATTTAACGAGATTTACGGGATTTGGCCGGAGAAGAGCACGAAAGGGAGAAAGTTACCTTCAAAGCCAGCGAGCTCCCGTTGTTGCATCCAATCAACATGTCATAACTTCTGATCCGACAGGAAGGTAAAGTTGTCGAAGGAGTGAAGTCGAACAGCCATGAATGAGCCAAAGAAACTACGCGTGCAATCTCTCTACACCTCTTGCGAAGCAACCGAACAGCATGCTCAAACAAGAGGACATTGTCGGCCCCACACTGCATGATCTTCCCAAGTGACCTAATTGCTTGCTCGCAACTGATGCCCGGCCCATTCGATACATACATAATACATCGTGCAGAAATTATCTGAGAATATCAGGCATTCGAACTTCCTAACTCTCTTGATCTTCCTGCAACCGAAACCCTAGCCGGTGAACCTCCAGCGAGACTCGACCTCCCTTCTTCGATCAAAACCCTAAGCCGCTCTCCTTCCAAACGCACAGCACGCTCGACCTCCTGCTCTTGCAACCAAACACCGCACGCGACCCAGCTTGACTCTGCACCGAGCCACGCGATCCAATTTACCTCCGATCGACCCCTTCCCGCACTCAAACCTGCTTCAGATCCTTCATGCTCCTAATGGCTTGACCCCTGCTCCCGATTTGCCGCTCCAGTCGCCGATCGGAACCCACGCTGTGAGTTCCCAGGCAACTCCCACTCGACCTCCCTCTCTCATGATATCATTGTAGCACGCAAGAAGATCTGATCGGCTTCATCTTCCCTGGACCACACATATACTCGATCGCAACCATAGCAGCACCGACCCAACCCGCTCGATGATCCATCTCGATCTCTGACTTGTCCTGAGGTATGTATGTATTGAAGACTTGCGTCGTTTGGAGATGACCAATTTAAAACCACTACGTCGTTGTAACATATAGATCTAGGTGGTAAGAATTCAATTTGAAGACCTTATGTCATCGTATTTTTTATCATGACTAGAAGAACTAAAAGAAAATACCTCCCAACTTGCCCTCCTAGGGAAGGGAGGGGATGTTGAAAGGCTATCAAAATTGAAACAATTTGCTATGACTTTAATATAATACTCATTAGGAATTTTGAAATATACAACTTTGAGGTAATATAAGACCAAAGCATATAAGTTTGATGCATCCTTTAGCCAAACTGGAATCAATGCCCCTATAGTCTTTGCTTGAAAACATCCATCACAGATCTCCTCATGTCTTAGCAATGTATGATTAGAGTTCGGTTCTTTGAGAAAACTCAAATCAAACTAAGAACCTCAAAAGCATTTTTAGATTCTTTCTATTGGATAAGCTTTTTATTGTAGCTAGTCTCTTTGTTGTGATGAATTTTTTATGCACAAGAGTCATCCTATTATCCGTCAAATCTACACGACATTCTTCGGGTTGTCGATAATGATTTTTGACTTAGCCATTTGATAGAGGATGCTACAATTCACCTATGAGTAGGAGCAAGGGATTCGTAGCGCACACAATTAGCCTATAGGTAGCATTAAGAGATTCAAAGTAAATGATGTAACTCACTCATAAATAAGAACATGATCTCCTAATGCCTATTTAACAAACATTCCCTACAAGCAATGTTGAATGATATAATAACTAAAAAGATACATCTTCTATGTATTACAACTAAAACCTAATTTATCTACAAGCCCCCAGATCCGTAGCCCACTTATACACGCTAACAAAAGACTATATCCTTCTGATACTTCTGATCAATACGTTAAAATAAATCTCACATGTGCTCTGACAAACATGTTAAAATTGCAAACATAAATGTTTGAGAATATTGTGCGGGGTTAAATGCTCACTAATATAACATTTTCAAACTAAGCACATCTCTCATATAAGCAAATCTCTCATGTGCTCTGATCGTCATATCTAATACCTAAATATAACATTTCGAGAATGATTCGTGAATCAAATATTTTAAGTTTCATCCTCCTCTTTGAAACAATTGTAGTTGACCTAACTTGGATTAATAGCTTATTCAGGGTGATAAATTTCAAATTAATTTCAACTCACAAAGACCAAATATTGTGTCGTGTATATCACTAGCAAATAAAGCAAGTCATTGTTGTCGATAAGATGTCTTCTATCATGTTGGGTCGACTACCTCTTCTGACTAAGTAGACCAACGATCATGACAACCCAGGACGATGGAACCATGTGATCTTGATCGGGCTCGTCTTGATTCCCCCCATCACCTATTTTAAGTTTATGGTGATAAATATCAAATTTTAAAAATGCACAATCCAATTTTAAAAATCCTAAAGTTGTTGCCACTATATTCTGGGTACTCAATGCTTATCTTATGACTAGCCTTAATAGAAAGTTCTCTCTAGTTATCAGGAGGGATAATTAACTATAGGGGCTTGCGCCTATAAGAAATCGGAACTTAGATCATAAATTCCTCACAAAATGAGGGCGAAATCTCTGCGTAGTGTCTTATCTAATACTCAATCTATCTTTTCAAAATTTACATGAAACTTAAACCTGTTACAACTCTCCCCGTCAACACCCGTCAACACAACAAAGAGCGACGCGGAGAGACCAGGTCGTGAATTTTTGGAACCCACCGATCCTAGGTTGAGAGAAGGAGATAGAGTTATAGTTCATTTCTTACATTCATTCTATTTCATTTGATTCTCCCTAAGAGCTAAGTATATATAGGATACAAAGATACCTAATGAACTACTAATGACCTAATAAGTGCTCATAACTTCTAAACTATCAATATACACAGTGACCTAATAAAATAAATATTACAAATATTCCTCCTAACAAACTTCAACCAAAATTTAGTCAAAAATAAGCTCTTGAATGATGGTGCAACAGAATATGCAGAGTTTATAGTTTCATTCTTAAAATTTTTTGAGGAATTAAACTGCTCTTACTTATGAGGCATAGCAATCTCAATTATTGGCCTATCATTTTTATCATTTAAGAGTTTTAATATTTTTTAACCCTCAAAAGATTTTTTTTTTCCTTTTTTCTTTTAATACTTGCAACTTCAAAGCAGAGATTAAGCCCAAAGAAAACTCTTTTTTTTTTTTTTAAAGAGGAAACCGTTGGAATTAAATTCAAGTTCATATGAACTCTAATTTCAGCAAACATATAGTCGATATTCTCATCAAACAATACCAAAAGTGACCAAATCCGAGCCTAAAGAAGCCCAAATCAAATACTTGAAGCATAATTGAAAAATTCAAACATTAATTAAATGACGAATGTTGATTTCTAACCACTAACCCACGACCAACTTCCCTCACATAACTCCTCTCACAATGATAAAACTCCCAATCAGCAGAACATCCAACCCGAGATCCCAGCCCACTTAATTTCATTTTGCCGTTGGACATGACCATCTGACACGATCCCTTATTCCTTCATTCCTATTTGGTATATATATATATATATATATATATATATATATATATATATATATATATATATATATATATATATATAGAGAGAGAGAGAGAGAGAGAGAGAGAGAGAGAGGTGGGAGGGAGAATTTAAAAAAAAAAAGGAAAGGGATTTTAAATAGGTACCGTTCACTTGAAGACCTGCGCCGTTGTATCTTACATTCGAGCAGGATTGTTCAATTTGAAGCCCGTTGTATCTTAAATTTGGGCGGGATGATTTTTAATTCGAAGACCTCGCACCGTCGTATCTTTGATCCGGGCGAGATGAACAAAGGCAAGTGCCCCTCAACTTCCTTGTGCAGGGAGGGGATGACGGATGCTGCTAGAATTTTGATTGAACGGACTTTCAAGGAACCAGACCTAAAAGTATAACTAAATAAAATCCCATAAAATTTAAAAGATAAACAAGAGACCTATAATGAACATAAGAGCTCGCTTATGAGCAAATAACTTGTACTGTGCATAGTAGATGGCTAGCAGGTTAATAACAGGGGACTTATGAAGAATGGATGGTTTGCCCATAGGCAATAACAGAATCACACTGGATAAAATGTTTCTAACGTTTTAAAACGATCCAATGGAGCAGACTGACCCAAAGTGCAAGGCCAAATTGATTTCTGTGAGATGGAAGAACTAATGCACTCGTGGAGCAAAGCAGATCAGAAAATAGCATAATCATATCCCTGATCGAAAGATTTTATAAGCCAACTTCGGGAAAATTTCTTTTGGATAGTCATGATATAAAGTCTTTTCAAATGAAGTGGCTAAGAAACTAAGGCTTCGTTTGAGACGGCTTTATTCTTATTTCTTAAAGCAGTTTTTTAATACAAAAAGTACAAAAACTGCTTTAAAAAGCAGCAAAAAAGCTGTCTCAAACGAAGCCTAAGTGTGATTAGTAAATCAAGAGCCTGCATTGTTTTCAGCTTCCATTGCCAAGAATATCTTCATGGAAAAGAAGATGTAGGCATAGCGGACATGATCAACGCTGCAAAAATAGCAAATGCTCATTGTGTTATTCAAAGTCTACCCAATGGCTACTCAACTAAGGAGAGGAAAGTTTCCATCTTTCTAGAGAGCAGAAATAGCGCATTGCAATAGTTAGAGCCATTTTACATAATCCCAAGATTTTACTTCTAGATGAAGCAACTACTGCGTTGGCTACGAAACAGAACGACTTTTTGTACAAAATGCATTGGAGAAAGTAAAGCTGGACAAGGCAACAATTGTGATATAGCACATAGGATATCCAAAATTAATAATGCCCAAACAATTGTAGTGTTAAATAATGGAAAAGTTACTGAAAGTGGCACACATGAAGAGCTGCTGGTTAAAAAAAAAAAAACAAGGAGAATTCACGATGCTAGTTCATGCACAACTATTAGACAATGAAAATAACAGAAGCCTAAATAATTACAAAAAAGAAAAAGAATTATTGGAAATAAAATTACATCTTTTTCTAAAATAAAATTTGTCGATAATGTACATCACCGGATTCACAACATTTGTACAAGCGGACAGAAGGCAATACTTCTATAATAATCCCAATCCATTGTTGAAAATACAACCCACATGTGCTCAAATCATCACATTTGATTCCTAAATGCAACGGTTTGAGAATGTTGAGCGGGTCAAAATTCCAAATCTCATCCTCCTTCTTGAAAAGGACTGTAGTTGATATAACTTGAATAATAAGATGCCGCCTAAATTTTTACAAAATATAAACACTTTTTAATGACAATCATGTCACTCCATGGGCATGCAAATTGACACACTTAACGAGCCGTGATCACTTAAAGCCTTGGCCGCTCTAGCCAACCCACCACCTTGACACCCTCTCCCTATGAGTGCTACACCACAACTTCGAACTACGTCGAATTTTGCCAAATTTCTCCCTTTTAGTGTCATACATTAACCCAAATATGAACTTCCGAAGGCCATGTGACTTTATAGGCAAGCAATTACTAAGTCTTTGAGGTCGTTGGAATGCTCCCAAAGAAACAAACATTTCAACACCAAGATTACAACCCATCATTATTGTTTTCTTGCGATCCAAAACTTGATATTTATGGCTTCTCAAAAATAGTTTAGTCAAACTAATAGTCAATATTTTTTATTCAATCCCCTAACACCCTTAGACGCATGCCATCGATAGTTTCAAAACGGCACTTTCCATCATCGATATGAGACTACACTAGTGGCAACTGGCAACTCGTCACCCAAGCTAGTCTAGGCTCACCCAAGCTAGTCTAGGCCCTAGAAGGCATATCTTGCTAACGTTAGGGCTTAACTGTCCGATAAATTTCCAAATTATAGAAAAGAGTAATTTGGACCATATGATGTAGGCCTCGATTTGGTAAATTCTAATAATAAGAGTCAAAAAGCTCCTTCACAAATTTATAAATAGGTTCAGTACGCACACATTCTTGGCAAGATTTCAACAAAGATAAAAAAATTTTTGAATATAAGGAATTTCAAAGTTCTGATCGACAAGTCAAGTATCAAAGAATCTGTCTCTGATTTATTCCTCGGCTAGCCTTCCTTGTCAACTTCCAGATAATCGAATCTCCTCCTTCTAGAAGAATGATATTGACCTAGTTATACCAACCTCCCCTCCTTTCAAGAGAGTGTCTCAATTATTAATAATTATTTGAATGTTTGATGCCACCTGATGTCTATCATTGCCCAACGCTCATTATCACTAGATGCCACCCAACGACCTTTGACACCCACAATTAACCTTGAATACTTTGGATTATATCTTCTACCACAACGAGATATCCTCCTAACAATCTACATCTCACTACATTATACTCATTCATCCCTTCCCTTCAGGAAAAGAGCGGCCCTTTATAATTTTAGAAGATGACTAGTGGAACTATTTCAATTAGGTTAGGTCGTGTGACTCTTCCATTTCCCAAGTTTTCATATAAAAATTTGTGCATTCTATGTGTTGCACTTAATTCATCTGATTGTGTTTGAATCCTTCACTCAAAACTAAGCAAATAGTCCTCACTTCATCGTCATGAATATTTCAGCATACAATAAAGCTGACAAAAAAGATGCATTAAAAGATTATACAAGTCTTGAAAATTAGATATATGTATACTAAATAGATTTCACGACTCACAAGCAATCACATAAAGGATATATTATCTTAGAAATGACATGGCATGGACTACATATTAATAGCAATGAAAAGTTAAAATTTAGTTATGGCATCAACTTTGGCAAATTCATGATGAGTATAAAATTAAAAAATAAAAATAAAAAATAAAAACATAGATATCCTAAGGCTTGGAAAAAAAACACAAACGACTAGCAAAAAATAAAAAAGAAAAACTTAGCATGAATTACAAATAGTTAAAGAGGTGCTTGAAGAAATAAAAAGGTTTGGCACAGAATTAATTCTGCACGTGAAATAAAGAGGTACTTGAAAGAAATTTGTCAAACCATTGATAGGATTTTTTTTTTTTTATGATTCTGACTATACAATAGGTCAATCATCAATATTTCATACAATTTTCCCCAAATATTAGATTTTTAGCATTTCCCTCAGAAATCTCTAATATAGATAAATAAGTGAAAAATAGAGTGAAATTTCTCCAAACAATTTGCCATGTACATTTAAGAGGATAAATTTTAGGACATGATATTCTAATTCAAATTTGATTAAGAAGAATTTTATAAACAATAGATTTGCTTTGAGATAAGTGCGATAAATGACAAATCAACGAACCCTTATATGGCACTAATATCCAATGACCCAAAAAAACTCATCCTAAACAGATTTGATGAGGATTTCTTAACCCAAATTTTTTTCCCAGTTAAAATATTTGCTGCTTTAATAATTTTCAAAATACATTTCGGGAATCAAAGAATTCATCATTCTTAGTAGATCATATAGGTGCAATAAGTCAAGCCACAGTTTGAAAACGAAACAATCTTAATTAACACCCACCTTCCTCTTTCTTAACTTGCCCTCTGTTCTTTGACAAGCTTAGTTTCTCCTTACACCCTCAAAAGCTTCATTAATAAAAAACTATTTATACTTCAAAAACAATTCTAATAAGGTAAGAAAAAAATCCGGTGGTTTAGATGTCCCATTAAAACAAGCTAATCTAAAGAAATTGAAACCTACCCCATTGAAAGGAGAGATGGATATCAAAATCCCATCTTCTTAACACTAGAAGAGAAGTTGAGCCACAAGGGACAGTGAGTATAGAACGAAATAGAATAGACTTGAGAGCTAGAATTCGACGGCGACCAATGAACAACTTCTGAGATTCTGAGGATGGAAGGATCAGCTAAGTAAATACATTGAGCTTACGTTGATCTTCTGCTGCTTCTGATGGGCATCCAGGACCTCCTCTTGCATCTGTGGCGATAGCTCGAATCCGAGCGGTTCGGTACGCAAAACCAGAAACCCTAGACAAACCCTAGGCTAAAGGGAGACCAAGCTACAGAGAGGCGAGAGATCAAATGTAAACTTCAGTGGATATTTGATCGTCCCTACTTCAACTTGAATTAACATATGAAATAAAAAATTTTATTTATATTTTAATTCAGCTTTAAATTTATTTACTTTAAAAAAATATTTACTTTTTTATTTTTTTTTTATTTTTTTAAAATTATGGATGACACTAACATAGGATTTGTTTTGAGACGGATTTTTTACTGTTTCTTAAATCAGTTTTTTTTTATACTATGAAGCTGCTTTAAGAAACAATAACAAAGTCGTACCAAAATAAACCTTCATTTGGAACAGTTTTTTTCTGCTTCTAAAAACAGTTTTTTAGTAAAGCAGTAAGAAATTCATCTCAAACGAAGCCTTAACCTTCATTTGGAATGTCTTTCTTATTTCTTCTTAAAAGTAGTTTCCTAGTGCAAAAATTAAAAATTATTATACTAAGAAGCTGCTTTAAGAAGCATAAAGAAAAGTCATCCCAAATGAAAACTTAATCTATCTCTTAAAAGTAAGCTATTAAGACTCTCATAACATATCAAGTTTTATATTTAAAAAAATGAAGCATGTCATATACTTTAACTAAATCAAATCAAAAGAAATACAAAGTTTTTACTAAAACTTTTCTTTAAAATTTAAATTTATTCACATGACCCAAAAGTCTTTATACAACCTCCTCTTGTGCCTCTATGAACATCAAAAAGAATCATCACCCCTTCTTATCTATTGCCATACGGGTTCCTTCCCCTTTTCAGTAGTATAACCACTGTTAATAAGCAAGAGGTCAATGATTTACACAAATAATGTATAAGAAATAATAATAACATTGTTCAGAATTAATTTTTCTATCTATTTAATAAAAATAAATTTTGTTGCGTCCAAGAGTATTCGCGACGGTAGAAAAATATAAAGTTTAACGTCTTAGCATTGTACGAAAATTCAACACGCAATCAGATAAGAGGAGTGTGTAGCATTTATGAGAAACATTAATATTTTTACGTTGAAAACCCTTGAAAATGGGGAAAAACCATGGGGCCTAGCCCAGTATAAATGAATCCACTAGTATTGCAGTTGATTACAAATGAGGCCCTTCCTTAGGAGAAGGCCACAGCTTGATGTACATTTTATAGAGTACATTAAATGATGTGAATACAAAGAATCACTATTGACGTGTTCATTTGGTCGGGAGGATTATAGTCTGGTGACAGAGGTCAGAAATACTGTAGTTGACGGGTGACGTAAGTCAAGAGGATCGTAATCGGCTGGCGACGGAGGTTGGAAGGACTGTAGTCGGTGGGTGACGTAAGTCGGAAAGACCGTTGTCGGCTAGCAACGGAGGTCGGAATGACTATTGTTTGATGACGAAGGTGAGAAGGACTGCGTCAAATAGAAGTCCAACAATGGAAAGAAATTCATCTTCGGATGGATGTACAACGAAAGTCCGACAACCGGTAGAAGTCCGGCGTTTGGTAGGAACTTGGTGACAAGTGAAGGTCCGTCATCGGATAGAAGTCCGACATTTGTTGGCGGCCGAGGAGAACTCCAGCATCACTTGGGCAGAGTTTCAGCGTCAGGGGAGAACTCTGTCGTTACTTGGGAGAAATTTCAGCATCCCGTGGAAGTCGGGCAGAATTCTGACGTCCCGTAGAAGTTGGGCAGACTTTCATTGTCCCGTGGATGTCGGGCAGAATTCCGACGTCATTTGGAGTTCGGGCGGAACTTCGGTGGTGGTCGAGGAGGAGTCTCTTCCCTCCTATTCTTCTCTTTTCCTCTTCTTTTCTTCTTCTTCTTGCTTCTTGCTTGGGTCCCATTTCAAGAGAAATGAGAAGTCTATTTATATATTTTATGTAGTGATATGGCCCGTAAATATATGAGAGATCAGGGGCAAATATGGAGTGGTTAGAATGAACGGCCGATATTGAATCCTTCGATCATGGACCGTTTATCAGGTACTTGAAGGTCTTAATGACTTTGGAATTCAACAATCTTGGGCTCGTTGGATTCGTCTCGTCGAGCCGCTCGATTCGACCATAAGCTCGTCAAGTTCGGAGACCGTTTGGCAACTCAATTTGTGGTACGGACTTTCCAATAGTGCTTCATATTTGGTATGAATTTTATTAATGGATTTTACTCGTTTACAATTTTAGCATATTTATGACTAAAAATTGAGATTTTTTTTTTTTGCAACCTAATAGATCCTATAGAGGTAAGGTGAGAGAAATTAAAAAAAAAATCAATTAAATTAAGAAAAATATCATATATTTATTTTTTTATTCAGCATGAGGGTTACTTTAGATAGGAAAAGATCCTATCAAATCATTCCACTAGGATATTCATTAATTAATGGCAGGTTTTTTTCCTTTTTAATTAAATGACATTTTAGGATGAAATGATCACTCTCTACTCTAATATTTAATATTGTAATTTTAAAATATAAAATTGAAATCATTAAAGCTTAATAATATTATTCAAATTATTAATTTATTGTTAAGTAAATGAGTAAAACAAAGTTTATAGATTCATAATTAATATAAATAGTTTGGCAATCCATTTAATTATTTAAATTTTTATTCGATGAAAAAAAATTGAGATAATTTTGACATTAATTAAATGTATTAAAAAAATAAGAATAAATGGCCCAATACAATAGCTATAATTTTTAATAAAATTGAGGCCGGGTATTATAGATTTGCTCACAATTTATCACATTTGTTCTTATCTATCTGCATTTCGACGTACTCCTCAATCTACCTCTAAGTTTGTAATATCAGTTCTAACACCTACCATAATAAAGTTCAAATTTACAATTAGTACGATTAAGATGGAAGCTTTATCCCGATTGGCACCAAAAGCTTCACATGTTTATCTCATTCTACTTATTTCATCCTCTCGTGCTAATTATAAAGTTGTGCATAAATCATTTTCACCTCATGCACCAATATAACTATCTTCTAATCCTTAATAGATGAGTTTCTTTCTGTTTAGATGAATAAAACAAGACAAATAGATTATTAGAAATCTCTTCCTTATTAGTTTATAAGCATGTGATTTTTTTTTTTTTTTGATTAATAATTAGATATAATTTCTACCTTTACAATTAATATAATATTAGAAAAAAGAAGAAAACCCAAAATATATAGAAAGATTTAAATACTATTAAAAAAATTATTATAAAATAAAATATTATTTTCTTATTCTTTCATTTTTCTTCTCTTTTTCTATAATATTTCTTTTATCTCATACACTACAGGAAAATTGGTCATTACCGGCGGACAAAATCCGCCGGTAAACATGAAATTCCATCGGTAAACACCAGTTCCCGGAGAATTTCAAGCGAAAAGTTGTCCGACGGTTTCGCGCGTCGGAAAAAAATGCGCGGACTTACCGGCAGGAAAAATGCAACCAATACAATGTTTTCATGGAAGGAATTCCGGCATTTATCCGCCGGATTATATATTCTCTATCTCATAATCATTAAACGGTTCACATTCCCTCTTATTATTAATTATAATATCAAATATATTTTACAATACATAATATAAAATTTATTTTACCTTAAGTTTAGTTCACAATTGACATAAATGTAATTGCATGAGATTTTTTTCCTTGACAAAGATAAATTTATAAATTATATAATTATCCAAAAATTATAATTTTACTTAGAATGCCAAGCATTCGATCATCTTTCTATATGTCATTTTATTATTAACTCAACAAAAAAGTACTCCCCAACAACCTTTTACTCCACCAAGCTATTATTTTATTAGTATGGTGCACGTAATTAAAGATTAAAAACCCCTCCTTTCTACTTGTTTTTCACTCACCCCAATTAATTGCTAGCTTCTCTATATATATGAGCACATGCTCCCACTTATTTGTGTATTATATTACTGATTTTGTAACATTCACATGGAGTTGGCTTTATATTTTAGATTTCTTGTAGAACATTAGAACTCATTATTAGGGGTGTCAATATTTGACACGACCCGAAAACTCGACTCGAATCCGACCCAAAAATTTCGGGTTAGGGTCAACTCGAACCCGAAACGGGTCGGGTTCGGGTTCAACATTTCGACCCGTTTCAAAAATCGGATCGGATTCGGGTTAACCCTTTGACCCGAAATGGACCCGAAAGTGACCCGATTTTGACCAGAAAACCCGATTTTGACCCACCAACCCGAGATTGACCCGATTTTGACCCGAAAAGAGGAGATTGACTCGAAAATTATCAAATTTTCGATTGAAAACGGGTCATTCGGGTCGGGTTGACCTGGACCCGAAGCGGGTCGGGTTCGGGTCCAGGAAACCGACCCGCTTTTAAAAACGGGTCGGGTTCGGGTTGACCCGAATAGTGCCGGGTCAGTTTCGGGTTCGACCCGAAGCCGACCCGTGACCCGAAATTGACACCCCTACTCATTATATTATTATTATTATTATTATTGTTATTTTATAAGATAAGATTATTATAAGTATACAAAATAATATATTCAGACAAAAATGGTATTTCCTTATGCTCATATAGGTTTCATTTTGGACAACTTTCATACTGCTTTTAAAAACGGTTTTCTAGTACAAAAATTTCAAATTTAAGAAACTTTTGTACTAAAAATTTGTTTTAAAATGCAAGAAGAAGAAAGTTGTCCCAAACGAAGCATGAATATGTTAGAACACATGATTGAAATATGTGCGTAATTTGAATTCTTGATGATGGGGGATACATCAACAATGCGCATCATATCATATCGTCGCAAAAACTAGACGACATCAGCAATGAAGTTGATAAAAACATAAGAGAATGACAACATATTATCGGTGTTATAGATGACCATTGATAGGTTACCTCAATGTGACTTCAACATAATGGATTAACATAAGACTAGGTTGCCAATCATTGTTGCTTGGTTTCTTGTGGTAGCCTATATATATTATGCATCTTCTCTAAGTTATGCTTGTTTGACATCCAATCCATAGAAGACAGAGATTTTAGAGGCCAATGTAGTTCTTTTATCTATCCTCAACATTTATCATTTGTCCATATTAATAAAACTATATAGCACCTTTATGGAAGAATAATTCTCATTTATTTATTTATTCTTATTTATGTTCTTCTATTTATTATATTTTATTTATTTAGAAATCAAATATATAGGTTCAATGAAAATATTTTGCAACATACATGATCAACATTTGTTGCTTTTTGATCTCAGATCTACAAAAAATTAATACATATGAACATTTATCAGTACTAATAATAAATATCATAATTTATTATTATACAATTTTTAAATATTTTATGTATTTCAGATAACATATTACTCTACAATAGTTTTAGTAAAATGTTAGAACAAGAAGAAAATATATGATATAACTCATGCAATACATGTAAATCAAAAGTTATTATTACTAAATGCATCTTACAATATTTTAAATATTTAAAAGAAAAAGCCAAATATAATTTGAGGTAAAATATTCATATTATACTATCCAATTTTAATTAAATAATAGAATTCTCATTAATATATTTGATCATGAATTATATAATAATCTTATCAATTTGTATTTTAAAAATAATACTTAAATTGTAATATTTATGTTTTTCAATAATAAAGTTGAACAAATTATTAGCATGCATGCCAGTTATAGAGTTAGAGAAAATCAAGATAACTAAATAATTTTATCTAAATCAAAATTTATTTATACATAATTTTCTCCATTGATTTTTTTTTTCAAACATTAAAAGATAGAATATTATAATAAAATCATCACAAACTCTTTTGATAATTAGTAGATGACAATCTCATTAAAGGCTCAAGACAAAATCTAAAAAAGATTCTGATGAAGTTTGGCCTTCTAAAAAAATTTGGAGGAAATTTAAAAACATATAAATGCTACATGGTCATCATATAATATATTTATATAATAATGCTCAAAAAGAATTTTTATTTTCGATTAATATGATTATTATTTCAAATACTTTTATTAATAATTATTCATTAATAACCATTTTATAATGCTTATTTTTATTTTTTAACTTTTATTTTATGTGCACTTAGTTCATGCACAATTATACTAGTTTATATTTAGATATGTCAATTTACGATCCTTTTATTTTATAGGAGATGGAATCAATATTTTATTTTTTAATATGTTGTTTGCAATAACAATTAGATCATGTTATGGAGATGTACAATTCCAAGTTTAAATTACATAATAATCACTCAATCGTGTAAAGAACTATAAATCAGCTGAACATGCTCTAAATTTTATAAGCGTGTTTTTGAAGCCAAAAAAAAATGACATCTATTTTGATAAAAAAAAAAATATCCTTTATTCTTCATTCTAAAATTTATTTTAAACAAAATGTTTTTGAAAAATAAGATTATAAGGTATTATTAATTAAATAATATTTTATAAAATTATATAAATCGTCATGTTGCATCTTGGAATATTCGCGGTGGTAAAAAAATATAGAATTTAGCATTCTAATTTTGTACGAATATCCAACACATAAACAAATAAGATAAATTGGTGCAACATTCATAAGATACACCAAAACTTCTACGTGAAAACCCTAGAAAAGTGGGAAAAATTATGGGGCATTGCTTAGTTTGAATGAATCCACTAGTGCTTGTAGTTGATTGTAAATGATATCCTTCTTTAGGGGGAAAGTGTTGGCTCAATATAGCAAATTTATATCATATAAAGCATATTACATAGTTGGAGAATGCCACAATAGTTGTTCTCAATAAAATGTTCTTATGTTTGCTTGGTTAGAATGTCCATAATCGGATGATGATGGTCAGAAGGACCGTAGTCGGCAGGTAACAAAAGTTTTGAAGGATCATAATCGGGGGCGACGGTGGTCGGAGGGATAGTAGTTGGCATGTGATGAAGGTAGAAAGATCGTAGTCAAGCGACTGTGGTCGGAATGATCGAAGTTAAGCAATGGTAGTCAGAATGATTGTAGTTGGGGGGACGTTGGTGGTTGAAAGAATCAAAGCCGAGCGAAGACGGTCCGAAAGACCGTTGTTAGGCAATGGTGGTCGAAAGGATCGTAATCAGACGATGGTGGTCAGAAGGATCGTAGTCAGGCGACAATGGTCAGAAGGATCATCAATGGTTGATAGATGGAGGTCCAACAACAATGGTTGTGGGGAAGATTCAACAACAGTGGCCTGCTGGTGCGGATTTTTCGATAGTGGTTCTAGGGTGAAGCTTCAGAATTCTTTATGCCCAATAGCCTTTTTCTCTTCTTTCTTCCCACTATCATGTGAAGAATTATGATCTATTTATAAATTTTAGTGAGTGACATGACTAATACATATGGAGAAGATCAAAGACATGTTGAAACTGTTATATCAAATAGTTGGTATTAGCTCCCTTGATCATGAAATATTTATCAAGCATTTAAGTGCCTTAGAGATATTAGAATTGAGTGATATAGGGCTTGTTGGATTCGTCTCATCCAGCCGCTCGATTCGACTATATGCATGCCATATTTGGATATTATTTGATATTCCAATTAATACTTTGAAGCTTTGAAGTAGGTTTAAGTCTTTTGATTTGGGACAATTTTAGGATTGGATTGGATTTAATTTGGTGTTGTTGGGTTCATTTCCTTAAGATGTTCACTTGGATTGTAAGTTTGCTGAAATCAGAGTTCAGATGATTCTGAATTTAATTTTTGAAGCTTAGAATCATATATTGCATTGAGATTTGTGCCCAATCAAGGGGAATTTTTGGTGAGATATCACATCACAAATGAAACATAAGGTTTGTTTTGGACATCTTTTTAGATGCTTTATTTTTTAGACAACAAATGAAAATTTATTTGATCATAATTTTCTAAATGATTTTAAATTTTTTTATAATATAAAGTTATTTTTTACAACCTGAGTGATTAAGGCTTTGTTTGGGACAACTTTCTTAAAACAGTTTTTTTAGTAAAAAAAATTATAGTTCAATAAATATCTGTATTAAAAAATTGCTTGTGCCTAAAAACTCCAGTTTAGACATCTTTCTTATTGCTCTATAAAATAACTTTTTAGTAAAAAAATTACTTATTCAGTAAGTTTTTGTACTAAAAAATAGTTTTAAAAAAGTATTAAAAAAACAATCCCAAATAAAACCTAACTTACATTCCCAATAACAACTTAACAATAAAATTTAAAAATATTACATAAATCCAAAACAACATAATCTCTTAATAAATACATGCTTCTTTATACCAAACCAATTTAGCTAAAAAGCTAATGATTATCACGTGCAAATAATGAATATAGCATGTATGTACATTATAAGTGTTGCAGGCTAGAATATATGCGGCGAAAGAGTTAAAATACTACATCTTAGCGTTGCACGAATATCCAGCTCACACACAGAGAACACATGATTTTTTACGTGGAAAACCCTTAAAATGGGAAAAACAACGGGGCCTAGCCCAGTTGAAAAGATTTCACTAGAACTTGAGTTGGTTATAATGAGCTGACTCGCCTCTTAAGGCGATCAGATTACAAGTAACAATTGTATAATAGAAGTGTAAAACCCTTCAAAAAGCTGATTTTTTTTAGTGCAGTTCGTCTGTACGAACTGGATTTAGTACTGGACGAACTGAAGAAATTTGTGAAGAAATCTGCCATTTTCGTCTGTACGAACCTGGAGCAGTCGGGACGATCCGTCTGTACGAAATCTGTCCAGAGAGCAAGTCGCCCGGGACGAATTTGGATTTCGTCTGTACGAAATTTGTCCAGAGAACCCATCGTACCAGGACGAAATTTGGATCGTCCAGGACGATCAGTGTTAATAAATATAGGATTTTTAGATATTTTGGATTCATTTTGGAGAGAGAGAGAAGAGAGCAAGAGAAGGAAGAGAAGAGGAAGCTTGGTTTTGGAGCCCGTGGAGCGCTTTTCGTCCGACGACGCTGTTAGAAGATTTGTTTGTCTCGCTGTAAGGACTCCGAACCCTATTTCTGTTTTCGAAGATTTTGTATTTTGATCGAGTTGTGCACTGTTTTTGTGTTTTTGTAGTCGAACTTTTGACCTGATTTTGTATTGACACGACTTTCACCGCACAACTTTTAGTATGTTATAGATATGAATATTGTACACGATTTTGACTATTTTCTACAATGATTTTATCGGTCGGAATTGATTCTACGCGATTTTAATTGAATAGAAAATTATCAGGACTTGATTTGATTTGGATTCTATAGATTGATAGTCTTGTATTGATACCGTGGTTATTTTGTTGTAATTTGGAGAAATTCAGAATTTGTTTTTTTTGCAGGATTTTTGTGTAAATTCGATAGACTACTGTTACTCTGCCCGATTTTTGTATGATTCCTGATTTGACTGAAATTGATAGATTGAATCGATATGCCTATGATTATTGATATGATTGCTCTAATATTGATTATTGATTGCTTATTGATACTGAAACACGTATAACCTGGTTGAACATTGGTTGGAGATGATACCTGTACAGGATGGTGGGCCGACGGGCTTTCCTTTAAATCATAGATCATGGATCATGGATATAACGATGGGAGTCATAAAGGAGATTATATGCCGACGGGCGGCCGACGGGCAATAGAGTGACGACTCTTTTCATAGAACCAATGTATTGATATCTATAACAGCAATATGAATTCTACAACAGCAACATGACCATTGATTATACATTGTTCAGTATTATAGTATTGATTGCATGTTTAATGTATTGATTTACGGATTTTACGGATTTGATCGGGTTTACCGTATCGTATGATTTCACTGATTTCATCGATTGACTACTGAACATTGATACTACTGAGCATTGATATGGACATTGATAGGTATAGATACTGTATTGATAGCATGAACATGGACATCGTACTACTGCCTACTGTTTCTGTACCGTATTGACTGTCGTATAGATTCATTGTTCCGTATTGCTTTTCTCGACTGATTTCATTGATTTGACCGTATTGATTTGATTGACGGATATTGATTGATTGAATTGAAATGATTGATTTGCCTGCCGCTGCATTGACTGGTTTTATTGACTATTGATTTTCGGATTGCATCGACTACTGATTTGATTTCCACTGCATAGACTCATTGACCATTGACTGATTCAGATTGATAGATTGACATGCATATTGATAGCATCGCCGTGCTTTGATTTCAGTTATAGGTTTTAGGTGACCTGCTGGGCTTTGTAAAGCTCATTATATGTGGTTAACAATTTCAGGTCCGAGCAAGGCAACTAGAATGGAGTTCGATCAGAATGTCAGACGAATCCTTTCACTATGGATGCCTGGGGCGTTACAATTGGTATCAGAGCAAGTGTAGTGAAAGGATTTGATTGATAGTTTGATAGAATGGATTGTTTCAAGTGTATCGTTTTGCATACATATTGAATGACATGTGATTGACTGAATTGTGTGATTTGTATGGATTCCGACGAGTTTTGATTTTGATTTTGATTCGATTTGATTTTGATTTGAGTTTTGATTGGACGGATTTGCTTTGTATCGATTTTGCATTCGATCCCTTAAGAGAAATGTCGAGGACGACATTTTTTTTTAGGTGGGTAGATTGTAAAACCCTTCAAAAAGCTGATTTTTTTTAGTGCAGTTCGTCTGTACGAACTGGATTTAGTACTGGACGAACTGAAGAAATTTGTGAAGAAATCTGCCATTTTCGTCTGTACGAACCTGGAGCAGTCGGGACGATCCGTCTGTACGAAAACTGTCCAGAGAGCAAGTCGCCCGGGACGAATTTGGATTTCGTCTGTACGAAATTTGTCCAGAGAACCCATCGTACCAGGACGAAATTTGGATCGTCCAGGACGATCAGTGTTAATAAATATCGGATTTTAGATATTTTGGATTCATTTTGGAGAGAGAGAAGAGGCAAGAGAAGGAAGAGAAGAGGAAGCTTGGTTTTGGAGCCCGTGGAGCGCTTTTCGTCCGACGACGCTGTTAGAAGATTTGTTTGTCTCGCTGTAAGGACTCCGAACCCTATTTCTGTTTTCGAAGATTTTGTATTTTGATCGAGTTGTGCACTGTTTTGTGTTTTTGTAGTCGAACTTTTGACCTGATTTTGTATTGACACGACTTTCACCGCACAACTTTTAGTATGTTATAGATATGAATATTGTACACGATTTGACTATTTTCTACAATGATTTTATCGGTCGGAATTGATTCTACGCGATTTTTTTAATTGAATAGAAAATTATCAGGACTTGATTTGATTTGGATTCTATAGATTGATAGTCTTGTATTGATGCCGTGGTTATTCTGTTGTAATTTGGAGAAATTCAGAATTTGTCTTTTTGCAGGATTTTTGTGTAAATTCGATAGACTACTGTTACTCTGCCCCGATTTTTGTATGATTCCTGATTTGACTGAAATTGATAGATTGAATCGATATGCCTATGATTATTGATATGATTGCTCTAATATTGATTATTGATTGCTTATTGATACTGAAACACGTATAACCTGGTTGAACATTGGTTGGAGATGATACCTGTACAGGATGGGGGGCCGACGGGCTTTCCTTTAAATCATAGATCATGGATCATGGATATAACGATGGGAGTCATAAGGAGATTATATGCCGACGGGCGGCCGACGGGCAATAGAGTGACGACTCTTTTCATAGAACCAATGTATTGATATCTACAACAGCAATATGAATTCTACAACAGCAACATGACCATTGATTATACATTGTTCAGTATTATAGTATTGATTGCATGTTTAATGTATTGATTTACGGATTTTACGGATTTGATCGGGTTTACCGTATCGTATGATTTCACTGATTTCATCGATTGACTACTGAACATTGATACTACTGAGCATTGATATGGACATTGATAGGTATAGATACTGTATTGATAGCATGAACATGGACATCGTACTACTGCCTACTGTTTCTGTACCGTATTGACTGTCGTATAGATTCATTGTTCCGTATTGCTTTTCTCGACTGATTTCATTGATTTGACCGTATCGATTTGATTGACGGATATTGATTGATTGAATTGAAATGATTGATTTGCCTGCCGCTGCATTGACTGGTTTTATTGACTATTAATTTTCGGATTGCATCGACTACTGATTTGATTTCCACTGCATAGACTCATTGACCATTGACTGATTCAGATTGATAGATTGACATGCATATTGATAGCATCGCCGTGCTTTGATTTCAGTTATAGGTTTTAGGTGACCTGCTGGGCTTTGTAAAGCTCATTATATGTGGTTAACAATTTCAGGTCCGAGCAAGGCAACTGGAATGGAGTTCGATCAGAATGTCAGACGAATCCTTTCACTATGGATGCCTGGGGCGTTACAAGAAGTCCGGGTATCGGGTAATGGTCTGACAGGACTTCGGGCCTTAGATGATGATCTGACAGAACTCCGGGCCTTAGATGATGATCAGGCAGAACTCCGGTCCTTAGATGATGGTATGGCAGAACTCCAGACCTTAGATGAATGTTTGGCTGAACTCTATGCCTTAGGTGAAGGGCTAGCAAAGGTGAGAGTCCTTAACAGTGGCATGGCAAAGATGAGAGCATCAGATGAAGGTCTGGCGAAGCGTAGGGCGTCTGGCGAAAGCGAGGGCCTCAGGTGGTGGTCCGGCGAAGGCGAGGGCCTCAAGTGGTGGTCTGGCAGAGCACAGGGCGTCAATTGGTGGTCCGATAGAGCAACAGCGTCAGACGATGGTCCGGTGGAGCATAGAGCGTCAGGTGATGGTTCAGCGGATCAACGACGTTAGACGGTGGTTCGGTGGAGCACAGGGCGTCAGGTGGTGGTCCGGAGGAGCAACATTGTTAGGAGGTGGTCCGGTGGAGCACATGGCGTCAGGTGGTGGTCCGGTGGTGGTCCGCCGAAACTCCGGCAGTGGTCGAGGTGACTAGGAAGCAAGAGCGATCTCCGATCTCTCTCTTTTTTCCTTAGGCTTCGGGGGGTCCTTTTTCAAGAGGAGAGGTGGCTCTATTTATAGATTTTGGGAATGACATGGCCCATAAATAGGTGGAGGATCAAGGGTAAGTTGGTAGTGGTTGGATGGACGGTCGATCTTGAATCCCTTGATTATGAATCGTTTGATGGACATTTGAGTGTCGTAGCGATGTCGGAATTCAGTGATCTTGGGTTCGTTGGATTCATCTCGTCGAGGCGCTCGATTCGACTATAAGTTTGTTATGTTTGGAAGTCGTTTGGTAATCCAAATTGTGGTTTGAACCTTCCAAATGCTCTCCGGGTCCTTGATTTAGACCCATTTGGGATTGGATTGGGTCGAATTTGGTGTCGTTGGATTCGTATTTCCGAGACGCTCAGTTCGACTGTAAGTTTGCTGAAATCGGAGTTCAGATACTCCTGATTTTAATTTTGGAAGTTTCCAACTTGATTTTGCTTTGAGATTCGTGCCCGATCAAGATAATTTTTGGATGATGTATCAATAAGAATACACAATTATGTCACAAATATACAATTTATGTTCTTAAATTTTTATAGTACAATACAACATAAGTTTTCATATTTTATGAATTAAGTTATACAATGAGCACACAAGTAACATATATATAATGATCTACAACTATATATTTGACAGGAGTATGTCTAATCAGGGGCAAAATCAGTCTTAATTTTCATATTTTTAATAAAAATGTAGAGTTTTTTTTTTCTATATAAGTATCCTTACTACCAAAATTTATTCCGGGCGCGCTGCCCCTCAACACATATTTGTTCATATCCTTGATCGTTGTGCGCTTCGCAGATATGTCGGAGGTCTAAATGGACAACGCATAATTTTGGATTCTTTTTACTATTTCTCTTTGCATTTGGTTCATCGTTTAATTATGTTAGGACAATTACCTAAATATTATAGTATTTTAAACTTTTAGGTGAGGAGAAGGGGCAATCACATACGATATCTAATAAATAATGATCCGTGTAGTAAACAGGTATAGTCAATTAAACGGGCCAGTCCTAAATCGGCTCTCACTCTACCTGCAAACCCGTATGCACCTGTACCTTTCGTCGCAAATAACATTAGTCGGGTCGGGTCGGACCCACAATGTCAGCAGATCTACACTCAGCTAAAATTACGCATCAACTCGGCTCCTATTTTTTCAAAAAAAAAAAATAAAAAAAACTGTTAAAAAAGTTTAAAAATCACAGTTTTCCTCTCAAAGGAATCAGAATTATAAATAATAATAAATAAATAAATAAGGGAGCTGTAGTACCACTGGTCTGCAGTTTAACTCTCCCTTTCGTTCACCCTCCGGACCTCAGCTATCCCCAAATCTGTCTCTCTCCCTGGCTTTCCTCCAAAGCGAAACCCTAACCCTAACACTGAACTTCATCTACTTCATTGTCTTCTTTTTGTTCTATTCTTGCGACAATGGGAGCAACAGATGTGTTTGGAAATGGTGACTGAAAGGATCGTCGGAAATGGGGAAAGCCGAGTTGGAGCAGGCTCTCGACGAGGTTCCTGCCTCGCCGGAGCCGCCGTTGGAAAATGCTGCTAGGAGATGCCCTCCCTGCAGGTCGGTCGGGAGGATTGTTAGCTTAAGATGTGTGTCGGCGCTGCTCTTTGGGGTCGCCGTATTGCTCTCGGGTGTATTCTGGTTGCCGCCATTCTTCCGGCGCGGATTCGGCAGCGGGACGACAGATCTTGATAAGCAGTACGGAGGTGAGGCTGTTTGGCGTCTTGGAGTTCTTCGTATTTGGCCTTACCTTGGTGCTTGGGATGGGAAGGGTTACGGCGGTCACATTTTGTGCATTCGTGGATCTTGATGTTGGATGTCATCTAATTTTAATCTTTTGCCTTTTAAGTGTACTTCGCTCGCTCTTCAACATTTTTTTTGCAGTTCATTTTTGCTGATTCTGAAAATTTTCCAGTTTTCCGAGGATTTGATACAGTAATAGTGCGTATGCATGAAATTTCCCAATCTTCATGTGAGCTTAGGCCCTTCCTTTTAGCTGGGTAGATTGCAGACATGTGAGCTGATTCGGAATTGTTAATTTTCATGTTCCCAGTGCTGAGTGTTCGGGTTCAGTTTCAAAGTATTGCCAATTATATCCATTTTATGATATATTTGGCCGACTTTACTGTTCGGGATGGTCAAAGCCTACTTCACGGATGGATCTGAATTTGTAATAGTTTCTATTCCGCATATTATATTTCATTTTAACTTGTAACGTGTTCGTGAACTTTTATCCTTAGTTTATATATTTTTTCTATTTGGTGAGGGAGATGGCCCTTCCTGAAAAGGCTATATCTCAGTGTTTGAGCATCCATTCAGAAGAGTGATGCTTCTTACAACATCTTTTGGCTCACACCCGACACTATCTTAAGCCCGACATTGTTTGCATGGCAATCAAAACATATTCCTGATATCATGGTGAATAGCGTGTTCTGATTAATGCCAGGATTGAGCAAACCTTGGGTTTTGATGGAAATATAGTTATTTTGTGTTTGTTTCCTCTGTGGCCTTTTTTTCCCCACAACCTTTTTACCCATTTTAACTCATTCGGATCGGGGTAATCATGTCTTCATGAAGGGTTATTCATTCCTATTCCCAACCACCAGGTTTGGAGGGGATTAGGACTTTGAAGAGAGAGAATGGGAGAGGGGGAGCTGTTACTGCATCATGAATTACAACATAGATCGGGTAAGAGTTGGGGAGTTGCCAATGGCTGAGGTAGCATTCGTAGCCCCTGAGAGAACTTCAACTGTAATTATGTTGGAAAAAATGGTTAGTTAATGTGTAGAAGTTTAGACATGTATGAAGGCATTTGATAATTTAACTGGACAAATAAAATTATTTTAGTTGTTTTTGTCGTTGGACAGCATGAAAGTACCCTTCAGAACTTGAATACGATTCATCTTTACCCATTCAACTTTTTCTTAAATGATTATGATGATTTCCTATTGTAGCATAAATCTACTGTATATTTATTTTAACCATTGGATGTGAATTTGAGAGCCATATTTGCTGTTTGCTTAAGTTATTGGCATCTGGTACTTTAAGGATTTGAATATGAAATTTATTTTTAACTTTTAATAGATTACTCGGGAAAAATTCTTTTACTCTATGAGTATTTTCTATTGTCTTTAATGGCACGACTTGGTTCATATGCAGCTGATGTAGTGGCGAGTTTCAAATTACAGAAGCCCGTTGCTCTGCTAAATGCAAATGTTGCCAAGCTTCAATATGATATATTTGCTGAGATTGGTGTTCCAAATACCACTGTAACTCTCTATTACATTCTTACTGAATTTTCATGTCTTGTATTGTTTTGTTTCCTAATTTTTTTTAACGTTTCAGGTAGCTGTTATCAATATGGAGCCTTTAGGCATAAACTCAACCAATATAGTGTTTGGCATGTGGCCTTATCCAAAGAATTCAAATATATCAACTGGGTTAAGCATCCTTAAGTCTTCATTTGTGTCCTTGGTTCTAAGACAGTCTGATCTTCACTTAACAACATCCTTGTTTGGAAGCTCATATTTTTTCCAGATTTTGAAATTTCCTGGAGGGATTACTGTAGTGCCACCACAAAATGCTTTTCTTCTGCAGAAAGAGCATATGATTTTTAATTTTTCATTAAATTTCCCGATATATCAAGTGGAAGACAAAATTGATGAGTTGAAGGACCAGATGAAGTTGGGTTTACATCTCACATCTTACGAGGTTTGTCTGCTCTGTCTTATCTGCTCTTGCATACTGATATTCTATTTCCCATGCTTTTATTATTCATAACTTGCAAAATTTAAGTTCGCTGGGCAAAGTGCCAGAATATTCCTTTTTTTGTTCTCATATTACATTTATCAAGTATGCTTGTTTTGAGTTCGTATACAGTACCTAGCATTAGCGAGACATCTGGTTTTGCCACTAGATAGCAAGTATTACGTATTATGATTCATTATAGAACTAGCAATCTACGTTTTCCAACATCTAATATCCCGAAAGTATGTCTATTCATGGAAGCAGTGCATTCATGATCTATGTTCAAGCATCAAAATTTTCATTATCCATGTTCGTGTTCATTTTCATTTGCAAGTCATTTACGATTATTTTACTTTTAAATGCAGATTCTTTTTGTGAGATTGACAAATATAAATGGTTCTACAGTGGCACCACCTATAGTTATTGAGACATCCATTGTGTTTGCAGTTGGCAATAATCTACCTTCAGTGCCAAGGTTGAAGCAATTGGCTCAAAATATCAGGAATTCTTCTGCAGGAAATCTTGGCCTAAATCACACTATATTTGGCAGAGTGAAGCAGATTCGTCTATCCTCGTTCCTTCAACATTCTCTAAATAGTGGTGCTGCTTCGCCCTTGCCACATAGTCCAGCTCCCCAACCTAGTGTAGATCGCCATGACCATCATCATTCTCATAACCGTCACCATGGACACCACTCTGATGTGCATGTCACACCTACACCTCCACCTGCACCTGCCCCCAAACCCCTATACACTCAAGTTGCTCCACCTCCATCTGGTTGTCGTTTTAGATTTCCAAGGACCCCGAAAAGAGAACATCAAATTGTTCCTGTTATGGCACCTGCAAGCCCACGTCCACACCATTCATCTGCTTCACCGTCCATTGAAGTTGCACCTGCACCACCACCATATTTGCCTCCAAAATCGCAAAAGTCATCTGTCATTTTTGCTAGTTCAAGACCTCCAAGCGAAGCTGCGAGGGACATCAAACCTCAGAATATTGCGCCATCGATTCCACCTTTACCATCTTCATGTAAGTATTTTCTTTTAGATTTATTAAACAAGTATTTGCTTAAGGATTATTGTGAAAAACTATAATGCAAGGAAAAAAAAAAGTATGTCAGGGTTCATTTTACAACACTGTATTTTGTGAATTAAAATTAACAATTGCATACCTGAATTTTCCTAGCATTTTAAAATGAATTATGAAATGATGTCTCGAGAAAAACTTATGGTCATATATTTAAAAACTGTCTGATTAGCTTTGGACCAACAAAGTTTTTTATTGCAAGAAAATGCAATAAGATAACACTGATAGGTTAGGCAATTATAGATCTCAAAGCACTCAAAAGTTTGATGACTACTATTTTCTGCTAACTTATAATCAAAATTTCCATCTTATCATGACTATTCCATTGACATCAAAATTGTCCAAATGTAAATACAATCTAATTACTATAATAACTCCATTAATGAAAAAATCACTATTGAATCAATTACATAAAATTTAAATTTTAACCTTAATCACATTCTAATGATTACCCAAAACACAAGTCTAGAAATTCTCCTTTAGATAAGACATTACTAATAACTTGAAAATCATAAAGCAATTTATGTAAGTTTGCTAGAAACAAATTCAATAGGTGAGATCTACTTAGTAAAATATAAGCAATAAGGAATAGGGCATAAAATTGATTAATGAAAGTAGAAGTGTTGAATCACATGGCAAGGAGGAGGTCCACAACTTTGACAGGTCAGCAATCTGTGGGTTGCAGTTGGAGATTTTCTCTTCTGACACCAAGATCCGTGGGATTGATTCCAAGATTCATGGGATATAATTGTTAGAATCAAATTAATTAGATTGAATATTTTTCTTTTTCCGTTTATTCTCCTAGAGTGTATATATATATATATATATATATATATATATATATGTAATGATTCCAAGAAATAAAATTTGAATTCAATTTCCTCTAAATAATTTCTTCATGGTATCAGAGCTTAAGGAAAATCCTAAGCCTTCTTTCAGCGTTGGCGACAAACCTTCCTCTCTTTCTTCCAACATTTAATCGGCGGTAACTCTCTATCATCTTACCGATAGCCTCACTTCAAACACTAGTAGCCATTGCCCAAAATGCATCTTATATTTCAACCGAGGAAACCCAACTATTGCCATGTATAGCGAGATCTCATCCTCCTATCCAAATAGTACCGGTTTAAACACCATAAATTCTGGATCTCCAGACAACTCTTCTTTTCTTTCTCCTCTTATTATCATAAACTACATATTTAATGGGCAAAATTTTTTCAATTGTCTCAATCGGTGAGAATGTTTATTTTCAGAAGAGGGAAAGAGGACTATCTCACTTATGAAGCCCCTATACCACCGCAAACTGATCCTCTCTATAGAAAATGGAAAGCAAGGATTCATCAGATCATGTGTTGGCTCATCAACTACATGAATGTAGAAATCGGTGAGAACTTTCTTCTTTATGAGAGGACCCAAGAAATATGGGAGGCCATTAAGGAGACCTACTCCAATTGCGACAACACTTTTGAGCTATTCGTAGTTGAGACCATTCTTCACGACTACCGACAAGAGGACCTGACGGTAACTCAATATTTTAATACTAATATGTTATTGACAACAATTAGATATGTTTGAATAATATCAATGGAAATGCCTGGAAGTTCATGCACTTCACCGAAAGATTGCTGAAACAAAAAGAATATTCAAATTCTTGATGGGTTTGGACAATAACTTGGATGGCGCGTTAGAGGATGGATCATGGGAACCAAACCTCTTCCAAATCTCGGGGAGGCCTTTTCTGAAGTTTGAAGGGAAGAGAGTAGAAGCAAGGTCATGTTGGGAGGCCTACAAGGATCTCCAAAAGGTTGAAGAAGGAGATGCTCTTACTATCCACGACAATCAAAACCCCTTACATGTTAAAAATCAACATCAAAAGAAGGGAGGAAGACCATGGTGTGATCATTGTGCCAAATTAGGACATACAAAGGAGACATGTTGGAAGATTCATGGAAAATCAGTTGATTGGAAGACATAAATCAATACAAGAATGGGCTATGTCAACACCATGCAAGATCAATCCATCAAAGCTAAAGCCATCGCTATCACTAAGGAGCATTTAGAGATGCTGAAGTTGTTGCTTAACAACATCACAAACCAATAGTCTCTAGAACCTGCTACCAGCCTACACGCTCACTCAATTATAAAACAATCAAAACTTTAGGATATTGACTCAGGATTGTCATGTGTGGAATCTGATTGCGTTGATCAATCTGGTTATTATGTTATCTTAGACATCAAAGTTTGTCGTGTACAATGGGCAGTGCCGGAGGGGGTAACCCCTACTTGGGTTCGGGTGCTCTGTACCTGAAAAATTTTCCCCTGCGTATAATGCCAGGTACTGCATACCTGAGCCCCCCCCCCCCCCCCCCCTCCCGCGTTGTATTACAGAACGCCCCAATACTAAGCGACAGAGAGCAGAGCACCACAGTGGTATAGATATGTCGTTGTGGCGGTTAAAGACAAATGCTTGAGCGCCATAGCTCCCCAAACTAGCGTCGTAGCAATGTGAGAAGGGCTAGATGGTGTTCTTTCTTGTTTTTCTGAAGGGTTGCATTCCTTGGTGTTATTTTACCTGTTTTCTTTTGTATTTTGAGTGTGTAGACATTGAAAAATGTGCATGTGAGAAGAGAAGCAGGAAGAGAGTGAGAGAGAAGAGAGATATGTACTTATTTCTCTCAATTTTTATAATGGATTTTTTGGTGTGGTGTGACTCCATGGGTTTTTTTTCCTATTTTTTATTTTTTCACTTTAAATCCTTGTGTACTTTACTTTTTCGCTGCTTTTACTTTCTTGCTTGTTTCGTCATGGTAGATTTTACTCTTCATCATCCTTCCACAACAAGGACCATCAGATCACATGACATGAGACATTACACTCATTCATGGCTATAAACTTTATCATTCAAATGAAGTAGTTATGGTTGCTGATGGCTCAACATCCTAAGTTTTGAGAATTGGTTATGCTTTTGTCACAGAAGCTATCACACTTATATCAGCGCTTTATGTGCCCAATCTTGAGTGCAATCTAATTTCCTTTAATAAATTGACTCGTGATAGTAATTGCTTAACAATTTTCTCCAATAATGTATGTATTTTTAAGGAACTGGATTTAGAGAATAAGATTGGTAATGCTGAGATGCGTTTTGAGTTATGTTACATCAAGGCACTCAAATCTATAATTGTTGCTAGAATCATCCTATTGTATGTCAGTTTGTTGAGAGTCATTCTAGAGTCAGCAAGATAGGGAGATTATCACGTGGCATTATAGGTTAGGTCATCCAAATTTCATGATATTGAAAAGCTTTTTCTTCATTTATTTATTAATAAAAATTCAAGTTTGTTCAAATGTGAAACTTGCGAATTGGCTAAACATATCAGATCATCTTAACCAATTATTCCTTATCAACATTCTAAACTCTTTGCCTTTATCCATAGTGATATTTGGGGTCCCTCAATGGTTAAATATATAAGTGGTGCAAGGTGGTTTGTGATATTTGTTGATGATCATGTTAGACTTACTTGGGCTTATTTAATGAACTAAAAAATCTGAAGTTGAAAGGATATTCAAATCATTTCAATTGATGATTCAAAATCAATTTGATTCAAAAATTCAAATCTTAAAGTCAAACAATGCGAGGGAGTACTTTCATTCTATCATGAGATAATACCTATCAAGCCAAGGTTTAACCCAAGTGAGTTCAGGTGTGTATACGCCTCAACAAAATGGGTAGTTGAGAGAAAAAATAGACAACTCCTAAAATTTGCTAGATCTATTATGCTATTCACAAAAGTATCAAAATATCTATGGGGGGAAGCCATTCTTGCTGTTGCATACCTTATAAATAAGTTACCTACTCGGGTACTAAAATTTGAAACACCTAGATAAACTCTACTCAAAGCTCTATCCTCATGCTCGATTCATGTCATCAAATCTTCCACTTAAAGTTTTTGGGTGCTCTGCCTTTATTCATATCTGACCCAAGATAAAAAAAATTGCGTCTTTATTGGATATTCCCCAATAAAAAGAGGTTATAAATGCTTTTGCCCATACTTATACGAAGGTATTTGAAACCATGGATGTCATCTTTTTTTGAAAACAACCCATACCAGTAATTCTGAAATTCAGGGGGGAGAGAAGGAGAATTTCAAACTTGGGAGTGGAATTCCTTATTATCTATGATGCACCGACACTTCTCCTCAAAGAGGCGTGCAGTGTCCGACACGACACTCGTCCGACACGTGTCGGACACGCCGAAAACGTGTTCGATTAAAAAAATATTAAAAACAAATTAGACACGCGTGTCCAATTTCTTTTTAATATTTTTTCGACACGCGTATCTTAAATATTTTATATTTTTTTTTAAAATATAATTTCTTATATTTGGCGAGATATAAACTAAATTTCTTATTTCATATCCACAACACCAAATCAACGTATGCATTTAATACCCATTCATCGAATATTCTCATTTTCATTTCTCTTTGGCAGTGAAGATATTTTCATCTCCTCTCTTTTTGCACAATTACAAATCTTTATCTTGTTGAACCAGAGTTGAAAGTAGTGATATTCAATGATGATGATATTGAAGGCCAAAAACAAACCTCTAAAGCTAATCCTAGTTGTTGAATAGACCTGTCAATTTCGGGTCACGGGTCGGGTTCGGGTCGAACCCGAAACTGACCCGGTACTATTCGGGTTCGGGTTGACCCGACCCGTTTTTAAAAACGGGTCAATTTTTTAGACCCTAACCCGACCCGCTTCGGGTTCGGGTCAACCCGACCCGACCCGCGACAGGTTGGCACGAACACTGAGCTGCAGCTGGCGGCAACGGATGCCGGCCAAAACAGCCGGCGAAAGCAGCCGACGTCATTCCAGGCGGGCGGGGAAATGTTTACCGGGGCTTTCTTGGAATGCCCTGAATGTCCTCACTTAGACACTTACATTTTAAATTTTTTTTTTTTTTATATTCCAGAAAGAAATCTTCCATGTGGGCCCCACATCTGTCTTGCGCCAGCGACAGGCACATGGGAGGGGGTAGTGAAGGACCGAAGGTGCAGGGATTTATTGTGCAAATTATGCGTTTAGGCCCCTTTTGCCTTTTCATATTTACAAACAAACCTACTTTCTTTACATATTTACCCCTCAGCGGTTTGTGTACTTTTTTTTTTCAATTAAAAAAAGGAAAAGATGAGGGGTTTTATGTAAATGAGTAAATGACACTTTGTATGAAGTCATGCTGTCGCCTGGAAGCATTGGAAATCGCGGGAGCAGACTGCAGATGCGAACCGCTGCGGGACGTGAGCTCCACGCGAACCGCTGAGGGGTTTTTAAATTAACAAATATTATTTTATTTTGTGTGACACTCCACGCGAACCGCTGTGGGACGTTAGCTCGAGACGAATACGAGTGCAGAGCGAGCCAGCGACGCCGTCCTCGGGACTCAACTCACGCGCGGGAATCTAATTTTTTAAAATTAAACGGGTTTTCGGGTTGACCCGGCAACCCGTCGGGTCAACCCGAACCCGACCCGTTTTTGCAAACGGGTCAGTTTTCCGGACCCGAACCCGACCCGCTTCGGGTTCGGGTCAACCCAAACCCGAAAATTCCGGGTCGGTTTCGGGTCGGGTCCAATATTGACAGGTCTATTGTTGAAGCTTGAATGCCTGATGTTGTAGTAAGTGATTATTTGATTATATTTTTGTGGTTGTACTAGATATTTTGTACTAAATATTTTATATTATAAACAAGACAAGTTATCATGTCATTCATTTATTATTGTTTGTCATTTTTAATATGATATATATATATATATATATATATATATATATATATATATATATATATATATATATATATATATATATATATATTGCCGTGTCTGCGCCATACCCGTGTCCTATATTTTCAAAAAAAGCTGTGTCGTGTCGTGTCCGTGTTACCGTGTCCGTGCATCATAGCTTATTATACAACCAAACTAAGTCCAGTCAAAACCTACAAATATCACAAGAAATCTAAATCACGAGTATTTTTCAAGGTATATCTCATATGTCTTAATCTCCACCTTTAGACCTATTACCTTCACCCATAAGTCTTAATCAATCCCTACAAAGAGCAGCAATTAAGGAACAACAATATGTGTATACTCAAGGAAAAGGAAGAAAAATCAGCATATGCAGAGCAACGAGACACATCTTGCACCTATCAAATTTCCTTCAATGGATCCAACAACTGTAGAGATTCATATATATGATAAAAATAAGGAGGTTCAAAATGAGATAGAGTTATCAAATGGTCAGAAAGAATCATACACCAAGCATCCAATCAAAAACTCTCTCCTATGGTAGATTATAAGATACTTATCAAGTTTTCCTTTCCAAGTTGGATGATGTGCAGATTCCGACCAATATTTAGGAAGCTTTGAATCACTCAGGATGGAGACAGGCTGTTAAAGAAGAAATTATGGCCTTGGAGAAAAATCAAACATGGGTTTTTATGAATCTCCAACCGGGAAAGAAAGTTGTGACATGTAAATGGGTGTTCACCGTAAAGTATAAGGAGGATGGTTGTGTTGAGAGTTTGAAAGCTAGACTGGTTGCAAAAGGATTAACTTAGTCTTATGGAATAGACTATCAGGAAACTTTTGCTTCTGTTGCGAAGCTCAACACCATTAGTATTCTTCTTTCCTTAGTAACAAATTTAGATTGGCCTTTGCATTAACTAGATATCAAGAATGAATTCTTGAATGGGAACTTGAAAGAAGAAGTATACATGGAGATTCTAATAGGGATTCAAAAATCTTATGGAAGAAACAAAGTGTGTAAATTGATGAACTCCTTGTAAGGATTAAAGGAGTCTCCCAAAGCATGGTTTGAAAGCTTCTTAAAGAATGTAGAAGATCATGATTTTAGACAATGCTAGACAGATCATACCTTGTTTGTGAAGTAGCAGAAAGAAACAAGGTAGCAATACTGATGTATATGTGGATGCCATCATCTTTACTAGAAATGATATAGAGGAAATAATGGAGATCGAACAGGCTCTGTCCAAGGAGTTTGAAGTTAAAAATCTAGGATCACATAGATACTTCCTTGGCATGGAGGTAGCTCGATCAAGAAAAGGTATATTTGTTTCCCATTGCTACCTTAGATCCAATGAAGGAGATTGGCCTGTTGGGATGCAGACCAGCCAGTACACCTATGGATCCTAAGAAGAAACTTGAGATGGAAAAGGAGGGGGTTCCAGTAGATAAAGGAAGATATCAACATCTAGTAGGAAAGCTTATATATCTCTCTCACACCCGTCCAAATATTTGGTTTGTTGTGAGCATGGTGAGATATGAATAATCCTATGAATGAGCACATGGAGGCAGCATATAAAGTCTTGAGATATCTTAAGAACCTGGAAATGGCTATTATTTAAGAAAAATTAAGATATGAAATTGATTCTTTATTCTAATGCATATTTGGCAGTAAGCCAGGTTGACAGTCGATCAACCACAAGATTTTGTTCATTTGTGTGGGGAACTAAGTGACATGGAGTAGCAAGAAACAATTTGTTGTTTTCAGAAACAATGTGGAATCTAAATTGAGAGCATTAACAATTATTATTTGTGAATGTATTTGGATTAGACAAGTATTGATTGAACTTTGAATAAAAATTGAAGGCACGATAAAGTTGAAATATGACAATCAAGCCATAATCAATATGGTAAAGGATATAGTACATCACGACATAACAAAACATGTTACCATTGATAGACACTTTATATATGAGAAAATAGAGAACTTAGAAATTGAAGTAGTATGTATCCCAACTCATAAACGATTTGCTGATATTCTAACAAAGGCACTATAAGTCTCTCTACTTGATAAGTTTTTTTGCAAGTTAGGATTGTACAACCTGTACAACCCAACTTGAGGGGGATTGTTGAATCACACGACGAGGATGCCCACGTCTTTGATAGGTTAGCAATTCGTGGGATGCAGTTGGAGATTTCCTCTTCTCACGCCAAGATCCGTGGGATTGATTCCAAGAGTTGTGAGATATAATTATTAGAATCAATTAGATTAAATGATTTTCCTTTTTTGTTTATTATAATCAATTAGATTAAACATCTTTCTTTTTCTGTTTATTCTCCTAGAGAGTATATATATGTAATGATTCCAAGAAATAAAATTTGAATTCAATTTCCCCTAAACAATTTCTTCAAGAAGAAATAATAATAAATATTATATCATTAATAGTTATATATATATATATATATACACACAATATTATCAAATATGAAATCGATTCAATTAATTTCATATGCAAATGGATGGTCATTGTGTTTAAATGCTAAAACATCCATTTACATGCAAACTATATCTGTACATTCATAAATATCTCATTAGTAGGTATTATTATATTATTATATTTATATTTATCCATCATTGATATACCAAAATTGTCACGACCCGACCCGACGGGGACGGATCCCGCCCGAGCCGGATCGCGACGAGAGACCTTTCTTAACCAGGATCTGGCTTTGGATTAGGTTACTGAACTGATCTTTCAAATTCTTAACTCAACAGAAGCACACAGAACAACAGAGCTACTAAAACATCAAATGCAGCGGAACAAAACATCTATCTTTTCATTTCCTCAAAATAATCATCTACAGAACAGTACATGGCTTTCAACAGAAAGAAAGACAGAACAGAAAAGCCATGACTGTACAAAAATCAAAAGTACAAAAGTACCTAATCTGATCAGACTCTGAAACCTAGTCCTGAACTTCCTTGCCCTTCCCAGAACCTGAAAACCACCAGAAAGCAAGGGTGAGCTCAACAGCTCAGCAAAGCAACAAACCACCAATCTAAATTCTCAGAAAACAGAACCAAATTCATCGGACAGAAATCAGATCAGAAATCGGAACAGAATTGGGAATCAAAACTTACGGACAGGTATCAAATCACATCAGAGTCGTACAGATCGTATCAGAACAGAACAAATCAACAGAGTCAGAATCAGAAATCAGAATCGTACGGATCATATCATATCATAATCACAATTTCGTACAGAACAGAACAGATAAAGAAAATAGTACAGATACATATAGCTAAATGCCCTGACACTGACGGAATCTCTATGGATTCCGGCCCCTTATGCCTCCCTTCCCAGACACTGACTGAATCTCATAGGATCCAGGCCCCTTATGTCTCCCTTTGTGCTCACGGCACCAAAACAGATGTGCTTATAGCACCAAAACAGAATTCATCGGATCCGGAACAGAACAGACATCAGATTTGATCTCATTGCAGATTTCCCGTTTCACTAACTGAATCTCATAGGATTCAGGCCCCTTATAACTCCCTTTTTATAGCTTATACACATAGCATTTCAATTCAGAAGAAATACGGACAATTCAGAAAATTACCCAAAAAAAAATCGGGCAGCACAACGGCAGTATACGGAATTTACACAAAAATTCCTGCAAAGAAAATTTACCGAATTCGCACAGAATACAGATATCAACATTTCAGAACATTTATTCTACTGCACAGATAAATTCCAATTTCACAGAAAAATCTGGTCGACTAAAAACACAGTCGAATCAAAAATACCCGGACGAAAATCTTCAGAAAATAACCAAAATGTGCACACTCGGCACGTCAACAATATACAGAAAGTTACGCGGTAAAAACTGAGCCAATCAACAGATACGGACAAAAATCATTAACGAAAACGAAATCCGGACAGAATATACCGCCAAACACGACGGTTCTGAAAATTGAGAAAGGCGGAATGTGCCTTACCTCGAGCACAGCAATTTCCTCAACAGCCACTTCGGGCGAAAACGGCTCCGCGTCGTCCGAAAATCAACTTTTCCACTTTTTCCTTCGTTTTTCTCTCTCCTCAACTTTTTCTCTCTCTTCAAAATATCTCATTTCTATATATATCCAGACTGATCGTCCCGGACGAACGAGCTTCGTACCGGACGATCCATGAAGAGAGGAATTCCGTCCAGACGAAAAATGACATATCGTCCCTGGCGAAGGGTTCACGGGAGAATTTTCGTCCAGACGATCCAATTTTCGTCCCGACGAATCATACAGCCAAACATGATTTTCTCTGCACAACCTGTACCGATCGTCCCGGACGATCCGACTTCGTCCGGACGAACCTGGAGCAAAAACTGATATTACAAAAATACCCTGAATCGGGCAAGTTTTTACCAATTCATACTAAGAAAATCTAAAAGAGTCGAAATTTTGAGGACCAATCGGCCCTATTGGCCTGCCCAAAAAACATTCTACTAATAATACATGTATCATGCAAAAATCCTATGTTATATAAGTTATGTTATAATAAACGTTCCATGTTAAAAACTATATAATTATTATGATTAGACCTTATTATATATTAATATATATCATAATTTATATTGGTAATAATTATTTTTTTAGTAATCAAAATGATGAACATAACTTCTTTGAAATTTGTGCAACAAGTAATATGACAAAATAACTTTTAGATTATATCCATATAATCGCTTGAATACTATGAATAAATAAAATATCTTATGCAATATATTATTAAAGATTAAAACATACAAATAAATTCTAAGGGATATGCCTATAGCACGAAAGGGCATGTTTTTTCCTTAATGAGTAATGTGTCACTAATATAATGCATGTAATGGCATGCTCCCTTTCTTTATGCGCCGTTGGAATCTCTATCCTAAAATAGATAGGCTTATGATGTAGCGGGCAGAATAGGGCCAGATTGGTTCAATTTTTCAGTTCGATTTAAAAATTAAAAAAATGGTTTGCACATATATCTTATCTGTGACACTAAAAGCACCATCTTGAAAATTTGTCAACAATCACAACAATTTATCGGTGCTTAGCAACGTGCAAACCTATTTATACTCACATGCTGAAAATGATCTTCTCAAAACTAGGTTCCTCATCATCTTTTGTTTGAATAGCTTTTCATTTCTTTGGCATGCAAATCTCAGGTTAAGTCAATTTATAGGAAACACACGATCATGATGGTGGAGTATTCCAAAAACTTCTAGTATAAATCAACTTCTTGGTGCTAGGGGTGTCAATATTTGACACGACACGACAACCCGACCCGGAAAATCCGGGTTGGACCCGACCCTTTTGATAAACGGGTCGGGCCCGGGTTCGTAGATTCAATCCGTTTGATAAAACGGGTCGGGTTGACCCGGCGGGTTGCTGGGTCAACCCGAAAACCCGTTTATTTTAAAAAATTTTGAATTTCCCGCTGCCCCGCCAGCTGCCCGTGCCCGCGCTGCCCGCTTGCCGTGCGTGCCCCACGCTGCAGCCCACGTTTGCCCCTGCTGCCGCGCGTGCCGAACCCGCGTGCCTCCGCTGCCCGCGCCGCCGTCGAACCCGCGCAGTCGCTGAACCGAGCGTGCCGAACTCGCGTGCTGAACCCGCAGCCCCGTTGCTCCGCGTGCCGTTGCCGAACCCGCGCCGTCGCCACTGCCGTGCTGCCGAACCCTCGCGCGTCACCCACTGCCGGGTCGCGGGTCGGGTCGGGTCAACCCGACAACCTGGCCGGGTCGGGTTCGGGTTGACCCGTTTATATACGGGTCGGGTCGGTTTCGACCTGAACCCGACGGTTTGACCCGAATTGACACCCCTACTTGGTGCCTTCAACTATACTTAAAACTAGATTTTGAATTGAATTAAATCACCCTACTCCAAGTTCTTTTAAAAATTTACCCACTTCTTCTAGCTGTTTTGGTTGGGATAATGTTATTAGAAAATCAAAGGAGGTTTTACGAGGGATCAGAGTCGAACCTTTAACTTAACTATTTACTAATAATATAATGATAATGGTAGAAGAAATTAGAAAAAAGTTGGGAATCATGTTGGTCAGATTGACGCGATTCTACTTGATTGATCACAATCTATCTAAAATGTAAAATAATTTGCATTATGATGATTAGTTTGAAATTTCTCTAGTTTGAAGTTTTTAATTTTGTATTTTAGTTTAATATGTAGGATTGTATAAGTCTAGATGTTATCCTAATTCTGAGGACATAAGTGTGAATTTTAATTCTTAAATTACTGAATTTTCGTTCTTGTATTCCTCAAGGGCAATGGTCTCGGGCTCACAAGTTATCACCCTAAATATTACAATTAGATCGTTTTTTCGATAAAATCTACCAATTAAATTTATGAGCATCCTACAGGTATGCCAACTTTTTTAGAATTGGATATTATTTAACCGAATGCCTAAATTTAGAGAAGGATGTATCATTCTCTTCTTTGCCAATCCATCTTCTTGAAGACAGTAAGAACACTAGAAAATTTATTCATTTGATATCTCAAAATTTTATTTACAATAATAGTATAGTATATGGATTTATGAACAACTATGAAATTTTTTAGAAAAACAACTTTAAAATTTTTATAACTTTTTTGAGATAATCTATGTACATTAAGATGAACATTCACAAAAAACTTTTGGCCAACTTTGATGAATGTACAAATAATGAATCATTCTCAAAATCAATAATTAAAAACCCTCTCTAGTTTTATCAAAAAGTAAAATATCACCAGCAAAAACCATACACCAGGGTACATCATCTTGCAAATGTCTAGTAAGAACATCCATGACTAAAACAAAAAGATATGAGCTTAAAGTTGATCCTTTGATGTAATTGAACTGAATAGGAAAATACTTAATCAAACTACCCTATGTTTGAACACAATTAACAGCTTGATCTTGTATACATATCCTTAATGACTTGAATACAAGCATTATTAATTCATTTCTTTTATAAAACTCTCTAGAGCACTTCTAGAACTTTATAATATGCTTTCTCTAAATTAATAAATATTAGATGTAGATCCTCCTTGCTGTCTCTATCATCAAATCTCTCACTAAATGTATGACTTCCATAGTAGACCTACTCGGCATGAATCCAAATTGATTTTGAAAAATATTAGTATCACATCGTAACCTATGCTCAATTACTCTCCCCCATAGTTTTAATTTATGGTATATTAACTTGTTTCCTCTATAATTCACACACTATTGCGTGTGCCTTTATTCTTAAAAATAGGAACCAATACACACCACTCATCTAACATTTTTTTTAGTCTTCAAAATAAAAATTAAAATGTTTAATAAGCCAAGCAATTCATTGATCTCTAAGTATTTCCACACCTCCATTAGAATATCATTAGTCTCATTGCTTTTTTACACTTTCCTTTTTTTTAAAAGTTTCTCCAAATTTGGTTTTACGACTGCAAAGATTTTAAAAAAATATTTTCATTTAGGGTGTTAAGGTCACTAATGTGAATTGTATTATCAGAATCTTCATTGAAAATTTTATTGAAATGTCTCATCCACTTATGTGGAATATCCTTTTTTAAGAAAATACTTTTCAATCTTAAGCCTTAATGTACTTCACTTGAACTAGATCTTTACTTCTCCTATCTCTTTGCTTGGCTTTATATATATAGAGGTCCCTTTATATCTTTCCTAATTTTATGAGTTTTTACAACTGAACCAATTTTTTTCATAATTTTTTTCTTATGGTTCAATGAAAAAAATTCATTGAATAAAAAACTTCACAATTTAGTACAAAAAAATTGGAAATGAAAATTCTTTTGATTAATTTGAAATTTCTGGTGAGAAGTGCACACTTATGGAAGAGTATACAACGAAAATATTAACAAAAGTGATAGGAAAATGTGGCAAAAATGACTAAGATAACAGAAATTAAATAAAATAACAAAAAAACAATTTCTTATTGAACCAATAGCTTCTTGGAGGATCCCTTTTTTGTTATTATCTTCACACAACCACATTGATGGCATATTGCTGCATTAACCGCCATCTTCCTCTTGTTGAATGCTGAGTTTGGTGAAGATCGACTTCTTTTAAAAAAAAAAATAAAAGCATGGGGAGGAAAACTTCAATCCTCGATTAAAATTCATTCAAATGAGGATAATTAGTCTCTTTTTTTTAGGAAGATTAAAGACTCAATTCAAGAATGATGAACTTTGGACGTCACTCACAATTATGCCTCTTGCAAGAATGTTTTTGGCTCGGTTTAGAGGGAAATTGTGATCCTTACTTCATTTAGGTTCTTGATGAACTTCAAATGTCTCTCATAATTATGCCTCTTGCATGATTATTTTTTGTCTCTTAAATGCAAATTTGAAGCATGAGGAGCTAAATTATGTTTTTTGTGCTTGCTAAGATGATAATCTTCTCCTGGAATATCATGAGTTTTTTAGCACGTAACAATCTTTTTTATCGGCTCTTTCATATTACTTAATTTTTCGTTTGGTCATATTTGATTACTTGATTTTTCATTCAACAAGTATTAGAGTTTGATCTCAAGCTCGAGATTATTTCATCTATTGTAGATTGATTTTGAATTATCTAAAGTTCATTAAAATTTTCTTATTATTCATGCATTTATGATTTGACTATATGTGTGTGTAATTTGTTAGATTTGTTAATAGAATAGTAAATATGTATATTGATTCTAAGGTATTCTTTATTTATTTTCATCTATTCGAAAGCGGCTTATATTTATACTATATTCGGTTTGAATTCTAATGAGTCGAATACAAATATGTTTTTCACGAAGAATTTTAAACATGAACGCATCGAATTACATTCTTAACACTCATATAAAATTTTAATATCAAATATAATATTCCTATATTTTATTCTTATCATCCATACCATCCTATAAACTTTAATATTTCATTCCATGCACTCATATTTGTTCTATCGATATTAGGCATGTAATATTAAAATTTTAAATGTTAGATATGTAAATAGCATGAAATAAAGTGGTATGCATGTAAATCCCCCTTACATTTTTCATTTTTCCCATTGCAGCGTTTGTGTCGTCCGGCCGCAGGATAACTCATTTGATCTTTGCGTCAGTCCTGTATCTATTATGGCTATAGCAGCGGAGGAAAACTTCTGCTTTCCAAAGCCAAAACCCTCACCGAGCTCAGCAGCTGGCAAAGCTGATGTACAAGAGAGTTCAAAAGAAGCCACACAAGTAAGTGGCTCTTTCCTTTCCTTTCCTTCCTCTAAGCCTCTTAAGTTTTAATGGAATGCTGTATATATAAGGACTAAGTCCTACTCGCCAAAAATATATTCCAAGGTCAAAGCCACAGAGGTGGCAGGCCCTTGTTAATCCTGTAGCCTTCTCTTTTTTCAATGTACTAATGTGGTAACTCTATCTATCTAGATAAGAGAGATTAAGAGAACAAAGAAGTATGATTTCCACAATAAAATTAAGAAGGAAATGTGATCAAAGTTATTTCTTATAGAAACTCCTCCATTGTTTTTGGTTTTGTTGCCATTTGTTTGTTTGGGATTCTTATGCTTACAATATAGAAATATTTCTTATTTAAGAACCATTGAATAGTGTGCAATGATGAAATTATTGAGAAAAATACAACTTTCGTTTTAATATTTGGGCGGGAATTTGAAAATTTGAGTTAGGCATAGGGGTGTAAACGAGTTGAGCTCGAGTTGGAATTTGAATTTTTTTTTTTTGAGCTTGATTAATTAATCGAGTTTGAGCTCGAGCTCTATTCCACGAGTTTAAGCTGGCTAATGAGCCAACTCATTTATTATGAAAGAAAGAAAATGATTATGATTTAATTAATTATTATAATAAAATGATATTGAAAAATGTGTAAATATAAAAAATAATAATAATAAAGAATTAGTTAATATAAGAAATTGTGATATAATTTTTTAGTATTTTTAATAATTTTTTATTTAGAATTTTGAATTTTAATATATTTTAAGTATATTTTATATTAATATTTCGAGTTAGGGTTAGACTAAGTTTATTTATTAGCTCATGGAGTTTGGCTCACGAGTCATTTATCGAGTTAAGCTTGAGTCGGTTCACGAGTTGGCTAGCTTGAGTCGGTTCACGAGTTGGCTTGACTCATATACCTAGTAAGGAGAATCAAAGATTTTAATTTTGTAAATAATTAATATTACTTATGAAGCTGCCCATTTTTTATCCCTATTCATCTAATGTATGTACTGCTTGGGCCCATCTACGACATGGTAAAGTACAATCTAACCAATCTAATTTTTTTGTTTGGGGAAATTTTTTTAACATTTATTTTTACGGTCATTACTATTATTTAGTTTGATTATAGTTTTTTATTTTAATTTTTTTTTGTTTTTTTTTTTTGCAATTTTTATCCCCCTCAAATCTGGATGTATCTTGATATATTAGTTGAGAGCTTTGACTCACAATCAATAAGTTTTGAGTTCGACTCTTACGTATAAGACGTGTTGAAAATTGAATGTTGGAAAATATTCCACACTATAGTCCTCTTAATCGAAGGGCAAACCAGGCCACGAGGAAGTGCCTCTAACAGCTGAAATCCCAAATACCATCAATTATGATTGGAGCTCTTGAATTTTCTTTCTAAAAATAGTCTTCTCCTAAGGAGAAATTATTATGTGCAGACATCAGACAGTCTAAAGGCCAACTAGAATGCATCAGTACCGAGCAAAAAAAATGACATGACATGCTCTGATTGGCCTCTGGTGTACGCACAAAATAATTTCTCTCTTCTAAGAGTCTAAGACTGGGAAATCATAACTTACTAATAATTTTTAAAATTTAAGGGGTATTATGTCATCTCTTCTAAGCATCTATATACTTTGAATAGATCCTCTTTGATTAAATAGATTTTTTGAACATCTAGTGCTTTGAGGAACTCAATTTAATTATCTTTCATCTCATCATAATGTTCATTTTGATTATAAGCGTGCAAAATTCAAAGAATGTTTTACTCAAATGACCTTCAAAAGACTTCAATTATGCTATTAGTGATTATTTTAAGCTCAATTGAATTCAGATAAATATTTTCTTAGCAACATTAAATTTTTCTCACAGAATCACACTCTAAATCATAAATTTGTTAAAAATAAAATTCAGTTGATGTCAAAATCAATTTTCACAATCTCTAATAACTTATAAAAATCTTAGGCTTCGTTTGTGAGAACTTTCGTAATACTTTCTAAAATAAGTTTTTAGTATAAAATTTTTTTGAATTTAAAATTTTTATACTAGAAAGCTGTTTTAAAAAGCAAGAAAAAAGCCGACCCAAACGAAGCCTCAGGCTTCATTTGGGACGGTATTCCCACTGCTTCTTAAAGCAGATTTTTAGTAAAAAAATAAAAAATTGCATGCTAAAAAGCTGTTTTAAGAAACAGTAAAAAAACCGTCCCAAATAAAACCTTAATGTGCAACTTTTCAAAACTTGATGTACTAATGCTATTAACTAACCTTATTAATCAACAAGAAAGGCATTCCACCATCAAAATCACCTTCAAGTGATAAAATAGAAATGAGATTTATGAAGAAGATAATGTATAAATTTCATCCCTCATCTCCTCCCACAAAGACCATTGAAGTCAATTGACTTAAAAGCTCACCACCACCATTACATTTTCCACAACCTGCATCAACTAAAGAATGCCATTCTTCTAAATCTAATCCCAACTTCCTCTTCACCATCTCCTCCAACACAAAGCAAACCTCATCCATTCTTCCACCTTTAACAAGCCCTGAAATCAAAGAACCAAAAGTCTGTAAACGAGGGCAGTGCCCACTGACCAACATTGCATTCAGAATTCCCAATCCTTTCTCAAATTCTTGAACCTTACAGAATCCATCAACCATCATTCTATACACAGATGCACTTGGCTTACATCCCTCCTTCACCTGCATCTCCACCAGCACCTTATAAGCCTCATCCATTCTACCATTTTCACACAAATAGTTGATCAAAATGCTGTAAATCACATCATCTGGCTTGATTTTTCGTAATCTCATTTCGGCGAGAAGCGCTTTCATCTCGTCGAAGTCATCTCTCCTTCCACAGTCGCTCATTAGAACTCCAAAATTTACTACTTTGGTCTTGCAACCCTGGTATTCCATGTCAAACATGAGCTTCTTTGCTGCAACATACTTTCCAGACGAGCAAAAGGCTTTCATTAGAATGGCATAGGTGACGGCATTGGGGTATATCCCTTTCTTAACCATTTCCTCTTTCAAATCCTTGGCTTTGCTCAACTCCCCATTTCGGCCTAAAAAAAGGTTTATGTGAATCAGTCTAGCTTGAACAAGATCTTTTTGTCAGGTATGTAAAATGAACTTAACACAAAAACATAAAACCTCAATTATCTTTGGGTAAATAAGGAGAAATTTGTTAGACTGGTCCATTGGACCGGTCCAGCCGATCTCTTATGGACTGTATCACACGAAAACAGATGCAGACGTTTCCGCCAGATCCCCTAGAGCAGATTAGGAAGGATTTTTGAGGGAAGTAGGAGGGAAATTTGAATGTAGGGACTGTTTAGGGGTTTCCTTTTGGTTTGTATGCATTAAATAGTTTGTTTTCCTAGGATTAGGGCATCTGGAATTTGGCTGAAATTTGATATCTCATAGGTTTAGGTTTACTTTTGGGCTCTAACGGCGTCAGGAGATTTGGGAGAGATAGATCCTCCTCTCGAAGAGAGGATCAATTGTATCTTGCTATTTTTCGTTTCCCTTTTATCAAATAATACAAATTATCTACTATTTTCGTGAATTTGTGTGGAGAAATCTTTCTGTTTTTCGAAGATTGATAGGAAATACTTGAGATCTACAAGTGTTTCCTATCAAAATTATTAGGCGTAGATAATGTAAGTAAAATAGACATACATTGTATTCCTCTCCTTCAGATCCTTACCTGCAACACCGATGAGCATATTATAAGTGACCACAGACGGGCTGACACCTCGCTTGCGCATTTGATCAAACACTTGTAGGGCACCATCATAACCATCTCTGCTCAACCTTCCCTTCATAACAATGTTATAGGAAACATGATTTGCACGAAGACCAAACTCAGAGCAACGATCAAGGAGACATCTTGATTCATCATGACAGCCGTTGCTAACAAGCGCGTCAAGGAGGTGGTTGAAGGTATGGAGACAAGGAGATCCCTGAGAGCAATTGAAGGAAGGGATGGAGAAGAAGAGTTGGAGGGCTTTGTGAGGGAGGGAAGCGAGAGAGAAGTGGCGGATGAGAGCGGAGAAAAGGGAGTTGGGGCAATGGATGCGGCGAGAGCGAATGAAGAGGAGGAGGGCGTCGAGCTCGGGGAAGAGGCGGGCACGGGCGAGGCGGTAGAGGAGCGAAGCGCAGGCGGGGTAGTCGGGGTTGGAGGAGGAAAGGAGGTGGTGGAGGGCGGCGGAGGGGTCTTCGGCGGCGGCGGATTTGAGGGCGTTGTGGGCTGGGGTAGGGTGTTTGGGTAGTGGGGGAGGGCGTCGCCGAGGTTTTGAAAGTGAAGAGCGGCGGAGGCCGGTTCGGATCTTCCGGGCGCGCGTAATCATTTCAGATTTTTGGGTGTCCCCAAAATTTCAGATTTTGTTAAAGATTTTGTTCTTAGAATGATTAGATTATGTGCCAAGCAAGATGGTTTTAATTTTGATTTTGTTTTTTTTTTTAAACTAAAAAATCAAAATGAGTCTCTGATGTGCTAGCTTCACCAAGGGATCCCGTAACCTGCAAGAAAAACGATGAAGCAGAGAAAAGATAAAAAGAACTTCGCAGTTCTAGGAATCTCAGTGATTAGTATTTCTTTTTCTATCTGTTCCAGTCCCTTCCATGGCAATATAAGCCTCAGGGTTCCTTTGCTATAATTTGTAAAGGCAACTAAAAAGCAAGTATATGCTATTGTAGCTAAAAGACAAAAGTAGTTAAGTATAGCAGCTAAGTAATTATAATAAGTAGTGGATATCTGAGAGGTGGACGCCCTCCTCCCCTGTGGCTGAGTTCACGTTCATGAAGCACTGCATCAGTCTCTAGGGATTATAGATGATTGAAATAGTTTTTTTTTTTTTTAAGGGAAGGGATATTAGAAGATCTAGCATTGATGCATGATTGGAGATGATCTATATAGTTCTCTACTTGAAGGAAATTAGAAGATCTAGCAATGTATATGGAAGGAGAAATTATTCTATGTGGAGACCGAACACAAAACATCATCCGGAGACCAACTAAAATATGTCATATAAGCAATGCGGAGCCGCGGTACCGAGCAAGCGGTGACGTGACACATTCTGATTGATCTCCAGATGACGTTCAACTTCCACACAAAATAATTAATCCTCTGAAAGAAGGGAAAAATTGGGCGAACTAGGATAAGCAAGTGAAGGTAGAGCAAGGTGACTTGATGCCACCGAGCATTTGGAGAAGATCAAGATTGTCTAACACCTCAAATAGTGGCAAAATCTCCAAAATTCTCTACAGTACAAGAATTTTATATTAGTTACATACGCATAAACAACAGAATTGTGATCCTTTGTGCTTCCACTGTTTTGATGGCGAAAGAAAGAAATACTGAGTGATGTAAAACAATACATGCAAAGATGAATTGCTTTAAGGAATTTGCACGCTTAATTTTTCAAGAACAATGTTAAATAAAACTTATGCCGATTTAAACGCTAAGATAAAATAATAAGGCGATAAAACAAGCTCAGGCTAAAACACATGCGTGGAAGTTAAGATTGTAAACTAGTCAATTACCATGACTTTGCAAACATGATTGGTTCCAACAAAAATCCCTTTCTTAACAACAAGACTAGTCACTATGTTAGAGTCTGCTCAATCAACTCTCTAATTCTAAGGCTTTAGCGGAGAGTAATTAACAAGCTTCTTATGAATCTATTAAAACCATAAGTGAGAAGCAACTAAGAGGATAAAGAGTTGGGGTGATGAGTTACCCAAAGAAATAGGAAAGACAACTCCAGTGGTTACTTGGGTGCTTGAGAGGAGGTAGACAGCTACCACGAGCCTTCGAGATGCAGCAGGACAACAATAGGAGGTTGCCATGATTGCTGGACAGCAGCTTTGGTACTTGGAAAATCCTGGACAGCAGATTAAATACAAGAGTCTAAACAGCAGCTTTAGGTTTTTAGAAGTCTTGGACAGCAGCTCTTCTTGTTGGAAATCCCTGGACAGCAATCCAACAATGTCCAAAAAAGTCTGGACAGTGAACGGTATTGTTCTGGAGGACTGGACAGCGAAACTCCTTGCTGAAAAGTTCATGATAGAAATCCTAGAGATGGCCATCAACTTGGAAAATAATTGTATGAAGGCTGGGAGCCCTTGGGCAGCAGATTGGTCTTGTAAAACAGCAACTTTGAAGCTCCAAGTTGCTGGGAAAACAATGACAATTACTGGAATTTTCTGGCTGCAGCCTTAGAAGGCAGAAAACTCCACGTGAGATGAAATTTTGGGAGAGATTTGTGGAGGGAACTTAATGTACAGGTGATGGAAAGTTTGGCCAGCAGGAGAAAGATGGAATGGCGTGAATTCCAATTTAGAAAATTGAGTTTTGGCAAGATTTAATGAGAGGGCTGGGTATTGTGGAGGTGGGCCCAAGCAATTAAGATGATTGAGGAGATAAATTTGAATCTAATTTCAAATTTAACTTAATTGATAACCTCTCTTAAATTAGGGGAGGAGCAATTAAGAGAGAATTCAAATTCAATTATTTGAATTTGAATTTTAAATCTCTTCCTAAATTAATGGGCTAAATTAGGAAGGGTGTTATGGTGAAATTGAAATCAAATTTTGAGAGACATGAGAGTTTGAATGGATGGAAGAATTTGTGGAGCTACCTTCCAAATATAGCTTGGACAAATTTGGAAGTTATTTGAAATTTTATGAGTATCTCCCTAAATCAATGGGACCAATTTTGGGTTAGTGGTAATGAGGGAAGTGGCCAACATTAATGGTGGGGACAAAGTGGCCGGCGGCAAGGTGATGGGCTGCGGGGTTGGGAAGGGTCGATCGTGGGGGTGATGCCAGTGGCTTGGGTAGCCAAAGGTGGCCGGCGGGTGGGCTAAAAGGAGGTGAACGGCTTAGTTTGGAAGGCAGGAGGGAAGGGTGGTGGTGGCAAGGGGCGGGATTAGGTGGTCGGCGGTGGTGACTCCAAAGGAGGGGAATTCGATGCAAGGAAAAATAAAAGAAAAGTAAGATAAGAGAACTGCGAACATTAGAATCCACCAAGATTGACGGGTATTGCAAATCACCCTCCTCGGACTTCTCCTCTCATGAACTCACTAAGAGATCAACATGAACTCACTAAGAGATCAAAAAAACATAAAAATTTCATTATCAATAATTCATCCTCCTTACATGAAGAGGGGGAAGGCTATAAATAGCCAACGGACTAAAGAAAATACAAAGACACAATTGCCCCTAAAGCAAACACATGACGAGACCCTTAAGCAAGGGCATAAACGGAAAGAAATACAATAGACTCATAAAACATAAAATAAAATACATCAAATACAATAATAATCAAAAGTAGATCGTGACCGTGGATCATTGATCTTCTGATGTCCTCATCACTGAGAGTTTGTTCAGAAGAACTTTAAATGTACTAATGTAGCGAAAAGTTGATGATTATACAAAAAAAAAAAAAGGATAATACAAATTACAACTTTGATTATCTTCTTCACTGTCAGCACTGAGATTCAACCAACCAAGTGGCTGCTTTGCTCACTGGCTTCAATAAGCAAATTGAACTCTGAAAGTTTCCAGGCAAGTGCTCATTCATGGCCTTCTGTTTTTACCTTCTTCTTCTTCTTCCCTTCGATTATTCTTTCAACATCACCCTCTTCTGATTTTCGATGTTTCTTTTTCTTCTTAGAAGTTTCATTTGCTCCATTTACTGCTTCAATGGTTTTGGTATCCTCATCCTCTGCATGCTTCAGTTTTTTCTTCTTCCTCTTTTTAGTCTCTGGTTCAGTGGATGCATCTTCATCCACCAAATCAGAAGGTTTAATTTCCACCGGCTCTATTTCCTCAGCCTCATCTTTTGATTTCTTCTTCTTCTTGCTTTTCTTTGTAGAAGGTTCATCAATACCTTTATTTTCTCCAGCTACAATGAACAGCTTAAATAGTGAGTACATTCCAGACTAAAAACTCAATAATCAACCTAAAAAATTAACTGCAATTTGATGCTAAAATGGAACCAGCTGATATATGCGTGTGTAATTGAAACAATAAAAAAGCTTAAAAGTACGTAGTGTTCACTAGAAGGAGAAAAAAAATTATAAAACAGGAAAATACCAGATTCACAATAACGGCAGAATGCACTTTAAGAAAGTATATAGAATACACGGCAGATAAAAACTAGAAATACAATTAAACCTATACCAGGAAGCAAATGGATTAAAAAAACTGTGTCGAACTTTGATACTGCTTGATTTAAAGCAAATTAAGGCTTTGTTTGGGACGGCTTTCTTAATATTTTCTAAAACAGTTATTTATACAAAATTTTCAGTTTAAATTTTTTTTATACTAAAAAGCTGTTTTAAAAAACAGTAAAAAAGTCATCCCAAACGAAGCCTAAGTATGAAGAACTCCAGATCATTAAATTAGATGAGGTAAAAAGCCCATGAAAAAGAGCAAAATAGAGATTGAAAGGAAATCGAGGCTTGTGGGTGAAGCTGTCTGTGGGCATGGTTTTCATTCTGAGATTACATGATATTTTATGTAACAAGAACTTTTTCCCAGATGAAGCATTCTTTTTCCAGAATCAAACCCCAAAACCTCTACTTTAGAGACGAGAGGCAAAACAACTAAGCTGAACAGTCATAGACTGGTTGTTTGATTTGCTTCAAAAAAAATAAAAAGCACAAACAAGACTTCACCCTGCTGCTTTAAGCAGCTTCAGAATGTAACTTGTTCTCATATGGAGATATAATATATTCAACACTTAAAATAACTTTGGCAAAAAACTGGCTTTTACCATCTTCCCCAGCCAAGCTTTGTGCAATTTCAATGGCAGATTTCATAACATCAACATTCTTGCGAGGTGCAACTCCTTTGTCATAGAAGTCCAATCTCTCCTCAACCTGTTCCCGTAGCTTTTCCCCAAAGACAGTGGTATTCATATCTGAGATGAAAATTCATCAGCAAAATTTCAGATTAAAATGCAAACTTAATGCTCGGTTATATCTATAGATAAAGCTGCATACCTGAGAAACAATCAATTCGAGAAGCAATTGAACACTTGTTTGCAAGATAACGAGCTAAACGACCTTTATTCCGCGCAGAAGCACGGCCAATAAAGGAAGAATGGAAGATAAGGCCATATTTGGGAGTGTTTCCTTTTGTTTTTAGAGCTCTACAAACATAAAACATGTTAAACAAAGTCATAGGAAATAAGGTTTCGTTTGGGACGGCTTTTTTGTTGCTTCTTAAAGCAGCTTTCTAGTAAAAAAAATTAATTTTTTACTAAAAATCTGCTTTAACAAGCGATAAAAAAGCCGTCCCAAACGAAGCCTAAATAGCATTGCGGAGCTGCTAGTTAAGCTACTGTTTTTTATGAGTGATAACACATGCAGTTACAGACACTGAATTCAACCAGTAGATTACATAAATGTTATATGAAAGGGGGAACTCTTAGTAAATGTTAGCACTAAACAAAAAAAATGTAAAAGAGAAAGTTCATAATACAAACCTAAAAAGTGCTTTCTCAGCACCAAGTATCTGGAGGGTGGAAGCAGGACACTTGGCTAGATTTGAGAGACTTCCAGCATGAGAAATAAGACGTGCACCGACAACTTCACCAATTAGAGATGTCAAATTTGGTGCTATGTCATTCATTTTTGTGACGAGATACTCATATAGCTTCTTCCTGTAATCAGATAAGTCCATAACCCTTTGAGCAAACTGCTTGACATTTATCAGATCAATTGGAGACAGGTCCTGTCCTATAATACACAAGAAGAAGGAAGAGTCATTCATGATATTTGAAGTAACTGAAATTGAAATAAAACTTTGAGGTTTCTACCCATTGATGCTCTGGCTGCTTCTAAGATTTCATTAGCCTTTTCCTCGTCCCCAATTATATCAGCTAACTGTGGAATGTGATCCTCAGACAAGTTTGATTTGTCCTCCAAAAACATTGCAACTTTGGCATATAAATAGTTATCATTGATAATCTTCACAAGCTCTGGAAAATGCCACGAGTACCACTCCCTAAACAACACCATTGTACTAAGCATAAAAAAAAAGAAGAAGAGAAGAAACCACAACAACTAGCTTTAATAGAATGCATCTTCTTCTTTCTATTTAGATTGTTTGGCTACAAGTAAGAGGCTGTTTGGATTCAAGTAGGATTTAACTCAAGTGGAATATAATAAATCTTGTAAATTCGGATTTAGTAAAATCTCGAGGGTATTAACTCCTCAAAACTATTTGGCAAGAAAGATGTTAAATTCTGATAAACCCTGTAAAACCATTTGGCAATATAACTTAAGATTTAAGGTGACTAATTCACTGAAAATGTAAATTTAATTTATGTTTTTAATTATAACATGCTAAGGTGTTTACTTATAACTCATGTAAATCCAGATTTATCAAATCCAAAGTAAGTTAAATCTTAAAATTTTTTTGGCATTCTACAGGTTAAATCTGGTTAAATCTTGATGAACTCTTTGGCTACTTTAGCATTTAAATTTGTTGATTCAAATAAGATTTTAAAAATATCAAATTGCTTGTTAATATTTTTAATTACTTAATATTAATTATTAAAATTAATTTATTTATGTCTAATTTACATAATTGAATATTATTAAATCTAATTTTATAATTCTTTATCAATCATGATTAGATTATTTAAATCATATTTAAAATATATTAAAACTCTAATTAATTTTTAATTAATAAAATTTTAAAATAATGAATCACAAAAAATAGATTTAATCTCTAAATAGAGACTTAAATATCAACTATATATATTGAATTTCCTTATTAAAAAAATTACTGTAAATTGAAAAGAGAAAAAAAAAAGCAAATATAAGAAACATTGGTAGGAGTGAAAACGGAGTAGATGGTATTTTTTCTCAGCCATTGCATGTCTATTTCTGTAATTTCTCCTCTTTGATCATTGTCTATGCTCTTCATATAGCCTTAGCACAATCTAGGGTTGGCTTTTTCTTCTCCATTTCTCCGTTGCTACTTCGACGTCGTGTACTTTGCGTGAAGTAGATTTTTTAAAGAGTCGCTAAAGGAAGCTTATTAGCCTCCTTCAACGAGTTGTTCCTATCGGAGCTAAAGTCATGATGGGAGCTCACCGAGAAGTTAACAATCTATCACCCCTTTCACGCGCTTCTTCAGTTAAATCCCATAAATTTGTCGGACTATCAGATATACAAAATTAAAGATTTAAGATAAAACAAAGAAGAAAAAGGATTTAAGATTCTGTATGATTTAAAGTTGTCATTTTTTATGTTTGGTAGAATTTAGGCTAAATCTTGCTCAAATCCTGCATCCAAATAGCCCTAAGGGGCTGTTTGGCAACAAGTGGGATTTAACTTTAGTGGGATTTAGTAAATCCTTTAAATCCGGATTTAGTAAATCCGAAATGTGTTAAATCCTGAAAACTGTTTGGTATGCCAAATGTTAAATCCTGTTAAATCCTGAGAAACTGTTTGGTAACATATTTCAGGATTTATAGCAGTTAGGGATTTAAATGTGAAAAATATAATTATAACTTAAAAATAAATTTATAATTAAAAATAAAAAATATAATATGTTATAAATTTAATAATCTGTTAAGTACAAATTACTTATTAATTATTATTTACACAATTAATTATATATTTAATAATAGATATATTAAATTATATTAATTAATCTAATTATATTAATATTTAATTACTAATTATACAATTAAGTTGAATTAGATAATTAATTTATGCACTAATTATACAATTAATTATTAAATTAATTTACTTAATTATTAATAATTTAAATTATATTAATTAAGTTAATCAATAATAACTTTTAGAGGCTTCTATGGTTTTCCTTTCATCTTCTCTTTTCGTCGTTGCTCTTCGGCTTCGTTGCTTTGCAGATGTATAGATTGCACCCGTCGCTTCTACGACTCCTTCGTGGTTGTTCGACTTTGCTCCTGCGATGACTTTCTAGTCATAATTAATAAAAAAGTAATAACATGTTAAATACAAATTATTCGTTAATTATTATTTACACTATTGATTATATATTTAATAATATATATTTTAAGTTATATTAATTAAGATAATTGTATTAATATTTAATTATTAATTATTCAATTAAGTTAAATTATTTAATTTTTAATAATTTTAATTAATTTATTTAATTTATGCACTAATTTTACAATTAACTATTTAATTAATTTACTTAAGTATTAATAATGTAAATTATATTAATTAAGTTAATCAATAATAACTTAGAGGCGTCAAGGGTTTGCCTTTCATCTTCTCTTTCCGTCGTTGCTGTTCGGCTCCGTTGCTTTTGCCGGAGGTGTAGAGATTGCAGGCGTCGCTTCTTCGGCTCCTTCGTGGCTGTTCGACTTCGCTCATGCGAGGACTTCAACCCGGATCGGAAGTTACGACATTTTGATCGGAAGCAAGAACGGGAGCTCGCTGGCTGTGAAGGTAACTTTCTCCTTTCGCGCGCTTCTTCGGATAAATCTCGCTCGGATTTACTAAATCCGGCTACCCCTCGGATTTACTAAATCCCGGATTTAAGCTGTAAATCCGTAAATCCGGGATTTACTGAATCTCGGGATTTAACGCGCGCACAAAAATTGTTTGGCTGGATTTAGCGTAAATCCGACTTAAATCCCGCTGTAAATCCGATACCAAACAGCCCCTAAGGTTTAGTAAATTTTGTAAATTCATACTTTGTAAATCCTGAAGGCATTAAATTCTAAAAAGCTGTTTGGTATGTTAAATGTCAAATCTGGTTAAATCCTAATTACTGTTTGGCAAATATTTTCAAGATTTAGTATTTTAAAAAAAATGAAGAGAATGTATAATGAGTGGAAGTGATATCTCATATATCCAACTTCCCATGATTTACTAAATTCTCATGATTTACCAAATCAAAGATTTAGCCTAGAAATGGGAGGAAAAAAAAAGGATTGTAGAAGATAGAGGGATTTATGTGACTCAATACAAGTGTTTAGTAAGACTTAGACTAAATACTGGCTGAATTTCATTCAAATTTGCAGTAAAACAGCTCCTAAGCTTTAAAATTTCTTCAAAATGAACGAAAATCAAGTTCCAACAAACCTCACTCTCATGGAGAAAGTGTTGATATCTTTATCAAGGGTATCGAGGAGAAAGATTGCCTGAATGACCATGTTATCCACCCTGTTGACATTGAACTTAACTTTGGCCCTGCTATAACTATGGCCCAAACCCAGTTGAGCCTTCTCCAAATCATTTGGCTGCACAAAAAAAAAAAAAACGATAATAATCACAATTTAACACAAACAACACCAGCATCAAACTATCAACGCGCCAAAAATCACCGACCTTCAAATCCTGGATGAATCTATCAAAGTGCAGACGGACGCCACGTAGTATCTCCAGGACAAAATCGTTGCTTTGGCATGGAATCTTCGTCACCTCGAAGATCTGCGACCCAACCTTCGGCTCTGCAACTCCAAGACTAAACTTTGGCTTCTTCCCTTCCTTCCTCCTTGGAAGATTGAGCTCTAAGAAGTTCCTCAGCTCGTCGGTCATAATCCCTGCAGCATAGAACAGGCGATCTTGAAAGCTAAGGACGGAAAAGGGAAAGCAAACGTATTTGATTGAGTTAGAGTGAGAGTTACCTTCGGAAATGGCGTTGCACTGGTTGAGGGCATCGATAGCTGAGGAGAAGGGGCTAAAGGCTACAAGGCGAACGACCTTGCCGAACCGATTGAGGTCGAGTACTGATTCACGTACGGCATCGATGCTCTGGCCGATCTCGTCGATGCCATGAGCGAGGAAGAGAGAGTAGCCGGAGGCCGATTCGAATAGCAGATAGAGCGCCATTGATGTGAGATGAGCGAGACGCAAGAGCCCCCTCCCTCGCTTAGGGTTTTAGGGGATTTGGGCTCGTGGGAGTTCTAGATTAAGGGAAAATTACTGGCGGGTTTGCTAGTTTTTGTTTTTCAACATTTATTTCTATTTTAGATGTTTTATTTTAATGCCTTGATGTAATTTTATAAGTTTTATATTTTTTTTATAATATTTAGTATAGTGAAATTATTTTTTTTTAATAATAAATCTTCATGCATAAATTCAATGTAGATAAAAATTAAATTAAATATATTGATAATATTTTTTTAAGCTTTTATCAACTAAATTAAGGACCATTTAATTTGTTGAAAAAATAATGTGTAAAAGAAATACAATATTAAATAAATTCATTATAGAGTAAATTTAGTAGATTTAATTTATTAAAGTTATTTAATAAGATGTAAAATAAATATATGAGATTTTTTAAATATTTGATTTGGAGCAAATTGAATTCCAATGAAGTGATTGGAGTGGCCTGTGACTATCATGCAACAACCTCTTATTGGTGGCGGTAGGCGAGCTACGACGACAAGCAAAAGGCGATGGGTTCGCAGTCAACATTTAGAGCTGATGAGCGACCATTGTGGCAGTTGGTAATGACAAAGGTGTGGCTAGCAAAAACTTGCTACGACGATGACAAAAGTTTTACAATGTTCTTGAAAATATGTCAAATCTATTGATTTTTTAATACAACAAAATTGAACTAAATTGTGAATTCTAAATTGACCGATGAATCACATTACATTTGAAATTCACCTAATAAAAAACTTGAATTATAAGAATGCATTACAATACAAATGAAACCAGCCAAATGATCCCAAATTAGGGTAAAACTTGATGAGATAAAATAAAATATTTTTCTTTTATAACTTGATCTTTGGCAATCATACTATATTACTATGTAATAACATGATCTTATTATATCATGTGCATGACATTTTTGGTATTTCATGCAATTGCGCTGTATGATGGCTTGATCAGCTATGTAATTGTAGTATATGGCTTGATCAGCTAGTTTGATCGAATAAAAATAATGTCTCTTGGGAATCATTATAGTGAACTAATTGTATAGTGCAATCATGCAATTGCGCTGTATGATTGGACCAAAAATTTTATTACAAGTATTTAAAATTTTTAATCAAATCCACTTAATATAAATATATTTTTATTAACCCTAAAATATACTGAGATTACTTATTTGAGACCAATATCCATGAAGGACATAGGGAATGAAGAAAAGCACTCCTTATGTGGAGTAGAAGGAAAGAGTTTGTTGGAATTTTTAAATAGAGGACCAGGGGTATCAATTCGGGTCAGCGGGTCGGGTTCGGGTCGAACCCGGAACTGACCCGGCACTATTCGGGTCAACCCGAACCCGACCCATTTTAAAAAATGGGTCAGGTTTCCGGACCCGAACTCGACCTGATTCGGGTCCGGGTCAACCCGACCCAACACGAATGACTGGAAGTTGATCTAAAATTGCTAATTTTCGGGTCAATCTCGGGTTTTCGGGTCAAATATGAGTTTTCGTGTCAATTTCGGGTTACTGGGTCAATCCGAACCCGACCTGATTTTTAAAACGGTTTGATTTGTTCAACCCGAACCCGACCCGTTTCGGGTTCGGGTCGTGTCAAAAATTAACACCCCTATAGAGGACTTAGGGAGTGAACTTAGACTTGTAGAGCAAATCACAATAAAAATTTGGTTTCTCTCTCTCTCTCCTTTTTTTGCACTTTATTTCATTGTATTACTTACAATATCTGAAATTTGACTTTGGTATATTGAAGTTTTCAAAATTAACATAAAATCTTTTCATCCAAAAATTTTTAAAAGACACCAATTAGTCCCTCATTTATGAGTGTGCTACACACTTCAACATCGATCATTATTGATAGCTATGGTCAACATTGATCGTTGGAAAAAATTTTGTAGTTCTTCATACTCCAAAACTTTTTATTTTAACTCATTTCAAGTAAGAGAATGAGAGTTTTTTTAGATGGGTATCAAATTTGATAATTTTATTCGAAATCTCCAAATTGTTCGTTAGAAGACTTGTGTTGATTCTCTCAATCAAATACCTGTTTTAAGCATTTAAGTGCCTTAAAGATATTATAATTGAATGATTTTGGACTTCTTGGATTTCTCTCATTGAGATTTTTTTTTTCTCTTTTAGCAAGCAAAATTTAGAGATGCTTTGATTTCTCAAATAATATAATGATATTTTCAATCATGATTCAAGTGCTTGATTTGGGCGCATTTGGATTTAAATCAAAACACTTTTGATGTCATTGGGCTTTTCTCATTGGAAACTTTATTTCTACTATGAAATCATATTTTAAATGGTACTCAATTTGATTTTACTAATTTTTAATCTAAATATTGCATTCAGATTTGTGACTGATCAGATGATACGAGACATTAGCATTGAAAATTCTTAGAGATAAAATTGCGGGTGTTCATGATGCCATTTGTAAAGTCAATGTGCTGAAGTAAGTCTTTAGTTGCAATAGTTATGAGCATTACCGTTCTATGTAAGGATAGGGCAAATTTTTTAAATCAGACAATGTTTAAAATTAAACTAATGAATTAAAAACAAGAAAAAAAAATTGAAATTCAACAAAGTCGTTCGTTAAACGGGCGACTAGCACCTAACATGACCTCGATGTAATTTGGTTAAAGGGTTTGATGGCTACATTATCAATTTATGCTACTTATCTCCCCACCTGAGCTTTCCCATTTCCTTCATTCCTTTTATAAGCTTCCCATCCACGATGAGGTTGTAGTTCTGTTTTTTGGAGGGAATTTTTATTCTATATCACCTCCTAGCATTAGAAGATTGTATTTGTTCTCGCCGCTCAACTATGATTAGTTGTCGCATTTGAGGAGGTTGTGCCATTTAGACTTGTAAGTTCTTGTCCTAAAATCATCTTATCAGCAAAAATGTCTTATTAAGCATGTGTTATTTTGTTCATAGCTAGCAATGAGTGTAAGATCAACATCTCTTATGCTCCTACGTAATGGACAACTAACTATTGATGTCCAATTTTTACCGACATATATTGGTGTTCAAAATCATCCTTTACAATTTCCAACAAACACAATATTGGAATAACTTAAGTTAAGAGTGCTTAGAGCACTCAAGTACAACACATATCTGTTCACGATAAAGCTATTGTGGCATCTTCCAATAGGGAACAATTTCGTTGCATCTCATGTCTATGATGATGATGTTTGTGAAGCTTTGTTGGGTCATGTTGCTAGATAATTTCTTATTCTATAAGTGTAAGTTGAAGAGAGAAGTGGAAAGTAATGGTATAATTTATCACTAAACACACAACACTCAACCCTACCTTCCATTCCCATGTACCCATGCCATCTCCAGCCAACACCACTTCCTCTATTCCAATTGACTAGCCACCTCAACCCATCTGTCACCCTATGATTACCCGTCACCAAACTGGCCATCTTAAACCAAAGGCATCCTTTGACTTACAACATATAGTTGTTCCACTATCACTAACCTCCTTTTCATAAGCTAACAAGTATCCTGCTTGGAGATCTGCAATATCAACTGAATTTTAGTCTTACCAGCAACAAGACCATGATCAGAACGTACTTGGTTGCAAATGGTTGTATAAAACCAAGTTCAACTCAAATGGCTCTATAGCTCAACACAAAGCTAGACATGTGGCACAAGGTTTCAAATAAGAATATGGCAATGATTATACTTATACATTTAGCCTAATGGCTATTCGACTTTTATTAACTACTACAATTGCATTTCATTGGCCCATCTATCAGTTAGATGTCTCAAATGCATTCCTACATGACACCATTGATAATATGGTATTTATGAAACAAACACTTGGATTTTAAGCAAGGCTTTGAAAATCGGACCGGTCAATGAACTAGAAGAAGAAGAGTTTAGCGGTTCGATGGTTTGACCGGGGTCGAATCAGGGTCGAACCGGATGACGTAATAAAATATTTATTGTATTTTAAATATTATAATAATGACACAATCATTTATAAATATATACAAAAAATTGAACATCTATAAATTATATATAAATTTCACATTATAAAACTATATTTATAAAGTCATATAATATTTTTTTTAAAGATTTTTTTATTCTTCTTAATAACATTTAATTTCACATTTAGAGAAAAATTTTTAGATTTTTTAAAAATTATAAGTAATTATTTTTTTATTATATATTTAAGAATTTTAAAAATTATTATGATTATTTTTTATTTGAATATTTTATACAATTTTTTTTCCAACAAATTCTTATAGAAGAAGTATCCATCATGCATACATTGTTGGAACTAGAAAATACAAGTTATTTAGTCCCACATCACCTAAGAGTTTTATATTTTGTTGTTTATATATATCTTTTCTTGCACACATTGGTTAAGAGCCCTTATAGGGTGAAAGAATCATATTGTTATGTTACCTTTGTATTTAATAATATATATGATTTTTAAAAAATTTTGGAATTACATATCATATTTAAGTTAATTTAATATTTTAAAAAAAATATTTTATATTAAATTAAATTATTTAAATATATTATAATTGAATCGAGCGGTTCTTAAGAACCCGGTCGGCCGGTTCAAACCGGTTTTCACCGGTTTGATGCTAGACCGGTTTCCTAAGAGGACCGAATCGGCCTTAGGATCGGTTCACGATTGAACCGGCCGGTCCGGTTTGATTTTCAAAGCCATGATTTTAAGATCTTCAATACCCAACTCATGTGTGTCGACTTCATAAAGTTATTTAAGGACTCAAAGCAATCACCTCTCACCCTCTCAACACACTTAATGCAATATGGTTTCAAACAAAGCAAAGCTGATCCTTCCTTGCTTCTAATTCATATAGGATCTATTTCCATATACTTATTGGTTTATATAGATGATCTTCTACTTACAGGTAATGATCACCCTAAGATTGATCTTCTGCTTCAGAACTTGCACTCAACATTTCGTATAAGAAACCTTGACACGATCTCATTTTTCCTGGCATTCAAATAATACATCAACCCAATCGCTTATTGCTTTGCCAATCTTACTATATTGATGAATTGCTTGACAAATACGACATGCTCCATTGCAAAACAGCTCAAAGCCCTCTACCCTCAAAACTATCAACCCCTACCAAAACTTCAGAACCTTTTCAACATCCAGACCTTTATAAAAAAAAAGGTTGGCTCACTTCACTATATTACAATCACTAGGCCAGACATTTCATTTGTAGTTAGTTAATCACATGTGTCAACATATGCCCAAACCATATCAACTCCACTTCCAAAAACTAAACTGAGTGATGCGATACTTAAATTATACTATTAATCATGTTCTATACATTACTTTAGCATCTCTAGAACTTCGTTCATATGTTGATTCTAATTGGGCAGCCAACCCCATTAAATGTCGATCAATCTCTAGCTTTTGTGCCTTTCCAGGTGGAAATTGATTATCATGGCATGTGAAGAAGCAATCAACTGTTGCCTAATCATCTACAAAGGAAGAATATCGTGCATTAGTTGCCGTTGCTAGTGATATTATGGCTATGTAGATTACTTAATGAGTTTCATATTACAATTTATGCCCCAACCCCAACTCCAATTTATTGTCACAATGTTTCTGCACTTGCCTCGGCAAATAACCCAGTTTTTCATGCTCGTACTAAACATATAAAGATTGGTTATCATTTCATTTGGGATTGCATTAAAGGAAAACATGTCACTGTACCAATTTTTCATGCTCGTACTAAACATATAAAGTTTGGTTATCATTTCATTTGCGATTGCATTAAAGCAAAACATGTCACTGTACATTATGTAGAATCGCAAGACCAACCAACGAATATCTTCACCAAAGCATTATCTTCCACTCGATTCCTACAGCTGATATCCAAGTTAACAATTCAAGAGCCATCTTCTTCTTCTTCTTTGACTCATGCAGATTTAAAGTACTATCGTTAATTGAGATTGTCAAAAAAAATAATGATTAAATATATTACTTATATTAAAATAATTAATTTTAGAGTAGTGGATTGTTGCTAACAACTTTCAAAACAAAAGGTTTATTATGGTTATAATGTCATTGCGAATTTAACTATTTTTCCATATTGCAAAATGCAAACGTGCATAATATGATTAGGTCGCATTGATATACTATTTCTAATGAGAATAATTTTGGGATCCTATTATGGTGATCCCAAGGTGAATGATGTTGAAGGTATATATTGCAATGCAGAAGATTATATTTATGTCTTTGGAGAAATAGATGACAAAGTCATAGTATAAGTGACATTATCGATCATTTGGATTCTTGATGCTTGAACGAAGTGGGTGCTTTTTGAATTTTTCATGTGAGGCAAAATTTAAGATTGTTGCACACATTTAACTGAAAAAGTCAATTTATCATGAAATAAATTGTTATTTGTTAACCCATATTTATTGAAATTTATGCATTTCTTGAGCTCGTAAAAATTTGAAATTGTCATTAAAATATTCTATAATTGATAAGAATAAATTAAGCTTATTTTATTCCTATAAAATATATCTATTAAGAATTAGCTATGTGCTCTTTACAGACCTGCTAATAGTCCCACATCTGTACTACGCTAGAAATAGCTTTGTTTATATAATAACATCACGGCTGCTCAATTATCTCTTCGGAGACATCCGATAAAATTGGAACGATACGGAGAAGATTAGCATGGCCCCTGCGCAAGGATGACACGCATAAATCGAGAAATGGTCCAAAATTTTTTGTTCTCGAAGGTTTTGAAGATTCTCACTAGGTTTTCGTTCGCTCATCCTTGCAAATTTTTTTTTTATTCGTAAGGTTTTGAAGATTCTCATTAGGTTTTCGTTCGCTCATCCTTCCAAAGTTCTTATGTTTTTGTTCTCTTATTTGATCATAACTTCTGTAATTTCTATTCCGTCTTCTCCGTCTTTCTGATTTTAACCAAAATTTCCTTGAATCGTGCGCGCTTCAAATCTACGGCTTAAATTCTTTATTTTAGTTCCTCACGGTGTCTGTGCTGAATTGATTTTTAAGATAAACACTTCATTTTTATTTTTTTATCTTTAATTTTATGATTTCTACCTTATGATCATCAGGTCATTTTCCTCTTCTCTAGTTTTTATCTTCCGACAATCCAAAATACTCATTTCTCATATGTTAATTTTCTTTTACCTCAAAATTTTCATTGATGGCATTCCGCTTTTGTTCCTTGAATCATTTCTGGTAAGTTTTCTGTAAATTATTCTTTTTTTACGTGATGATCTTCTTGATAAGTTCTGTTCTTAGTTTCTTCATTGTATATTATTTTAAATTTTTTATTGCTTGCTGTCAGGTTTTATTTTTTTCAAGGCTTGTTTGGATGTATTACTCCATTGTTTACTGCTGCAAACCGAATTAATAATGTGAAGCTTCTGTGGAATTTCAAAAAGTCACTCTTTATGTTTGTATTTTCGAAATAATAAGTATCAGTCTTGATATAAGCTTTCGTGAGTCAGATGAACATATTCTCTTGTTAGTTTATTATCCAAAATTGAAAGTGCTTACTTGGTGAATGGCTGATACAGAAGAAATGGTCATTTTTATACAAGTTGGCAACATGGTGAATGGCTGATACAGAAGAAATGGTCATTTTTATACAAGTTGGCAACATAACGGCTTAGCAAAGGATGAACTTGTATAAGAGAAGCTTCATTAGCTAGAGAGGAGCTGAATTGTTCTTTTATATGTATTTTTGCACATCATCACTTTTGTAAAGCATAAAATAACTCAATAAATGGGAATTTCCTTGTTTGAATTGATTTATCAAGCATGATGCATGTATTTTAATCTCACAATGGAGGTTTGTCTAATTAGGGAAAAAATTTTCATGGTTATAAATTTTACCGGCTGTTTTTCATGTTAGGATGCTTATTAAACACTGCACAAAATTTATTTTGAAGTGAAATTATGTGGTTGAGATTCAATGGATGTTTAAGGCTTCGTTTGGGACGGCTTTCTTATTGCTTCTTAAAGTAGCTTTCTTGTACTAAAATAAAAATTTTTGTACTTGAAAGCTGCTTTATGAAACAGTAAAAAAGCAGCCCCAAATGAAACCTAAATCTTGAAAACGTGAAGAAAAGCAGTTTAGAATGAGTTTTCTTGTCATTGGATTTAATTTGAGATTAGTGTGATTCATGAATGATCAATCAACTCTTATGTTGCTCTCATGTCAAAGTAAATTTAATAGTCAGAAAAGTCATCCTAAGTAAATTTGAGTTAGGATATTCTTACTAAAAAAATTTCTCTAGAAAACATAGAAAACTCATCCTTTTTTGGTTTCCTGTTGTTTTCTGTAGAACCAAACCATTTATTCACTATTGAATTATTATTAACCATTGTCAACCCTTTTCTGTCCACCTCTCCATCATTACAAAATTTGGTATTGTTTTATTACTTGTATTAGACTAATTATTTAAGAATTATTTTTTTTTTCTCTTATCATATGGTCTTCAGTTGGTACATAGCTTGGTTTCCTATCATTTCGTTTAAATAATTTGACAGAGAGCTGAAATGTACCATTTTATGTTCAATTTACATCCAGGTCCAAGCATCATGTGCCAACCCTTGGTGCAGACTACAGAACAATGAGCCTTTAAGTTGTACATAGAGAAATATTAGCGAAAGTAAGTATCTTGGATTAATCAATACAATATTTTGATATGAGATTGTAATAAATAGTTCTCCTGGTCTTCCTATTCTTCTCCAAAGTAAACACAAATTTTAGAGGAAAATTTGTAATCTTCTTTTGCCCTTACAAGCCAGTTTTATGCCTGTTGATGTCAATTAAAGATATTGTATAGCATGATGCTATAGTTGCTGTGTGATCAAGATCTTATCTGGTACACAACTTGGATACAAATCCTTTATTTGTTAGTTATTTGTGTGTAGGAAATGATTTTTTATTTACCATATATTATATCTCATCTTTTTCTCAATAGATGTTACTCTTTCTTTTCATATAATTTTTTCTTTTTAATTTTTGCACACATTCATCTTAATATTTTTCATTTGTGCCATACATAACTTAGATATCAATGACTTTTGTTGAATAAAAATTTGTTCATGGAAGATTCCTGAACTTACTAGCAGGTCTACTTAGAGAGCAAATAAACTTGTGAGCAAGAATGGAGAGTATAGAAGAAGAAGAGTAGAGAAGGACTAGACGTCTGAGATAAATAGAAAATTCCCTACTATCCAAGAGACTCCTTTTGATAACATTTTTTCGTATATCTTGAACAGTGTCGATTGCCTCTTATTTATCGGATCTAGATGGCTGCAAGAAAGGGCTACATGAAAAAGGAAAAAAGAAATATGATGCTACACCACTCTACACACACGATTCGGATCCATACAACATCATTAGCCAAATTGTAGTTTTATAAAATTATATTTAAGTCTTCATGATATTCTCTATTCCTAACTTTTGAGATATATCCAGCTTAATCATTTAACATTAACTGTAAAAGTTATGTCATCATCTTTATCTTCATTCTTCTGTTTAATACATCCAAGATACTGAATCTATCTTTCCTTAATATCATCTTATCTTCTAATAATATTAAATGATAATTGGTAACATTATGTATGCTAGTTTGCTTGGTTACTTTTATCTGGAAACTTCACTGAGAAGCTGTGGCAATGGGTTGATTTACCTGAGAGAGTGATGTGTAGGGTAGCATTCTTGAGATAGCCAGAGTAGTGATAAATTCCCTTTTGTATTCATAATCCTCTAAGCTATTTCTTATTTTTGTGTTCCTTCTCTTATCTGATTCAATTTTATTGTATTCATCTGTATCATTCTGCTGCACAGGTGTTAGAGCTTAGTAGTGCCCTTGACTCTTGTGGTGCCTACAGATGTATACTGACTGAAAATGAAACACTTTAGGTATGCTTGAATTCCTGCTACTGAGGCTCCCATCATATTTAAGTTCTGTTTACTGTCTCATAATTTCTTAATCAATTTTTCTGAAGTTTGCAAGAATTCCTAGAGAAGCAATTAGGGAGATCCCGGAAGGGATTCATATATAAAGGAAGTGTAATCATGACTTATCACCATGTATATACAACTTCAGGAACTGGTTTCCAAAGAATGTATTGCAAGGAGTTCTCTTTGATGTTCCTTATGGTTTGCTGACTTAAAAGATCCAAAGTTGTTTATGAAACTTAGGCTTCGTGATTGGGACATCTTTTTATTGCTTTTAAATAAGCTTTTTAGCTCAAAAATTTTTTTTTCAAAAAAATTTTGTGCTAAAAAGTTACGTTATAAAACAATAAAAAATGTATCTTAAACGAGAAAAATTACAACATGCTGTTACCATACGCCATCCGGAGGTGATTCAGGACACGCTAGATCACCATTTTGTTGTGTACCGAGTGACGTTACGCATCCTGATTCACCTTCGAATGGTTCGGTGACCGCACATACTAATTTCTCTTGAATAAAGAATAAGCTTTATTGGTATGTGTCATGGCTTGCCCAAAGGAATATTAGGTGCCTCTTTTTAGAAAAATGAAGCATGAGATGCCAAATGGCATTGTTCAGCCCTCTTATGCAATGTTGAGTGTTTGAAATTGTTGTTGTGCCTATCTTGACCTTTTTAGAACTGACCATATTTCATAGGTTGGTGGTTGTGATTTCAACTTTAATTTTATTCAAATTTTATAGGTAAATTTGGAAAGAAAAATTCTTTCCATTCAAACATCAAAGAGATTGGTTGAAGACCTGTTATCATCATATCAATGGTGCACTTGATTAGCACCTGTTGAGTACACCTGTTTAAGAACCCATGTCCAAACACAAGCAGGATTTTGGAATATGATATAGAATTTGCTTAAGTATCTCTTATTCCGCAAATTCTTTTTTTGTAAGGTAATTTGTACAATTAATAAATCCTTAGAAAATATTTATTTGGAATGATTATGGATTTGCTTAGGACGGAGTTCTCACTGTTTTGCTTTTCAGATGACAACTATAATTTCATTGCTACATTTTTTTTACTCTTTTCTAAATTGTTAATGTGTGGAAGCTTTAATAAATTAGTTATTCTATTTATTAAAAATGAATAAATTTATATTTGTAATATTACAATAGCTCTCAAATAAGTTATTTTTCTCACAATTAACTTTATAAAATGCTGAAATCGTCACAAACAAACTCTAACTACCACTTATTCGAGAAATTATTTTGTGCGAAGTTCGGACGGGAAGAACCATTTGGACATGTGAGTGTTTATATTGTGTACAAATTTGTACGCTGTGCCTATCAAATTTTTGTATACATTGTATGTAAACAGTGTGCACACTTACAATCTGAACAGTTTTTCTCGTTCGGACTGCGCACAGAGTAATCTCTCCACTTATTCAGCTATTATTTGAAGATTCATAGCTAATGAAAGATGCATTACAAATATCATCCTCGAAAGCTGTGTTTTATATCAGTATAGCTTATGAAATTAATATAAACATAAATTTAAAATATTTATATAGTCATGATTATTATTATTATTATTATTATTATTATTATTTATTCTATATTAAAATTCTATTATCTTCTTAAAATTATTCAATTTAATGGCATTAATTGTATTATCAACTTACTAATAATTATAATAGATATTTATTATTTATTTATGCATAAATTAATTAGAGTATTCTATGATTTAATAATGCACATGAGTGCAGTTTTTAATGGGTATAATTCTAAAGCTTAATTGCATAATTATAATATTATAGAAACTGGAATTAGGAATGCAACAATACTAATCTGAATTGAAATAATAATTTTTATTTTTATTTTTTTATATTTATTAGTTTTTTTTTTTTAGTTTATGCCTTTAAAAGATTGGAATAAATTAAATAAATAGTTTTATTTATTAAACTATTTTGGTTTAAGCTGGTTGAATTTATGTGAGTATCACTAATGGTAATTTGTGCCCATGTGGAAAGTGAAAACCAATATGGGCTGATGAAATTGATGTATTTTTTGTGTGGGAGAGAGATTGATATAAGTAGCGGTGTCAAAATGGGTTTTGATGGACCCAAATCTAGTCAACCTGAAACCATCTTGTTTGATAAATTGGTCAAAAAGACTAATCCGAACTTGACCCACTAGCAGCACACGAATAACCCCTACTCGACCCACTAATGTATTTTGATTAATTTTTCTTATAACTTATTAATTATAATGTTTAGAATATTTGATAAAAAAATGAGAATATTATACTCACATGTAAAAAAAAAAAAAGAAAAGAAAAGAAAAGAAAAGAAAAAGATATTAAAATTTTATTGGTCAACCCGAATCATTTAATGAACATGTCGGAAAACTTAAAACAAGTCTGACCCAATTAATAAGTCGAACCCGGAATTTTCACGCCTAGTTCAAGTTAGGTTGGTGGATCGGGTCATTATTGAAGAAATTATTACATACGGAGTCGAGATGTAGTTTGCATCCGGACTTCAATCATAATAGACCATGTCAGCCTATACACACAATGTGTACAATTTGTACGCTAGCTATGTATATGCGAGGTGGCCGGTTTTGATTGGAGTTCGTACGCCATTTGTACATAATATTTTCTTCATTTATTGACACCCCTAGATATAAGAACAATTTTGAGGGAAGTGTGGTGCGGTGGTGCCCCAGAATATAAATTTGAAGAATTATTCTTTTAATATTTTAATAAGTAACAATAAGAGCTATCTAATATCATATATTAGTAATAAACAAAAAAATAAATAGATTTTAAATTTAAAACATCAATATACAAATCTATATTCATTTTCAAAAATCATATACACTACTCAAGATCTATACAATCAAAATACTATGGCGAAGACAGATTGCGATTTGGAGTTATAATTACTCCAGAAAAAAAGTAACAGTCAAAATACAGATATTATAGACAGTCCCTAAAAATTATTTTATTTATTTTAAGATAAAAATAATATATAAAAAATTAATTAAAATTTTTATTATACTTTGATGACCTGTGTACTGAAACCAAGGTTTTGAAAATTGGACCGGACAACAAACCGGAAGAATGAGAGGTTCACGGTAGACTGGTTTGACCGGTCGAACCGGAGTCGAACCAGAAGACGTAATAAATAATGATATTATTTTAATTTATAAAAATGAATGATAAAATTTTCTCTAATACCTTCAATATATATTCCATTTATATCAAACTAATAAAAAAACCTAAAGATTACATCAATTAAATTTATAAAACATAAATAAATAACATATAATATAAATATTGCATCAAGCAATTCAATAAAACACAAGCAAATATTTCATAAAAAAAGTAAATGACACACCTTGCGGGTGTTGAGAAGTGCATCTCATCTTCAGATCTCTTTCTTTAGCATGTGAAACTATTAAAAAATAAAATGAACAAAGAAAAATGAATTAAACATATAATAAAATAGACAATTAAGAAATATATAAAATAAACTGCATATAACATACCTCTTTATAATTTATAAAACAAGATTGTGATAAAAATTTAAACATCATAGATATAATAAAGTCATAATTTAATATCATAGACATAGAGACAAATTTAATAATTGTCATTCAATTGTTTATATCAATTTACATGAAAAACTCAAAACACTACTCGTGAATCTAATAATCATCAATTAAATTTGTGTGATCAAATGATGGATTCCCAAACCCTCCAACAAAATCTTGTATCCCAAATGCTTCTGAATCCTCATATGGTATGTCATTTTCATCAAATATATTAGTTAAGTTGTCTGCATCTGCAAATCATTAAGAATTATATAAAATAATAAGTCTATATTTTATATTACACTCAAAAGATATAAGTTAATCTACAATCATACTTGTGATTGATCTAGTTGGTGTAATGTTTGGTTCTATATCAGTAGGAATTGCATCATCTTTATAAATTTTCATCTCCAAGTCTTATAAATGTAATTCTGGAGTTGGTTCATTTTCAAGGATCCAAAAGTCAATAAGTTCAATACTTGTGTAGTCTAACAGATCATAACTTCTTTTTCTAAGTTAACCTACATAATTATTATTAAAAAAAATTAATAATAAGATGTGCATCATTGTTTAAAAAGATATTTTAGATATATTTCAAATTTTTCATGCAATAACTCACAAGCTTTCTTATAATTTTATGCATTATTTGTCACAAAATGAGCTACATTATCCTAACCAACCCATTCAATAATATCAGTGAATAGTGAACATAATATTGTTTCATCTTTAACAATATCATATGCATTTACTGAGTTTAGGAATGAGACTCCACGAGGACAATAAATAAGAAAATTTATCAAAGTTCTACTCCTTGTATATGTCCAACCGTTAGCCATCAATGTACAACAAGTTCTTTTTTATGTTCTTCTATAAGAATCAATTAACAACTTGCATTCCTCTTTAACATCTCGTAATAGATTCACTCTCAATCTATAGTAAGAAGGTAATTTATAACTAGGTCCTATTGCAACAATTGCATAAATAGCCTTTTGTGAAAAAGGTGAATTGATGACATTAAATGGAATACAACTGTCATAAAACCATCTAGCAACTGCTAAATCAGCACGGTGCACTGCATCCTTGGATGCCATTGTGCTTTTTAGAGATGATTAAGCTCCTGATTTTGTTCTAGGTACAAAAAATTTATCAATTTCATCAATTTTCTTTTTTCCTTTATCAATCCCTTTAGCATGTGTATCAGAACTTTGTGACTTTGTAACAAAACATGAGCCTATCTGTTCATCAATAGGATCATCACTAAATAGATCAATACTCTACGATAGGTCTTCTTGAAAATGTAATTTTTTTTTTTTTTTTGCTATTTCATTCAAATTTTGTTGCATCAGATAGCGGATGTCACGTGACACCTTCTTACAAGAAGCAATGTTACATTTAATCCCGACCAGATGTTGCTTCATCATATTGATGCCTCCACCCTTATAAGTTGTTCCACAATGAAGACATTTGTACTGTTTCCTACCATCAATAGTTTTACATTTGGCAAAATGGTCCCAAGCGATATTGATCTTCTCCCGTACACTTTGAGCTGAAGGCGAATGTTGATTATTTTGTTGATCCATTATTAATTTCAAGCTGATAATCTATTATAATCAGTTACCAATTACTTTCCTAAAAAAACAAATAGAGCAACAGTAAACAAATAGAGCAAAGCTAACTTCTGTAGCAATAAAAGAAACCAAGAGCTATGAAGAATATACAAACTACCAACCTCAGAATGCACAACTTACAAAACTATAAAAACATTAACTTATCACAGAACTGAGAGTGGAAAAAAAAAAAAACTGAATTGAATTACATTATCTTACGACAAAGAACATTGAAGATCTATTTTTATTAGTTATTAAATGATTGACATAGAAGAAATATAATTCATTGAGTGTCTCCTAAGTCCTAAATAACAGTTTTTTAATATGTTAGCAATTGTCAATCTAAATACCATATAAGATTAATAACAGTTGCAATCAATGTTCAGTCACTTCATATAAAAAATGAGCCTATAAATGAAAAATCTCTATCTAACAGTTGCAAATAGATCAATAACAATTGCAAATCTCTCACAAATTCTGTACAAACTAAAGTCCATATAAGATTAATCATGCTAATGCATTAAAAAAAATTTAGTAGCACTGATAAGTGCTAACACCATGAAAAATTTCTATCTAGTAAATAATGTGTACCTAATTAAAATCAAATATTGTATATGCATTTCACATATCAAAACGAGCTTATATATGAAAAATATAATCACAAACTCATGTATATAGTTCTGAACTTATGATATTAATGGCCAATGAATCAAATAAAATTTAGGTAAAACCGTAAAACATGGTGTTAGGATAAGCTGCGTGGGTTTTCTTCGACCTATGATCAAGCCAGATGCTGTAAGCTTCCCTCAGCTCCACCTTTTGCTTCTTTGATCAAAGATGGAAGAGCCGAATAGGAGAAGAGTTGGGATCGCGACCCGCCGAAGAGGAGATGAATTGGGATCACGACCTGGGAGGAAAAATTGAAGCTGCATATGCGTATGGATCTTATGGACATATTAGGGATTTAGTCATTTAGGGTTATACGGTTTAGTAAAACCTTTTTTAACTGTGGATTGTGAAATCAATGGTGGACAAAAGCATTATTTTGAGTCGTCCGGTTCGTTCAAAACCGTCGATTCTCTGATTTTATGGTTCAACCGGTGGCTCGTTTGGTTTTAGTCGGGTTGGTGCCGAAGCGGTTAACAGGTTCTACCAGACCGCTTCCCGATTCAACCGGCCGGTTCGGTCCGATTTTCAAAACACTAACTGAAACAAAAAGAAAAAAAAAATCAAAAGTACCAGTCCAGCGTCACTCCGCGCGATCTCGAAATCCCGTTAATATTGTGATAGGACATCCGACCATTAGCTACACACATTGACATCACATCCCCCACGATACTTCTTCTACGGATCAACGCCTTACTCCGTTGTTAAAGGCTCGGAGAAACGAAGCCTTCAACTGTTCTTTCCTAATGCTCTTCGTCTCGCAAAAGCATTGCTCTAGCCCTAACCCCAACCGACGCCTCTACTATCATCTCCCTGCTCCAACGATCGACCAATATAAAATCAATCGACTAACTCTGTGTCGTGCATAACGAGTTTCAAATCACCTCAAGTGTGATTAAAATTGCTCGAACACCATCCATTTGAAAAAAAAAGTCTTTATCGACGCACTTTGAACGTTAAGTTTATTGAAGAAGAACTAGTCTTATGCAATACAATAAAGCATCTACAATTATGATGGTAGGCGAGTACAAAGAAGCTCAAAATTACCTAACATATGTCAATTCTTAAAACGGATTTTGTCGTTGTGGCCGAAAGTCTAAAATATTTGAAAGAGACAACTTCATTATGAAGGTGGTTTAATAAAAGAAAAACATATATTTGGCCCTATATAGAGTGACGACAATCAATTTTAAAAGAGAGAAAAATGATAAAATAGGTGAGGCGATATAATTTTAGAAACACTGAGAAATTTTAAAAAAAAATCTCATCAAAATATTTATGTTCAAATAATAATAATAATAATAATAATAATAATAATAATAATTTTAATAGTTAGAGAGAGATAAATAAATAAATAGATGAATAAAATAAAAAAATGTAATATACTAAAAAATGTTAAAAAATGATAATTAGAGAAATAATAAAATAAACAGGTTTATTCAAATTTATTTCATCTCATATACATTTTAAATTAAGTGGATTTGTAGTTTTTATTTTTTTTAAAGTGGATTTGTAGTTATGTTTAGTATATAATCAACATTATGATTCAACTATCATCAAATCAATTGTTGTTTATTAACCCATATTTATTGAAAATTTATGCCTTTCTTGAGCTCGAAAAAAATTGAAATTGTTATTAAAATATTCTATCATTGATAAAATTTTGTTAAGAATAAATTAAGCTAATTTTATTCCTATCAAATTTGTCTAACAAGAATTAGCTATGTGATTGTCCCACATCTGCAAGACGCTAGAAATCGCTTTGTTTATATAATAACATCACGGCAACTCGATTGTCTCTTCGGAGACATCCGATAAAATTGGAACGATACAGAGAAGATTAGCATGGCCCCTGCGCAAGGATGACACGCATAAATCGAGAAATGGTCCAAATTTTTTTGATGCGTGAGGTTTTGAAGATTCTCACTAGGTTTTCGTTCGCTCATCCTTGCAATTTTTTTTTGATTCGAAAGGCTTTGTAGATTCTCATTAGGTTTTCGTTCGCTCATCCTTCCAAAGTTCTTATGTTTTTGTTCTCTCATTTGATCATAACTTCTGTAATTTCTATTTCGTCTTCTTCGACTTTCTGATTTTGGCTACTTCAAATTTCCATGAATAGTTCTTGCTTCAAATCCACGGCTTAAATTCTTAATTTTAGTTCGTCACGGTGTCTGTGGTGAATTGATTTTTAAGATAAACTCTTCATTTTATTTTTTTTAATCTTTAATTTTATGATTTCTACCTTATGATCATCAGGTCACTTTCCTCTTCTCTATTTTTTTTTCTTCCGACTATCCAAAATACTCATTTCTCCTATGTTAATTTTCTTTTACCTCAAAATTTTCATTATTGGCATTAACGCTTTTATTCCTTGAATCATTTCTGGTCAGTTTGCTGTAAATTGTTCTTTTTTTATGTGCTGATCTTTCGGATAAGTTCTGTTCTTAGTTTCTTCATAGTATATTTTCTTAATTTTTCATTGCTTACTGCCAGGTTTTTTTTTTCAAGGCTTGTTTGGATGGATTACTCCATTGTTTATTGCTGCAAACTGGATTAATAATGTGAAGCTTCTGTGGAATTTCAAAAAGTCACTCTTTGGATAGAAGTTAGAAATTTGCAATAGAATGATTGTTCCTTAGATATGGCTTCTTTATGTTTGTATGTTCGAAATAATAAGTATCAGTCTTGATATAAGCTTTCCTGAGTCAGATGAACATACTCTCTTGTTAGTTTATTATCCAAACTTGAAAGTGCTTACTTGGGGAATGGATACAGAAGAAATGGTCATTTTTATACAAGTTGGCAACATAATGGCTTAGCAAAGGATGAACTTGTATAAGAGAAGCTTCATTTGCTAGAGAGGAGTTAAATTGTTTTGCACATCATCTTTGTAAAGCATAAAATAACTCAATACATGGCAATATCCTTGTTTGAATTGATTTATCAATCATGATGCATGTATTTTAATCTCACAATAGAGGTTTGTCTAATTAGGGCAAAATGTTTCATGGTTATAAATTTCTCCTTGCTGTTTTTCATATTATGTTGCTTATTAAACACTGCACAAAATGTATTTTGAAGTGAAAGTATTCAATGGACGTTTAAATCTTGAAAACGTGAAGAAAAGCTGGTTGGAATGAGTTTTTTGGTCATTGAATTTATTTTGAAATGAGTGTGATACATGATTGATCAATCAACTCTTAGGAGTTGTTTGGTAGCACCTAGGATTTGATTTAAGTAGGATTTCATAAATCCTCTAAATCCGGATTTCGGAAATCCTTAGGGGCATAAATCTTGAAATTTGTTTGGTAACTTTCATGATAAATCATATAAAATGCCGTGTGACTGTTTGACTATAGAGCAGATTTAACGAGCGGACTCTTCCTCTCGAGCTAATGAATTTCGTAAATCCGGCAAAAAAACATGATTTCGGAAATCATTTTCTGTCTACGACAGCTTTCATTTGCCGCAAGATTTGGTTTGCATTTTAGGCCGTTTGGCTGGATTTCGCTCAAATCCGGCCTAAATCCTGCTACCAAACAGCCCCTTATGTTCCTCTCATATCAAAATAAATTTAATAGTTGGAAAACTCATCCTAAGTAATTTTTTGTTAGGATATTCTTACTAAAAAAAAAATTCCCTAGAAAACATAGAAAACTCATCCTTTTTTTTGTTTCCTGTTGTTTTTGTAGAACCAGACTATTTATTCACTATTGAATTATTAATAACCATTGTCAACCCTTTTCTGTCAACCTCTCATTCATCACAAAATTTGTTACTGTTTTATTACTTGTATTAGACTAATGATTTTAGAATTAATTTTTTTCTCTAATCATATGGTTCAGTTGGTACATAGCTTGGTTCCTTATCATTTCGTTTAAATAATTTGACAGAGAGCTGAAATGTACCATTTTATGTTCAATTTACATCCAGGTCCTAGCATCATGTGCCAACCCTTCTGTTTAATACATCCAGGATACTGAATCTATCTTTGCTTAATATCATCTTATCTTCTAATAATATTAAATGATAATTGATAACATTATGTATGATTGTTTGCTTGGTTACTTTTATCTGGAAACTTCACCGAGAAGCTGTGGCAATGGGTTGATTTACATGAGAAAGTGAGTGTAGGGTAGCTTTTTTGTATTCAAAGCTTCAACAAAGCCTCATGCTATGGTGCTTTTGTATTGGAAGCTGACTTGTAAAAGCAATGTCTTTTCATTGATATTTTAGTCAATATGGAAGGTAGTATGACATAATCAAGATCACCATTAGTTGAGTTTGGATAAAATTCTTGAAATAGAATGCTCTGAGTATTTAATGCTTTACATATATGATAGGGAGAGTGTGGCAAGCTTGTTAAAGATGTAAGCAGTAACAACCCATTGTACTTTCTTGTATACGTGGAGTCCACGTCACCTAGCCGTTAGACATTTGTGTATCCAAATCTTCTATATATTGTCTCCTGTACATCTAACATGCTATTAAGAAATAATACAAACACTTTCTTTCCTGCATCGTGTGTCTCTGTTTACCAATTCATCATGGTATCAGAAGATATCATCCATTATACACTGGACAGACTTCCGGCATCCTATCAAGGTTTCAAGACAGCCATCCGCACCAATCTTCAACCACTCAATCTCGACGATCTTTACACTTTACTGTGCAGCGAAGAAATCAACCTCGCTCACGAGGTTTCCCGAGAGATGCAATCTCTTCAACTCTCCGGAAATTCTACTGCTCTCGCCGCAACTAGAGGCCGTGGCCGGGGGAGATCCACATCCTCTCGCGGTCGCTACACCTCTTCTAACCGCCCCAACCAAAACAACCAACGCGGCGGGAAATCGGCTCGCTCCACGGTTACATGCCAAATTTGTGGCAAGAACGGACATACCGCCGTTAAATGTTGGCATCGGCATAACGATGACTACAACACTGAACCACCTAACGCTGCTTTATTCACATCTCCTTCGCCACAACCTCTCCAACCGAATGGTACCTCGACAGCGGCGTTTTTTCACACCTCACCTCTGATCCACAACAAATTCAGTCCGCCCATCCTTACACTGGCTCCAACCAGGTCATCCTCGGCAACGGATAACAAATTCCCATCCATACAACCGGCAAAGGTCTTCTTCCTACCCCGCAAGGTAATTTAAAACTCTCACACCTAAATCTTATGCCAAATTTATCCTTTAATCTCTTATCTATACACAAACTAACCAACGACAACAATTGTCTTATCACATTCTCGTCCAATGGCTACGAACTCAAGGATCAGAAGACCCGGCAAACTCTACTCAAGGGTCCATGTATTAATGGACTATACCCAGTACAAGCTCGGAACCTCAAGAACACCAAACGATCCACCTTAGCTCTCCTCTCGGTTCAGCCCGTCTCCGATCTCTGGCACAGACGTCTCGGCCACCCCTCTACATCTACTTTACACCTTATGGCAAAACAATTTCCAAATATTTGTACTTCTTTTTCATCTTTTTGTAATTCTTGTAAAATGGCCAAAAGCCATCAATTACCTTTCAATAAATCGCAGAATAACAGTTCTATCCCTTTTTCTTTGATACATTCTGACGTATGGGGACCGGCTCCTACTGCCTCTACTTCCGGACATCGGTACTACGTTAGTTTTATCGACGACTTTTCCAAATACACCTGGGTCTACCCGATCATCCACAAAACCGAAGTCCTTCACAAGTTCATGGAATTTCACAACATGATTCAACGTCAGTTCAACACTCACATCCGGACAATACGGACCGACGGAGGCGGAGAATTTATCAATAAACAATTCAAAATGTACACCACCAACCAAGGTATAATTCACCAATACACATGTCCCTATTCCCCATCACAAAACGGCGTCGCCGAGCGTAAACACAGACACATCACCGAAACCATGCGCACTCTTCTCATCAATGCTTCGTTACCCTACCACCTCTGGGTAGACACACTTCTCACTGTCGTTTTTCTAATTAATCGCTTACCTTCGCCCAATACCTCCAACAAATCTCCTCACGAACTTATCTTTCACAAGATCCCTGACAACAACTATCTAAAAGTTTTTGGATGCTTGTGTTATCCGTGGCTTAGACCCTATACACAACACAAGCTGTCTCCTCTTTCTCATCCATGTGTCTTCATAGGCTACGCTCCCTCTCAAAAGGGATATCGTTGTCTCGACCCCAAATCCAACAAAGTCTATACTTCTCGCCACGTTATTTTCAACGAAAATATTCTCCCATTCACATAGCTCTCATCACAGAATAACCCAGCTCATCAAATCGCGACTCACATACCACCTCTCATGCTCGTTCCTACCACTGCACTGCCTACATCTATCAGTAATTCCATTCGTTCAAATTTGTCTCAACCCAGCACATCACCGCCCAGATCCACTGCCCCTCATATAACCTCGGCTCGACCGGCACACAGTCACTTAAATTCTCAATCCAACACTACTGCCACCTCTCTCAGCATATCACGTCCTACCCCCATCCCGCCTGACCAACCTATCAACCCACACCCCATGCTCACTAGATCTAAAACCGGGCACTCTAAACCCAAACACATCTTTAGCCTCTCACACCTAATCCACAACACTGAGCCAACCACTTACAATCAAGCCATCAAAAGCGAACATTGGCGTGCGGCTATGTCGCAAGAATTCCAAGCACTGCAAATGCAAGGCACTTGGGAACTAGTTCCATACCAATCTGATCAAAACGTCCTCGGCTGCAAATGGACCTACCGAACAAAATTAAATTTTGATGGAACCATAGCTCGATACAAGGCAAGACTCGTTGCAAAGGGATTCGATCAAGAACAAGGCGTGGACTACTCCGAGACATTTAGTCCCGTAGCCAAGATTCCTACCGTGCGAGTACTCATCACTATTGCCCTCCATTTCAAATGGACCATACATCAACTCGACGTCTCAAACGTCTTTCTCCACGGCAATCTCACCGAAACCGTCTACATGAAGCAACCACAAGGCTTCGAAGATGCACTCCATCCCACTCACGTCTGCAAACTAAAGAAGGCCTTATATGGCTTAAAACAATCTCCCTGCGAATGGTACGCTACTCTTTCCTCTCATTTACAACAATTTGGATTTTCCATAAGCACCTCTGATCCTTCTCTTCTCACTTACAAATCGGGACAAATACGTATGTACATACTGATCTACGTCGACGACATCCTTCTTACCGGCAACTCTCCCACCGAAACAGCAAAGCTACTTTCAAATCTCCACAGTCGCTTCCAAATGCGGAATCTCGGACCCCTCGCACATTTTCTCGGCATCCAATCAACCCCCACGCCGTTCGGCCTACTTCTACACCAACAACAATACGCAACTCGCATCCTGGAACGTGTGGCCATGCACAACACAAAATCGGTAGCCACACCAACATCCAGCAAAGAAGTTGACACTCCAAACGCTGATGTCCAATTTGCAAATCCTCAGCTATATCGCCATCTAATCGGGTCTCTCCAATATCTCACCCTTACTCGACCCGACATCCAATTTGCAGTTCATCAATTAAGTCAGCATATGCACGACCCAAAGAACAAGGATTTCAATGCTCTCAAAAGATTATTGCGATATATTCAAGGTACCACTACACACGGCATTCCTCTGTATCGCGACAATCTCACTTTACAGGGCTTTGTTGACGCCGACTGGGCAAACGACACTCAAGACCGCAAATCTGTTTCTGGCTACTGTAAGTTCCTTGGAAAATCACTCATCTCGTGTGACGCCCCAGGCATCCATAGTGAAAGGATTCGTCTGACATTCTGATCGAACTCCATTCCAGTTGCCTTGCTCGGACCTGAAATTTTAAACCACATATAATGAGCTTACAAAGCCCAGCAGGTCACCAAAGCCTACAACTGAAATCAAAGCACGGCGATGCTATCAATATGCATGTCAATCTATCAATCTGAATCAGTCAATGGTCAATGAGTCTATGCAGTACGAAAATTCAATAGTCAATAAAGCCAGTCAATGCAGCAGCAAGTGAATCGATAAATCAACTCAATAAATCCATGTCAATCTCAAAGAAATCCGTACACAATAGGAAATCAATCAATCCGTCAAATCAATCGTTATCAAATCAAATCAATGCGGTCTAATCAATACTATTTATTCAATGAAATCAAACGAGGAAAGCAGTACGATAAATCTCAAGATCAATAAATCCATAGGCAGTAGTAACAATAAATCTATAAGCAGAAATCAATGAATCTATAGGCAACAGTGTCAATAATTCTATACTATTCATGTCCATGCTATCAATACAATATATATATCCATCCATTTCTATATCAATGCTCAATGTCGATGCACAGCAATCAATCAGTGAAATCAATGAAATCGTACGATCTAGTAAATCCAATCAAAGTCGATAAAGCAGGAATCTATAAAACAATGAATCCATAAATCAATACAGTAAACATGCAATTCAATACTATATACTGGACAAGTACAATCAACTGGCTATGTTGCTGTTGTAGAATCCATATTGCTGTTGTAGATATCCATACATTGGTTCTATCAATAAGAGTCGTCACTCTTTTGCCCGTCGGCATATAATCTCCTTATGACTCCCAATCGTTATATCAATGATCAATGGTTTAAAGGAAAGCCCGTCGGCCCACCATCCTGTACAGGTCAATATCAATCTCCAACCAATGTTCAACCAGGTTATACGTGTTCCAGTATCAATAATCAATCAATAATCAGTTTAATAATCAATATTAAAGCAATCTATAGCAATTATATCAATAATCATAAGCATATCAATCTAATCTATTAATTTCGGAAAAATCAGAAATCGTACGAAAATCGGGCAGAGTAACAGTAGTCTATCGAATTTACACAAAAATCCTGCAAAAAGGCACAAGTTCCAAATTCTTCCAAATTACAGTAGAACATTCACGACATCAATATAAGACTATTATCCTATAGAATCCAAATCAAATCACGTCCTGATATTTTTCTATTCAATTAAAATCGCGTAGAATCAATTCCGACAGGTAAAATCATCGCAGAAAATACTCAAATCGTGTACAATATTCATATCTATAACATACTAAAAGTTGTGCGGTGAAAGTCGTGTCAATACAAAATCAGGTCAAAAGTTCGACTACAAAAACACAAAACAATGCACAACTCGGTCAAAATACAAAATCTTCGAAAACAGAAATAGGGTTCGGAGTCCTTACAGCGAGACAAACAAATCTTCTAACAGCGTCGTCGGACGAAAAGCGCTCCACGGGCTCCAAAACCAAGCTTCCTTCTTCTCTTCCTTCTCTTTCTCTCTCTTGCCTTTTCTCTCTCTCCAAAATGAATCCAAAATATCTCAAATCCGATATTTATTAACACTGATCGTCCTGGACGATCCAAATTTCGTCCTGGTACGATGGGTTATCTGGACAAATTTCGTACAGACGAAATCCGAATTCGTCCCGGGCGACTTGCTCTCTGGACAGATTTCGTACAGACGGATCGTCCCGACTGCTCCAGGTTCGTACAGACGAAAATGGCAGATTTCTTCACAAATTTCTTCAGTTCGTCCAGTACTAAAGTCAGATCGTACGGGACTAACAGCACAAAAAAAAATCAGCTTTTTAAGGATTTTACATCTCGTGGCAAGTAAAGAAACAAAACACCGTCGCAAGATCTTCCACCGAAGCAGAATATAGAGCCTTGGCCACCGAAGCTTCCGAAATACTATGGCTCCGCAGTCTCCTACACGACTTTCATCTACCTCAGAACACACTGACAAAAATTTATTGCGACAACACCTCCGCCATCGCCCTAGCAAACAACCCCATATATCACGCCCGAACGAAGCATATCGACGTCGACTGACACTTCATACGGGACAGCATCCGTGCAAAACATCTCTCCGTTCATCACATTTGTACCACCGATCAACTCGCAGATATCTTCACCAAAACGCTACCAGCTCACCGCTTCAAATCTTTACGCAACAAAATGATCGCTGTTTACCCATCATCAATTTGAGGGGGGGCTGTAAGCAGTAACAACCCATTGTACTTTCTTGTATACGTGGAGTCCACGTCACCTAGCCGTTAGACATTTGTGTATCCAAATCTTCTATATATTGTCTCCTGTACATCTATCATGCTATTAAGAAATAATACAAACACTTTCTTTCCTGCATCGTGTGTCTCTGTTTACCAATTCATCAAAAGACACAGCAATTGAGAGGTATGTAAAGTTAGTAGCTCTGTTTGATAAATGTAGCTGGAAACAAATAAAAGGTGAAATGATTATTACATGATAGGACATGTCAGATTGACAAGTAAATAAAGCAAAATAAAAAAAGAGGCCGATTTCAGGACCAATTAATATATACAGGAAGTAATACTACCTGCATGAAACACTTTAGGTATGCTTGAATTCCTGCTACTGAGGGTCCCATCATATTTAAATTCTGTTAACTGCCTCATATTTTCTTAATCAATTTTTCTTGCAGTCTGCAAGAATTCCTAGAGAAGCAATAATGGAGATCCTGGAAGAGATTCATATATACAGGAAGTATAATCATGACTTATCACCATGTATATAAAACTTCAGGAACTGGTTTCCAAAGAATGTATTGCAAGGGGTTCTCTTTGATGTTCCATATGGTTTGCTGACTTAAAAGATCCAAAGTTGTTCATAAAACTTAGGCTTCATTTGGGACGACTTTTTTACTGCTTCTTAAAGCAGCTTTTTAGTACAAAAATCTAAAAGATTGCTTTAAGAAGCAGTAAAAAAGCCATCTCAAACGAAACCTTAGACTTCGTGTGTGGGATAGCTTTTTTATTTCTTTTTAAATCAATTTTTTAACAATAAAATTTTTATTTCATAATAAAATTTGTACTAAAAAACTATTTTATAAAATAATAAGAAAGAATATGAAACGAAGCCTTAGAATAAAAAATAAGCTTCATTGGTATGTGACATGGCTTGCCCAAAGGAATATTAGGCGCCTCTTTTTAGAAAAATGAAACATGAGATGCCAAATGGCATTGTTCAGCCCTCTTATGCAATGTTGAGTGTTTGAAATTGTTGTTGTGCCTATCTTGACCTTTTTAGAACTGACCATATTTCATAGGTTGGTGGTTGTGATTTCAACTTTAATTTTATTCAAATTTTATAGGTAAATTTGGAAAGAAAAATTCTTTCCATTCAAACATCAAAGAGATTGGTTGAAGACCTGTTATCATCATATCAATGGTGCACTTGATTAGCACCTGTTGAGTACACCTGTTTAAGAACCCATGTCCAAACACAAGCAGGATTTAGGAATATGATATAGAATTTGCTTAAGTATCTCTTATTCCGCAAATTCTTTTTTTGTAAGGTAATTTGTACAATTAATAAATCCTTAGAAAATATTTATTTGGAATGATTATGGATTTGTTTAGGACGGAGTTCTCACTGTTTTGCTTTTCAGATGACAACTATAATTTCGTTACTACATTTTTTTTACTCTTTTCTAAATTGTTAATGTGCGGAAGCTTTTAATAAATTAGTTATTCTATTTATTAAAAAATGAATAAATTTATATTTGTAATATTACAATAGCTCTCAAAAAAGTTATTTTTTCTCATAATTAACTTTATAAAAATGCTGTAATCGTCACAAACAAACTCTAACTATCACTTGTTCGAGAAATTATTATGTGCGAAGTTCGGATGGGAAGAACCATTTGGACATGTGAGTGTACATATTGTGTACAAATTTATGCGCAGTTTTTATCCTCGCAGAGTAATCTCTCCACTTATTAAGCTTTTATTTGAAGACTCATAGCTAATGGAAGATGCATTACAAATGTCATCCTCGAAAGCTGTGTTTTTATATCAGTATAGCTTATGAAATTAATATAAACATAAATTTTAAAGTATTTATTTAGTCATTGATTATTATTATTATTATTATTATTATTATTTTTATTATTTTTATATATTTTACATCATAATTTTTATATTTTTTTGGGTGTTTTCTTAGTTCATGCCTTTAAAGGATTGGAATAAATCAAATAAATAGTTGTATTTATTAAACTATTTTTTTTATGTGAGTATCACTTAATGGTTATTTGTGCCTATGTGAAAAGTTGAAGCCAATATGGGCTGATGAAATTGATGTAATTTTGTGTGAGTGGGAGAGAGATTGGTATAAGTAGGGGTGTCAAAATGGGTTTTGATAGACCTGAATCCAGTAAATCCAAAACCATCTTGTTTAATAAATTGGTTAAAAAGATTAACCCGAACTTGACCTGCTAGCAACACTAATAACCCCAACTCGGCCCATTAATGTATTTTGATTAATTTTTTAATAACTTATTAATTATAATTCTTATAATATTTGATAAAAAAAGAGAATATTATACTCACATGTAAAAAAATTTAAAGAAAAAAGATATTAAAATAGTCATTTTTGTGTAAAAAATGGGTTTATTGGTCAACCCGAACCCCAACCATTTAATGAACATGTTGGAAAACCCAAAACAAGCATGACCCATTTAATAAATCAAACTCGGAATTTTCGCATCTGGTTCAAGTCTGGTTGGCTGATTGGGTCATTTATTGAAGAAATTATTACGTGCGAAGTGGAGATATAGTTTGCATCCGGACTTCAATCATAACAAGCCATATCAGTCTATACACACAATGTATACAATTTGTACACTAGCTATGTACAAGCGACATGGTAGGTTGTAATTGGAGTCTGGACGCCATCCATATATAACAATTTCTCCATTTATTGACACCCTAGATATAAGAAAAAATTTTGAGGGCAGCCTTATAATTATTTTAAGATAAATATAATATATAAAAAAATCAATTAAAATTTTTATTGTACTCTGTTGAATTGCATACTGAAGCCAAACGATATTAAAAAAAATCACGACGTACCAGTCTGGCGTCGCTCCGCACGATCTCGAAATCCAGTTAATCTTGCAATCAGACATCGGACCATTAGCTACACACGTCGACGTCGCATCCCCCACGATGCTTCTTCTACGGATCAGCATCTTACTCTGTCGTTAAAATCCCAGAGAAACGAAGCCTTCAGCTGCTGTTTCCTCACGCTCTTCCTCTCGCAAAACCACTGCCCTAGCCCTAACCCCAGCCGACGCCTCTGCTGTCATCTCCCTGCTCCAACACCATCCATTTGAAAAAAAAAAATCCTTATCGACGCACTTCGATCGGACGTTAAGTTTACTAAAGAAGAACTATTCTCATGCAAGACAGTCGAGCAGCTACCGAATGCATCCGGAAATCAATAACAAAATGCCACGTCACTAAAGTGCTAGGTACAACGCGCCCGGTACACTCGATATGCTCGATATTGCTAGGTATTTTCACCGGATGTAATAATTTTTCGTTGGTTGGCGAGTACAAAGAAGCTCAAAATTACCTAACATATGTCCATTCTTAAAATGAACTTTGTTGTTGTGTCCGAAGCATCTAAAATATTTGAAAAAGACAACTTCATTGTCACGGTGGTTGCATAGAAGCAAAACATATCTTTGCCCCTATATAAGGCGACGCCAATCGATTTTAAAAGAGAAAAAAAAGAATGATAAAATAGGTTAGGCAATATAATTTTAGAGACAATGAGAAATTAAAAAAAAATTCATCAAAACATTTATGTTAAACTAATAATAATAATAATAATAATAATAATAATTCGAGAGCGATTAATAAATAAATAGATGAATAAAATAAAAAATGCAATTTACTGAAAAATGTTAAAAAATGATAATTAGAGAAAGAATAAAATAAATAGGTTTATTCAAATTTATTTTATCTCATATACATTTTAAATTAAGTGGAATTTTTTTTTTTACTTCTATTTTTTTTTTAAAAGTGGATTTGTATGTTTACGATATAATCAAATTTATGATTCAACTATCATCAAATCAATTGTTATTTATTAACCCATATTTATTTAAAATTTATGCCTTTCTTGAGCTCGAACAAAATTGAAATTGATATTAAAATATTCTATCATTGATAAAATTTTGTTAAGAATAAATTAAGCTTATTTTATTCCTAGAAAATATATCTATTAAGAATTAGCTATGTGCTCTTTACAGACTTGCTAATTGTCCCACATCTGTACGAGGATGGAAATAGGTTTGTTTATATAATTACATCACGGCTGCTCACTTGTCTCTTCGGAGACATCCGATAAAATTGGAACGATACAGAGAAGATTAGCATGGCCCCTGCGCAAGGATGACACGCATAAATCGAGAAATGGTCCAAATTTTTTTGATGCGTAAGGTTTTGAAGATTCTCAGTAGGCTTTCGTTTGCTCATCTTTGCAATTTTTTTGTTTTTTGATTCGTAAGGTTTTGAAAATTCTCATTAGGTTTTCGTTCGCTCATCCTTCCAAAGTTCTTATGTTTTTGTTCTCTCATTTCATCAAAACTTCGGTAATTTCTATTCCGTCTTCTTCGACTTTCTGATTTTGGCTACCTCAAATTTCCATGAATAGTTCCCGCTTCAAATCCAAGGCTTAAATTCTTAATTTTAGTTCCTCACGGTGTCTGTGGTGAATTGATTTTTAAGATAAACACTTAATTTTATTTTTTTTAATATTTAATTTTATGATTTCTACCTTATGATCATCAGGTCACTTTCCTCTTCTCTATTTTTTATCTTCCGACTATCCAAAATACTCATTTCTCCTATGTTAATTTTCTTTTACCTCAAAATTTTCATTATTGGCATTACGCTTTTGTTCCTTGAATCATTTCTGGTCAGTTTGCTGTAAATTGTTCTTTTTTTATGTTCTGATCTTTCGGATAAGTTCTGTTCTGAGTTTCTTCATAGTATATTTTCTTAATTTTTCATTGCTTACTGCCAGGTTTTTTTTTTCAAGGCTTGTTTTGATGGATTACTCCATTGTTTATTGCTGCAAACTGGATTAATAATGTGAAGCTTCTGTGGAATTTCAAAAAGTCACTCTTTGGATAGAAGTTAGAAATTTGCAATAGAATGATTGTTCCTTAGATATGGCTTCTTTATGTTTGTATGTTCGAAATAATAAGTATCAGTCTTGATATAAGCTTTCCTGAGTCAGATGAACATATTCTCTTGTTAGTTTATTATCCAAACTTGAAAGTGCTTACTTGGGGAATGGCTGATACAGAAGAAATGGTCATTTTTATACAAGTTGGCAACATAATGGCTTAGCAAAGGATGAACTTGTATAAGAGAAGCTTCATTTGCTAGAGAGGAGTTAAATTGTTTTGCACATCATCTTTGTAAAGCATAAAATAACTCAATACATGGCAATATCCTTGTTTGAATTGATTTATCAATCATGATGCATGTATTTTAATCTCACAATAGAGGTTTGTCTAATTAGGGCAAAATGTTTCATGGTTATAAATTTCACCTTGCTGTTTTTCATATTATGTTGCTTATTAAACACTGCACAAAATGTATTTTGAAGTGAAACTGTGAAAGTATTCAATGGACGTTTAAATCTTGAAAACGTGAAGAAAAGCTGGTTGGAATGAGTTTTTTGGTCATTTAATTTATTTTTGAAATAAGTGTGATACATGATTGAGCAATCAACTCTTAGGAGCTGTTTCATAGCACACAGGATTTGATTTAAGTAGGATTTCATGAATCCTATAAATCCGGATTTCGGAAATCCTGAGGGGCCTAAATCTTGAAAACTGTTTGGTAACTTTCATGATAAATAATATTAAATCCCGTGTGACTGTTTGGCTATAGAGCAGATTTAACGTGCGGACTCTTCCTATCGAGCCAATGGATTTTGTAAATCCGGCAAAAAAACATGATTTCGGAAATCTGGGGTTTAGCACGAAAAGGCAGAATTTTCTGTCTACGGCGGCTTTCATTTGCTGTGAGATTTGGTTTGCATTTTAGGCCGTTTGGTTTGATTCCGCTAAAATCCGGCCTAAATCCTGCTACCAAACAGCCCCTTATGTTCCTCTCATCTCAAAAATAAAATTTAATAGTTGGAAAACTCATCCTAAGTAAATTTAAGTTAGGATATTCTTACTAAAAAAAATTCCCTATAAAACATTGAAAACTCATCCTTTTTTTGTTTCCTGTTGTTTTTGTAGAACCAGACTAGTTATTCACTATTGCATTATTATTAACCATTGTCAACCCTTTTCTGTCCACCTCGCCATCATTACAAAATTTGGTACTGTTTTATTTCTTGTATTATATTAATGATTTTAGAATTATTTTTTTCTCTTATCATATGGTCTTCAGTTGGTACATAGCTTGGTTAGCTGCAATGTACCATTTTATGTTCAATTTACATCCAGGTCCTAGCATCATGTGCAGACTAAAGAACAATGACTTTTGTTGAATATAATATAATCTTGCGTGGGTACATAACTTTCTTCTAATATAATCTTCCGTAATTTTTTCTTTTTAATTTTTTCACACATTCATCTTTTTTTTTTTTTTATTTGTGACATGCATAGCTTAGATATCAATGACTTTTGTTGGATCCAAATTTGTTCATGGAAGATATCTGACCTTACTAGCAGGTCTACTTAGTGAGCAAATGAACTTGTGAGCAAGAATGGAGAGTATAGAAGAAGAAAAGTAGAGAAGGACTAGAGGTCTCGGATAAATAGAAATTTCCCTACTACCCAAGATACCCTTTTTGATAATATTTTTTGTATGTCTTGAACAGTTCCCCTTGCTTCTTATTTATAGGATCCTGATGGCTGAAAAAAAGGGCTACATGAAAAAGGATAAAAGAAATACAATGCTACGCCACTCTACACACGTTTCGGATCCATACAACATCTTTATCCAAATCGTAGTTTTATAAATATTATATTTAAGTCTTCATGATATTCTCTTAACCCAACTTTTGAGGTATATCCAGCTTAATCATTTAACATTAACTCTAAAAGTTATGTCATCATCTTTATTTTCATTATTCTGTTTAATACATCCAAGATATTGAATCTATCTTTCCTTAATATCATCTTATCTTCTAATAATATTAAATATAATTATTAATATTATGCATGGATTGATAACTAGCTCATCTCTCGCTTTTTTATATATAAGGCAGCATAAAAATTCAATAATTTATATAAGACTTTCAAAGTGGTTTTTTTGTTTATGGACATTACTTGTTCAACCCAATAATTAAATGAGTCAAACATAAACAAAACATTTTGGCATATTTACTCTAGAAGCTGAGTTGATCAACAGTTGAGCTTGCTCAAACTCAGGTCATTTATACTCCTCTTTCCTATGTAAATCCTTAGTCTTTAGCATATGACATGAATGTTGCACAAGCTAATAGTTTGCTTGGTTTCTTTTATCTGGAAACTTCAGCCAGTGAGAATGTTAGACCGTTCCCGGCGGGACCGGCTTACATGCGAAATAGCGGAGCTCTTCCGCCTCCTGCGGATGCTGCGCGAGCCTCAAGTCCACAGGAGCATTTTAGGATGGAATTTTGAGGAAGTTTAGGAGGAAAATTAAATGTATGAGGGAAATTGAATGTAGGGACAGTTCAGAGATTTCCTTTTGATTTGTATGCATTAAATACTTTGTTTTCCTAGAGTTAGAGCTTCTTGAATTTTGCTGAAATTTGAGATATTTTAGATTTAAGTTTTCTTTGGGCTCCAGTGTCATCTAGAGATGTGGGAGAGATCGATCCTCCTCTCAAATTGAGGATCAACTGTATCTTGCTATTTTCCGTTTCTGTTTCATCAAATAATACAAATTATCTATTGTTTTCCTTTGTGGATTTTGGTGGAGGATTTTGGCTGTTTTTCTAAAGTTTGGTCGGAATTACTTGAGATATTCAAGTGATTCTTATCAAAGAAGCTGTGGCAATGGGTTGATTTACATGAGAAAGTGATGTGTAGGGTAGCATTCTTGTATTCAAAGCTTCAAGAAAGCCTCATGCTATGATGCTTTTTGTATTGGAAGCTGGCTTGTAAACGCAATGTCTTTTCATTGATATGTTAGTCAATATGGAAGGTAGTATGACATCATCAACATCACCATTAACTTTATCCCACTTAGTTGAGTTTGGTTAAAATTCTTGAAATAGAATGCTCTGAGTATTTAATGCTTTACATATATGATAGGGAGAGTATGGCAAGCTTGTTAAAGATAAGCAATTGAGAGGTATGTACAGTTAGTAGCTCTGTTTGAGAAATGGAGCTGGAAACAAATAAAAGGTGAAATGATTATTACATGATAGGAGATTGACAAGTAAACAAAGCAAAATAAAAATAGATGCCGATTTCAGGACCAAATAAGTTCTTCAGCATTCCTTGTTTTTGTTTGTGATGGTTGCAACTATTTGTAAAATTAGCTGTGAATTTTTGCGAGAAAAACATAATTTTTGGAAAATTTTAATGAATAATTTCACTTCTATTAAGTCTTGCAATAACTTTTTTAGAGCTTGCTATCATTGCTAGTAGTGAAAAGCAAAAAATTTTGTGCTAAAAAGCTACGTTATATAACAGTAATAAAGTTGTCTGAAATGAGAGAAATTATAACATGCAGTCATTGGATGTCGTCCGGAGGTGAATCAGGGTACGCCACGTCATCATTTTGTTATATACCAGGTGATGTGATGCATCCTGATTCACTTTTGAACGGTGTGGTGACCGCACGTAATAATTTCTCTTGAAAAGTTTTAGAATAAAAAATAAGCTTTAGGTATGTGCCATGGCTTGCCCAAAGGAATATTAGGTGCGGCTTTTTAGAAAAATAAAAAATGAGATGCCAAATGGCATTGTTCAGTTCTCTTATACAATGTTGAGGGTTTGAAATTATTGTTGTGCCTATCTTGACCTTTTTAGAACTGACCATATTTCATAGGTTGGTGGTTGTGATTTCAACTTTAATTAATTTTAGTCAAATTTTATAGGTAAACTTAAAAAGAAAAACTCTTAGCATTCAAACATCAAAGGGATTTGTTGAAGACCTGTTATCATTATATCAGTGGCGCACTTGATTAGCACCTGTGAGTACCTGTTTAAGAACCCATGTCCAAACACAAGCAGGATTTAGGAATATGATATAGAATTTGCTTAAGTATATCTTATTCCACAATTTTTTTTTTCTGTAAGGAAATTTGTATAATTAATAAATGTTTAGAAAATATTTATTTGGAATGATTATGGGTCTATTTGGGACAGAGTTCTCACTATAATTTCGTTGCTACAATTTTTTTTACTATTTTTTTAAAAATTATGTAGTGAGAAGTTGCTTTTACAATCAAAATTATTAATGTGTGGAAGTTTTAAGAAAGTAGTTATTCAATTTATTAAAAATGAATAAATTTAAATTTATAATATTCACAATAGCCCTAAAAAAAGTTATTTTTCTCACAATTAATTTTATAAAATGTTGCACTCATCACAAACAAACTTTAACTATCACTTATTCGAGAAATTATTATGTACGGAGTCGTCTCGACGGGAAGAATCGTTCGGACATCTACGTGTGCATATTATGTACAAATTTGTAAATAGTATGTATCAAAATTTTATCGCACTGTGTCTAAATAATGTGTGCACTCATGATCCGGACAGTTCTTCCCGTTCGAACTCCGCACAGACTAATCTCTCCACTTATTCAGCTATTATTTGAAGATTCAGGAAGATGCATTACAAATATCATCATCGAAATCTGTAATATCAAAAATCTGCTCCAGGATCGTCCAGGACGATCTGGATCGTCCTGGGACGATCAGTGGAAAGTTTGCTCCAGATTTTGCCCAGTTTTGCTCCAGGTGATTTTCTGTACATATCGTCCAGGCCGATTTGGACATCGTCCAGGCCGATCGGCACTGTAGAAAATATCGGCTTGAGCATAGTTCTGGGAATCGTCCAGAGCGATCGGGACGATCGAATTTTGGTCTGATCGTCCCGGGACGATCTGGCGATCGGCCGGGCCGATCTGAAGATTATAAAGCTGAAATCAGTCGTTTTGAAGAGAGAGAAAATCAGAAATTAAAAATAAAAATATATGAGGAGAGAGAAACTCGAGGATTTTTGGAGAAAAGTTGATTTTCGGACGACGCGGAGCCGTTTTCGTCCGAAGTGACTGTTCAGAATATTGCTGTATGCGAGGTAAGGCACATTCCGCCTTTCTCAATTTTCAGTTCCGTCGAGTTTGGCGATATATTCTGTCCGGATTTTGTTTCCGTTACGGTTTTTCGTCCGTATCTTTTGATTGGTTCAGTTTTTACCGCGTAACTTTCCGTATATTGTTGACGTGCCGAGTGTGCACATTTTGGTTATTTTCCGAAGATTTTTGTCCTGGTATTTTTGATTCGGCGGAGTTTTTCGTAGACTACATTTTTCTGTAAAGTGGTAAATTCTCTGTGCAGTAGAATAAGTGTTCTGGAATGTGATTATCTATATTTTGTGCGAATTTGGTAAATTTTCTTTGCAGGAAATTTTGTGTAAATTCTGTCTACTGCCGTTGTGCTGCCCGATTTTTGTCTGATTTCGGATTTGCCCGGATTTCTTCTGAATTGAAATGCTATGTGTATAAGCTATAAAAAGGGAGTTATAAGGGGTCTGAATCCTATGAGATTCAGTTAGTGTTTGGGAATCTGAAATGAGCTCAAATCTGAAATTTGATATCTGTTCTATTCCGGATCCGATGAATTCTGTTCTGGTGCTATAAGCACATTTGTTCTGGTGCCGTGAGCACAAAGGGAGGCATAAGGGGCCTGGATCCTATGCGATTCAGTCAGTGTCTGGGAAGGGAGGCATAAGGGGCCGGAATCCGTAGAGATTCCGTCAGTGTCAGGGCATTTAGCTATGAATTAAATATTTGATATCTGATATCTGATTTGACCTGATTTTGATTTTCGTATCTGTTCTGTAAGCAATTATGATTCTGTTATGTCTGATCTGTTCTGTTTCTGATTTCTGTTTCCGTACAATTATGTTGGATTTGATATCTGTTCCGTTCAGTTTACTTCTGATTCGATAAGTCTGATATGTTCTGTTCTGATTTGTATCTGATGTGAGTCAATCTGTATGACTCTGATTCTGTTGTGATCTGTCCGTATCTATTCTGATTTGTTCTGTTTCGTTCTGATATGTCCGATTTGATATCTGTCCGATTCTGTTTCGATTTCTGATCTGATTTCTGTCTGATGAGTTTGGTTTTGGATTCTGAGAGTTTAGATTGGTGGTTTGTTGCTTTGCTGAGCTGTTGAGCTCACCCTTGTTTTCTGGTGGTTTTCAGGTTCTGGGAAGGGGGAAGGAAGTCCAGGACTAGAGTTCAGAGTCTGATCTGTAGGTATTGTTTTACTTTTGATTCTTTTTGTACGGTCATGGATGATTTTCTTCTGTGTTTTGTTTCTGCTAGCCATGTACCGTTTTTTTGTCTGATGAGTTAATTTTTTTTGAAAGATTCAAAAGAAAGAAAGATGGATAGAATGTTTTGTTGTTCCGCTGCGGGTTGGTGACTGTGTTTTATAGTAGCTCTGTTGTTCTATTTAGTTGTGTGATTATTATTATTATTTATTCTGTTGAGTTAAAATTATTCAATTTAATGCATTAATTGTATTGTCAACTTACATTATACTAGTAATTTATTATTTATTTATGCATAAATTAATTAGAGTTTTCTAAGGCATTTAATAATGCACATGATGCAGGTCTTGGTTTCCATAGAAACTGGAATTAGGAATTCAACTGTGCTAATATGGATTGACCTTATAATTTTTATAATTTTTAGGTGTTTTCTTATTTCATGCCTTTAAGAGATTTGAATAAATCAAATAAATAGTTGTATTTACTAAACTATTTTGGTTTATGCGGATTGAATTTATGTAAGTATCAAAATTGATGTATTTTGTGTGGGAGAGAGAATGATATAAGTAGGAGGTGTCAAAATGGGTTTTCACACGTCAGATTCAAGTCTGACTTGAATCCAGTCAACTCGAAGACATACTGTTTAATAAATTAGACAAAAAGACTAACACGAAGTTGACCCGTTAGCAACACGAATAACCCCAACTCGACCAATTAATGTATCTTGATTAAATTTGCTTATAAATTATTAACTATAATGTTTAGAATATTTGATAAAAAAATGAGAATATTATATTCACATGTAAAAAAAAAAATAATAAAGAAATAAGATATTAAAATGATCATTTTTGTGTAAAAAATGGGTTCATTGGTCAATCTAAATCTGGCTCATTTAATAAACATGTCGGAAAACCCAAAACAAAACCAACCCATTTAATAAAATCAAACTCGGAATTTTCGGGTCTAGCTCAAGTCAGGTTGATGGATCAAGTCATTTATTGGAGAAACTATTAAGTGTGTAGTCTGGACATAGTTTGCGTATGGAGTCCAATCATAACAGGCCATGTCAGCCTGTACGCACAATGTGTACAATTTGTACACAGGTTGTGTACAGACAATGTGGTCGGTTCTGATTGGAGTCCATACACCGTCCGAACATAATAATTTCTCCATTTATTGACACCTCTAGATATAAGGAATTTTTTTTAGTGCAGGGCCCTAAAATTATTTTATTTATTTTAAGATAAATATTATATATAAAAAAATTAATTAAAATTTTTATTGTACTCATTTCAAATTAATTTCAGTGAATTAGAGAATATCTTGGTCCAATTTTTTTTCTCATTCTATCATACTAGCTTCATTAATATGCTACATGTAATAACTCAAAAAAACGAAAAATGTAATAGCTTCATTGAAGTTGAACACAATGGCACTGTGTTTTATATCGTTATGACGCTATGCTTGAAAGCACAGCGATGCTAAGCCACTAACTGATAATCCTTAACCTAAGCACTAAAACCCGCCAGCCCTCCCCATTCGTGTGGCTTGCTTGGGAAAGAAGAAGAGAGAGAGGAATGAGAGAAAATGTCGTTGGGGGCTTTTTCGATGGAATCTTTTTTTAGTTTTCAATGATTTTAAATTTGGTAGATTTCTTTTTTCTTAAGTCGTTAACAATGCATTTTCTTCTGATTTATCAAGTTTTTACCTTGTCATTTTTTGTATATGATAGATAAGGAAATTATTGACATTTTTAATGTAATATTATCGATTTTTATTGGGTTAAACAAGTAATGATATTTTGATGGTATAAAGTATGTATATACTTTACTGCATTTTTATATATATTGCATTTCATATAAATGAATGTGATATTTACATTTAACAACACAACAATTATTTCAGATTGGCTTTTAAAATGTTAATATCCTGCGTAGGAGGGTGGACTTACTTGCTTTCCTTTGAATATTTGTGGTGTTATTCCAGTTGTAGCTTGTAACTGATGACTGATTTCATCGACGAATAGAGAGTGATAGCTCCTAATGATTATTGAATATAATGATATGAATGAACATATATAGGGATGAAAATATCACATTAAAAATAGATAACATTGATAACACTAATACAATAGATAGATATATTGATGGCATTGATATTATTGGATGCATAGATGATATATGAACAAATGATGCATATGAGTAGATAAAATATATACAGCTGACGATATTGACATTTGATATCATTGAATGTTACCGATTATATTGACCGAGTTCCGCATGCATATTGATTCTTTAATCCTTGTGTTGATAGCTTTAGTGAATTTGAGTTACTGCTTGGTTTTTTTAAATCATTATGTGAATTTCAATAAATTGCACTTTATAGTGAAATATTTTGATGTATATGTATTGCAATTTTTTTGAACTAAAGTTTACCCAATTAAATTTTATAAGCCGTATTAATTATATGTCAACAATTGTTTGCTATTGAGCATTATATAATATTAACACTAAATTACACTACAATTCATGAGGTATAAATTGCACTTTATAAAAGTTCATAATTATAATAATAATAATAATTTGAATGTATCAAGTTATTTTTTACTTTGATATAAAACTTTATAGTAATTTGATTAATTTATACTTTAATGCCTTAATCATCCTTGAATTTATATCAAAGTATTAGGAACTTTATCATGACTTCGAAGGATTATAATGATAAATAACAATGCTCAATTATGTGAAAACTCACTCCATTACAATTGAGTGACGAGGGCTTTGAGAATTTAGCTATCCTATGAAGTGTGTTGTAATTTTAGCGAAGGAGATAGTAACTTGAGATTGAAGAGAGCTTGGAGATCTAAATAACTTAGGAGTTGTACTTGGAGTTCAAGGTCGATTATCACTGCGAGCCACCATTGTTGTTCAACTATGATCACTTGATCGATGTTGCATGTCCGCCGTCACCTAGCAAGCATTGCTCGACCATCATAGTCCATTTAATAGTGCCTGATCATTGTCATCTAACCACCGCCCAAACACCGTTGTCTAAATATCATAATTCAACTAATGTAACTCGACCACTGTCGCTCTTCCACCATTGCTCGACTGACATAATTTGATTAATATCATAAACCTTCTTTATTCATCCAACAAGTTATACTACAATTATAGAATACCAATCTCAAGTTCACTACTTCGTAATCCCTTTTATCCAATTGAGGGGGAGAGCGAATTTTTGTAACTTTGGATTATTTCATTTGAGCTAGGCCCTATGGGGTTTCCTCTTAATAAAAATAATAATAAAAAAAAAACTTTGGTATATTCTATGTCCCCTTAATCAAATTTGAACCAATTAATATTAAAATTTAATTTGAAGCATATTTAATTATTTTTAATATAAATTTTATTCTTCTAAATAAGACTATGCATCATCACTACTTATCTTGCAACAACAAAGTAGGGTTTTGACTTTTAAATAAGGCTATGCAAAAAATTTCTTGAAATTAATGAAAAATCAGTGTAAAAAATTTACCCCAAACAAAGATTTTATTTGGGAAGACTTTCTTATTGTTTTTTAAAGCAGATTTTTAATACAAAAATTAAAAACTTTATACTAAAAAACTACTTTGAAAAATAATAAGAAAGTCGTCGCAAATGAAGCCTAAGCCTTAAGCTTGCTTCCTGCGTAAAATCTAAAAGTGCTATAAGCCTATAAGAAATAAAATAAATAAATAAATTATTTTATTAATTGTTATATATTATTTAATTTTTATTTTTATTTTTCTTTTCTCAGATGCATGCCAAGGGTTACTTCAGCGTTAAAGCCAAAAATTGGTTGTCCTATGTGAGTACATTCCATACCTTTCAAAAAAAAAAAAAAAAAAAAAAAAAAAAAAAAAAAAAAAAAAAAAAAAAAAAACAGTAAAATTTGTTACAAATCCGATATTTCAAAAATATTTCGACGGACTCAAATCTGCTTCAACTAGGAGAAGCTTATAGGTGAGCTCACGGGCGGTGATCACACCGAAAAATTAATAAATATGTTTCAAACCAGCTGCTCCTTTATTTAATTCGCCTGAACTGGCTTATCAACGCCGGGCTCTTGCCGTCTTCACCTCTCTGCTCTCCTTCTTTCTCCGGCAAAAAGCGAATCCTCACGAGTTGATTTGTGGTTGATTAAGAAACCGCAGATTCGTGAGAGGTGTTGGTAGGGACAAGATGGAGAGGTTTCTAAAGGAGAACTTCGATTTGCCGGCAAAGAATCCGTCGGAGGAGGTGCTGCGGAGATGGCGAAGTGCCGTCGGAGCGATTGTTCTGAATCGCAAGAGGAGGTTCCGGATGGTTGCCGATCTTGATAAAAGATCCGAGGCTGAGGCTCGCCGTCGCAGCATCCAGGTTTCTCTCTCTTTCTATTTCTCTCCATTTCTTCATGTATTGTTATTATCATATCTGATTTTTCTTTTCGAGATTCCTCTTCATTTTACTCGAAACCCTAGCTGGGATTGATTTATCGTGGGTGATGACGATCGTATATAACATCGCAATTTAGTGAAGCGGAAGGTAAAGTTCAGTCATCGCCGTTACTTGTTCGCTACGTTTCAATGTTTTAGAAATGCGCGTAGGGTGAAATTGATTCCTCTCATACAGGCCGTCAGTTATTTTAAAGTAAAAAAAAAAACAGTTAATGGATGTGATGGGTGGTGAGGAGAGTCAACACTTTTTTTTTCCCCTTTTTTGAGAAATTTACATACATACCACTTTATACCATCATATTTACATATCTAACATCCAAAATTTTAATATTACATGCATACCACCCTATATTATTTTAATATCAAATATACCACTCATATTTCTTTCCTACCACTCATATATTTCATTTCTACCACTCATATTTGATATGAAAATGAACTATAAGTGGTATGTATGTAATATTAAAGTTTTAATTGTTAAATATGTAAATAAAGTAGTATAGAGTGGTATGTATGTAAATCTCCCTTTTCTGTCGCTCAGATGTAAACGGTTTTGTCTGTGCCGACTGCAGAGTCTGGGTCTGGTTCAAGAATTGTAAATATATGCGTGTTTGCCCCCCCCCCCCCCCCCCCCCCTCATAGTTCAAATTATTTTTGATGAATTACATAATTTGATCACAACCATATATAAAAAAAACTTATTAAATTTTTTATACATCTTAGTTCATTTAGTTTGCTGGATCAACATCATATGTGAAAAGATCTAAATTTTTTTCTAAATATATAGATCAATTCAATGAGCAAAATGGATATGAGAGAGATAATGAGATTAGAACTTTGTGAAATTTTTTGGTGAATTGATTTACGAAAGACTTGGCTGAATCATATGTCCATACGGCAAAAAAGAGTGAGTGCAACAAAGACAATTCACAGAAAATGAGAGGGAATTTGAGGAAAATCTACGAGAAATTATGTGAGGGATTTTTATGTGATAGGACTTTAACTCAAAGTTTTAGATTGCATATGAGAATCTAGATGTCACATTTTCTTGTGTCGTTGCATGACCATTCATTCTGTATTGATAGTTGAAGTTCTAATTCAACATTAAAAAATTCGCTACATAGTTTGATTTCACAAAAAAATAGATAATTTAAACTCGGCATAACTAAATATGCATTAGATGAGTTGTTTGTAGTCAACAACTAGTTTTGAACATTGGAGGAATAACTGGCAAGTAATGGACTTCCTTGTTGAATAGCCTTGGAGAATAGATTACTTTGTGAATCTCTTGAGCAAGTTCATTAACATAATGCAAAGGGTCGAGTTAGGGCTATCTTTTGGATGACTTGTTGAGATTTAGTTCTAGGCCACTCAAAGATTTTATGCAAATTCAAATTTGATTAGATCTGAGTTGGAGGCTACCAAAAGATTAATTATTAATGGCCTATTGAACTTAATTCAAGTTATGTTATTGAATTTTGTGCTACGAACTGGATAGCATAATACTTTTCATATCTAATGAGTAATATTTTGATGTCCAATAAATAGCTCCTCCCCCCCCACCCCCCCCCCCCCCCCCCCAAAAAAAAAAAAAAAAGCTTATGCAGGTTTGGAGATACAGTAATTCTAAATCATCCTCTAACCATTGGTTTTCGTTTTTGATGCTTGACGATTATATCAGCCAAGTCACCAATAGGAGAGAACTTGGGAGCTCTCTTGTCGCCGACCATTGCCGGACTTCTTCCCCTTCGTCAATTGCCGCCGGAGTTCTTCCCGGTCACCACCGGACTTCTGCTCGTTCGTCGACCACCGCTGAAGTTCTTCCCGACTTTCGCCCGTTCATCGACTACCGCCGGAGTTCTTTATGACTTTCACCCGTTCGTCAACCACCATCGGAGTTCAGCTAACTTCCGTCTGTTCGTCAACCACTATCAGAGTTCTTCCTAGCCACCGTCGGACTTCTGCTCGTTCGTCGACCACCGCCATAGTTTTTCTTGGCCACCACCGGACTTCTGCCCTTTCGTCGATCACCGTCGGGATTCCTTTTGACCATCATCGCCCACCGGCAACGGTCCTTCCGACCACCGTCGCTTGCCAACTACGGTTCTTCTGACCTCCATCTCTTACGGACTACAGCCCTCCCGACCTCCGTTGCTCGCCGACTACAGTCCTTCCAACCACCATCGTCAACTAAGACCCTTCTGACCTCCGTCGCCCACCGACTACAGTCCTTCCAACCGCCATCGCCAATTACGGTCCTTTATGACCTCAGTCGCCCGCCGACTATGGTCCTTTCGACCATCATTGCCCAACTTTGGTCCTTCCGACCACCGTCTCCTAACTACGATCCTTCGAACCACCGTCTTCCGACTACAGTCCTTCCGACTTACATCGCTAGTGGACTATGGTTCTGCCGATTAAGCGAACTTCTCAACACTAATTCTTCCAACTCTCACCATATAATGCACTTTATATGATGTATATTTGCTAGATCGAGCCAAGGCCTTCCTCCTAAGGAAGGGTCTCATTTGTAATCAATTGCAAACATTAGTGGATTCATTCAAACTGGGCCAGGCCTTGTGATTTTTCTTCTTTTCAGGGGTTTCCAAGAGAAAATTCTGGTGTCTCTTATAAACACTACATCTTTCCTTATTTATATGTCTGTGTGCTGGGTCTTCATATAAAGCTATGATGCAAAACTTTATATTTCTCTACCACCATGAATGTTCCAGGACGCAACAAGTCTAATTGGAAGAAAAAAAAAAACATTTCTTTTTGTGTGAGTATTAAAAAACTTCATCTAAAATAAATGGAGCTAAATTTTTTGGGGGATTTACATGCATAACACTTAAACTATAGGGTTTACATATTTGACACTTGAACGTCATCATTTATATTGATGATGAAGAGGATGTCGGACATGAGGAAGTTATGACAGAATCTCATAGGAACGAGGTTTTGACCCCCAACCCCCTCATTCCTTGTCGTGATGGAGCTTCCATCTTGGAGAAGGGACAAGGAAGTTGAATGGGATCTCGCCCAAAATGGTGATGAGATATGCAATGCACTGCTTTGGCCATCTCCTTCTCCATCTATAACTTCCGTCACCCCCTTCTTCACTTGTCTAAACCCACTAACACCATCGATTTTGCCACTTGTCATCAATTACAAAATTGTAACAAAGAGGGTGAGGGCGTTATTTTTTATGTTAAATATGTAAATCTTATAATTTTCAATGCTATTTATGTAAATCCTCTTTTTTTCCCAAATGCCAGGATTTTCTTGGAACCGCACATAAAAGGATGATTAAGGCCTTGTTTGAGATGGCTTAATTTCGCCTATTCAGTTTCGAAATGGCAGAAAATTTTTTTCCTGTTGTTTATATGTGCCACTTTTTCATAAATGCTTTTTAGAGAACTGTAATTTTGTATTTTCAAAAGCTTTCTCATATTAACTTCTCCGTTTTTGAAAACTCCGTTATTTCAAACAACAATTTTAAAACTACTTTTTAGAAAAGGTACAAAATAACCAAACAAAGCCTAATAGTGTGTCAAATGGACAGCTGATTGGTTGTGCTGTAAATATAGCATAGCTTTTCTTTTTATGCGAGGGCCCCAACCCCAACAATCTCTTACATTGACCCAAGAGACCCAAGAGATATGTTGTTCATTTTCTATGATACCTTCTACACATCCGAAATTATCCATGTAAAAAGGCAGGGCGTATCTTAACGTTTGCTATGTTCCCGATTCAAATTGCTTGTCAGATGGAGAATTGGTCAACCATGTCGTAATTATCTGAGAAGCGGTTTTTTGCTCTTGTATTTTTTTGTAGTTGTTTATTTTTCTTAAAATAGATGCAAAGTGAACTGGATGCAGGAAAAATTGTTAAAAATGAAAAAATAAAAGTAAAAAGGTCACTTCTTTCAAAAATTTTATAAATGAAGGGCATACAATTTGGTCATTTTTTAATTTATTAGGTCTGGATTTTTTCGCGTTTCTGTATTTGGAACCTAACAGTCCTTCCATTGTCAATGGTAGCCTGTGGTTTTGATATATCATCAAAAAAATTATCTTGATCGTGCACGAATCTCGAAGCAAAATCAAGCTAAAAACTTCAAAAATTAAATTCGGGATCATCTGAACTCCGATTTTAGTAAACTTACAATCGAACTGAGCGTCTCGAAAATACGAACCAAACGACACCAAATTCAATGCAATCCGAGTCCAAATCAAGGACCCAAAGCACTGTTGGAACGTTCAAGCCACAATTTGGGTTACCAAACGGTTTCCAAACATAACATGCTTATAGTCGAATCGAGCGGCTCGACGAGACAAATCCAACAAGCCCAAGATCGGTGAATTCCGACATCATTAAGACCTTCAAATGTCTGACGAACGGTCCACGATCAAAGGATTCAATATCAGCAGTCCATTCAAACCACTCCACCTTTGCCCTTGAACCTCCTCCTATTTACGGGTTTTACCATCATAAAAAAACTATAAATAGACCCCTCATTTCTCTTGAAAGGGGACCCAAGCAAGAAGAAGAAGAAGAGAAGGATAGGTGGGAAGAAAACTCCTCCTCGACCACCACCGAAATTCTGCCCGACGCCCTAGTGACGTCGGAATTCTGCCTGACGCCCAAGTGACACCGGAATTTTGCCCGATGCCCAAGTGACGCAGGAATGTTGCCCAAGTGATGCCGGATTTTTTGTCCGACATTCAAGTGACACCGGAATCCCGCCCGACTTTTCAGTGACGCCGGAACTCTGCCCGATTTCCAAGTGACGCCGGAATTCTAAATGACTTTGAGTTTAGCTCGAATACACAACTTGTTTGTAACTTGACTTCAATCCTGAAGTGAATCATTGTAATCTGATCGTTCTAAATTTTAAGGACGAGTCAGCCTATTATATCTTATGCAAACACTAGTGGAATTATTTCAAATGGGTATGGGCCCTTGGTTTTTTCCCTTTCCAGGGTTTTCCACGTAAAAATCCTATTGTTTTTTATTTCTCTCATGTTTGTGTGTTGGATATCCATGCAACGCTGAGACGAAAACTTTTCTAGCTCTATTGCCGCTTATATTCTAGTCCGCAACAGGTTTCATCTATATTTTAATGTTAAACCAGATATAAAGGGGTTTATACAGAAATTGGTTGGTCAACTTTAGTCCATTGTTTCTTGACATAGTCCACAGGTGGTTCGGAATAGAGAATCCTGTGCCTAATATTGGTGATTGGAAATGTTTCTATAATCCTTTTAGATCGTCGCTGAGATTCTTGCTGGTAGATGTTAGCTAATTTAGTTGTTCAAGATATTAGGTTTCAATCCCACCTATAAATTCTCCAAAATAAAAATAAAAAAATCTTGCAGCCTAATCTTTTTCAGATTCTGAGAATGTTTCTTGATATGGCTGGCCAACTTCAGTCCATGGTTTCCGATGTAGTCCACAAGTGGTTTGGAATATAGAATCCTGTGCCTTGCATTGGCGAATGAAAATGTTTGAAACGACCAACACTGGTTAATTAAAGATACCCAACTACTTTTTAAAGCATCACTAATTTAGTTTTTGAAATTTTGAAAGTTGTTAAGAATTTGAATTTTACCCACATCAATTTATCTCTTGAATCTCATTATTCTAAAAATGCAAAATCTCGCAGCTTAACATTTTGGAGATTCCGGGAACCCTAGCTTGCAGGTTCATGAATGATGACTACTAGATAACAACTGATTATTAAAAGTTGGAGTTGACTTTTAGGTGGTGGGTTGTAGTCTTGGTTTGTTTAAACAGAAGTCCGTGTTTTAGTTAGCTGAAATCTGAATGAAGTTCTATCTCTTACTGGAATTGGGAAAACTTCTTGGGTTTACTCAAGTATCGTCTATATTATCATGTTACTGGCAGCCTATTTAAGTAGAGGTTTCTAGTTTAGCCATGTCATGTGGACAGTCATCGGACTTCGTCAAAGGGGAGGCACATTTAACCAATAAGATACTCCATTTAATCTGTGGGCATCATCAAATTTGTTCTGTTGCTTTCCCCAGCATGCATAAAGTTTAATTAGTTGACATATTGATGTAGGAGAATAGCATTGGTATATCATCAAAAAATTATCTTGATCGGACTTGAATCTCGAGGCAAAATCAAGTTGGAAACTTCTGATATTAAATCCGGGACCATATGAATTTCGATTTCTGTGAACTTATAGTCGAACTAAACATTTTGAAAACACGAACCCAACGACGTCAAATTCGACCCTATATGAGCCCGAATGGAACCAAATCGAAGACCCGAACAACATTAGGAGGGTCCAAATCATAAATTGGATGACCAAACGATTTCCAAATATGACATGCGTATAGTCGAATCGAGCGGATCGACATGACAAATCTAACGAGTCCAAGATCATAGAATTGTCATAACATTAAGGCACTGAAATACTCAATAAGCGGTTCATGATCAAAGAAATCAATATCGGCTGTCCATTCAAACCACTCCCAACGTACTCTTGATCTCCCTCCTATTTTTTGTCATGCCATTCTCAGAAAACTATAAATAGATCTCTCATTCCTCATAGAAAGGGGGCGGAAGCAAGGAAGAGAAGAAAGAAAAATAAGAGAGAGAGAAACTAGAGCTCTTTTGCCACCAGACTCCTTGACCACCGACCATTGTTGGACTATCGCTGGACTTTTGCCCGACCATCGATTGATGCCGGACTTCTGTCAGTACACCGACCGACACCCGACCTCCACGCGGCTTCCAATTAGCATTGGACTTACACCCAACCACCAACTGATGCTAGAATTCTATCTGATTGTCGATTGACATCAGACTTCCACTCGGCCACCGACTAACACCAGACTTTTGCCCGAACACCGATTATGGTCGGACTCCCCCCCTATAACTGTCGCCATACAATGATCTTTTTGACTTCCGACGCCTAATAACGATCTTTCTGACCATTGTCGTCCGCTGACTACGGTCATTCCGACCTTCGTTGTCAGATAACGGCCTTTCTGACCTCAATTGCCTGCCGATTATGGTTCTTCCGACCTTCGCCGCCAAACAACAGTCTTTCTGACCACTGCCCTCAGTTGAATGCGGTTCTTCCGACCTCCGTCGTCAGACAACGGTTTTTTCTGATCACAGTCGTCCGTCGACTACGGTCCTTCCGACCTTCATCGTCAAACTACGATTTTTCTGACCACTGTCGCCCGTCGACTACGGTTCTTTCAACCTCCATCACCAAACAACAGTCTTTCTAACCACTATTGTTTGCTGATTACGGTCCTTCCAACCTTCGTCACCAAACTACGGTCTTTCTAACCACTATTGCCCGTCAACTATGGTCCTTCTGACCTCCGTCGCCAGTTTACAGTCTATCTGACCACTGTCGCTGTCGACTACGGTCCTTCCAACCTTCGTTGCCAGACAACAGTCTTTCTGACCATTGTCGTCTGCCTATTATGGTCTTTCCGACCTCCTTCTCCAGACTACAGTCTTTCTGATCACTATCGCCTTCCAATTACAGTTTGTCCAACCTTCGTCGCCAAACAATAGTCTTTTTTATCGCTGTCGCCCTCCGAATATAGTCCTTCCGACCTCTGTCACTTGACAATGGTCCTTTTGGCCTCCGTTGCCCTCCGACTATTGTTGTTCCGACCACCGTCACCCGACTATAGTCTTTTCGACCTCCGTCGCCAGTCGATTATGATCCCGCCGACCAAACGAATATGTCAATCCCACCATGTAATGCACTCTTTATTATTTATATTTGCTACATCAAGTCAAGGCCTTTCTCCAAGGAAGTGCCTTATTTGTAATCGCATGCAAACAATAGTGGATTCATTCTAACTGGGCCAGGTCCCATGGTTTTTCCCCTTTTCAGGGGTTTTCACGTAAAAATTCTGGTGTCTTTTATGAACGCTACATCCTTTCTTTTATCTGATTGTGTGCTGGATCTTCGTACAAAACTAAGACGTTAAACTTTATATTTCTCTATTGCCGTGAATATTCTAGAACGCAACAAGTATAATGGACAACAAGCTGAGCAGAGCTCGACAATAAGGTAAAAACCAGGATTGAACTTGTAAATAAACTATTCCTTTAAAGGAAATTGCTAATACATCATGTTCACTATTTTCATCTACTCGGATACAAATATTTCCCTCCCTACATCGCAAAGCAAAACTAATTCCTGACAATGTCCAGCTGCGCATCCAATGACAGGAGAAAAGGACATCAATTCTAAAATGGTCAATAGAAATAAAAAATAAATGAGGTCGGTTAAAAGCTGTTGCATCACAGATCTAATTGTTCTTGTGACATTGATTGGTTGTGAATCTGACTGAGATATAAATTTGAATGCTGGAGTTGTTTTAAAACTCAAAGGCTCGGCTTGTTTAAAAGGAAAATATATTTGCTATACCGGCTTGCAATAATAATTTTAATCATATGAGAAGGAACAATCTATCAGTTCAATGCATTTCAGTGTCAAAATAAGCACATGCACAAGATGAGAAAAATCAATCATGCTAAGGGGCTCTTTGGTTTAGCATTATTTAGAGGTTTTTTTATTTATTAAAATGCCAATTAGATACTCATATTTACTTGAGGTAGGTTGATTATGTCCCTATGAGGACCTAGATTAGGTTCAAGAGGTCTTTGATAAAGATTCGGGTTGAATCACTACAAATCGAAATTCACAGAGTCCTAAAGTCACCTAAATTCTCTGAGTTGACCTAAGATAAATTTCGAGCAGGTCATCCAAGATTTAGCTCTAACAAATTTCCTAGTATTATGCTGATGAATTCACCCAAAGGACTCACAAAGTTGCCAATTAGTCAAGGCTTTTCACTTGAAAGAAATTGTCAATCCCAATCTGCCTTCTCAAAATTTTCCCCAGAACTTAATCCGTTTAAACTCCCCCGAAAAATAACGGGGAGGCCGGGGCACGAATTTTCGGAGCCCAAACTTGAGCATAAGCTCGCTCGTTTACTAAGCTTGAGCTTGACTTGTTAAAAAATTTATAGGCTCGAGCTTGACTCTATTGTTGAGCTTGATTTCTTAGTTTTAAATAAAAAATTTTTAAAGAATTTTTATTTTTGATGTAGAATTAATTTAAAAATATTAAAATATAATATATAATTTTAATTTAAATTAATTTTAAAATATATTTTAAGTTAATCGAGCTGCTCAACGAGCTTTTGAGCTGAGCTAGGCAGAGCTCGAGCTTGAACTCGTGGATTGATCCACTCATGAGCTCCTTAAAGAGTTGAGCTCGAGCCGGCTCAACTCACTTACACCCTTATTGGGCCACTTCATTGACCTCCTTTATAGCTCATATTTTTTTAAAATATGATATAGAGGTTTGTTTGTGATCACTTTGATTGTATGAGATTAATAATATAATAAAAAGCTTCTAACAGTGGTAATAAGTGCTAGAGTGATGTAGAACTAAATGCTTAAAATGAATGTAAAAGAATTTGCACGATTTCTTGATAAGAGCAATTAAGATTAGAACTATTAGCAAATTAAAATGATCAAATAAAACATAAGAGTGGTCACTTCCGTTTAGGCTAAGTTTCGCACTAAGCACTTGGATTATCAAAACAACATCGAAAACCAAGTCATGCAAATAGAATTGCCTTCAACAGAAATCCCTAATCTAACAATAAGATTAGAAGCAAATAAAGGGCACTCAATCCTATGTTTACTAGCTTTGGCAACGGCGAGACAAAATCCTACGTTTACTAAGCTTAGTCAAAGGTGAAGCTCGGCTCCTTGTGAATCTCCATCACCTATAAGATTAGGGGGATTTGAAAAGTAAATAAAAATGGGAAGAAGTTCACCCTTATCAAAACCCGAAAACAAGTAGGTGAGGTGTTGAAGAAGTTTGTCGTAGCTCCTCGTGAAGGTTCAATTGGAAGGGAAGAAGTCTCTCCCTAACGTCGAAGTGTTGAATGTAAAGATCCTTTGCTCGCCTTGTAGAATCCTTTGAGAGAAAGAAGTTTCCCTCAAGAATTTAAGTAGGAGAAGGCAAGAGGAGGGTGGCCGGCCAAAGGGAGAGATTTGGAGAGGTTAGGTTCAAATTTTGGTTACAGGGATGGAGGGAATTCAAACAATTATTTCCCCAACGAATCCTTTTAGTTTGGAGAGGATTTGGGTGTATTTAGGTAATGGTGGGGGCGGCTACGAGAGAGGGAAAGAGGATTTGAAATCTTTCCAAAGGGGAAGAGCTTTAAGTTGGACATTAATTAGGAGGTGGGGACCCATTAAGGGGGCCGGCGGCATGTAGAAAGAGAGGGAAAGGTTTGGGAAATAAATTCAAGCCTTCTTAATTGGGATTATGAAATTAGGAAAGGCTTAATTAATTCCCAAATAATTTTAAAATCTAAATGGCTGAAATTTGGAAACTTTCCTAAATTAGGATTGGTATTTTAGGCAACAATTTCAACAATTTCAAATTCAAATGAATTTGAATTTGCAAATTAATTGAGTTACCTAAAATATTTAAACCCAATTAGGAATGTTGTAATTGCAAGCATTAATGGAGAACCCAAAGGGGGGGTCGGCGGCTATGGATTTGGAAGAGAAATTAAGGAAGCTATTAATGCTTCCTTAAGTCATGGACTTAAATTTAGGATGAAATATTTCATCCTAATTTAACTTTAATTCAATAGGCAAGGATTTGAAAAGTTTCCTAAAATATGGGTGATATTTTAGGTAACTTTTCAAATTTAAATAATTTGAATTTGATAAGTTAATGAGCTACCTAAATTAATCAACCAAATTAGGAAAGGAATCAATGTAAGCAAGGATGGAGGAAAAAAAAAAACTAAGGGGGAAGGGGGCGGCTTGGGCTTGGGTTCGGTTGGATGAAGAGTCGGCGGTGGGGTGGGGCTTTGGGTAAGCGGGCCGGTGGTTGTAGAGGGGGAAGGAGGGTGGTGGCTTGAGGTGGTGGTGGTGGGAGACGTTGGCCGGCGGCAAGGTGGGGGTGGCTAGGAAATCCGGCGGTTAGGAGGAAGAGAGATTGAAGAAAAGAACGATAATACAAACCACGAACTCGGCCGTCTCCAAGGTTGGTGGATGATCCATCTTCCCTCTCCTAGGGATTTCGCTCTCTCCAAGCACTCTCAAGAACTCAAGCAATAGCACAATTTTTTTTATCATTCAATCATTAACTTTAGAAGAGCAACATGAGGGCTATATAAATAGCCTGTACAACAAGAACTCAAAATAAGAAAGACGACAATGCCCTCAGGGCTTACATACGACCTCCCTTAAGTAAGAGGTAAAACGGGAAAATAATTAAAAAATAAATAATAAAAGACAAATAACATAATAAAAGACAAATACATGAAAATGACACAAAACTACATCGACTCGATCGTGGCCGTAGATCGACGGCTACGCCTCTGATGCACTTTCCAAGCTTTGATGTCCCCATCATAGAGCCAATTCATTCATAGCATTGTCAATTAATTTGGTTTCATTCCGAGTCTTGATAACATGATAGATCGGCAGTTGTTTTTTATTTTCTTCTGAACTTATACTAAGCTAAACCCATGTTGTGGATTTCTTGATAGAGTTGTAAAGATTAGCTCGTTTTAGGATTGCTTAGAATTTGAGGAATTGTCATTTTCATTTTTGCATTCGGAGTATTTTCTTATAATCCTCAGTTACCTTAAATTCACAATCTTCTTTGTGGTGTGGAGCATTGCTCTTTTTGATTGAGAGATGAATCAGCTTAAAATAGCATAATTTTTTTTTTACTTCCTTACATCTATGGTTGAGGGAGGAGAAAATAACCCCATAATCACGTTCTCGTTATGGTTGACTTTGATTCTTTTGGGAGATATCTTACAACCAAGAAATTTTCTTGAATGAGTGCTAAAAATGCATTTGGCAAGATTGAGCTTCATGGTGTATGCTCTTAGCGTTAGAAGCATTTAGAAAGGCCACCCAAGTGGCCTTTCTAAATGGGGCAAGATTGAGCTTCATGGTGTATGCTCTTAGCGTTAGAAGCATTTAGAAAGGCCACCCAAGTGGCCTTGAGATTTGTTGCTTTTAAGCAAGATGTCATCTAAGTAGATTTTAAAATTACATCCTTTTTGTGTTATAAACATATTATTCTTCATGATGATATCCTGCTCCCACATTCTTCAATTTGAACAACATGAACTTATAATAAAAGGTTCGTTAGTCAGTGATAGAGTTTGTTTTCTCTTAGTCAGTGATAAAGTTTGTTTTCTCTTAGTTTTCAAGATTCATTATATTATTCATCATGAAGAATTTGCATGTGTTGGGGGAAGTAAAGCACACAACAAACACAAATAAGAAATTGAAAATTGTAGCAAAAAAGGAAGAACACTAGGATTTAATGTGAAAAAATTCAAAACAGGGAAAAAACCACCGAACCACATCACACTAAGAAATACACAATGAAAATTGAGAGAAATAGTACATATCTCTCTTCTCTCTTACTCTCTCCTTATCTCTTTTCTCTCTAGCACCATTCCTACACAAGAACAAACAAAGAGACACTGTAAAACTACCAAGGGATGCAACCTATAAGGAAAAAAAAAAAGAAATAAAAACTGTCAGCCCGTTTCATAGCGCCGCGGCACTCCAATTTGGCACCATGGCGCTCAACTCTTTGTATCTTGTATGTATGACAGCGCCGCAGCGTCTGGGTCTGGTGCGCCCATTGCTCCCTTGCAGCATCGAGTTTGGGACGCCGCAACACTTCTGTTTTTCTCCAAGCAAAATATGCAACGCCGGTGTGATCGGGTACACAGCTTCGAGCCGTCGGGTACTCGAACTCAAGTAGGAGGAGGACCCCTACAACCTCCCAATGAGCCTGACATATCGAATTGAGGTTCGAGGCAGCAATACAACCCGTTTGATCGACACAATCATATTCCACATAAAACTAACAACATGTTTATGCTACTGTGGAGACCTATGTGATGCGGATGGAATGGAGATATTTTTTAATAGTCTGATTGATATCAGTATTTTTACTTTTATTATTATTTTTTGAATAATATGGATCACTGTGGCTGCTATATCTTTCCATGGAATTACGGCTGAGACCTATAAGAATATCCTTAAATATGTTATTAAATTTCTCTCTGTCCCTTGTTGCAGGAAAAGATTCGAGTTGCTCTTTACGTGCAGAAGGCTGCTTTGACGTTTATTGATGGTATTATATCTACTGAAACTCTGTATAGACTTGTTCTCGTTAATTGTGGATCTTATAATATAACTATCGGAATTTGATTTTCTTTCCCAACAGCTGCAAATAATATCGAATATCAGCTTCCTGAGGAGGCTAGGAAAGCTGGTTTTCTACATTAGCCCTGATGAATTGGCCACCATTGCACGGGAACACAATTCGAAGAGCTTAAAAATTCATGGAGGTGTTGATGGGATATCAAGAAAATTGTCTGTATCTCTGGAAGATGGCATCAAGACAAGTGATTTGTCTATCAGACAGAATATTTTTGGAGCGAATAAATTTTCTGAGAAACCTGCTAGAAGTTTCTGGATGTTTGTATGGGATGCACTGCAAGATTTGACCTTAATAATTTTGATGGTTTGTGCTGCAGTTTCCATAGGAGTTGGGCTAGCCACTGAAGGGTGGCCAAAAGGGATGTACGATGGACTTGGGATCATTCTAAGTATCTTGTTGGTAGTTTCTGTTACAGCTGTCAGTGATTACAAACAATCACTGCAGTTCAGAGACCTGGACCGAGAAAAGAAAAAGATTTTCATGCAAGTGACCAGAGATGGCTATAGACAAAAGGTCTCCATCTATGATCTGGTTGTTGGAGATGTTGTTCATCTGTCTATTGGGATCAGGTTCCTGCTGATGGGCTCTACATATCTGGATATTCGTTATCAATAGATGAGTCGAGCTTGTCTGGAGAAGCTGATCCAGTGCATGTTTCTCATGAAAAGCCATTTCTGCTTGCTGGGACTAAGGTTCAAGATGGATCTGCCAAAATGCTAGTGACTGCAGTTGGTATGAAAACTGAATGGGGAAGACTAATGGAAACTCTGAGCCAGGGAGGAGAGGATGAAACACCTTTGCAGGTGAAGCTTAATGGCGTTGCTACAATCATTGGGAAGATAGGCTTGGTATTTGCTACATTAACTTTTGTTGTACTGCTGGCCAGGTTTCTAGTGGACAAGGCAATTCATGTTGGCTTGTTAAAATGGTTCCCAGATGATGCCTTGCTAATATTGAATTACTTTGCAATTTCGGTTACCATAATTGTTGTTGCAGTTCCAGAGGGGCTACCTTTAGCGGTGACATTGAGTCTTGCATTTGCTATGAAGAAACTGATGGATGATAAGGCACTTGTGAGACATCTATCAGCATGCGAGACAATGGGATCTTCAGGATGCATTTGCACTGATAAGACTGGAACTTTGACAACCAATCACATGGTAGTTGATAAGATTTTGGATTTGTGATGAATCTAAATCTTTCAGGAGTAAGGAGACTTCAGAGCATTTGAAGGCTACCTTGTCTGGAGAAGTAGTAGGCATTCTTTTGCAGTGTATATTCCAAAATAGTGGTTCAGAAGTGGTGAGGGGAAAAGATGGTAAAAAACACCATTTTGGGTACTCCAACTGAAACTGCACTATTGGAGTTTGGCTTGGATCTTGAAGGAGTCGTTGATTCTACTCAACATCGAGATTGCAACAAATTGAAGGTGGAACCCTTTAATTCGGTTAAGAAGAAGATGTCTGTCCTTGTTTCTCTACCAGATGGAGGATTTCGAGCTTTTTGCAAAGGTGCATCTGAAATTATCTTGCAGTTGTGTGATAAGATCCTTGATTGCAATGGAAATGCTGTGCCTTTGTCTGAAAAGCAAACAAAAACTATCTTGGATGTGATTACTCTTTTTGCCAATGATGCTTTGAGGACACTGTGTTTGGCCTACAAGGATATGGATGAAGTTCCAAAAGAAGATGAAATTTCCACGGATGGTTATACACTGATAGCTGTTTTTTGGAATAAAAGATCCAGTACGATCTGGAGTAAGGGAAGCAGTTCAGACTTGTATAACTGCTGGAATAAAAGTGCGGATGGTGACCGGAGACAATATTAACACGGCTAAAGCCATTGCCAAAGAGTGTGGAATATTGACAGATGATGGTCTGGCTATAGAAGGATCAGAATTTCGCAGCAAGAGTCCAGAGGAGATGAAGCAATTAATACCGAAGCTCCAGGGTTTTATTCTGATACTTTAGTTTTGCTTATTCTTATTTTGCCAGATGAGTCAACTACTTAATACTTGCTTGAACTTGTTTAATAGGTAATGGCTCGATCATTGCCGCTAGACAAACATACTTTAGTGACCAATCTTAGAAACATGGGTGAAGTTGTTGCAGTCACTGGGGATGGGACCAATGATGCTCCAGCTTTACATGAGGCAGACATCGGTCTAGCAATGGGTATTTCAGGCACAGAGGTATTGTCAGTTCCACAGTCATGGATATTTTTTAGACCCTCCTATTTTTTATTTATTTATTGGACTTCCTATTCCCAGTTTAATCTACCATAGTAATTTCATGGGTTTTCAGGCTTGTTTAGAAGTCTGAAGTAAAAATCACAATGAATAATTGATGTTTTAAATTGCCTAGTTTTAGTGCAAGATCGTTCTTCTATTTAAGAGAAAGCCGTTCTCTGAGTTATTTCGGTTTATGAAGTCATTATTTAGCTTTGAAGTCGTTAAATTTTCCTTATATAATTATCTTTTGTATGAGCTCGTTGATCATGGTATTATTCCTCAGTGTTCAGGCCAGCATTTTTGGTCCAAACGATATCCAATCACAAAATGGATTGCGTCGTTGTAACTGGAATGTCAAAATTATTCAAAGAGGGACCTTTTACAAGCCCATTAAGAGAAGGTGGTCAAAAACACCAAAATGCGTCCATTGTGCGAGGTAGCCTAAATGACCTTTGTTCACAAAGTTGAATGCGTGAGCGCATCCGAAACTCCCAAAGACCCCGTAAAAGACACCCATATTGGTGAAGTGTTTAACACAAGAAAATCGATGAAAAATTTTACATGCGCACATGAAATGAGGTGATTCGTCATTTTTAGCGTTGTCTTGCCTACGTAGCACATGTAGGTATAATGGTCTTAAAACTTAAAAGCCCCCTAGAAACTTGCGATGATGTGATTAATGAGCGAGGGGACTCTTATGCATGCCCTTTCAAGCATGGTGGGAAGAAGCTCATCACTGTTGTTCGCGATGCAGTGGATGAATTCGTAAGTGACATACTTGTTGTTGTGAGGTATGACTTGTGCATGACCTTTCGAGCGTGGCGGGAGAAGGCTTGACAACAACAGGTGTGCGCGACTGAGTGTTTTACCTAATGCGAATTTCTCGTGCAGGTTACCCATGCTCGCCCTTTCAGACGTGGTGGTAATTTTAAATTCTTGGTGTGGTGGGAATTTTGAATTCTTGTCGCGGTGCACGTGATATCGATCATGCACACCCTTTCAGGTGTGGTGGGTAGGCCAGCACCTCCCAAAATTTGGCCTAAACAGGGGAGACATCAGGATGCTGCTGGAATTTTACTAAAATCTGGATTTAAATTTTGCACTACAAGAGACTTAAGAACACTACAAGGAACATAAAACATTGCAAATTCCAAATAATCTAAGCAAATTATTGTATAAGAAAAATGCATAAATTAAAATATAAATATAATAAATGAATAAAATAAATAAAAGCAAGGAACATGACTTAAAGTAAAACAAAACTCGCTACGAGCACTACTAGATCTTCACCAAAATTCCGAAGAACCTAAATCAAGCTAAGAATTGCATGAAGCGAGCCTCCCCCACCATCCATATTTATAGGGGAGGAGAACCATTATGTGGGGCTCACAATGTTCAATATAAAATGATATTTAAAAGCCTAAGAGTATGACATATTAAAAACATGTCATAATTGTCATTTACTTGTCCATCCCATATTTGTTCCCTAAATTGCCTTCTTCATCACCAAATCCGCACCACTTTTCATGCAAATGAGTAGAAGACAAAATTCCTAAAAAGTTCAAAATACTAAAGTGCAAAAGTTAAATCTGCACAACTGCCACTTGTACAAATTTTGCAAGATGACATCTAAAGTATGTTATAGGTCAATTTGTACAAGGATCTTTCATATTCATCTCTAAAATGCATTCTTTGCCACCTATTCCACAACCCTCTCATACAAGAGAATAGAAGGTAACACTTAAAAATTCTAAAAATTACAAAATGTGAAGGCGAGAAATTAAAATTTAAATAATTGCTACTTGCATGAATTTTGTGAAGTAATCTTACAATTTTAACGCGCAATGCCTCAAATTTCGTATAAGAAATTCAAAGGAGAGCAAGATGATCAAATCATGATATTTTCAAGACATTTGCATGAATCCCAATGTACCCAAATCCTAAAATTACATTGAGAAGCGTGCAAATATACCACATGCACTAGATGTCATATGGATGCACTAAAAGTTATGCAGATACGCAATACAAATGTGTTTAAACTTGCATGAAAAGATAAGTTCTAAGAATGGCAAGCTCGTATATGCTGTGACGAGTGTTATGAGTACGCAAGCGTGACATCGTATAATATTGTTCATACTTAAAAATTACAAATAAAAAAAATTAAATTCTATTTTCCAATAATTTTGGAAATTCACCGATGTGTAAGTGCATTATGCATCTATATTCAGATATTTGAAATGTATATATGCTAGAAGATGAAAAATGCAAACGCAATATGCAAGTACACCAAAAACATGTTATCTTATTCTTATGTATTGAAAAGCGTGCAAATACGATATGCTAAATGCACTGAAAATGTTTGCATCATTTAAATAATTTTAAAATACCCGAATGTGCTCCAACCGATGTAATAAACTTATAAATCTAAGGTCTGATAATGTTACGTAGGTTAAAATTGAAAAATGAACTTTCTAAATTTCATGTCCCATCCTCCTTGAAAGAATTGAAGTCAATATGACTTGAATTAACAAATAAATATACAATCTTAAAATACATTGAGGAATTTGATTTTCAAGTTAACATTAGGGTTTTAAGGCATTCTTAAAGGAAATTCACCCATTAAAATACAAACTCTCAGTTATGACACTCATATGATAATCTCCAAAATCATCAATTGATCCCAATCCTCTATTGGCAAGCAATTAGAGTTGATAAGGTTGAAATTACAAAATAAAATTACTTACAAATCCTTGATGATGGCCTTGTGAATGTGAATCTCAACCCAAGGGGATCTCATATTTTCAAATGCCTTCCAAATTTTTATAAAAATACGAAGCACTATAAAGTGACCTACAAAACCCCGATTCAGACCGTGTTGAAGGTGAATCTCAACCGAAGGGTATCATCAAAATACTACATGCAATAAGATCAAACACGATTCTTTGTTAGCAAGCAAACAGAGCCGACAAGAATCAACAAAAAAAGACAAGTTATTTAAATCCTCAATGATGGTCATCTTGAATGTAAATCTCAACCGAAGGGGATCTTATATTTTCAAAATGACTCCCAAATTTTTATTAAAATACAAATATTTTGAACTGACTTTAACATCATATCGATGGTGATCATGTTGAAAGTAAATCTCAATCGGAGGAGACTCTATCAATATTAGCCCGAGACAACTGAACAATGAGATCTTGGTCGGGCATGCTATCATTCTCTCATTATCCGCTTTAAGTATATGGTGATAAATTTCAAAACCCTAAAAATCAACATCCAAACCCTAAAGTTATTGCTATAACTATGGGAAACCAGACCTCGGATCATAAAATCCTTCCAAAATGAGGATGAAATATCTGAGTAGCATCTTATTTAAAAATTCAATATGTCTTCTAAAAGTTTACTTGGGAACATAATCTCTTTAAAAATTTTCAAACCCTAAAGTTGCTGGTACTATATGCTGGTTATTTAGTGTCTATCTAATAAATAGCTTTAATCGTAAGCTTTCTCTTGTTATTAGGAGGGTTAATTAATTATAGGGGTTTGCACTTATGAGAAATAGATCTTAGATCATAAAGTCATCATAAAAATGAGGACGAGATTTTAGTATCTTATCTAAAAATCAAATACCTAATTATCTGCTTAAACTATAGGGGCTTGCACTTATGGGAAATCAGACCTTAGATCATAAAATCCTTGCAAAAATGAGGAGGAAATCTCTAAGAAAGGTCTTATTTAAAAATTCAATATGCCTTCGGAAAGTTTACATGGAAACATAATCTCGTTAAAACTCTCCAAACTCTAAAGGTGCTTCTACTATATGTTGGGTATTTAGTATCTATCTAATGATTGGCTTTAATCGAAAGTTTTCTATAGTTATTGGGAGGTAATTAATTATAGGGGCTTGCACTTATGAGAAACAGATCTTTAGATCATAAAGCCCATCATAAAATGAGGATGAAATCTTAGCATCTTATCTAAAAATCCAATATTTCATTATCTGCTTTCACTATAGGGGCTTGCACTTATGAGAACCCAGATCTCAGATCATAAAATCCTTACAAAATGAGGATGAAATCTCTGAGTAACGTCTTATTTAAAAATTCAATTTGCATTCTGAGAGTTTACCCCCGGAACATAATCTCCTTAAAACTCTTCAAACCCTAAAGTTGTTGTTACTATATGCTGGATGGATATTTAATATCTATCTAATGACTAGCTTTAATTGAAAGTTTTCTCTTGTTATTGTGGGGGTAATTAACTATAGGGGCTTGCACTTATGAGAAATAGATCTTAGTTCATAAAGTCATCATAAAATGAGGACGAAATCTTAGTGTTTTATCTAAAAATCCAATCTATCTGCTGAAAATATACTCCGGAGCATAATCTCGTTAAAACTCTCCCAACTCTCCCCGACGACAAAAAAGGCGCAGAGAGTCTCTGATGCAAATTTTCGGATCCCTCAATTAGTATTTAATATGCGTACTTCATTTTCTATCAGAATAGATTCTACTGTTAAAATTCCTAATTGATTTATGTAAAGATGAATGTAAATTTGTAGAATGCCTTCATACGGTACGCTTTGAAAACACATGCTTTTAGGATAAATCAAATCCCTTCGTAGTAAAGTACAACAGAAGGGAAAAAAAAAATTCTTCTTATTTTGATACTCTGGTTCTATTAACTGATTTGCTATCTTCAGATACCATCACGTCCGTTATATACCATCATCCTTTTGCACTATCCATTAGATCATAGATTCTAGCTCTGTTATTGTTGATCTTCTTCATGTTTGCTCACTCTCTTCATCATTGACAGGTGAGAAAGCTGCACTAAATTTGTGTTATTTGCTTACAGGTTGCGAAAGAGAATGCTGATGTGATTATCCTAGATGACAACTTCACCACCATTATAAATGTCGCTAAATGGGGCCGTGCTGTGTATATTAACATTCAAAAGTTTGTACAGTTCCAGCTGACTGTGAATGTTGTTGCTCTTATAGTCAATTTTGTCTCTGCATGTATAATAGGTATCCAATTAAGTGATTCATCCATGAATTTCTTTTCTTTCTCTTGGAAACGTTTCTACTAGATTGACTTGGGCTTTGTTTGGGAAGTTTTTTGTTGCTTCTTAAAGCAGCTTTCTAGTTTAAAAATTAAATTTTTTATGCTAGAAAGCTACTTTAAGAAGCAATGAAAAAGCCGTCCCAAACAAAGCCTTAATTCTATAATAGTTCATTACTCACATTTTTAGCTGTTCAGGGAATGCTCCTCTCACTGCTGTGCAGCTGCTATGGGTTAACATGATTATGGATACGCTTGGTGCCTTAGCATTAGCAACAGAACCTCCAAATGATGAAATGATGAAGAGACCTCCAACCGGCCGTGGTGAGAGTTTCATTACAAAGGCTATGTGGAGGAATGTCATCGGCCAGAGTGTCTATCAACTTCTGGTCCTCGGAGTTCTCATGTTTGATGGAAAGCAGCTGCTCAAATTAAGTGGATCCGATGCCGATATCGTGCTCGATACTTTCATATTCAACACATTCGTGTTTTGCCAGGTACAAATTCTATCCACGTTCATTTTTAAATTCAAATATCTATTTTAGTTAATCTAATCAATACCATCTTTGCTAGATTCTGAAAATTTCTTCTCTTAGTAACTATATCAATTTTTTTTCTACAATTTTTTTCATGGCGTTCTTATTAGTAGTAGGGAGTTTTCTACGTCTACACTCATTTTCTTGATAAGCAGCTTGTTAGAAAATGCGTGGGGGGTAAAACCTATTATATTACACATAAATTTTAATGAACAAAATTTGACATTTTAAGGTGAGTCTAATGTAAAAGCGCCATTGAGGCAGCCTAATATGAGCTGTGAAACATGAGCCTTAAGGAGATTCCTGGCTGATTTTGTTAGGCCGGTTATCCTTGAACCGGCCCAACCAGCGCAAGGGCCGGTTTTTTATTACAGGAGGCGGACAAACCGCCCCCTTGAGAGTGCCGCCCAAGTCTAGTGGGCCCACTAGGCAGGTCAATTAGGAAAGAAGGGGGCGGCGGCTAGGAGTGGGAGGGAAAAGTTTGAATCCGGAGTTTGAAGTTAGGGAAGTAGGGATTAAATAACAAGAGTTGTTTAGGGTTAGGGATATGCATATTTTGGTGGCTATTTTTTAGGGTTCTTGTCTTGGAGTCTTGGGCCTTATATTTCTTTTAGGGATTGGGAGAGAAGATCCTAGTATCTTGTTTGTTTCTTCGTTTATTTGATTCCCGTTAATCAAAAGGTGTTGTTTTTGCTGAATTTTCCCATTTGAATCTTGTTTGTTTGTTTTTTTTTTTTTTTTTTTTTTTTCTGTTTTCTTCTCTCTTGATAGGGATTACTTGGATTTGTCAAGTATATCGTAACCGATTTTTCCAAACTGATCCTTATGAAGATGATCTAATTGCCTGAGTGTTCAGTTATTACGCTATAAGATGTCCTTTGCTCCACTGACCTGCTTGACTTTCTAAATGAAATCCCCAAATTTCTTATCTATTCTGCACCACTAAACTAGCCACTGGGTACCAAAGCCATTGTTGCACCCAACAAAAGTATCAACACAATTCAAGGTAATCTTAAACAAGCAGCCCAAAGTTGTAAAAGCATTTAACTTGAATCCTTAGATATATCAGTAAGCATGATCCCTACCTGATGAATCTTAATCTTTTGAGTGAATAATAGTTAGTAGCAAAAACTAATATTTTGTGCCTGATGGACTCATATGCCGTCCAGCTATTCAATGAAATAAACAGCCGAGAAATGGAGAAAATCAACGTCTTTCGAGGAATTTTTAGCAGCTGGGTCTTTTCCGCTGTTCTTATATCCACCGTAGTCTTCCAAGTTATCATTGTGGAGTTCCTCGGTGCCTTTGCCTCCACCGTCCCTTTGAACTGGCAACTATGGCTGCTCAGCGTTCTTATTGGATCAGTGAGCTTGATTATAGCCGTTCTACTCAAATGCATTCCAGTTGGCTCTGCGAAGCGCCCATCTCACCACCAGAATGGCTACCAGCCAATACCCAGTGGCCCTCAAGAAGTTTAAAGTTTCGTTAGAGATAACTTTCTTATTGCTTCTTGAAGCTGTTTTTTTAGTATTAAAATTTTAATTTTTGAACTAAAAATCTGTTTAAAGAAGCAGTAAGAAAGCCGTCCCAAACGAAGCCTAAGTAGAAGTTCAGGATATTCTAATTAAGGTTTCATTTTGGAACAACTTTCTTATTATTTTTTAAATAAGTTAGAAAAAAGTTGTTTTAGAAAATAATAAGAAAGCTGTTTCAAATGAAATCTAAATTTTTAATTTTGATGAATTTCAAATTTATTAAATTTATTTTAAGATGAATACTTATTTATATATTATGTTCGTCTTAAAATAAATTTAATGGCTTTGAAAGGCATTCTTATTAGTTTTTAATTAGAATATCCTGAAATAAAATTTATTTCCATCGACTACTATTATTTTGCTATGTATCTGCGAGTTTTTATTTGGTCCGGTGCAAGGACCTAGAGGAAGGTTCGGTTTTGCCTAAAAAAGTGCAAATATCGAGTTTTTTGAAAAAATATCGAGTTTTTCAAAAAACTCGGTATTTGTACTTTTTACCTATTTTTGACTAAAACCGAACCTTCCTCTACATCCCGTGAAAGGACCTAATAATTGCTCATGTATCTGCTGTTACGGTGAGGTAAAATTTTCGCGTCGGAAAAATTTTGAATACGTGGTGTGTTATTTTGTCATGGTTATACACTAATTAGCTGTTTGAATACGTGGCATGTATTTTTGTGGCCCGGTGGACGAACAACTTTTTTATTTTATTTTTATTTTATTTTTATTTTTAATGAGAATACAGAATAGATTGCAAATACATTGAATTTATTTTGAGATGAGTATAATATAATTTTTATTTTTATTTTAAAAATAAATTCAATAATTTTAATAATCATCTTGATTAAATTTTTTACAGGATATCTCACTTGGCGTACCTTTTGTAGATGATTTTAATCTTATTACTATTCTAATACAAGCAAATTCAACTAGATATATTACAGTTGCGGTATGGAATTTAACACCTTAATTTTGTATGAATATTTAACACGCACATAGGTTAAAAAATTATGGAAGCATTAAACTTTTTATATGAAAAAACTTGGATAGAGGAATAAAAAAATCAGGTCTAACATAAATTGTAAGATTACAAAATTTGTTCTTCTCAATTTGGAGAAGATTGGATTATAAAATTATTTATTGATAGTGATTTATTGGATTTTTCTTGTCAAGATGTTTGATTTGATTATATGCATATAAAATTAAAGGTTATTGGGTCCTCCAATTAATGTTAGTAAGTATTTAATTGTACATTAAGTGGTCATTTTGACTTGCCTCATCAAGATTTTAAATTTAAAAGTTTGTTGAAATTGAAATTTTGAACAATATTGATTTGAATGTTAGAAGTTTTTAACTTCAAAATTACATCGAAATGATTTTTTTTTGTGTTGTATCAATTACTATCTTTATCATATTTAATTAAAAATAAATAAATAATAACTAAAGGAAAAAAAATTAATAAACCAACTAAAATCTACTGCTTTCTTTTGGTTTGCATAGGACAAACAATTGATTTTAGTTGGTTTATTATTATTATTTTTCCTTTAGTTATTATTTACTTTTTTTAAAAAATAATTTTGTTAAATATTATCAAGATGGTAATTGATATGTCATAACAAAATTTTACTTCTTTGGAAAATGGCTTTGTTATTATTTACTTGTTGGGTAACTTTTATCGTGCTTTAGATCATGATGTTGATCATGCCTTGTGATGAAATTCGGTGGGGCGAGCGATTGAAGATGACTTAACTAAGTTATACACGTCCGCTTTGACATGATATTGGTGAGTTCAAGTAGTTCAACAAATATTTTGGGTTGATTTAGTCCCATGGTGTAACGTAATAAGCTTGTGTTATACAAGCTTGTGCGAGAATCGGCTCTCTATCTTTTCATCTTTGGCATTTCTTTTCAATATCAAAACTATGGAGCATGCTTGCAAGCTGTTTAGGGGTATTTGGGCCCTCATAAAGTTGTGATGAACATTCTCTTGAATTTTGTGAATGCGGTGATGATGCTTGCTGTCAGGTGAGTTAACTATTAGAGTCGACTCCTTAATGATGGTAAAGAATAACCAACACTTCAAGGCGTTGTTGATGTTGAGAAATAATGCCACCAACTCAAAAGAGGTGTCATAGTTAGAAGGTCCGATCCTTCTCCTATAGGACTCCAAGTTGGGTAACTTGAACTTGGGAGGTAGCATCACTTCTGTTATCTCCATGGAGAATGTGTTGGTCATCTTGGGTTCTATCCTTATTACTATTGGGTTTGTGAGTTAGATCAACATTGGGCGCCGAAGTGAGCACACTGTTTTCACCTCGTGCGATGAATAGTTGATTCAAATGATCTTTTGGAGTGCTCTCCCTTGGAGTGTTTCTTGATAGTCATCCTAGTGTCTTGAATCATCTTAGTGGGTCATTCTTCCATCTCCATCAAGTCATGAAAAGTAGTGTATTTAGAGGTATTCATATTCAGCAACATTTGTAGATTATGTTGTTCTTGAAGATATGCAAATCTTCTTCTCATTGGCATTAGTTCATGCGCATTGCATCTTTTGAATGTTGGATTCAAATGTCCTTGGAAAACACCTAACATTACTAGCATGCAATCTTCTAGGTAAGAACTAGATAACTCAGAGAAGTTAGAATGAGTATGGAGATTGAGTAAGAGATGAAAGTTCAGAATATTTTCAAAAGATCAGAAAATGTTCAAAATATTCATATTGTGCCTCTTCACACTTTATTTATAGGATTAGTTTTAAAAGGAAGTCTACATCAAAAAAAGTTTTTAAAAATACAATATTTTGTATAACTCGTTATAGACTGTACTAGGCACTCAACTTGTCTTTTAGGCATCCATGTGGCTCCTAACATGGCTCTCTATTATAAGGTAAATCTTCACATGTAAGTGTACTAGGCGGGTGAGTTTTCCTGGTATAGCATGCAGGAAGAGTTTGTGCGGGCAATCCTCTTAGTGGGAACTCCTTAGATCTCATATATGGACCTCTAAGTGTAAGAGGAGAGTCCTCTTGGGTGATGATGCTTAGAAATAAATGATAGACCAAGTCTCAAGGGTCATAATCATAGACCTTATGATGTGCACTTCAGTTGTTGGATCGAGAGATGTCAGAGATGGCGTGAATGATAGTGAGTGACCTCGAAAGATCAATTTTTGCCAAGATAATTGATTTTATGATGGCTTGAACAAATCCTTACAAGTTCCTTGGTGTGCATACCTTGGATGACTCTTCAATTCTGTCGTTTATGAAAGTTACATTTCCATGCTCGCGAGTGAGTATCTTTGATGGGCAATGTGACTACTCTGGCCAAATAATTTGACTAAAACATATCTAAGTACCCGTGAAATACACATATGGACATGTACGAGTGTACATTACGATCTAGATAATATCGAACAAAGTTATGTTTAGAAAAAAGTAAATAATAACTAAAAGAAAGAAGAAGAAAAAAAACAACTAAAATCTTTTTCTTTCTTTTGGTCAGCTATAGTACAAACATACTTTTTTTTCCTCCCCACAACTTGATATATCAAAACTCAAAATAATTCCGAGTTAAAATGTCTAGAGAGAGGCTGCCTAAATTGACCCAATTTGGCTAAATTAATATATGCGATTTCTCAACTTCTTATGCGTGATTGTGAAAACGTATAGTAATTAATGTTACATGCTAAGTATAATACAAAATAAAATAAATAGACTTAGTATTACTTATTTACAATCTTTCTTATAAATTATTTCAGCTGGGTTGGTTGGGCTGTCATTGTAAAGAGAAAAGATTAAATACTATGTGATGATGGAGAAATTATTACGTGCGCGCGGTCTCGTGCGGTCACCAGATCGTCCGGAGGTGAATCAAGATTCGTCGCGTCACCTGGTATACAGCCGCGATACATAACAAAATTGTGACATTGTGCGTCCTGATTTGCCTACGAATGATGTCCGGTCAAATGAGGATGGTATTTTTGTTATTTACAGATTTTCCAATTTTTGGATATATTCCAGCTCAAGGATAACTTAGAATATTTTATTTATCACGTGAGAGTCACCAAAATAAATAAATATTATTTTAAAATGCCTAAAATAAAATCTTCCTCTAAAAAATCATTTTATTATTATTATTATTTACGTAGTTTTTGGTGTTATTAGCTGACGTGCTTGAGACGATTATATTGATATGCCGAATCATCATTTATCAAAGAAAATTGTATGTGTTATAAATATATTTTATTTGCATGAATATGATGCGCTGATATATTTATTTTCATGAATATATATAATATATTTAACTGAATGATTTAGATATATATGAATCACACAATATTTTAAGTAATATTCAATTATAAATTATATTCTATGTTCCAAAATATAAATTATTATTAATTTAAGAAGGCATACTCATTATATTATGTATTCTTTCTATTACAATTATCATTTCATGTTAGGGGTGCAAATGAGTTGAGTCAAATTTGAGTCATGCTTAACTCCAGCTCGTCTCGTCATCCCAATCTTGAGCTTGAACTCGAGCTCAAGCTCGATTTGAGCTCAAATGGTATGCTCGATCTCTACTGGTGGCGATGGATGGGAGCTCGCGAGGCGTAAGGTTCTCTTCTCGCTCTAATCTCGCTTCTACATTCGTGCTTCCACTCGACTGCGCCCAAGCTGCCATGTGTAACAATATAAACTCTTAAATATCAAGATATTGTCCTCTTTTGCCTAAGGGTTTCACTGTTTTGTCATGTTGGTATAACTTCACAGAATGTCACCCATCCCAGAACTTCTCTAAGATGAGCACGCTTAAATGCGGAATTTCTTAATAAAATTTTAACCTTTACACCAAAAGATTTGTTAATTTTTACATCAAAAGACGCTTGGATGTTTACGAGTTTAGCTTATTTTTGTTAAAGAGGTTTCACAATCTCCCACACTTAAGTAACTAACGTCCTTGTCAGTAACTTTATCCTAGAATCATCAACCTTACAGATAGGATTCTCGATGTAGCATCTACAAGTTCAAGTGATGACTCATGCTACATAGCACTCTATCCAATACAGGGTTCAAGAGGTGGCTTCCATATTGTAACAATTTGTCTTGTTTGACACTTAGTTTCCATCTTCCAGTTAGTGTATTGCTCTGATATCATTTGTAATAACACAAACTAGCTCTAAATGATAGAGATATTATCCATTTTAGCCTAAGGGCCTCAAAGTTTTGTTATGTTGGTGCAATTTCTTTATAGGTCATCCATCCTAGGATTTCTCCAGGACGAGCACAGTTAACCGTGAAGTTTGTTAATGAAATTCCAATCATTACACCTACAAGCGCTTCGATGTTCAAGAGTTTTTTTTTCTTAAGGGGCTTCAAACTGTGCCTTCGCTACTGCTCCCACGCTCGTGCTTCCACTTTTGCCTTCCGGGGTTCCACCTTTTACACTCAAGCCGCACGACAAGTAATCGAGTTGAGCTTTATCCCGATCGATCTCGAGCTCAATAATCCAACGAGCTCGAAAATCTGCTCGAGCTCGAAACTTGATAAGCTCGACTCGCGAGCTGGTTAAGAAGTCGAGCTCAAGCATGCTCAAGAGTTGGATTGACTCATTTGCACTTATGTCATTGAAATGATTATGCTATGATTACAATTTACAAGCATGCTCAACCAGATCCTATTGCATATGCATGTGTTCTTCATTTAAAAGAAAGGTATGGAGTCCCATCAATAAAGTTCACTTTGCACATTGATTTGCCAAGTAAATGAGATAATGCAAATAATGTACTCTTTTGTTACTGTTATAAATTAATATTTTATAAATATTCGCTGAAATATTAAGATTATTATTTATTATATTATATATATAAATGGCCGGGTGAAACAGAATTGTAAATATAAATTTTTATGAAAATGATAAATTATTATATTATGAATATATTAATTAAGATGTCATATAATTATTATGCACGATTATATATTGAGTTTGATTTGTGATATGAAAAGATAGAAATAATAAAATTCATAGTAATAATATTTTAGTTGTTCCATCACCTTGTAATTATTTGGGATTATTTTTTATTTTTAAAAATAAATATTTATTTACTATGTTTCAAAGTATTTTTATTTTTATTTTTAAAAATAAATAATATTATTTAAAAAAACATAAAAATAATTTTGAACATTTTGATATATATATATATATATATATATATAGAGAGAGAGAGAGAGAGAGAGAGAGAGAGAGAGAGAGAGAGAGAGAAGTGTTTCCCTTATTTATGTGAATTATATGAATCATGCAAATAATTTGACTCTGTTGAATAGAAAAATCATAAGAGCCATATTGGGCAAAAAAGAGGTAAGCAAAAGAAATTAATAATTGAAAATATTTTGATAAAAATTTTGATTGAATAAGCTTATAAATTATTACATTTAATTATTTCAAGGTTAAAATGTATAAATTTTAATTATTTATCTATATATTATTTTAATTTTAAAATCAATTAAATAATTTTATAAAATTCAAAACTAAAAATTTTTAATTAAATTGTGTTTTTAAGTTGACTATCCTAATTTGATTTGAAGACTTTATTCTCATCCAAAGATTTTAAAAATTGAAAATTAGCATAAATATATTTGTATGCTTTATTCCTTGATAATTAATTTTTTGTTAAATTTTATCTTATTTATTATGATTTTTAATAAATGGTTTAAAGAATTGGCAAATTATTGCTTAGAAAAGGTGAATTATTGACCTCTTTGTTAAGACTAAAAAATAAATAACAATTATATATATTAACTAAATAACGCTAAATAAAATAATTTAAGAAAAATATTTATTTGGGTGTGTAAAATCTATAATCTAGTTTTATTTGTATCATAAAAATTTTTATAGGTTGAAATTAATTTATATTATACATCAAATTTAACCTTTTAGTTGTGAAATACATTTTGATTCGAATAATAATTATGTCAGAATATACTAATATAAATTATATCATTAAAAAAATTAATAATTATTATATTTAATAAAAAAATTAGTATATAGCATTAATTTTTAAAATTTAATAAATTTTAAATGAATTGAAAGTTTTATTCATATATATACACTCTTTTGATAAAAAAATAATTTTGTAATTTTATAAATAGAATAAATTTGATGGCTTCAATAAATTTGTCTTTTTTTAGATCATCTGAAATAAATTCAATATATTTGTATATTTTAATTATAATTCAATAATAAGTAGTTAATATAAATCGTTTCTTAACCAGCCAAATCTCTTTCAAAGAACCCTCAGCGGCCGATCTTCTGATTTCTCCCGCATTTAGTTTCAGTAATTAGGTAGTTGGGATCATTAGAAGACATTAATGGCTGCTTGCCTTCAATCCTAATCAGGCTGAGGCTACCCTTTCACCTCCGAAAGCTTTGCCGCTTTAAATAATTTCTCCTAAAAATTTAATCTTCCTATCCTCTACTTGATGAAGTCCAACTACCCAGCTCCCCTCAGCTGAAACGGCGGTTTCTGTGCTCCAAATCGCCGATTTTGATTGAAAGTTGAAAGCGATTTCCTTTGAAATTTCGTACACGACAACGGGGAGCTTGTCGGCCAAGTTATTATATCTGCCTTTTTTAGTTAGAGTAGATGGCCGAACACCTTGACGGCAATTTCGAAGTTATGAGGTACGGCTGAATGGCTTGTGCGTTTTGGCTTTTGTTTCGGTGAGAAATTGGAGGGAAAGGAGAATGCTTTTTGTGTTTTTGAGAAAAGAAAACCCTTTTAACGAAGGTTGGTTTTTTTTCTTTTGCTTGTTTGTGATTTTTCTTGCTTATCTAAGTTTTGAATGATGTACATTAGGTGAAGCTCGCATTAAATCCCTTCTTTTTTTGGTATTTCATTGAGTGGTTTGGTTGGCTAATTCTTCCCTCAAATATACCGATTGGATTTGTGGGAAGCAGCAGCAAGAGGGAGGAATTGGTTTTTAGTGAGAGAATTAGGGTTTGTTCATCTTCTTGTTAGAAAGTATACCTTTCAATTTTGGCATAAATCTTAGCGAGAAATAGACTTGAAACCTCGCGAATTGGATAAGAAGAAAAGAAGATGGTGAGCAGTGCGCAGGGGGATCATGGTTCTATGCACTCCAATGGGTCAACTTACAATTCTAATGGTACAGAGGAGAGACTGGACGAGTTTCGAAGCGTGCTGGGAAAACCAGATGGTGATCTGCTAAAGATTGTTAGCATTGGCGCTGGTGCCTGGGGCAGTGTATTTGCTGCTTTGTTGCAAGATGCATACGGTCAATTTCGTGAGAAATTTCAGATTCGGATATGGAGACGACCGGGGAGGTCTGTGGATAGGTCGACCGCAGAACATCTATTTGAGGTAATTAACTCGAGGGAGGATGTGCTCCGGCGCCTGATTCGTCGGTGTGCTTATTTGAAGTATGTTGAGGGGAGACTTGGCGATAGAACTCTGTATGCCGACGAGATTCTAAGGGATGGTTTTTGCTTGAACATGATTGATACGCCACTTTGCCCGCTCAAAGTTGTGACGAATTTGCAGGAGGCAGTGTGGGATGCTGATATTGTAATAAATGGCTTGCCTTCAACGGAGACCAGGGAGGTCTTTGAGGAGATTAGTAGGTATTGGAAGGAGAGGATCACTGTTCCAATCATAATATCGCTGGCAAAGGGTGTAGAGGCAGCTTTGGATCCAATACCACGCATTATAACTCCCACACAGATGATTCAATGTGCTAGTGAGTTTTCCTGCCTATTCAATCTTTTTTCTTGACATTTATTTATAAAAGTGTTGCGGGCTAGAATATATGCGGCGATTGAGTTATAATACAGCGTATTAGCGTTGTACAGATATCCATGTGTATATGTGTGAGTTGGATATCCGTACAACGCTAAGACGCAATATTATAACTCTATCGCACGTACATTCTAGCATGCAACAAAAATAATGTACGTTTGCTAAATAAATTCAGGCTTAAAAAATGGTTTTTTATTCTTGTTTCTAACTGTGATCTGGTTACAAGTTCCAATCTTTTTGATTGGGCCACATAACTTGTGGAAACAGGAATTCAGAAATCACTAATTTTAGAGTGAAATTATTTGGAGGGTAAATTTTCTTGCTTCGTGCTGTTAGTTGCTTCTAGATTGCTCTGCTATTTGTTTGAAACTCAACGAGCAACTAGTGCTGTTGAGATTACTGTTTGAAAACATAAGCTCATTTTTTTTGTTATGCTATGTAGTCAGTTTTTGTGAACATTTACCGATTTGAACTATGCATATCAAAGATTTCTATGGAACCTGTTGGATTGGAACATGAGTAAGATTTTGCAGAAAATCAGCATTAGTTCCTATGTAGGGGCAGTTGTTTCATCGTAGTTGTCTGCAGTTTAACCTTTTTTTTCCTTATATATTTTGTTGTTAAACTTGATGGAATTCTTTCAACACCTCAAAGTGGAATTGACGAACCAAATTTAGGCTTCGTTTGTGACGATTTTTTATTGTTTTTTAAAACAAAGTTTTTGTTAAAATATTTAAATTTTTGTATTAAAATTATGTTTTAAGAAACAATAAAAAAGTCGTCCCAAACGAAGCCTTAATGCCTAACTACTATAGAGTAGGCAGCTTTCTTAGTGTAATCGCATGTAGCTTTCTAAACACGTTGTTTACCCTTGAGAGGGTATTGATTAGTTTTTCATAATTTTTTCTTCATTTTATAAGAATAGTTGTTGAACTTTTGCATAGAACATTCTATCCCTAACCATATGCCTATATAATTAACTGTTTATGTTCTTTCTCTTATTTAATGCCATTTTGCTTCTTGTAAACCATTTAATTATGTTGAATTCTTCTCTCATCTTTTCAATGTCTGTTTTGCAGCTGGTCTTCCAGTTGAGAACATTCTTTATCTTGGAGGTCCGAATATTGCTTCAGAAATTTACAATAAGGAGTATGCCAATGCTAGAATATGTGGAGCTGAAAAGTGGAGGAAATCTCTTGCTAAGTTTTTGAGGCAACCTCATTTTATTGTGTGGGATAATAGCGACCTTGTCACTCATGAAGTTATGGGTGGTTTGAAGAATGTCTATGCTATTGGTGCTGGTAAGATTTTATTAGTTTCACTAAGGCTCTACAAAGGAAGTAAATGAGTATAAGGACAGTAGTTTTATTTTAATGAGTAGATGAGCTTAAATTATGGCTTAGTATTGGCAATATTGATTGGAATTTTCACTTATTGGAAGGTTTTAGGGCTACAATTTTTTCTTAGTAAGGCAGTGCTATATTGATATGCCAAAGATTTAGTATTTTCTATGCTATTTACTTATTTAGTCCTCTATTGGTAGTAAGTCTTGTAGGTTTTGTAATTATTTACAAGTATTAGCTTGTGAATTATGTGTTAAGGGAATTTTCTCTTGTTTAAATGATAGTGTCTGCTTCATTTTATTTGAATGCAGTTTTTTTTTGCATGTAGTGTTTTTTTCTTGGTCTAGCGCATGGAAAATAAATGTTAGATACATAACATTTTGACTCCTAGTACTTGGTTTATTTTCTAAGGAGAGATTCAAAAAGAGTTCATTTCCACCATCCATTGTATACAACAACTCTCAATTTGTAGTTGATATATTGTCTAGGACTCTAGAATAGTGATACTTTCATGCTTTACGGATGAGAATGCCATCTGTATGAACGTGGCTTGTGGATCAGTTTTATTAGCTTACCTCGTTCATATTAACTTTTAAACAATTATGAAAATTTTGCCCATGAGATGGAAGCCATCATGTAAACAATTATGACAATTATGAAAAAGTTTACTCATTATGGTGTAGAATTAAGATACTACGGAAGTCTTATTTGAATGGGCTGAATGTTGTAGATGAATAATAAGAATCATTTAGATACAGCATTGTCATTCACTATTGAAAGCTGATCAAAACGGATTAGATAGATGGCATGATAGTTAGGCTTAAGAGGTTGATGGGATAACAACATTGAATTTGAAGATTTATATGGTTGGTTAAAATAGAGAATTTCATTGGGAGTATTGTACAATAAGAAGATATCATGTAGTTTTAGAAGCAAATTTTATAAAACTATAATTAGGATTAGATAGATGGCATGATAGTTAGACTTAAGAGGTTTATGGGAGAACAACATTGAATTTGAAGATTTATATTGGTGGTTAAAACTTAAAATAGAGAATTTCATTGGGAGTATTATACAATAAAAAATATATCATGTAGTTTTAGAGTAAATTTTATAAAACTATAATTAGGCTGGTGATGTTGTATGAATTTAAGTGTTGGAAAGTAAAAAAAGTCATTGATATTCTTTAATATGGATGAATGATAAAATTAAGAAGGATAAATTAATGATTGATTGTATTAGAGTAATAGCTTTTATTGAAGTGTAAAAACATTTATAGTTCCTTGTTCAATTTTCTCTTTTATAAAGTGTATATTTGTTTTTTTGCAGTACAAATTCTATTCATTGCATGGTCTTACTTGACCGCATATAATTTTTTTCCAAAATTCCAGTTTTGGATTATCTCTAAATTATTATTTTGAGTTAGTTTTTTGTGTCTTCTGATTTGCATTAAAGGAAACAAATCTTGCCTAAATAAGAGTTGAAGGATTGCATATTTTTTATCCTTTGTATGCGTTATGCAACCCATCTTAGATTTGCATTAAAAAAATTCTAGACTCCAAGATGTCCTACATTACATGAAAATACCAAAATGGCATGAAAAATCATTTAAAAGTATGAGTGCACAGTTTAAATTTAAAAAAGTATAAAACATTTAAAAACCTAGAATTCTCTTTTAAGTCCAAAAGTCAATTATGCATGTTACTCATCCCTTATTGTACACAATGTATCTAACTTTTTGAACATGTTAGATTTCATCGGTGGCATGAATAGAATTTTTTTTTTTATATCTAAAAACTGGAGAAAAAGAGATATTCTCGACAAATAATCTTTAGATTAAAATATCACTTTTTTAGTGAAGTGTTGTCTTTAAGGAATCTCTTTACGATCGAGAAAACTTCAACAATTTGTTTATCATTTTTTTCTGCCTTGCCATTGAGACGACCATGTTTTGCATCTTAAGTTTTACACTCCAATTGTGGCACATAAATTCTGGATGATTGTCTAACAAGAAAAGCTATTTTCATTTCTTTTGTATTTCTACTTCAGTTTGAAATCAGTATTTTAGTTGGTTTTACCTCAAATTAAAGCCTGAAAGGCAAATCAAGTTCAGTAAGCACGAATCAAGGTGTTGGGAAGAGTTAATGCATGCAATACTACCCTGCATTTGTAAAAAATCTTTTTCCTCGAAATTCTAGATTGATTCCATATGCCATATTTCTCATATAAACATCCAAGTTTTGAGCAAAAAGCCAAAAACCCTCCAGTACAATCGTTACCATCAGTTTTTCATGTCCTAGATTGTTTTATGACTTTAGTTTTGCCTTATTGTATTCCACTCCACATTTATTTATTTAAGATTTCCATGATACCGCAAAATATCAGCCTCTGTAGATAATGGCTATATCAATGTACTTAGTCAACAGTCCTTTGTTTAGGCAATCCATTTAAGCTCCTATGGTGCTCAGCGAAGAATACTCCATTGTTGTTTTACTAACTGAAATTGTATTGCTTACAATTTAGATGTGATCCTTCCCCTAAAATGATTAATATTCTTAATACTCAACCTAAACTATATTTGCAATCTTTACAAGCCACCCTTAGTTCTCAAACTAGATGATTCTACCGTTCCACCGCATTACATTGTGAGTGAAGGAGCCAATACCAGGATGTTGCTGGTGAATGGCAGTGTCTAAGGTTTTGTTTGGTGCAGCTTTTGTACTGCTTCCTAAAACGGCTTTTTAGTATAAAATTTTCTAATTCAAGAAATTTTTGTACTAGAAATCTGTTTTAGAAAGTAACAAATAAATTGTCCCAAACGAAGCTTAAATCTGTAGTATATTTTTGTATGTGCTAGTCATGTTCTGTTAGCATATTGCAGCTGTGCTAGAGTTATCCAGTTATGCTAACTTTTGTAAGTAATCTGTCAATTTATCTTGATATGATTTGAATCTGTTATTAATAGGTGATATATTGTGCTACCTCTTGTTTGTTTTTACTTAAAGTGATTTTCTTCAACTTCGATGAATCAATTATGAGCCATTTTCTTAATAGTCTTCAATTAAGGAAATCTTGAAGGTTGTTAATATCCTATATGATGTGTTCATGTTTCAACATTTACATATGTGCGCATGAAGCAATAAATCATTAATCTCACACAATATCAAACTTCTTAACCAATTTTATTTAGATAATCAGATATATTCTTACTTCTGCAATTTTGACTTTCTACTTCAGAAATCACTCTAGTTACTTTGAAGGTTAATATTTCATACGCTTTTGTTCTTTTCAGGTATGGTAGCTTCCCTAACTAATGAGAGCGCAACTAGCAAATCAGTTTACTTCTCGCACTGCACATCAGAGATGATATTTATAACTCATCTGTTAGCAGAAGAACCTGAGAGGCTTGCTGGTCCTTTACTAGCTGATACATATGTTACACTGTTAAAAGGTCGAAATGCATGGTATGGTCAGATGTTGGCCAAGGGTGATTTGAGTCCTGACATGGGTGATAGCATCAAAGGGAAAGGGATGATCCAGGTTTTCTTCTCAACTCTTATTAAAGCTTCGTTTGGGACAGCTTTTTTGTTGCTTTTAAAACGGCTTTTTACTAAAAAGCTGTTTTAGGAAGCAGTAAGAAAGCCGTCCTAAACAAAGCCTAACTCTTCTTTGTTTGTTAGGTACTAGGATAAAAATACTAGTTTTGAATCTAATTGATGTGAAGTAGGCCTGTCAAATGTCAGGTTCAGACAGTGCTGATCTTGACTTATATTCGATCTGAATAGCTTCTGGATTGGGTCAGAGTTGATCTGGATATGTTGTTGGATTAAATCATTTTATTGGTTTTTTGTTTTATGATTTTATGCGAGCTATAAAGTTGTATGGATACTTCATTGTCGTCCATGTTAAACTTTGCAGGGTGTCTCTGCAGTGGGTGCTTTTTATGCGCTTCTTAGTCAACCCAGTCTAAGTATTATGCGGCCTGATCAAAACAAGCCTGTTGTTCCTGTCGAGCTATGCCCCATCCTCAAGACTCTCTACAAAATTTTAATAAAAAGGTTTGTCCTATTTCTTCACTATTTTTACTTCTATGATGTTACAGAAGTAGCATATTCAAATATATTATATGAGTAAATTATCAAAGTGTTATCTAGGCTTATTATGTGTGCCATTTTAGTCCTAGACTTTTTTTAGCTGTTTGATTAGTCCCTCAATTCACTATATTTGAATCAATTTGGTCCTACGGGCAACTTCACCATTCCTATGGATAGAAATTGGAGCGAAGCGTTTCATTATGGCAGCGTGTATTTTTCCCATCAATAGGTTTCGTTTGGGACGGCTTTTTTACAGTTTCTTAAAGCAGCTTTGTATTATAAAAAATTTAATTTTTGTACTAAAAAGCTGCTTTAAGAACCTTAAAAAAAGTCATCTCAAATGAAATCTTAATATCAGGTCAAACTAACATGATTGATCTTGAAAAGTCCAAAATTCCCCTATGAAAAACTTCCCTTTCAGCAATTTTTGTCCAAAGAAACGACACGGTTAACGTGGATAATACGAAATTGGCGGACTAAGTTGAACATTTGATGCCTAAAAATATATAAAAACTATTTTGATCATTAACTTTCTATTATGTCATACAATCGGAGTTCATCTTGCTTTAAAGTCTACATAGCTTAAGTTCTATCTCTTGTTCACTACAAGAAAACTTACAAATAAAACAAACTCATTATTTTTCCCAAGACTTAACCTTGATTTGTTTCTTCAGGGAGGTGTCAGTGCAGGCTATTCTTCAAGCACTAAGAGATGAGACAATGAATGATCCTCGTGAAAGGATTGAGATTGCACAGAGCCATGCTTTCTACCGCCCATCTCTGCTTAGCAAATCTTAAATGCTCTTGCTGCTACTGCTACCACTGCTGTGAATTAGGTTTCGTTTGTTACGGCTTTTTTACTACTTCTTTAAGCAGCTTTTTATTACAAAAAATTTAATTTTTTGTACTAAAAAGCTGCTTTAAGAAATAGTAAGAAAGCCGTTCCAAACGAGATCTTAGGAATCCCCGGTCGAAAAGTACAACTCTTGCTGATCTGAATCCTACCATAGGCTTCGTCATAAGCACTTTCTGCAAACTCTCTGATCTCCATTGTGTGCGAAATTTTGGTTTTTTAATGTAAGTTAATATACTTCTAAAACTGGTTTCCATTTATTATTATGAGTGAGTAGTGCTTCTTTGAAGGCCAAAGCTCAAGCATACAAATAAGGGTGGATGAATTGGGTGGTGTTAATTATGGCTTTGTTACAGCACTGAATGAAATTGTTTTCTTAGCACAAATTTGGATAATATTTTCATGAGTTTTCCTTTAAGCTTTTTTTTTGCTTATTTTTTCAGAAATAATTTGTATAATTTTATAAGTATATGGATCAAGCTGTCCACATTTTAATGCGATTATGATGATTTTATTAAAGAATATGCTGATTTTTTTTCTGTTAAACAATTTTAGTACAGATTGTTGCTGAATTCTTCTTGCTCATGTACAAATTATTTTGATTTTATGCTCTTGGGTTTTGAGAATGGATTAATTATTCTGTGCGGATGCTGAACGCCGTCCGGAGACTAACCATAATGTGTCGCGTCGTCCCTTCGCTCAGTATTGCGTCTCGATACTGTTGACGTTGCTCATTTTAAATATATTCATATAAAAATATATATATTTAAAAATTTTTAATGATAAATGAAATTCAATATGCTCATTTGTCACATCTTATAATAAAATATTTAAGGATGAGGTGGATGCAAAAGCATATTGCTAAATTTATTTTCCACGTGCTAAAATTCAATTGGTTTCACTTTTTTGGGCATAAATTAAAAAAAAATTATGATTTTATTTTTTTATAGAATATGAAATATCAAATATTAGTTGTTTCATGCGATTTAAATATGCTTATTCATCTCTAATATATAGCCTTAAAAAATTGTAATAATCAAGCTATTATATGTTTAACAAAAGCAAGTAGGAGTTTTTTTTTTTTTTTTAGTATTTGGATGAAAGTTTGACAAATAGAGATATAAGAATGAGAATTTTGTAAATAAATGATATTTGAATGTTATTAAAAGAAATTTATCCTTATTTCATTATGTCATGGTTAGTAATGGAGATCTAAGTTATCTAAATTATAAACAAACTTATGAAAAATTTTCTTTGCAGGATATCAGAGGTTTGCTCATTATGTTTTCTTAAATTACAAAATGTTTGCTGATATTTTACAATATAATATTTTATGTTTAATAAAATAATTATTTATTTGTTGATCTACGCAGCTCACAACAAGCCAAACCTAAATCAGAGCGATTCTTTCTGTTCAGACTCCATACAGAATAATTGCTCTTGAGAAATTATTAAGTGCGGAGTTCGGATGGGATGAACTGTCCGAATTTGCTGCATATTTATTGATCATTTGATGTATATTTATAAATACTCAACAAATACTCAGTTGTGAGTATTACTAAGTATTTGCTAATTTATTATGTACTTACTGAATATTTGTTGAATATTTACACTGTAAATAAGCAGCAATCCCATCCTTCTTTTGTCCGGACTCTAAATAATCTCTCCACTTGCAGCTCTTCCTGTGAAAAATTTATTCTGTGTGGAAGTGGAATTTGTCTGGATACCTAAACCCGCGGCTCAGTATCCCTTGATATCGCGGTACTGAGTGTCAGTACCGAGTGTCAGTTCCGCTCGGTAGCGTGAGGCTCGGTATTGCTAACGAGACTCATTCTAATTGATATCCGAATGTAGAGCTACGTTATGCGTCAGCAAATAATAATCTCTCCTTTCTGTGCATGTGCTAAATCGAATCTCACGACCCATCGGACATTCCCCTGTCGACGGGCTATTTTCAAATCCCTGCTCCTCACACAGCTGATCCGACACCTAACTGAAGGTTGTATTCCTAAGCTTGCATTTTTTTAATTAACCTAGCTAGTTATTTATTTGTTTACTAATATCATCATTATTGTCAAAATTATAATTATGATTATTAGTTATGAGTATAACAATAATAATTACTATTATTAGTATTATTTATGTGTTATGATTATTATTAATACTATTTCAAAAAAAAGAGAGCGATACCCAAGAAAAAAATTTTAAAGAGAAAAAGAAAAAGAAGTTCAAAAATAAAAATAGACGAAGAAAAAGAGAGGGAAGATTTCAAATAAAAAAAGAAGAAGAAAGAAGAGGGAAGATATTTGTGTTTCTATGCACCATTGTTGTTATAATTTTCAAACTCAAAAGGCTCAAACCCCGCATTCAGCTCTCGCGGTGAGCTAGAGGACTCTCTATACACGCTGTCGCAGCACGGTAGGAGGGAGCCTGGTGTGAAGCTTACGACGATGTGGGTAGGCCCTATGCACTCTCTTGTAGCGTGGTGGGGACACTTGTAAGTACTCGTACGCATCTCAGTACCAGCGGGGAAAGCAATTGCCCATTTTCAAAACAGGTACTTCGAAGACCCATACGCGCTCTTGTAGCGTGGTGTGATTGAAGACCACGGCTGCGGAGTCGTCCAACACTTACCATACACACTCTCGTAACGTGATGGGAAGGCTTGAATACTGGAATTTCTCCTAAACGGGAGAGACACTGGGAGGATGCCGAAATTCAGAGAACTGAGGACCTGAATTTGAACTAAGTGCATGGAACTTGACTTGAACAATTAACAAGAACATGAGCTTGAATTAAACTCGAACGACAAGGAACTAGACCTAAAATCTAAAATTAAAATCCATGAATCATGAAAGTGAGGAATTAAATGTAAAAGAACAAACATATGACTTGTGCTGGATAAAACTTTGAGCATAATTCGCTTACAAGCAATGAGCAGCAGGACTCAAGGATGACTTGTGATCTAATTGCAAGCAAACACACAAAATTCATTAATAGATATTGCAAACTACATATGAATAGTAGTAGTTGGTGCGTAGCATTTGCATCAATCATGCCAGCGAATACACTGCCTATTTGCAAGCAATGGTAGATGATCTATCACGTGTGTGATAGCCAGCATGCAAGTAAATATAGCAACCTACCAATCAATATGCATGGGGAAATCATTAGCAAATGCGGTTCACCTGGTAGTCAGCATTAGTGTGTAGATGAATATGCCAATCCATCTGTGGACAATGAAGCTTCTTACAAATGTATATAGTGCATCCTACAATGAATGCAATCACCTGCAAGAAGCAGTAAAGGACTCATCATGAACACAGTGGTCATGCTTGTAAGCAACATCAGAAAACTTGCACTTAGTGCAGCTTGTTGTGATGCACATATTGGCTTTATCCACAAGCAAATGTAAGAGACTTACCATGCACACAGTGGTTCACCTGTAAGTGATGAAAATCATATGCATAAAGAAATTGGTGGTGAATGTAGCTCAACTAACAGTCAACGCCAAATTATAAATGAGCATACTAATTGGCATGCAAGCAATGGCAAAGGATATATTACAAGGAGGGGATCCTTTGTGAATGTGAACACATAACACATCATCTACGAGCAAATGCAACATATATGTAATGCAAAAATAAACACTTACAAGCTGTTGTGGCCAAAGGCGATGAATATGGCAGCACCTTCACAATAAGCAACTATGTAATGGTTGCTAAATACACTGGTCCTCTACAAGCAAAATCATACAATACATAGCAAATACGAGCAACTATAGGGCAATGTAGGAGACCCTTAACATATGTAGTGCTTTATCTACAAATAAACACAAAAAGAGCTGCAATGAATGTAACACTTACTGGCTATGTTGCACCGATACGGATACGGCGACACGGATACGACACGATACGGATATGGGACACGACAATTCTTAAAAATACAGGATACAGATACGGCGCAGATACAGCATTATAATATATAAATCATACATTAAAAACAACAAATTAATCAAAGCATAATATTTGAAAAGACAAAAAAATGAAGGCAACAACATTTGTAGCATTGTATCTTATAATATCAAAATAAAAGTAAGCATTAAATATTTAACTGTCTAGTACAACAACAAAAACAAAAACATAAATTATCCAGCACATGAAGTTTTTAATTAAAAGTAAGAAGGATCGACACAATTAATCCACATGAATTTGAAACATGAAAATTTTTAATAAAAAATTTAGATATGTTGCGCCTATGCCGGGGGTCCAAGGGGGCACTGCCCCCTCGCGGGGAACAAATTTTTATTATAAGAGTTGCTTTAAAGTTTTCTCTGTCTTCTCGGCACTGCTTGGTACCATTCGATACCCCTCTGTACCAAGCAGTACTAGTGGTACCGAGCGGTATCCGAGTGATACCGAGTTCCGGTACCAAGCATTATTGAGTTCTAGTATTGCTTGGTTCCGAGCAGTGCCAAGCGGTATCGAGTACCGAGCAGTACTGAGTTCTAGTATCGCTTGGTACTGAGCGGTACCAAACATTACCGAGTAGTACTGAGCAATACCGAGTACTTAGCAGTACCGAGTACCCAACGATACGCGTGTCCGATCAAATTTAAATAATATTTTAATTGGACAAGGCAAAGCCGTAACCGACATGTATCCGTGCCGTATCGGAGGTGTATCCATATCTGACACGTGTCCGACACAACATGCCTCAACTACAAGAAAAACGTCATTTTCCGGCGGCAATTTTCGTCAGAAAATGGCCAAAAATCCATCAGAAAATTGCATTTCCGGGGGATTTTCGGTGAAAATATTTTCGCCGGTTTCACGCGAGTCGTAAAAGGACTTCCAGCGCAAAATAATTCGCCGGAAACATTTCCGCCGAATTTCCGATGAAATTTTTGGTGGAAAAATATTTCTGTCAAATTTTTTATGCTCCGGAATGTCAAGAAAAAAAATCATTTACACAGCTGACCGGTCAGTTGCTCCCGCTGCTCCCCCCCCCCCCCATCTGCGCTCCATCCCAGGTCCCCAGCCCGCCCGACCGAGTGCAAGCCGCACCAGCCCGCCTCGACCGCCTGCCCGCATGAACCGTGGACCTGCCCGCCGAAGGCGGGGTTCGAACTACGCCCACCTCCTCTCCCAAGCACAGGAGCTGCATCTGCCAACTACTCATGAAACCTTAACCTATTATGTATTAATTCTTAAATCAGTTAAAAAAATTTTAAAATTAATTAACTTAATTTAACAAAATAAATAATTTTAAAATTGTTTTATAATTTAAGTTTAAATTTAAATCATTTAATTTTTTGTTATTAAATAATTCAATTATAATTTAAGTTATTAAATTCAATAATTTAAGTTAGTAAATTCAATAATTTAAGTTATATTTTAAAATAAAAAATATTTAATTTAAATAATTTAATTTGACAATAAGTTATTAAAATATAACTTATTTTTTTAATTTTTGTCGAAAATTCTGTCTGAAATTCCGCCAAAAATGCCTTCGAAAAAAATTCGTCGAAAAACCAGTCAAAAATTATGTCGGAAATTCGTTGAAAAAAATCTGTCGGAAATCCGTCGGAATTTGTGTCGAATTTACTTCCGTTGAAAATTTTGTCGGAAATGAGCTGTTTTCCTGTAGTGCTCATAAATAGATGTATCTGTGCAACATATCTTACTGGCAATGACGAAAGATATGCGACGAATACAAGCCCCTACGAGTAGTTGTAGAAGACCCACTATATGCACCATATGTTATCTGCAACTAGACACTAGATAGTACACAACAAATGCAAGCGTTCACAAGCCATAGCAAGAAACTTGTTAGTGCATGATAGTCTACCTATAAGAACTAACGGGAAAAAACCATATTGCAACATCATGCCATCGGATCTGCAACATCCATGCAAGCTGATATAAGATGTTTACAAATCTCACTGAAAAAAACGTCATGCCACCGGATCCATAACATGTATACAAGCAGACAAAAGATGTCTGCTAATCCTAATACACAACATATTAGTAAAGACAATGCGCAGAAGATGAAGTGAGCTAAACTGCACTGACAACGCGTAATAAGTGAAGTACAACACCATGCTACCTGATCTGCAATATACATACAAGTGAACAGAAGGCATGTACAAATTCTCAAGTGAAACTCTGCACATCTCTAATCTACAGGAAACAATAAAAAAACCACACCACTAAATCCGCAACATTCATACAAGCAGATAGAAGGCGTCTACTATCTTCTAAATGTAGGGTTGTGCACAACCAAATGTTAGTCATTCACATGGCTGATCAGCGTCAAATATCTTAAAACGCCCACTAAATATCTACATGGGCCTCAACAAGTGTGTTATACTTATATACGTGACGTCTAAGGATGCTATACAGGTCAAAAAAATAATGAACCTAGGTTCGGGTCCAAGCCTCCTATGTGAATAGATAAGAGTCATCACATTTTAAAGTATCGAACAAATAAATATATGGTTGTGGCATCAACCGAGATATTTATTTTATATATTCATATTAGGTCTTTAAGGCCTATTATAGGAAAAATTCATTGATAGACGACATAAAGCTAGTAATGAACCTAACCCTATGTTAGCAATTAGATAGAGTCGATAATATTCAATAGATAAATAAAAAAATGCCCCCTAAATACCCATATGGGCTATGGCAAGCGTGTTATGGGTAGACACGTGCGTCTGAGGATGCTGGGCTGGCTAAATAATAATTCCAAATTCGATCCCAATCCTTTTAGGAGAGAGTAGATAGGAGTTGACATGATTTAAACTATCAATCAAATAGATATTTCTTTTAATACTTCCATATTATGCCTTTAAGGCTGATAAATAGCAAAATTCACTAAATAAAGGCATAAAACCTACAATGAACCTGATCCTCTGTCGGCAAACAAACAGAGTTGACAGGATTCAATCAATAAAATGCAATTTTCCATAAATATCTCGATGATGGCCATGTTGAACATAGATCTCAACCGGATGGGTTAACTCCAAATATTTATGAAGACTTCCCAAATGCCCATGAAAACTCAAAATTCCAAAAAAAAACCAAAATTCAAAATATTTAAAATTGAAATTAATTATCACTCTTAAAGCAAAATTCATCCACAATTCGCAATTATTTGTTGAGGTGGATAAATTTGAAAATTACTCAGCTCACAAAAAATTAATGTATGGTTGAGAATATAACTAGCATTTATTCTCAAATAATCTCATACTAGTAAGGACGTGACACTGGTCCTCTAATCAGCAGGTTGGCCTAATGGCTCCGCAAAGAACCCGTGGTTTGGCCAGATTGCTTCCACGTGGTTAATGAATGCGACCGCGACCCTCTGACCTAGTTTTTTAGTCCAACATTCCACTATATTACGATTACGGTCATAGCCCGTATGCTCCCCAATGGCTTTAAATCATTGAGATGTGAATCAATAGGATATAATCGATAGGGCACAAAACCCTTTATTAGCTAAGGTAGATTTAAATGTATCATCTTAGACAAATACTTATCTCATATCTACAAGGTACTCTTGGACGAAACAACTCATGACTACTAACAAGGATCCTTCTGTAAGGTTGGGTCAACTACCTCCTCTGACTAAGTAGACTAGGGAACATGATGGCCCGGGATGATGGAACATGATGGCCCGAGATGACGGAATCATGAGATCTTGATAGGGCTCATCATCACTCCTCCCACCCCCACCATTCGCTTTAAGTGAAAGATGGTGCATTTCTAATTTTAAATATTAAATTTTCAACAACTAAACCTGTGCTGCTACTATACATCAGATACCACATATTCTCTATGTATCTATTTTGATGACTAGTCTTAATCGAAAGTTCTCTCTCACTATCGGAAGGGGTAATTAACTATAGGGGATTGCGCCTATAGGAAACCTAGGGGATTGCGCCTATAGGAAACCTAAACTCAAATTTGAAGTCCTCTCAAAATGAGGGCGAAATCTCTAGGTATTGTCTTATTTCAAACCCAATCTGCCTTTTGAAAATTTACCTTGAAACTTAATTCGTTAAAACTCTCTTGAAAGTAGGGGAGGCTAGGGTGAAAATTTTCAGAGCCCACATTATTATTTTTCTTTATTGGAATTTTGCAAATTTAACAATTTTCTCGTACTGTATGAGGAAAAAAATGTATTGATATACAATTTTTTTTTTTTATTGATATACAAATTTAAAGAAGTATAAAGCTAAAATTTAAGCATCATTTTGCCATTATTTCCAAATCAGAAATGCACATCCAAATAATATATTTATAAGCACAATATACAATTTAAAAAAAAAAAAGTTTTGTAATGGGTAGTTCAAAACAATAAAAAGGTTATCATTTGTCATTATTCAAAATGCATTAATTAGATGAGTATATAAAACTAATATCATAGAATTAGGAAGAAAAAACGGATAGAATTAAGATATGATGGACATAAGTTCAAAATATTTTGAAAAAAAATACAGGACAGAATGAAGATGAAAATTTATGGTGCCTACATCCGAATAGTTGGGATAAATCTAATGATGATTCTATAGTTGGACTTGGATGTCTTTAATCTCCTAAAAAGATTTCAAAGATCTGGCTTTCTGGAAGAAACAATACAGGCCTGAACACAAAAGCATAAGCTATTGAACTCACAAAGCAAATGGAGACTGAAGAAATGTTGATATAACAATACAGCAACAAGCAAAATACTTATATGTTGCAATCAACAACATCAAACTTCACCTAAAAGGACTACTTTTCTCCCAGCTTACCAAGGACCTTTCAGAGTCAATACTAAAGTGTTTTGCAGGGCCTGAATTGCCTCTCAACCTTGGTGATCTTTGATGATTCAAAGGAGTCTTTACAAATGGCAAGGGTGAAAGAAGTTTGTCTTTGTTGAGACTGCAATGATCAGATGAATTCAATGTTCCTTGTCGCTGTTTCGGTGTGCTTGCTGATCTGAACTTAGCCTTTGTTGAAGCTGTGTATGCCATGTAGCTTGGAAAATAAGGTGAGCTTGAGAAAAAATCATCATCCTTTGATTGGGCTCGCTCGGATCGGTTAAAAGATCTCCTTGCCTGATACACGATCTCAAAAACTCTTCAGCTTTTCCTTTATGCTCAGATGGTGATTCTGAAGCAAGAAGCTGTTGATTTCGGGCAATTCGGTCTCGGCATTGTAATGGTGAAACCTCATGGATGTCCTTATCTTGAGGTTGGGAGTCAAGCCAGCTCCAGTTTGCATGACGAGTGTTGGTGTTTAACTCATGATCCGATATAGGTGTTGTTGGATTTGCAAAATGTCTCCTCTCCTGATGAAGAGTTAGGAATGCATCAGTGATGAACAAATTAAATTATGCAAATTTTATGCAAAATTTGATGAAAAGTTGCTTACTTGATATGTAGATGCATAGTCCATGGCTCTCTCTCGCTTGAAGGCAGCTTCTTGACGTTTTCTTAGAAGAGAAATGATTTCGTCCTTTGACAAGATGCTGCCATTCCACATTCTGTCACTATGCTGAAGAAATAGATTGAAATATTTTGTTTAATCTTGAAATGACTTCAAATTGTTATTAATAGGCTAACTGAGAGAAAGCAATGCGTAACTAATTGTATTGCGCTGTTGAGGACTAGGAATTTGGAGCAGTTCTGGGTAGGCCAGAACTGACTGCTGAAAACAATGTCAAGTACTCAAAAGAAACAAAATCACAAAGAAAAAATGGAGGATATATAGATTTTATGTGATTCTTTCAAATATTAGAATGCTGAAGTAGACATAATAGAGTAGAAATTATTATATGCCCATAAAATATACCATTATTTCATAGAATTTTAGTTTCATGTAACAGGGAAAGAATCTATAGTAGGGATGAGCATTCTTAGTTGGGAAATAGATGAGCCTAATTTAATCATCAAGAGTGAAAAAATTAGAAATTAGAGAAGAAGACCAACGTATAGGTTTATCTAAGTGATAGCTACATTTTAGTACTATGATATGATTGCAGAGAATAACAACCCTATTTTCTCTTTTACAAACATAAGAAGATTCTCCTCTCTATACAAGTTTGTTATGTGTGGAATTTGAATGTGTTGATCAATCTGATTATTCTATTGTCTCAGACCTTAAAGTTTGTCGTGTTCACTGGGGGGTGCGGGGAGCAGAGCACCTGAATTATATTTTTTTCTCGTACAAAGACTCGGCGCAGCATACTCGAGCGCCTCGGCGCTATATTCCCGAGCACCCCAGTGCAAAACAATAGAGAGCAGAGCACCACAATGATATATATATGGCGCTTCAGCGGTGCAAGGCGTAGGCTTCAGTGTCGTAGCACTGCGAGATGGACTGGACAGTTTTCTTTCTCATTTTTCTAAGGGGTTGCATCCCTTGGGGTTATTTTACTTGGCTTTCTCTTGCATTTTGTGTGTGTAGACATTGAAAACGGTGCATGTGAGAAGAGAAGCAAGGAGAGACTGAGAGAGAAGAGAGATCTATACTTATTTCTCCCAATTTTCATAGTGGATTTCTTGGTGTGGCTCCGTGGTTTTTCCCCTAGTTTGGGTTTTTCCACATTAAATTCTAGTGCCTTTTACTTTTACGCTGCTTTTACTTTCTTGTTTGTTTCGTCATTGTGGTGTTTACTCCTCATCTACCCAACAAAGCTCAACCTACGATTAAATCTGTTTACATTTTGAACTTGTTAGGGTCAATATCATTATCTAATACCAGCTCATACTAATGAAATTGACCTAAAAAGTTCAAAGTATGTATAGAAAACTTCCCCCCATTAATTTCAATCTAAAGAAATGACAAAGGTGATGGTAAGACTATATTAGTTCAAATTTCAATAGTTACAAGACTAAATTAAACACCTTAGGAAATTTAGGGCTAAAATGAACACATCTAAAAATTCTAGGGGACATTTCTATCATTTACTCATACTAACTAGATTTCCATCATTGTGACCTCAAAGTCACAAATTAGAATCATGTAAACAACTCTATACAATGCAGAGTAATCCTTTCTACCTCTTTTATCAAACCTTTAGCAGGCTGAGAGCCTCATGCTCTATGTATGTCAAACAATAGATATAGCCTAGCAATATAAGATTGTATGTTTCTACCCAAAAAAATAAACAAATGAACAAAAGATGATGAGAACAAGATTTTGATCTCTCTACTTACTTGAGCCTGTGTATGAACGGTTAGTCTATCTTTCAACGCTTTCAGATGAAAAACATCTTTATCTTCATTTGACTGATTATGGGCAGCTGTTTTCATTCGATTTGCACAAGCTTGTGATTGTATCTTCATAAGGGACTTCAGACCTTTTAGAGTAATATTTGTTTGGCGCCTCACAGCTTGTCCGCGAATTAGTGCTTGAAGCTTAACCAGACCTTTCAGAGCTCTCAATGCTCTCCTTGCCTAAATTGTGACACAACATGCCAAGAAATGCCCATAAGATTGAGTATAGTACTAATCTCATAGTTGAGTGTTTATATTATGAACCAATTTATGGACTATTTATGGGGGTCGTTTTAATCCCAAACTATCTAATGTGTCCAATTCAATCACTTGACTCATCAGATTGACTTGTCAAATTTGATTTAAAATAATCAAACAGTTAGACTATTCTGAATCATATTTGAAAATTCAATGGTATGTTCAGAAAGGTAAATTAAGGCTTCGTTTGGGATGACTTTTTTTCCGCTTCTTGAAGCAGCTTTATAGTTTAAAAGTTAAAAATTTTGATCTAAAAAGTTGTTTTAAGAAGCAGTGAGAAAGTCATCCCAAACGAAGACTAGCTTCGTTTGGAACGGCTCTCTTCCTGTTTCTTGAAGCAACTTTCTAGTTTAAAAATTAAAATTTTTGAACTAAAAAACTACTTTAAGATGCAATGAAAAAGTCGTCTCAAATGAAGACTAAATAATAAAAAAAAACACATTTGTATACTGCTAACATGCAGTGAACTTGATAATAATTTGTACATCAATTAAATTCATACTGTTTGTTTAAAATTATGTACTGTAACGTTTAGGAAATCAATACTGAAATCAGTCTACTTGGAGAAATTATTTTGTCAGTTCAGCTCAGGATTCACATGCGAGCTGATCTGTATTACTCTGTATTTTTATGGATTGAATATGTATTGTAGCATTTGCACAGAATAATACATAATTGAACATATTAAATTAAGGACTGCTCAGAAAGCCATCTTGAGCTGCACTCTTCTAATAATTTCTCCTCTTCTTAAGACAATCAATAACAAAGTTGATTATGAAATGAAGAAAAAGTCTTATGTGGTCTTCTAAAAATATTCTCCAGAAAGCAATTTGTTCTTTTTTCAAGATAATAAACCTTAGAAAACTTTTATGTTAATAAAATTAAGAAAAAAAAATGAACTTAGATCTTACAAGATAACCCCGAAAAGCTGTTTGTATCTTTGTTGCTGCAATTTCCTGTGTTCTCTGATAAGACAAGGAATTCCCAGTAAGGCGAACGACTTGAGCAGCAGCCTGAGCAGCAGCAACAGCAGCCTCGGCCGCCGCTGCAGTGGCAATAGCAACTGCAACTGCATGCATGGTTTGCTCTTGCTCAGCCTCTCTTAATGATTTCAATCTCAGCAGCGATGGCGGCGGCAAAGCAGGAGAGAATTTCGACTTCAATCTTCCAAAAAGCCATCTTCTCCTCCTATCCTTCTGCAATATAAGAACAAGTGGTTTGTTTCATAATTTCATTTCCTCTCAATTTTGCTTAGAATTTGAATATTGCAGTTACCTTCTCTTGTTTGGATTGAGTCTCTGAGGTAAAAAAATTCTTTAGTCTATCAAGCCAGTTCTTTCTCTTTGCCATGGGAGTCTGTTTTCACAAGGAACTGTGAAATTCAGTTTTGATTTTCATACATGAACAAAAAACAAAATCTATTAACCAATCCGAACAAAAGTGAAAGCTTGAAATCATACTCATAAAACTATAAAACAGAACTAAAATAACATTAAAATCCTCATATTCTCTTCAGAGATTCTTCAGAAACAGTGATTACTAACCAAAGGCTTTCATCAAGAGAAAAAGGAGTCATGTCTTCATCCCTCTCTCTGTGTTAACTCATATCTTTTTATCCAATGGAGAACGCTCAAAGCCTCAAAAGGTTAGGAAAGTAGCTTTCTAGAGAGAGGAAATACTTCTTTCTTTATGATGACTACCAAAAAGGAAATCATTATTATAAAAAAAAAAATTTTTTAAGTAAACCAATGTGGACAAAGTTGTACCAAATGGAACTTATCAGGAATTCTGACAACTGGGTTTGATCTGTCATACTGCAAAGAAGCAGGATGCAACCAATAGAAATACCATTCAAGATTCTTTTTAAATTGTTTTTGTTCTTTTTAGTGAATCTGGTAAGCAGAAAAAATACCCGTGAATCTGGCGAGTAGAAATATATCCGTTACCTCTGAACTGTGAGCAGTTGTTTGTAATATGTTGAGACCACAAAGTTACAGCTTGATTTTGAAGTTGGATGAATCGACTTACAGAACTCTTTTTCTGCAATCAGATAGATCAAAAGAGATCAAAGGAAGAAAGAGATTAGGATTTTGTTCGCACCTAAGAATTAGAGTTTATACGACCAACCAATCTCTTTCACAGACAAGATTTAACTCAAGCAGGAGCTAGTAAAACTTTGTCATATAACTATTAAGGCTTGGTTTGGGGACTAATTATTTTGTGCGGACGTCGAATGTTATCTCGAGACCAACCAGAATGTGCCACGTCACTGTTTTGCTCGGTACCACGGCTTGTTACTCTGCTTGGTACTGCTGACATGATTGCACTCGATTCGACTCCGGACATAGAGCTGCGTCAGGCCTCAGCACAAAATAATTTCTCTTGTTTGGGACAACTTCGGATCACTTTTTTTTTATTATTTTAAAGAAATTTTTATACTAAAAAGTGTGGGCTCCGAAAATTCCATTTTTAGTGTGATCCCGGCCTCTCCGCGCCATCTGTCTATTTTTTCTTTTGAGTGTATGTGACGATGGAGGCAGAGAGTTTTAACGAGATTTGGTTCCGGGGGAATTTTGAGAATGCATATTGGGTTTTAGATAAGACACTACCCAGAGATTTCGCCCTCATTTTGTGAGGAATTTTTTATCTGAGTTCTGATTTCTTATAAGCGCAAGCCCCTATAGTTAATTATCGGTTTCTGACAGTTAGAGGTCAAAAAAAAGTTGCTATAAAAATAATAAGAAAAATGTCCCAAATGAAACCTAAATCTAATTACGAACAACCCTTTAGCTATATATATAATATAAAAATTTATACCGTTAATTTTTTCTAGAACTTAAGCAGCTCATCTTGATCGGTTTGTTGGGAGCTACCTGTAGCTATCAACCAAGAAGTTTTGGATTCGAGTGTTACGTACACGATGTATTTACGAATTTGTCTTAATTGGACAAAATACCAAAAAATGAATAATTTTCATGCTATTTTGGACAAACTCAATTGGACCATTCAAAGTTACTCTTATTAAAAAAAAAAAAAATCACGGGCGGATCAGATTAAAAGTGAACGTTGATGAAAGTGATGTATCAGTGAATGAAATAATCTAAGTATGGAACATAGAAAAATCTCCATCAAATGATTCAAAAGCTGTGCCATAAAGTCTGACCATTGATATAGAAGATGCGTTGAAAGGAGAAGCATTGTGCCGACAGAAGCATGTGCCCCCACGGTAAAGGAGAAGGCAGCCCATTTTGAAAAACTTGTAAAATTTTAAGGTATATTTGTAAATTTTCATGATGCTTTTTAGTCGATAAGCTTTGGTGATGGGAGAGTTTGGGGACATTTTTTTATGGCTTTAATTTGCAAATAATTGTTTAAATTGTTATATTTTTACCCTTTTGTAATTCTTTGAAAATTTTGAGTGAATTATATGTAAATCTCAAATTGATGAGTTTTATTAATGTAGCCAAAATTCTCAATCATGATACTAAGATGAATAATATTATATTATTATGTTTCAATAGTGGATTTTAAATTGTTGTCAATCAAATGAGAAAATTTTAAAAATTTTAATTTTTCAAATTATATTTTCTAACTGCAAATAATCAAATGAGCCCTCAACAATTCTTCATTTTCAGGTTTTCTTACTTTTCAAATATTATATTAATAAAATAAGCCCATTTCAAATTTATACAGCTTTTTTTTCATTTTTTTAAAAGAAAATATGGCATCTCCTGCAACATCCCTAAAGAAAGTGACATTCTAAGATGCTTTTTAAAATAATTTTTTAGTATAAAATTTTTAATTTTTATACTAAAAAATTACTTTAAGAAAGAACAAGAAAGCTGTTACAAAAAAAGCCTATGACTTGATTTGATAAAAATTTTTTACTACTTTATAAAACTATTGTGAAAAAAATTAACTTTTTAAAATTGTCATATAAAATAACTTCCTACTATAAAAATTTTTTGAATGCAATGAAAAATAGTGGCTTTATATAAATTGTGATTACAGCCTCAAAAAATAAGTAGTAAAAAAACAGTCACAAATGAAGCCTAAGGGCATCTCCAACGGAAAAATATATTTCTTTACTTCAAAATACCATATCAAATAATAATTCGTCTCCAATCGAACATCAATTCTAGCATAAAAAAAAAAATCCTATATATATTTTTTCTCATCTCTGTTTAAAAAAATATATATATCACTGAATAGTGTGACACCAATGGCGTTGCACTATTCACAGTCAAGATAAAACACAAAAACACATTTACATTTGTCATTCAGGTGGGCGCTCACCGGAGCTGCAAATAAACGAATGACGTTCGATTAGAAATACCCTAAGATAATTAAAAAAAAAAAAACAATAGGCAGTTTCAGACTCTTTAAATCAAATGATTCTCATCCAAATAAATAATTAATCCCTGTGGCTCATTTGATTGTTTCAAGTTCAAAATATATACATAGAATCAAATGAGCCCCTGAGGCACTGTTAACCTCTCATGTGCTCAAAGATAAGATGAGAAGAGCAACTCAGGAAGAGAGTTTAACATAGCTGTGATTGCTACCATCTTCCATACTAATCCAAGAATTCAGGGAGAAGGGATCTTCAGTCATCTCAAGGATTCTTGAACCACGTGGCCATGTCCCATAGCCACCATAGCCACTGTGACGAGCAAAGCAGAGCCAGAGCTTCTCATATGGACAGCACCAATCCAGCCCATGATTGTGCCCTACAAAGACTGCCTGCATATCATGTCATTAACATCCAACTTTCAGATCAAAACTATTTATAATGATGCATTTTATAAGGCAAAATGGGGAAATTATTCCGTGCGGAGACCGGACGGTAAAGAACCATCCGGATGTGAGTGTATACAGAGTATAATTTTCTACACAGTTTGATTTTTTTTATACACAGTGTGCACAAGTACTGTGTACACTTACATCGGACGGTTCTTTATCGTCCGGACTCCCCACGGAATAATTTCCCAGCAAAATGAGCATAGATTGCTTGAAATGCTATATTATCAGAACAGAGATGAGGATTTATAACTTGTACTGTTCATATTTTAGAATATATACAATAATTTTTACAAGTATGAAGTATGAAGCATGAACCTCACCAAGTAGAACATAATAGAGATGGTTCTTGTTTTTGTTCAACTCGTCCAAGAAATGAGCTGAAAATTCTTGTTCAAATTCAGCTTGTTTACTTAATAAGCCAAAAATGAATAATTATCGAGCTGAATAAGAGCTGGCTGTTTACAGACACCCAACCCCTTTTTGACGAAATTATTATGTGCAGTCACCGGATGCCGTCTGGAGATCAATCAGGACGCGCCATGTCACAAATTTATTGTGTATTGTTACTGTGTAATGTTGTGCATCAGGTAACATGGCATTTCCTGATTAGCCTCCAGACAGTCTAGTAATTACACGTAATAACTTCTCCCTTTTTTGACACCCCTAGACATGCTAGAATAGCAGGTAGCACAATTATTTTTTTTGGAAGTAATCAAGTAAATCATCACAGGATCAGTTGATGCTTCACACCATGACTTCAGCAAACCTAGAGTTTTCTCCTTTTGCATATACAGAAGGCAATGTAGATGCCAAAATTATAATATAATATATTATATATATATATATATATATATATATATATATATTATAGATAATGAGACATGATGATGTCATTTATCAGAGATACAGAGGGCAGAGGCCAAAGGACTTCACAAGCTTGAACTTTTTATGACACTAGCACATGGATTGGATGAGTCCAGAACCAAAATCAAGTGATCATCATTGGCAATTTTGCAAAATATTTGTACTTACCCACCATTACTTAGCTTGGTTGGTGGGCGAGTACAGTTAGAAACTCTCAACCCGTGCTCGATTCCCCTTGAGCGGCAGCGCCTCTTAAGTGGGGCCCAATCAAGTGCGGGCCAGGAGGTTTATGGGGTGGGTGTCTCTTTTAGGTCAGCCGAGGATTAGTCATGCCGCCAAGCACCCTTTCGGAGGTGGCAGCGGGTGGATACCCCATTCAAAAAAAAAAAAATTATACTTGTCTGCAATTAGGAAGATATTTCCCTTGCATGATTTTACAGAAAAGAAATCGGTATCAAGATGCAAAATCTTTGAATTTGCTTTGATTTAAGATAAGAATAGTATGAGCCATTTGCATTACACTAATGACTAATCTCAATATAAATTTAATAAATTTGAAATCCAACCTTCTGATTAGGATATCTTGAACTAGAAGAATCTGCTTAATGATGCCCAACCTAACAATTCATACTGGCTATTAATACAGAAAGGTGGTGATGGGGTCCTACTTGAAAAGTTTGTAAATGAATCCACCTAAAATGGTGGGGTTCCTTACAGGACTATGGCTAGAAGCTTTGATAGAATCTGTAGGCCCATGTGAATTCTGCTTTCGAGGGTAGGGAGTTCAAGAGATGTGCGTTTTCCAGCCTGTTTTATGAATAGAGAATGCTTACAAATTTTTTTTTTTTATGAAGGTACGGATCTTATCAAGTAATATCACAAATTTTCAGAAAAAATTAAAAAAAATACTGAATTTAAAATCAGTGTTAATTAGCTATATAAAAGCATTTTGCAGTCTAATTATTTGGATAAGATTTTCTGGTTTCAATGGTTTATAGATTTCGACAACTCAACCATCTCAGGGTCAGAGGTAGATCTAGAGTAGTGTTTATCCAGACTAAGATCCAGTAAATTTCTCATGAAGTTTTGCTCCAGAAACAAAAGTTCTCTTGATTAATATATAAACAAACGCAGAATATTCAGAGTAGTTGCCATGATCTAAAGGCCCTAAGATTGTAGGATTTCAGACTTTGGCTAGACTGACAAAAGCCTGTGTAATCCTACTTGGCTGGGAATTTCAACAAAAGTGAAGTATTTTGCCACTGAAATTGTCTCAAGGTAGATGATAGCCATTTAGATGTAAAGGTCACAGAACTTCTTTTATAAATATGATAGCCTAGCGTGTCTTCTTTCTAGATTTAACTTCCTCAGTAAATTAAGATACGCACCATAAATTAACTCAGATATTTTTTTTCTAAAAGACATTAGATTTGCCAAAAAAGAATTTTGGATGTTCAAAGAAAAAAACTAGCAAATTAATGAGGATAAATACTAGAAGAAGAATAGACAAGGCATCTTGCAATGAAACAAAATGTAAAAAAGAAAGGTAAAAAAAAATTGACGAATATAGGAGCTATTTGTGGGCTCTGAAAATTTACGCCCCGGCCCCTCCGCATCCCTTTTTTTTTCAAGTTGTCGAGGAGAATTTTAACGAGTAGCTTCCAAAGCAAATTTGGAACGCATATTGGGTTTTGAATAAGATATTACCCAGAGATTTCGCTCTCATTTTGCGAGAACTTTATTATCTGAGTTAAAGTTTTCCATAGGCACAAGCTCCTATAGTTAATTACCCCTCCCGATAGCGAGAGAGAACTTTCGATTAAGGCTCGTCGTCAAACAGATACGTAGTATCCGGTGTATAGTAGCAGCATGATTTGGTATATAAAATTTAATATTTAAAATTAGAAATTCACCACCCCGTACTGAAAGCGGATTGTGGAGGGGAATGGTGATAGACCTGATAAAAATTCCATGTTTCTGTCATCCCGGGTCATCATGATCCCTGACTACTTGGTCAGAGGAGGTAGTCGACCCAACCTGATAGAAGGATAATTGTTGACAACCATAGGTTGTTTCGTCCAAAGGTACCTTATAAACCTGTGGTGAATATTTGTCTAAGGGAATAAATTTGAATCCACCTTAGCTAACAAAGCGCTTTGTGCCCTAGCGATCATATGATTTATTACTCAAGGATTTGAAGTTATTGGGGAACATACGAGCTCTAGCCATGATCGTAATTTAATGATGTCATTTGGTGACAAAACTACCAGGTTAGAGGGTCTCGGTCATAACCGTTTACCTGTGGTACCATTTGACAACAAAATCACTGGTTAGAGGACACGTGCCACGTTCTTACTGACAAAAGATGGGTTGAGGATGAATCCTAATGATATCCTCGACCAGACATTTGTTCTTTGTGAGCTGAAGTAATTTTCAATTTTGTCCACCTTGACAAATTATTGTAGATGGTGGATGGGTATTCTGCTTTAAGTATTTAGATGTTTTATTTGAATTTTAAATATTTACATCATTCATGAATACATTAAACTCACTTGAATGTATTTTATAAGAATTTGTAGGCATTCTGCATGTTTGGGATCCCATTCGATTGAAATTTTCTGTCAACACATCCATCATCAGGATACTTATGGGCAAATTTTATTTTGTTGGCCGAACCTTGTCGACTCTACCTACTTGACAAAAAAAAAATGGGATCATTGTCGGCTTTATGCTTTTATTAGTGATTTTTTTTTGAAATAGGCATTGAAGGCCTAATATGAACATATAAAATAAAATCTCGATCAACGCAACGATCGTATATTTGTTTGATGTTTCGAACATTGTTTGACTCCTATCTATTCATATAGAATGATCGGGCTCAAACTTAAGTTTATTTGTTGCTCAGCACAGCTGTTGACCTGCATGCTATAACCAAAGGAAACAAAAAAAGGAAGCTAAAAAATCATACCTTGCTCGACGGATCCGCAAAACCTGCCGAACTCCCCTGCCGTTCGATGCCGTATGTGTCGTATCCCGAAAATCATGCGGAAATCCTGCTCAAATTCTGCGATCCGTAGCTCCGCTCGCGTCGTTAAATACCCGACTCAAATGAAGCCTTCGGGCGTTACTTCCTCTCTCACGAACAAAGTCCTCAAGCTCCCATCTTCGGATCTCCCCCACAGCCCGTCGTTACTCCAGTCCTCCTCTCACCGAACCTCCCTCTGCCCTAAGCCTCGTCCGACTCCAACAACCTGCAGCTCTTTGCTTCTCTGATCCAGAGAGAAAGCAGTGAGAAAGAGAGAGAGAGAGAGAGAGAGAGAGAGAGAGAGAGAGAGAGAGAGAGAGCTCCTTATCTGAAGATCGTCGCCCTTCTCTTCTCCGAACTGAAGCCGGTCCGACGACAGCCCTCGATAAAGCCTTCCCATTCTAAACTCAGATTCTCGCTCTCAATGTTTGTGGTGAACTGGAAAACCGCCCATGCACGCCTTTGTTGCGCGTCGTGGGATGGGACCCCGGTGCGGCACCTACGGCGAGGCGGGGTCGCTCATAATTACCCCCGAGCGGGGGGAAAGAAACTGTTTTTTTTTAATGCTTTTAAAACCCCATGCACGCCTTTGTTGGCGTGGTGGATGAAAAAATAAAAAAATATTGCCGAAGTGTCTCACAAACACCAACCGTGTACATCTTTGTTGACGTGGCGGGTAGATGACCTCTTGATTTTTCCCCTAAATAGGGGAGACGCCGGGAGGCTGCCGAAATTTTGTCTGAAATAAGACAAGGACTTGAAACAATTTGGGACTTCAACATATTTGAACAACAGAGGTCTTTGGCATCAAACTTGAACCCAAATATGCAATGAATTCAAATAATTAAGTCCAAAACTTAAACCAAGTGAACTCAAAGTTGAATCAAATGATGAAAACTTGTAAGCTTGGACTTATAAGGTGGAACTGATATTTGAGCTTGAATGAACTCAAAGGACAACAGGGGACATGCATTTGAACTTGAACTCAAGCAGAGGACTTGTGGACACGAACTTGACTTGAACATGAACAATATTTGAACTCGAATGACAAGGGTTTGGACTTGATTTCAATCTCAAAATGAACTAAACCCAAGTTTGGATAAATAATCAAATCTTAAATCAAATTTGAACATTAATAACTTGAGTTAAGTAGGTCACAATGCAAGGAGAAGACCCAACTTGAATTCAAATGAAAAATACGACAGAGACTCCCAATGACTCCTTCACACAATTGTGATGCATTATTTACAAATGAAAGTCATATGACATAGTTTGTGACTGCATACATAAGCATATATAGAGCATACACGAGGAAAGATGTGTGGCACTTACATCAATCTTACAAGTGAGCATAAATAAATGCAATAGTGTCCCTATCATTAGCAACAGTTTGATTCCAAGAAAATACACAGTAAAAGGATCTCAAGTGTACACATAAGAGGAATGACTGAACTGAAACAGAGGGCTTTGGCATCATAGCTAGCAGTTCTATTAAAAACAGCTAGAGCATTTTTTTACTTCAAGGGCATTCGTCATTCCTTTTTTAACAGCAAATTTGTGCTACACGAAAACCTTTCAAGAGAAATTTGCCAAAAGCGAAGGTTTTTATGGAAGTTAGTGAATTAAAAAAGGATGACATAGATAAATAAATGTAACAAGCAACAACTTGGAATCAAATAGAAGTACAGAAACTATGCTTTCATTCTATTTATTTTACTCTCATTTTACATAAAACAAGACAACAACAACAACATCAAGCCTTTATCCCACTACGTGGGGTCGGCTACATGAATATTGTTTTTTCATTGTGTCCTATTAAAAATTAAATTCTCGTTTAAATCTAATAGAGAAAGATCATTTCTAATATTTTATAACCAAGTCTTTTTAGGTATGTCGCTACCTTTCTTAACATAAGTCAAATCTAATACATCTACTTTCCTAACCGGGTCATCGGAAGGCCGCCGTTTTATGTGACCAAACCATCTAAGGTGACTCTCTCTAATCTTATCTTCTACTGGAGCTATTCCAACCTTTTCACGTATATGCTCATTTCATATCCTATCTCTAAGGGTAAAGCCACTCATTCACCTGAGCATCCTCATCTCTGCCACACTTAACTTAGTATTATGCTTCTCTTTTAATGGCCAACATTCGGCACCATAACGAATTGCAAGCCTCACTACCATCTTATAGAATTTTCCCTTAAGTTTGAGGGGTACTTTTTTATCATACAACAAGCCCGATGCATTCCTCCACTCCAACCATCCAACTTGAATTATGCTAATAATATCCCCATCTATTTCACATCACTTTGAACAATAGATCCAAGATATCTAAAACGTGCACTCTTATTAATGACTTGATCGCCCAAAGTCACAATTCCCCTCACTAGGCCTATTATTACTAAAAATTACACTCCATATATTCCGTTTTAGATCTACTCAAGCGAAAACCTTTAGACTCTAAGGTTGACCTCCATAATTCAAGTTTGCCTTCAACTCCCTCTCTAGTTCTATCAACAAGAAGAATATCATCAACAAAAAGCATACACCAAGGTACATCCTCTTGCAAATGTCTAGTGAAAACAGCCATGACTAAAGCAAAGAGATATGGGCTTAAGGTTGATCCTTGATGTAACCCAACCGAAATAGGGAAATACTTGGTCAAACCACCTTGTGTTTGAACACAAGTAATAGCTCCTGCATACATATCTTTAATGATTTGAATATAAGCGTCATTATACAGAAAACAAGAATCAACTAAAATGTTCTAGTTCAATAGCAGAAGGATCAACTTATTCGATACTAAAGATGGAGTTTTCTTTCCCTTTAGGCCCTAGACAATGTCGTGAAGTTTATAATAGCATAACCACCATAACTAATTTTGATTCTGAAAGTTTCATTAAAAAATTGTGGCTCCAAGCTAACTCTGTAAACGTTGGGATAAAACTATCAAACTCAAGACTACGGATGCCCTATTTCATCAGCTACTCATACCAAATGCAAATGCCTATACTGCATAGAGTAGTAATATTTGTGTTAAGAGCAAGTGTACAGCTTTCCTCACCTTTACCGATGACCTGTTCAATAAAGCATCCATAATTCCCCATTCAGCTTCTTGGGAATCAACTTCTTCCATGTTAATGGATCCTACGCATGGACTCTTTATTGAGGACTTCCGACAAGGAGCTACCTTCTTATATGCATGACTAGGTATATGCCAAAATATCAACTCAGGGACCCTAACAAAGATGGCATGTGCTTCACTTATAAAGATATTAAACTTAAAAAATAAAGTTTTCAAAAAAATATCGCTTTCATTGCCTACTGTAAATTGGGATTGATGGCTTGTGATTGCTCCTGAAACCATTTAATCTGAGCATATGAAATGACCTCAGGATAGGAGCCACCACCAGAATCAAGGAAATATAAGAAAACTGATGGTGATTCTGGGTCCTTGGATGAAGAAATTTGCAATATATAATTTGATACCGCAGGCCAAAGTTCTGTAGGACCAATTTGAGAATGAGATAATGGATTTTTTAATATCTCCATTTTCATCAACTCGATTCGTGTAGTTCCTCTGAAGCTGCAATCCTTCTCTCCTGTTACATAAGCATTCAAATGTCCCTAGATTCTCAAGATCATAGATATATTTCAACCAAATAACTCTAAAGCATTTGTTATTAATAATTTTAAATACTTGCTAAGCATGTAGGAGAGAAACACACAAAATGAAATTCGCAATTCAAAAGAAAAATGGAAACTTCAAAAAGATGTTATATGATTAGCTATGGACCCATTCACTACTCCTTAGAAAGAAAGTATGAATCCCATAATGCATAATAACTTCAATAAAACTGATATTGTGCATCTTATGGTTTAGTATTTCTACTACAATGAAATGATGAAAATAATTGTTGACCTCTACCAGTAAATCCAAAAAGAAACAAGGGGGGATTAAATAATACATACATTTTCCATGTCACTCGGCCAAATCCCGCAAATCCGGCTGAAATGGCGCATACCTCGGATTGTCGAATCCGCGATATCTGCCTGAAATCTCGCCGAAAAGTACTGTACATGCAGCGCCGTTTACGTCGATTCCCAAAAATCCTTCGCAGGCCTCGATCCTTGCCTTCTTTCCGTCTATAAAACGAAGAGGGAGAGACTTCCTTCGTCTGCTCCTTCCACACACGACCCGCTCCCGTTCGCTACCCACGAGCTCCCGCCGCTTCTCCTCTCAATCCAGATCGAACCCAGCTCTACCTCCCTCTATCTCTGTCCGATTACACACACGACTCCTCTCTCGCAGCACTGCTCGTCTCTCTCCCATTCGCTACTCTGCCTGCTCTCCGACTCCACTACCACCTCCGATCCAACTCCACAATCGAAGCTTTCCACGATCGAACCCCAGCTCCCGAACTCCTCCCTTCTTCCACAAAGCAAAACTCCCCAAGCTGCGATCCTCAACAGGTTCGCAAGATCCCGTCGCCTGCAGGAGCTCGAGCCGCACCTCCTTTCTTCCGCCTGCAGAGCACCTCCGACCCTCACCTCTTCATCTCGAAGCCCAGCCGAACCCCTACCTCAACCCCGTCCTCTTCTTTGTCCGAACCAGAGAAACCGAGAGAGAGAGAGAGAGAGAGAGAGAGAGAGAGAGAGAGAGAGAGAGAGAGAAAGAGAGAGAGAGGAAAAGAGCTGAATCTCCCCTACCTTACGCCGACTGCCCTAGCCTCCTTTGCCGACTTTGCTCCTTCGAAGGCCTCCCCTGCCTCTCGGTTTGGTAGTCCCGACATTTTGATCGAGACATAAGAACGAGAGCTCGCTTGTTTTGAGGGTAACTTTCTCCCTTTAGCTCGCTTCTTCGGCTGAATCCCTTAAATCCACTGAACCATGAGTTCAGTGAATAAGCATTTACAGCAAGAAGAGGGAAGTGAGGATTTAACTTTCTGTGAGATCCTACTCAAATCCTGTTTAAAACCTGTATTCTAACAGCATTTAGAGTAATTTTTTTTTATCATTCATTAAAATTAACTATTTTTAATTATAATTAGTCATTAATTATAATAATTAGTTATGATTAGTTAAGAATTAGTTATAATTAATATTTTTTTATTATACTTAATTATTACTAATAATAATTATTTATAATTAATTAAAATTTATTGTAATTTAACTTTTTTAATTATAGTTAATCATTATCATAGATTAGCTATAATTAATCAAAGCTAATTACAATTAATTTTTTTAATTATAATTTATTATTATTAATTTTAATTAGTTATAATTAATCTCTATTAATTATAATTGATTATTATATTTAATTATAGCTAATTATTATTAATTATAATTAGTTATAATTGACTATAATCAATATAAATATATATATATTTATATATATATATATATATATATAAAGAAGAGAAGTAAATGCTTCTCTTTCTCGATCCTCGAGCCAACCCCGACGACACCCGCCAAGGTATAACTCTCTAACCCTAAAACTCCGAGAACCCGTTTCAACACATGCGTCGAGACAAAACGACCACCCATGCATGCTTTTCTTAGCGTGGTAGGAGGGAGTGCGTCCCGACGCTTGCGACGAAGCGGGTAATCACCAAATTCCTTCTTCGAAGTTCGTATCGCCTTGGAAACCCCGCCTATGCACGCTTTTCTTAGCGTGGTGGGAAGGGATCCCGGTGCGATGCGCGCGACGAAACGGGGATACCCTTAAGTACCCGCTTGCGGGGAAATAACTGTTCTTGCAAAATATTTTCAAAAATAAAAAATACTTTTCTACAAACAAAAAAAAATACCCATGCACGCTTTTCTTAGCGTGGTGGGGGATCGAAAAATTACACGGCCGCGGTGTCCTCGAAAGAGGGCATCTACCATGCACGCTTTTCTTAGCGTGGTGGGAAAGGCCCAGTTTTCCGTAGTTTTTTCCTAAACGGGGGAGACGCCGGAAGGCTGCCGAAATTTCGGGTGAAAATATTGCTACACTTGGACTTGATTGCACTCGAATGACATGCAAGAACAAAGAACTAGAACTTGGTTGAACTCAAAGGACGATCGAACTTGGACTCGGACTTGTGAACCTTTGAACTTGAGAAGACATTGGACTTGTGGACTGGTTTCAATTGATCTAAATGAACTTGAACCCAATTGAATTCAGTTCTAAATGAATATGAACTTGGACTCTCATTCGAACATGAACAAGGACTCATTTTGAGCTCGAACGAACTCAATGGATAACATGGGACATGCACTTGAACAAAGAGCTCACACTTGAACTTGCAAATGAACTACAACAAATACCTGAATTCTATAAGATAGCATGAGACTACTTGAACTTGAATGTGATATGAGCTACATTGACTTGAAATTTAAACTTGGATTAAAGTTTGAATTTGACGAAGAACTCAAAATTGAACTATGTGCAAGAGAACTTGAATCAACAACAACTCAAATGCCATAAGAATGTGTAATCTAAAATTACACTTTAATGAATATTGTAATTCATATGTGAGACGTTTCTCTCACAACTGATTATGTGAGATCCATGAATCAATTGATTTATAAGAGCTCATCCATTGATATGAATAGGAGACTTGTGTTGCACACAATGTCAAACAATTGGTGCAAAAAGTATGTTGAAAATGCCATCCACATTAAAGGTTCATGCAAAATTGTTTGGCTTGAACAAATCTACAAGAAGCATGCAGCAAGTGTGGGGTATTCATACAGTCCACTATAACAGAGGGAAGAACGAATGCTTCTACCGCCTACAAGAGGTTATGACTCACCAAAGTGGATGTAGTAATACCTTGTGGTTCAAATGTAAGTGAGAACTATGAATCTATACATTGAACTCAACAAGCAAAGAAAATCAGAGGGAATGTATAGTTTGGTTGCAAATGAATTATACAAAATCCTTGGCAGTTAAATTTCCTACCAATGATGATTGTTGGTGTGCAAAATTTATGTTGATCATGCAAGCAAAGGCAGGTGGAATTCAACAAATGCAAATACTTATGAATTACTGTAGGAAGTTTGTTATACACCCAATATCCCGCCTACAAATATGGATGAAGAAGTACAACAAATGTAAACTTCTTCAAGTCATTGTAGAAGTTCCTTCATATACAAAATATATAAGAACTGCGATAAATGTGAAGGCCCTTCTATAACATCAGAAGATCTGCAATCCATACAAACCCTCTACAAAAACAAATATGCATGTCACATGCCACCCCTGTGTAGATGTATAAAAACTACAGTAAATGCAGTATCCTGTAGTCAACTTCAGTCTAAAGATGAATATATCTACCTCCGGCAGTAGTGGGTGTTTGTAAAGACCAAGTCCACAACAAAAGGCATAAAGACTACAAGTTCCTACGAGCTTCTACAACACAAGGCAGGAGATTAGTTAGTGCACTATGATCCGCCTACAAAAAATCAATAAGTAGTGCACGACAGTCTACCTGTACAAAGCAGCAAATAATTCCATTTAGAAGCTGCTACGCTACGCCACCGGATCTGCAACCTCCATACAAGCAGACAGAAGGCGTTTATAAATATTCCAAAAATACCCCCTGCACGTGCACTATAAATTGTATACACATAGGTACACTAAAGGGGGAAAATATAATCCAAACCCGCATGGGCCCCGACGAGCGTGTTATTGGTACGCACGTGACGTATAGGGATGCTGCGCGGGTTGACAAGTGAATTCAAGTTCGAACCTGATCCTTCTATACGGGTCAATAGAAGTCGACAGGGTTCGAACCATCAAACAAATATGTGGTCGTGGCGACCAGAATATTTATTTTAATATATTCATATTAGGCCTTCAATGTCTACCACAATATGAATTCACTAATAAAGGCACGAAGCCTACAAAACCCGATCCTCTGTCGACAGCCCAACAGAGTTGACAGGGTTCAATCAATAAAAGAGAAATGACCCCGAACACCCCGATGATGGCCGTGTTGAATACAGATCTCAACCGGAGGGGTTCCCAAATATTTTCAAATATCTCCCAAATATCCAAAGTTTTATTTCAAATTTTCCAAAGCTCCACACAAAAATCCAAAAATGCCAAAATCCAAAATCCCAAAATTTCAAAAATATTTAAAATTGAAACTATCCATCTCAACGCTTAAAGCAAAATTCATCCACCCTCCGCAACAGTTTGTCGAGGTGGACAAACTAAAATCAACTTCAGCTCACAAAGAGCGAAATGCCTAGTCGAAAATATCACTAGGATCCATTCTCAAACAATCTCTTGCCAGTAAGGACGTGGTACGTGTCCTCTAACCGGCAGTTTTGCCGCCAAATGGCACTGCAGGTAAACGGTTATTACCCGGGGCCCTCTGAACCGAGTGGTTTTGCCGCCAAATGGCACCACAAATAACGGTTATGGCCAGAGCCAATACGCTCCTTAATGGCGTTAAATCCTTGAGATATGAATCAATAGGATATGATCGGTAGGGCACAAAGCCCTTTGTTAGCTAAGGTGGATTCAAATTTGTCCCCTTAGACAAACACCACCCCAGGTCTATAAGGTCCCCTTGGACGAAGCAACCCATGGCTGCCGACAAGGATCCTTCTGTCAGGTTGGGTCGACTACCTCCTCTGACTAAGTAGACCAGGGACCACGATGGCCCGGGACGACGGAACCATGGGATCTTGATCGGGTCCATCATCCATTCCCCCACCATCCGCTTTAAGTGAAAGATGGTGAAAATTTCCATTTTTAAATATCCAATTTCGAAACATTCAAACTTTCCAAATTCTCAAATTCTCCAACCATTTCCCAAACCCATTGCTGCTACTATACGCTTGATACTATATATCTATGGATATAATGTATCTGATTGACGACTAGCCTTAATCGAAAGTTCTCTCTCGTGATCGGGAGGGGTAATTAACTATAGGGGCTTGCGCCTATAGGAAACCAGAACTCAGATCATAAAGTCCTCACCAAATGAGGGCGAAATCTCTGGGTAGTGTCTTATCTACAAACCCATCTGCCTTCCAAAATTTATCTCGGAACTTAATTCGTTAAAACTCCCTCGTCGAATAAGAAAAGCGAGCGGAGGCCGGGGCCGAATTTTCGGAGCCCACAGATTTCTGGCGACTCCGCTGGGGATTGGTTTTTCTTTCCATCTTTGGCTAGTTGTCTAAATGCTATAGTAGCAGTAAAAAAAAAAAAAAATAATGATGATATTGAGCTATGCACGGTGAACATCAGGATGTGACATTTGGCCCTTATGTCCAAAAATCCATCTCTGAAAGGTCCCGATAGAGCTAAAAGCCAACTATCGGAGTCGCCCATAAATTTCTGGCGACTCCGCTGGGGATTGGTTTCTCTTTCCATCTCTGGCTAGTCAATCATAAGCTATAGTAGCAATTATTTCAACCCGTACTCAAAATTTTGAGTCTTTCAAAATGATCGTTTAATGATCCAAAACTCTAAATTTTCTAAAAATGATCATTCAACGAATTCATATGCGTTTAGCGGTTTTTAAATTTGCATTATTTGAATTGCTCGCTAATATTATCTTATCTTATTTTTGTGTTCTGTGCAAGTCTCTGCATTTTGAAGTGGGCCCCATCTACGAACAACGTCAGAAGTGGGCCCCAAAAAGGACCCATAATTACATTCCTCCAGACGGTAGACACCTTGGAGAATCCTCCAGAGGATCCCGTCGTCCTCCATCTCCTCCAAAGGAAAAGACCAACTTCGATCGCAGCCCACTAATCGAAGAAGTCCCTGTGCATAATCAAGAACCGGAAATCCAATGGCGTCGTCGTTCGGAGATCGGAGTACTGGAGGAAAATATAGATGATCAAAATATGGAGGGAGAAGAATTCCTTGAAGGAGAAGAAAATATTGATGAATTTATGGAGGAAAATTTAGAAGAAAATATTGATGAATTTCTAGAGGAAAATCTAGAAGAAGAAATTAAAGAAATAAATAATACTCTGGACATGGAAGTTGTCTATATGGTGAGACACACCAATGTTAATGAGGAAACCTATTATGATGAGGGTGAAGATGAAGACGATCAACAACCGCCGATTAGGCGAGTTTATCACCGTCGTCGTGAAGCTGGGTCCACCACTGGCAGAGGTGGTCATTCTCAAGCAGAAGAAGAAGGAGGAGAAGCCGAGGAGAATCCCTTCGCTGACGAGAATGTCACGCTTGCAGAAATGCGGCGACAAATGAGGCGACAGATGAGAGCCAAAGATAGAGAAATCTCTCAGCTAAATGAGAAGATGACTGAGATGATGGCTCAGATGGGAGCGATGATGCAGATGATGCAAAGAACTGCCGCTGTTGGTGCCATACCTAATCCTCCTGCTGATCCTCCGAATTTTCAGATGCCTCAAGTCTCGGGAGTACGAGGTATTCCTGAAGGTGGTCACGAGGCTCATAATGTCATCCGTCAGCCCACTCCACAGAATGTTGCAAGTACTTCTGAACCTGTGACTGCTGCACAGTTGGAAGGAATGATAACAGAAAGGATCAGGGCTATCATAGCCGTTGATCAAGCAGAAAAATTAGTGGGCAAAGGTCGTCCGTATCCTGCTGAATACGACCAAGTACCATATCCAAAAGGGTATTCTGTACCAAAGTTCAACACTTTCAATGGTAATAACAACCCCAGACAGCATCTGGCACAGTTTAAAGCCACCTGTGGGAATACAGGAGGAAATGACGCCCTACTCTTCCGACAGTTCGTTAGTAGTTTAACAGCAACTGCTTTCGAATGGTACGCTGAACTACCAAATGATTCTGTGAAGACCTTCGCAGAATTAGAAAATATGTTCGTGAAGAGATTCGCCAGTGCAACAGAGAAGATCACGATTGCTGACCTCGCTCTGGATAAGAGAAAAAGAGAAGAATCAGTGACTAAAACATACATTACTCGCTGGCGAAAATTTGAGCATGAAATGTGAGCAGCAGTTAGAGGAAGAGCATGCCGTACAGTTGTTAATGGGCAACATTGATGATAAGATGCAACCCTTCCTGTGCATGGCTACAATCAATACATTCCAAGACTTGCTCGACAGAGTGGCCAAATTTGAGAAGCTGAATTTTTCCAGATCAGAAAATCACTCTGATAAGCCCAAGAAAGCCAAGGCCCCAGGTGCTAGAAGGGGTGAGGCCGACTCTACATTCTTCTCTAGAGCTGATAGAGAAAAGCAAGTGATTTACAACGTAGACAAGGGCAAGCAGCCGATGCAATATCAAGAAAAGCCCAAACAGGCCTACAACCCCAACCCCCAACCGAAGCTGATATTCGGGGGAAATGATAAGCCACGGACTTATCAAACTGGAGGCCAGAAACAAACAACAGGAACTGGTGATAGAACGTTCCAATCCCTTAAAGATAAAATGAATAAAGAATATTCATTCAAAAGGGAGAGTGTCGCCAAATTATTTCGACAAGTGTTGAAATCGGGTTTAGAACTGCCTGAATGCAAGAGACCCGAAGAGTCGAAGCACACTGGTGACCCAAATTATTGCCCATATCATCGGGTACTCAGCCATCCTATTGAAGATTGCTACATCTTTAAGGATTGGCTTGAAAGAAAATATCAAAAAGGGGAACTCACTTTGTCCGACAATGTGTTGTCTCACCCTAGAAAAGAATCAACTCGGGTGGTCACGTCCTCTTCCGTACCCCTGGTTGAAGAAAGAAGAAATGAAAAGAAGCCAATTCAAGAAGAAAAGTGGGAAACTGCGGTTTCCAAGAAGACTGTGAAAATGTTGAAGCAACTTGAAGGAGTTTCGTGTGTAAAGTAGAAGTCTCCTATTGAGCCAATGATAGATTTGAAGGCACTGCCAGTGGTACGACCTTCTACTTCAAAACAGTTTTCCAACCAAGTTGGTTCTTCAAAGACTGAAAAGAAGAAATCATCCAAGAAGAAAACCAAGCTGAAAAAGCCTAAGGAGAAAATGACTGCAACTCAGAGAGTTATCAACAGTTTGGATGAATATTACCAGACTGTGAGGCGACCTGTCAAGCTCGCTGACTTCATGTCGGAGCTTAAGATAGATGAAGTCGAAGAAAATGATGAGAATTCTCTTCCCAAAGAAGTATGTCGGGTCATCTCAGTGACGCCGAGTACCTCAATGAAAGAAGAATACACAGAAGAAGTACCTTCTGAATCCTGTATGATGGTTTTGCCAATGGATTACAGCTCGGAGGAAGATTTATATTTTCCAGAGGGAGACGAATCAGACCATAGCATAGCGTCTCGGATGGGACATATAAACCTAGGTGGTGATTCTGAATCAACAGATGAGTCCCTAGATGCAGCGATGGCTGACTCTGAAGAAAACGAACAATTAAATGACTCTGAACCGGAGGAGATTGCTCAAGTGCAGTTAAGAAGCGGCAAGATACTACCGCCTCCACCGAAGAAAGGGGTCTCTAATAAAGATAAGGAAAAAAAAATAATTATCAATGATGATATTATCCCTGAAGATCCTAAGAAAAAGAAGACTTCAGCCAATGGGATAGATTATAACATCTTATCTCATTTGAGAAAAATCCTAGCACAACTCAGTATATACGATGCTTTGGTGATGTCTAAAGGCCTTCGGGAGACTCTGATTCAGGCTCTCAAAGATCCCGAAAGATATGAGGCATATTTTGCTGAACGAAATTTGACTGAAGTTCTGCAAGCTCGTAATGAACCATTCATTACTTTCTCCGAAGAGGATATGATGCTCGGAACTGCAGACCATAACCGTCCTCTGTACATTACTGCAGAGAGCGATAAGCTGATCATCAGTCGAATCTTGATCGATCCTGGATCCTCCATAAATCTGATAAGTTTGAAAGCACTAAGATCCCTCTGCCTTGATGTGGAACACCTCGGGCCAGATAAGTTGATGGTGCATGGTTTCAATGAAAAAGGACAGAAAACCCTTGGATCATTCATGCTCCCTCTTGTATTTGGAGAGCTCCATACAGAAGCTAAATTCCATGTGATCGACGCGGATACTTCATTCAAGGCGCTACTAGGCCGTCCCTGGTTGCATGAATATGGTATTGTCCCGTCAACATTGCACCAGTGTATGAAATATCTCAAAGATGGAGAAGAATTCAGGATCTCTGGTGACATTCAGCCTTTCACAGTTCATGAAGCAACAATTTATGAAGATGCACGGTACTTCATGCCAAAGAAGCAAAAGTCTTCGAGCTCTCTCGAGGCTAGAGCATCAAACTCAAAGGCTACAAAGCGACCTGAACGAGAAGGTGAGAAGAAGCAGGTGGGGAGAAAGAAGGCAGTGCCGACTCTTCCCAAAGCGCCGACCATTCCAAAAGAAAAGAAATTTGTACCTCATCTTGGGAGTGACACAGATGAAGATGATGATACTCCTGCCAAATCTCGAAGAGTATGCCAGTCCACAGACGAATGGAGTAGGCAGGTCGAATTTTCAAATGATGATTATGACTACGACTCCATTTATATGAACACGGTGCAGAATGTGTTCTCTAGAAGAATTGACAGTCTATCAATTTCAGATAGTGTACTCTTAGTTACGCGTGTTCCTTTACAACACTTCAAAGAAATCATTTCGCGTGAGGTGCATAAGGTTGAAGAACTCGCCACTCTCTATCTGCCTCCCCGTAAAAATGGGACTGTGCCAAAGAATGTGTTATATTCTACGGGAGTTCGTGAAGAGGAGAATCACGACTGGGATTGTATGCTCCTCGACTCCGATGAATTATTTCCTACGAGGCTACCTAGGTTCAATACCAAAAATATCCAGAGAATGCTGCAAAAACAAGTCAATATTCCTACCACCAAGCGACAACTTCGTACAAGTCTGGGCCTCTGGTATGGGAGGAGTCCGCGTCCGTTACGTCAGAAGGATACAGACGCATATAAAGGTATCGGATTCATCAAGCGAAAATTCCTCCGGAAAGAGATTTGTCGCGCCATCACATGCGTGGAAATTGAATCCGAAGATGGTGATACTGAAGAGATATACGAAGCTGATGATTATGATGAACAGCCCGTAGAAGCCGAGCCTGCACCAGAAGAGCTTGAAGATGGTGGACAGGCAGCCACTATGGATGAACTAAGAGAAGTCAACTTGGGAACTGAGGAGGACCCTCGCCCAACCTTCATTAGCTCTCTTCTACCCGAAGAACAAATAGAGGAAATAAGAGAACTTCTCTGTGAATTCAGGGACTGCTTTGCCTGGACATATGCTGAGATGCCTGGCTTATCCCCTGACGTAGCAGTTCACAGATTAGCCATCAAACCGGATGTAACACCCGTCAAACAAGCTCCAAGGAGAATGAGATTGGAAATTGAAGAACAGGTGATCGCAGAAACGAAGAAGCTAATAGATGCAGGCTTTATTCGAGAAGAAAAATACGCTGATTGGATTGCAAATATCGTCCCAGTGAAGAAGAAGAACGGGCAAAATTTGTGTCTGTATTGACTTCAGGGACCTCAACAAGGCGTGCCCAAAAGACGATTTTCCACTCCCTGTATCTGAACTCCTAGTGGACAATACTTCCAACTACGACATGTTCTCCTTTATGGATGGATCGTCAGGATACAATCAAATCAAAATGGCGCCCGAAGATGAAAAACATACATCATTCAGAACGCCCATCGGCATTTTCTGCTACACAGTCATGCCATTTGGCCTGAAAAATGCTGGTGCCACCTACCAACGGGCAATGACTCACATATTTGATGATTTGATACATCAGAAGGTCGAGTGTTATGTAGATGACCTTGTTGTTAAAAGCCTTGGCCGAGATGATCACTTAAAAGATCTCAGAATAGTATTTGAGAGAATCAGAAAGTTTGATCTGAAGATGAATCCTCTCAAATGTGCTTTTGGGGTCTCTTCCGGCAAATTCCTGGGGTATGTTGTTCGTCATCGAGGAATAGAGATCGACCCCAACAAAATTAAGGCAATCACGGAGATGCCACCACCAAGGAACCTTCGACAGCTTCGCTCGCTGCAAGGACAACTGACTTTCATTCAGAGATTCATATCAAATCTATCGGGTAGGTGCCAGCCATTTTCAAAGTTAATGAAAAAAGACGTCCGTTTCAAATGGGACGGAGAATGCCAGGAAGCATTTGATAGTATCAAGAAATATCTGTCGAATCCGCCCATTCTAGCAGCGCCAATTCCGGGGAAGCCTCTTATACTGTATACAGCTGCACTAGAAGAGTCCCTCGGAGCACTATTGGCCCAAAATAATGAAGATGGAAAAGAAAATGCGCTCTACTATATCAGTCGGAGGTTGATTGGAGCTGAAAGCCGTTATTCTCCTATTGAAAAGCATTGTTTGGCGCTGATTTTTGCAGTTCAGAAACTCCGTCACTATATGCTATCACATAAAATCACACTGATATCAAAGATCGATCCGCTGAAGTTCTTGATGACAAGACCAGCGTTGACAGGTCGTCTAGCCAGGTGGGCAGTATTGTTATTGCAATTTGAAATCATATACATGCCACAGAAGGCGGTGAAAGGACAGGCCTTGGCAGATTTTCTTGCTGCACACCCAATCCCGGCTGATTCTCCACTAAATGATGATTTGCCCGATGAGCAGATAATGCAGGTCGAAGAGAATGAAAGGCTACCATTCTGGGAAATGTACTTCGATGGGGCATCATCTATCAGACCTGTCCGACCCCCAAATATTGCAAGAGCCCGAGCCGGCATCGGTCTCATTTTCGTAGCACCTGAGGGAGGTATAATGAGATTCTCATTCAGTTTGACTGAACCTCGGACCAATAACGAAGCCGAATACGAAGCGCTGTTAGCAGGGCTGGAGATTGCCATCGATGTCAGGATCCAACATCTTCAAATCTTCGGTGATTCTCAACTTGTAATAAATCAAGTACTTGGAATTTACAAGGTTGGCAAAGTTGAATTGGCCCACTATCACAGACGAGCTCTCGAGCTTTTGAAACAAGTACCAAATGTTAGAATGGCTCGACTTCCTCGAGGACAGAATGCTAAAGCAGATTTTCTGGCCAAATTAGCCAAAGAAATGGCGAACATCAACGAGGAGAGTCTCATATTCATTGGGGTTTACACTCGTAGGGTCTTGGAGCCCGCTCTGTTACAATTCCCGAGGGCAGAAGGAATTCCGGATTCAAGTCAGCAGGATGAAACTCCAATTGACCCTCGGCCTCTCCATCAGATTGCTATGGAGAATTATCCAGAAGAACATCATGTGGCCAAGAGACGTAAAGCTAGTCAAGCTTCAGAATCGTGGTGGCATTGTTTAGATATTGAAGTCGAAAATGATTGGAGACAGCCATTCATTGACTACTTCAAGGAAAACAAACTCCCGATAGAAAAGTCTATGGCCGCACAAATTCGAAAAAGGGCGTTGAGATACGCATTTGTTAATGACATACTGTACAGACGAGCCTTTGATCAAATGTGGCTAAGGTGCCTGGGGACCAAGGAAGCTGATAAAGTAGTAACAGAAGTCCATGAAGGGCTTTGTGGAGCACATCAGTCAGGTCCTAAAATGGCCGTCAAAATCAAGAGGATGGGATATTATTGGCCAACTATGGTCAAGGATTGTATCGATCACGCTAAGAGGTGCCACGAATGTCAAATCCACGGTGATGTTATACATCAACCGCCAAATCCACTACACCCAACAATAGCTTCTTGGCCATTTGAATGTTGGGGCACAGACATAATTGGGCCAATAGATCCGCCATCATCAGCAGGACACCGTTTCATTCTGGCAGCGACGGATTACTTTTCCAAGTGGGCAGAAGCAGCTCCATTCAGAGAGGTCACATCCGAACATGTGATTAACTTTTTCACCCATAATGTCGTTTACAGATTCGGTGTGCCGCGCCGTATAATCTCAGACACGGTACCGCATTCAAAAGTACAAAAATCTACAAGTTCGTTGATCGGCACAAAATCGATTGGCGATATTCATCTATATACAATCCAAGAGCAAATGGATTGGCAGAAGCCTTCAACAAGACGCTGGTGAAGCTGTTGAAGAAGATCCTCACAAAGAACAAAAGGGAGTGGCATACGAAGATGGCAGAAGCTCTGTGGGCCTATCGTACAACCTACAAGACGCCAACAAAAGCCACTCCTTATTCATTGGTGTTCGGTGTTGAAGCCGTATTACCATTGGAGATTGAACTACCGTCACTCCGGGTAGCAATTAAGAATGATCTCACTCAAGAGCAAAATGCCCGCCTCAGAATGGAAGAGCTCGACGCACTTGATGAACGCAGGTTACAAGCTCAACAGAACCTAGAAATCTACCGAGGAAGAATGGCAAAGTCCTTTGATCGAATGGTGCGTCCTCGATCATTTCAAGAAGGGGAATTGGTCCTGGTGCTGAGAAGACCAATCATCCCACATCGAAAAAATTGGTGGCAAATTCGTATCCAATTGGGAAGGCCCCTTCCTCATCGAGAAAGTGTACCAAGGAGGAGCATATCAGTTGATCGATCTGAACGGGTCAGAGACCCATGCCGCCTATCAACGGTCGGCATTTAAAGAAATATCATGCATGAAAATTTCATGACTAATGTACTTTACAATTATCAAAGTTTTATGTGCATAGTTATCAGTGCATGTTTACATTCATATTTTGAAATTCTCTTGTGTATCAAGAACGCATTTCAAAATCCCCCATCAGACTGGGGGCATTTTAAATATTTATTTGGGTCGACATCGCGCTGCGTGCCGAGATCCCCAAATAAATATTTAAAATCTCAAAGATACAAAGCCTATCCGAAATGTCCCTACGAGACAGGGGGCATTTTAAATATTCATTTGGGTCGACATCGTGCTATACGCCGAGATCCCTAAATGAATATTTAAAATATTATATATTCCAAATTTATTTCATTTTGAAACGTCCCTGCGAGACAGGGGGGCATTTTAAATATTTATTCGGGTCGACATCGCGCTGCGTGCCGAGATCCCCGAATAAATATTCAAAATTATCAATTCGAATATTCTTTTGTGCTAAAGAATACAAATACTTGTTTTCTAAAGTATATGCAGGTGATCTTTCAAAAGTTAGAGACATCTTCTCCAACAAACCCAGACTCAAAAGTCAAGAAAGAGACTTTTGTGGCTACACACTCCTACAAAATTGAGTCGAAGAAGCTTGAAGTCTTTCGACAGCCTGAAGCTTAAGGTTCGAATGGGAGTAAAAGGTCGGATCCAACACGCCCAAATATGGCCGGATCGCTGGCAGCTCTGTCTACTCAACACGCCACAAGAAAGGCCGTAGTAGCGGAACCCCCACTTCGTCAACCCGTCAGTAGGGACTGTAGGAAGTACGAAAGTAAAATTGACTCGACAAGTCCAAGTGATCGTAGTCTACAAAATTCTCCTAAATGACTGGAGAATCAAAGTTCCAGTGGAAGGATGAGTCTCGAACAACTACTGAAGGTTCGTAGGCTCCAAAATCTTCAACCACAAAGGATGACTCCAAATCTACCAACTTCAGCAAAATCAGCATTGGGGAGCGCAATTCCCATAGCTCGAGTCTGAAGCCTGAATGGGTGTAAGAGGTCGGATCCAACAAGCCCAAATATGGCCGGATCGCTGGCAGCTCTTTCTACTCAACAAGCCATAAGAAAGGCCGTAGTAGAGGAACCCCCATCTCAGTAACCAGAGGACAAATAGCTATTAAATTCTAGCTCTCCCAATCTGATGAACTCAAGTGATTCAGATTAAAGTCTTCTCAAGAGGTTAAGGATCAAGATACTACCTACATTCGGTACTATCAATTGAACCCAAAACCTGCAAATCCTTCAACAAATCCGTAAAGCACAAAGCGAGGATCGAAGGAATTTTTCTTCAACAAGTCCGTCAAAGCACAAAGCAAAGGACCGAAGAAAATTATCCCAAAGTTCATGAAAAGCTCAAGGCTGAACTAAGAGGATTCTGTCATCAAAATCCTTCGCAGGCCTCGATCCTTGCCTTCGTTTCCGTCTATAAAACGAAGAGGGAAAGACTTCCTTCGTCTGCTCCTTCCACAACACGACCCCTACCGTTCGCTACCCACGAGCTCCCGCCGCTTCTCCTCTCAATCCAGATCGAACCCAGCTCTACCTCCCTCTATCTCTGTTCGATTACACACACGCTCCTTCGAAGGCCTCCTCTGCTCTCTCCCATTCGCTACTTGCTCTCCGACTCCACTACCACCTCCGATCCAACTCCACAATCGAAGCTTTCCACGATCGAACCCCAGCTCCCGAACTCCTCCCTTCTTCCACAAAGCAAAACTCCCCAAGCTGCGATCCTCAACAGGTTCGCAAGATCCCGTCGCCTGCAGGAGCTCGAGCCGCACCTCCTTTCTTCCGCCTGCAGAGCACCTCCGACCCTCACCTCTTCATCTCGAAGCCCAGCCGAACCCCTACCTCAACCCCGTCCTCTTCTTTGTCCGAACCAGAGAAACCGAGAGAGAGAGAGAGAGAGAGAGAGAGAAAGAGAGAGAGAGGAAAAGAGCTGAATCTCCCCTACCTTACGCCGACTGCCCTAGCCTCCTTTGCCGACTTTGCTCCTTCGAAGGCCTCCCCTGCCTCTCGGTTTGGTAGTCCCGACATTTTGATCGAGACATAAGAACGAGAGCTCGCTTGTTTTGAGGGTAACTTTCTCCCTTTAGCTCGCTTCTTCGGCTGAATCCCTTAAATCCACTGAACCATGAGTTCAGTGAATAAGCATTTACAGCAAGAAGAGGGAAGTGAGGATTTAACTTTCTGTGAGATCCTACTCAAATCCTGTTTAAAACCTGTATTCTAACAGCATTTAGAGTAATTTTTTTTTTATCATTCATTAAAATTAACTATTTTTAATTATAATTAGTCATTAATTATAATAATTAGTTATGATTAGTTAAGAATTAGTTATAATTAATATTTTTTTATTATACTTAATTATTACTAATAATAATTATTTATAATTAATTAAAATTTATTGTAATTTAACTTTTTTAATTATAGTTAATCATTATCATAGATTAGTTATAATTAATCAAAGCTAATTACAATTAATTTTTTTAATTATAATTTATTATTATTAATTTTAATTAGTTATAATTAATCTCTATTAATTATAATTGATTATTATATTTAATTATAGCTAATTATTATTAATTATAATTAGTTATAATTGACTATAATCAATATAAATATATATATATTTATATATATATATATATATAAAGAAGAGAAGTAAATGCTTCTCTTTCTCGATCCTCGAGCCAACCCCGACGACACCCGCCAAGGTATAACTCTCTAACCCTAAAACTCCGAGAACCCGTTTCAACACATGCGTCGAGACAAAACGACCACCCATGCATGCTTTTCTTAGCGTGGTAGGAGGGAGTGCGTCCCGACGCTTGCGACGAAGCGGGTAATCACCAAATTCCTTCTTCGAAGTTCGTATCGCCTTGGAAACCCCGCCTATGCACGCTTTTCTTAGCGTGGTGGGAAGGGATCCCGGTGCGATGCGCGCGACGAAACGGGGATACCCTTAAGTACCCGCTTACGGGGAAATAACTGTTCTTGCAGAATATTTTCAAAAATAAAAAATACTTTTCTACAAACAAAAAAAATACCCATGCACGCTTTTCTTAGCGTGGTGGGGGATCGAAAAATTACACGGTCGCGGTGTCCTCGAAAGAGGGCATCTACCATGCACGCTTTTCTTAGCGTGGTGGGAAAGGCCCAGTTTTCCGTAGTTTTTTCCTAAACGGGGGAGACGCCGGAAGGCTGCCGAAATTTCGGGTGAAAATATTGCTACACTTGGACTTGATTGCACTCGAATGACATGCAAGAACAAAGAACTAGAACTTGGTTGAACTCAAAGGACGATCGAACTTGGACTCGGACTTGTGAACCTTTGAACTTGAGAAGACATTGGACTTGTGGACTGGTTTCAATTGATCTAAATGAACTTGAACCCAATTGAATTCAGTTCTAAATGAATATGAACTTGGACTCTCATTCGAACATGAACAAGGACTCATTTTGAGCTCGAACGAACTCAATGGATAACATGGGACATGCACTTGAACAAAGAGCTCACACTTGAACTTGCAAATGAACTACAACAAATACCTGAATTCTATAAGATAGCATGAGACTACTTGAACTTGAATGTGATATGAGCTACATTGACTTGAAATTTAAACTTGGATTAAAGTTTGAATTTGACGAAGAACTCAAAATTGAACTATGTGCAAGAGAACTTGAATCAACAACAACTCAAATGCCATAAGAATGTGTAATCTAAAATTACACTTTAATGAATATTGTAATTCATATGTGAGACGTTTCTCTCACAACTGATTATGTGAGATCCATGAATCAATTGATTTATAAGAGCTCATCCATTGATATGAATAGGAGACTTGTGTTGCACACAATGTCAAACAATTGGTGCAAAAAGTATGTTGAAAATGCCATCCACATTAAAGGTTCATGCAAAATTGTTTGGCTTGAACAAATCTACAAGAAGCATGCAGCAAGTGTGGGGTATTCATACAGTCCACTATAACAGAGGGAAGAACGAATGCTTCTACCGCCTACAAGAGGTTATGACTCACCAAAGTGGATGTAGTAATACCTTGTGGTTCAAATGTAAGTGAGAACTATGAATCTATACATTGAACTCAACAAGCAAAGAAAATCAGAGGGAATGTATAGTTTGGTTGCAAATGAATTATACAAAATCCTTGGCAGTTAAATTTCCTACCAATGATGATTGTTGGTGTGCAAATTTATGTTGATCATGCAAGCAAAGGCAGGTGGAATTCAACAAATGCAAATACTTATGAATTACTGTAGGAAGTTTGTTATACACCCAATATCCCGCCTACAAAAATATGGATGAAGAAGTACAACAAATGTAAACTTCTTCAAGTCATTGTAGAAGTTCCTTCATATACAAAATATATAAGAACTGCGATAAATGTGAAGGCCCTTCTATAACATCAGAAGATCTGCAATCCATACAAACCCTCTACAAAAACAAATATGCATGTCACATGCCACCCCTGTGTAGATGTATAAAAACTACAGTAAATGCAGTATCCTGTAGTCAACTTCAGTCTAAAGATGAATATATCTACCTCCGGCAGTAGTGGGTGTTTGTAAAGACCAAGTCCACAACAAAAGGCATAAAGACTACAAGTTCCTACGAGCTTCTACAACACAAGGCAGGAGATTAGTTAGTGCACTATGATCCGCCTACAAAAAATCAATAAGTAGTGCACGACAGTCTACCTGTACAAAGCAGCAAATAATTCCATTTAGAAGCTGCTACGCTACGCCACCGGATCTGCAACCTCCATACAAGCAGACAGAAGGCGTTTATAAATATTCCAAAAATACCCCCTGCACGTGCACTATAAATTGTATACACATAGGTACACTAAAGGGGGAAAATATAATCCAAACCCGCATTGGCCCCGACGAGCGTGTTATTGGTACGCACGTGACGTATAGGGATGCTGCGCGGGTTGACAAGTGAATTCAAGTTCGAACCTGATCCTTCTATACGGGTCAATAGAAGTCGACAGGGTTCGAACCATCAAACAAATATGTGGTCGTGGCGACCAGAATATTTATTTTAATATATTCATATTAGGCCTTCAATGTCTACCACAATATGAATTCACTAATAAAGGCACGAAGCCTACAAAACCCGATCCTCTGTCGACAGCCCAACAGAGTTGACAGGGTTCAATCAATAAAAGAGAAATGACCCCGAACACCCCGATGATGGCCGTGTTGAATACAGATCTCAACCGGAGGGGTTCCCAAATATTTTCAAATATCTCCCAAATATCCAAAGTTTTATTTCAAATTTTCCAAAGCTCCACACAAAATCCAAAAATGCCAAAATCTAAAATCCCAAAATTTCAAAAATATTTAAAATTGAAACTATCCATCTCAACGCTTAAAGCAAAATTCATCCACCCTCCGCAACAGTTTGTCGAGGTGGACAAACTAAAATCAACTTCAGCTCACAAAGAGCGAAATGCCTAGTCGAAAATATCACTAGGATCCATTCTCAAACAATCTCTTGCCAGTAAGGACGTGGTACGTGTCCTCTAACCGGCAGTTTTGCCGCCAAATGGCACTGCAGGTAAACGGTTATTACCCGGGGCCCTCTGAACCGAGTGGTTTTGCCGCCAAATGGCACCACAAATAACGGTTATGGCCAGAGCCAATACGCTCCTTAATGGCGTTAAATCCTTGAGATATGAATCAATAGGATATGATCGGTAGGGCACAAAGCCCTCTGTTAGCTAAGGTGGATTCAAATTTGTCCCCTTAGACAAACACCACCCCAGGTCTATAAGGTCCCCTTGGACGAAGCAACCCATGGCTGCCGACAAGGATCCTTCTGTCAGGTTGGGTCGACTACCTCCTCTGACTAAGTAGACCAGGGACCACGATGGCCCGGGACGACGGAACCATGGGATCTTGATCGGGTCCATCATCCATTCCCCCACCATCCGCTTTAAGTGAAAGATGGTGAAAATTTCCATTTTTAAATATCCAATTTCGAAACATTCAAACTTTCCAAATTCTCAAATTCTCCAACCATTTCCAAACCCATTGCTGCTACTATACGCTTGATACTATATATCTATGGATATAATGTATCTGATTGACGACTAGCCTTAATCGAAAGTTCTCTCTCGTGATCGGGAGGGGTAATTAACTATAGGGGCTTGCGCCTATAGGAAACCAGAACTCAGATCATAAAGTCCTCACCAAATGAGGGCGAAATCTCTGGGTAGTGTCTTATCTACAAACCCATCTGCCTTCCAAAATTTATCTCGGAACTTAATTCGTTAAAACTCCCTCGTCGAATAAGAAAAGCGAGCGGAGGCCGGGGCCGAATTTTCGGAGCCCACAGATTTCTGGCGACTCCGCTGGGGATTGGTTTTTCTTTCCATCTTTGGCTAGTTGTCTAAATGCTATAGTAGCAGTAAAAAAAAAAAAAAATAATGATGATATTGAGCTATGCACGGTGAACATCAGGATGTGACATTTGGCCCTTATGTCCAAAAATCCATCTCTGAAAGGTCCCGATAGAGCTAAAAGCCAACTATCGGAGTCGCCCATAAATTTCTGGCGACTCCGCTGGGGATTGGTTTCTCTTTCCATCTCTGGCTAGTCAATCATAAGCTATAGTAGCAATTATTTCAACCCGTACTCAAAATTTTGAGTCTTTCAAAATGATCGTTTAATGATCCAAAACTCTAAATTTTCTAAAAATAATCATTCAACGAATTCATATGCGTTTAGCGGTTTTTAAATTTGCATTATTTGAATTGCTCGCTAATATTATCTTATCTTATTTTTGTGTTCTGTGCAAGTCTCTGCATTTTGAAGTGGGCCCCATCTACGAACAACGTCAGAAGTGGGCCCCAAAAAGGACCCATAATTACATTCCTCCAGACGGTAGACACCTTGGAGAATCCTCCAGAGGATCCCGTCGTCCTCCATCTCCTCCAAAGGAAAAGACCAACTTCGATCGCAGCCCACTAATCGAAGAAGTCCCTGTGCCTAATCAAGAACCGGAAATCCAATGGCGTCGTCGTTCGGAGATCGGAGTACTGGAGGAAAATATAGATGATCAAAATATGGAGGGAGAAGAATTCCTTGAAGGAGAAGAAAATATTGATGAATTTATGGAGGAAAATTTAGAAGAAAATATTGATGAATTTCTAGAGGAAAATCTAGAAGAAGAAATTAAAGAAATAAATAATACTCTGGACATGGAAGTTGTCTATATGGTGAGACACACCAATGTTAATGAGGAAACCTATTATGATGAGGGTGAAGATGAAGACGATCAACAACCGCCGATTAGGCGAGTTTATCACCGTCGTCGTGAAGCTGGGTCCACCACTGGCAGAGGTGGTCATTCTCAAGCAGAAGAAGAAGGAGGAGAAGCCGAGGAGAATCCCTTCGCTGACGAGAATGTCACGCTTGCAGAAATGCGGCGACAAATGAGGCGACAGATGAGAGCCAAAGATAGAGAAATCTCTCAGCTAAATGAGAAGATGACTGAGATGATGGCTCAGATGGGAGCGATGATGCAGATGATGCAAAGAACTGCCGCTGTTGGTGCCATACCTAATCCTCCTGCTGATCCTCCGAATTTTCAGATGCCTCAAGTCTCGGGAGTACGAGGTATTCCTAAAGGTGGTCACGAGGCTCATAATGTCATCCGTCAGCCCACTCCACAGAATGTTGCAAGTACTTCTGAACCTGTGACTGCTGCACAGTTGGAAGGAATGATAACAGAAAGGATCAGGGCTATCATAGCCGTTGATCAAGCAGAAAAATTAGTGGGCAAAGGTCGTCCGTATCCTGCTGAATACGACCAAGTACCATATCCAAAAGGGTATTCTGTACCAAAGTTCAACACTTTCAATGGTAATAACAACCCCAGACAGCATCTGGCACAGTTTAAAGCCACCTGTGGGAATACAGGAGGAAATGACGCCCTACTCTTCCGACAGTTCGTTAGTAGTTTAACAGCAACTGCTTTCGAATGGTACGCTGAACTACCAAATGATTCTGTGAAGACCTTCGCAGAATTAGAAAATATATTCGTGAAGAGATTCGCCAGTGCAACAGAGAAGATCACGATTGCTGACCTCGCTCTGGATAAGAGAAAAAGAGAAGAATCAGTGACTAAATACATTACTCGCTGGCAAAATTTGAGCATGAAATGTGAGCAGCAGTTAGAGGAAGAGCATGCCGTACAGTTGTTAATGGGCAACATTGATGATAAGATGCAACCCTTCCTGTGCATGGCTACAATCAATACATTCCAAGACTTGCTCGACAGAGTGGCCAAATTTGAGAAGCTGAATTTCTCCAGATCAGAAAATCACTCTGATAAGCCCAAGAAAGCCAAGGCCCCAGGTGCTAGAAGGGGTGAGGCCGACTCTACATTCTTCTCTAGAGCTGATAGAGAAAAGCAAGTGATTTACAACGTAGACAAGGGCAAGCAGCCGATGCAATATCAAGAAAAGCCCAAACAGGCCTACAACCCCAACCCCCAACCGAAGCTGATATTCGGGGGAAATGATAAGCCACGGACTTATCAAACTGGAGGCCAGAAACAAACAATATGAACTGGTGATAGAACGTTCCAATCCCTTAAAGATAAAATGAATAAAGAATATTCATTCAAAAGGGAGAGTGTCGCCAAATTATTTCGACAAGTGTTGAAATCGGGTTTAGAACTGCCTGAATGCAAGAGACCCGAAGAGTCGAAGCACACTGGTGACCCAAATTATTGCCCATATCATCGGGTACTCAGCCATCCTATTGAAGATTGCTACATCTTTAAGGATTGGCTTGAAAGAAAATATCAAAAAGGGGAACTCACTTTGTCCGACAATGTGTTGTCTCACCCTAGAAAAGAATCAACTCGGGTGGTCACGTCCTCTTCCGTACCCCTGGTTGAAGAAAGAAGAAATGAAAAGAAGCCAATTCAAGAAGAAAAGTGGGAAACTGCGGTTTCCAAGAAGACTGTGAAAATGTTGAAGCAACTTGAAGGAGTTTCGTGTGTAAAGTAGAAGTCTCCTATTGAGCCAATGATAGATTTGAAGGCACTGCCAGTGGTACGACCTTCTACTTCAAAACAGTTTTCCAACCAAGTTGGTTCTTCAAAGACTGAAAAGAAGAAATCATCCAAGAAGAAAACCAAGCTGAAAAAGCCTAAGGAGAAAATGACTGCAACTCAGAGAGTTATCAACAGTTTGGATGAATATTACCAGACTGTGAGGCGACCTGTCAAGCTCGCTGACTTCATGTCGGAGCTTAAGATAGATGAAGTCGAAGAAAATGATGAGAATTCTCTTCCCAAAGAAGTATGTCGGGTCATCTCAGTGACGCCGAGTACCACAATGAAAGAAGAATACACAGAAGAAGTACCTTCTGAATCCTGTATGATGGTTTTGCCAATGGATTAAAGCTCGGAGGAAGATTTATATTTTCCAGAGGGAGACGAATCAGACCATAGCATAGCGTCTCGGATGGGACATATAAACCTAGGTGGTGATTCTGAATCAACAGATGAGTCCCTAGATGCAGCGATGGCTGACTCTGAAGAAAACGAACAATTAAATGACTCTGAACCGGAGGAGATTGCTCAAGTGCAGTTAAGAAGCGGCAAGATACTACCGCCTCCACCGAAGAAAGGGGTCTCTAATAAAGATAAGGAAAAAGAAATAATTATCAATGATGATATTATCCCTGAAGATCCTAAGAAAAAGAAGACTTCAGCCAATGGGATAGATTATAACATCTTATCTCATTTGAGAAAAATCCTAGCACAACTCAGTATATACGATGCTTTGGTGATGTCTAAAGGCCTTCGGGAGACTCTGATTCAGGCTCTCAAAGATCCCGAAAGATATGAGGCATATTTTGCTGAACGAAATTTGACTGAAGTTCTGCAAGCTCGTAATGAACCATTCATTACTTTCTCCGAAGAGGATATGATGCTCGGAACTGCAGACCATAACCGTCCTCTGTACATTACTGCAGAGAGCGATAAGCTGATCATCAGTCGAATCTTGATCGATCCTGGATCCTCCATAAATCTGATAAGTTTGAAAGCACTAAGATCCCTCTGCCTTGATGTGGAACACCTCGGGCCAGATAAGTTGATGGTGCATGGTTTCAATGAAAAAGGACAGAAAACCCTTGGATCATTCATGCTCCCTCTTGTATTTGGAGAGCTCCATACAGAAGCTAAATTCCATGTGATCGACGCGGATACTTCATTCAAGGCGCTACTAGGCCGTCCCTGGTTGCATGAATATGGTATTGTCCCGTCAACATTGCACCAGTGTATGAAATATCTCAAAGATGGAGAAGAATTCAGGATCTCTGGTGACATTCAGCCTTTCACAGTTCATGAAGCAACAATTTATGAAGATGCACGGTACTTCATGCCAAAGAAGCAAAAGTCTTCGAGCTCTCTCGAGGCTAGAGCATCAAACTCAAAGGCTACAAAGCGACCTGAACGAGAAGGTGAGAAGAAGCAGGTGGGGAGAAAGAAGGCAGTGCCGACTCTTCCCAAAGCGCCGACCATTCCAAAAGAAAAGAAATTTGTACCTCATCTTGGGAGTGACACAGATGAAGATGATGATACTCCTGCCAAATCTCGAAGAGTATGCCAGTCCACAGACGAATGGAGTAGGCAGGTCGAATTTTCAAATGATGATTATGACTACGACTCCATTTATATGAACACGGTGCAGAATGTGTTCTCTAGAAGAATTGACAGTCTATCAATTTCAGATAGTGTACTCTTAGTTACGCGTGTTCCTTTACAACACTTCAAAGAAATCATTTCGCGTGAGGTGCATAAGGTTGAAGAACTCGCCACTCTCTATCTGCCTCCCCGTAAAAATGGGACTGTGCCAAAGAATGTGTTATATTCTACGGGAGTTCGTGAAGAGGAGAATCACGACTGGGATTGTATGCTCCTCGACTCCGATGAATTATTTCCTACGAGGCTACCTAGGTTCAATACCAAAAATATCCAGAGAATGCTGCAAAAACAAGTCAATATTCCTACCACCAAGCGACAACTTCGTACAAGTCTGGGCCTCTGGTATGGGAGGAGTCCGCGTCCGTTACGTCAGAAGGATACAGACGCATATAAAGGTATCGGATTCATCAAGCGAAAATTCCTCCGGAAAGAGATTTGTCGCGCCATCACATGCGTGGAAATTGAATCCGAAGATGTGTGATACTGAAGAGATATACGAAGCTGATGATTATGATGAACAGCCCGTAGAAGCCGAGCCTGCACCAGAAGAGCTTGAAGATGGTGGACAGGCAGCCACTATGGATGAACTAAGAGAAGTCAACTTGGGAACTGAGGAGGACCCTCGCCCAACCTTCATTAGCTCTCTTCTACCCGAAGAACAAATAGAGGAAATAAGAGAACTTCTCTGTGAATTCAGGGACTGCTTTGCCTGGACATATGCTGAGATGCCTGGCTTATCCCCTGACGTAGCAGTTCACAGATTAGCCATCAAACCGGATGTAACACCCGTCAAACAAGCTCCAAGGAGAATGAGATTGGAAATTGAAGAACAGGTGATCGCAGAAACGAAGAAGCTAATAGATGCAGGCTTTATTCGAGAAGAAAAATACGCTGATTGGATTGCAAATATCGTCCCAGTGAAGAAGAAGAACGGGCAAATTCGTGTCTGTATTGACTTCAGGGACCTCAACAAGGCGTGCCCAAAAGACGATTTTCCACTCCCTGTATCTGAACTCCTAGTGGACAATACTTCCAACTACGACATGTTCTCCTTTATGGATGGATCGTCAGGATACAATCAAATCAAAATGGCGCCCGAAGATGAAAAACATACATCATTCAGAACGCCCATCGGCATTTTCTGCTACACAGTCATGCCATTTGGCCTGAAAAATGCTGGTGCCACCTACCAACGGGCAATGACTCACATATTTGATGATTTGATACATCAGAAGGTCGAGTGTTATGTAGATGACCTTGTTGTTAAAAGCCTTGGCCGAGATGATCACTTAAAAGATCTCAGAATAGTATTTGAGAGAATCAGAAAGTTTGATCTGAAGATGAATCCTCTCAAATGTGCTTTTGGGGTCTCTTCCGGCAAATTCCTGGGGTATGTTGTTCGTCATCGAGGAATAGAGATCGACCCCAACAAAATTAAGGCAATCACGGAGATGCCACCACCAAGGAACCTTCGACAGCTTCGCTCGCTGCAAGGACAACTGACTTTCATTCAGAGATTCATATCAAATCTATCGGGTAGGTGCCAGCCATTTTCAAAGTTAATGAAAAAAGACGTCCGTTTCAAATGGGACGGAGAATGCCAGGAAGCATTTGATAGTATCAAGAAATATCTGTCGAATCCGCCCATTCTAGCAGCGCCAATTCCGGGGAAGCCTCTTATACTGTATACAGCTGCACTAGAAGAGTCCCTCGGAGCACTATTGGCCCAAAATAATGAAGATGGAAAAGAAAATGCGCTCTACTATATCAGTCGGAGGTTGATTGGAGCTGAAAGCCGTTATTCTCCTATTTGAAAAGCATTGTTTGGCGCTGATTTTTGCAGTTCAGAAACTCCGTCACTATATGCTATCACATAAAATCACACTGATATCAAAGATCGATCCGCTGAAGTTCTTGATGACAAGACCAGCGTTGACAGGTCGTCTAGCCAGGTGGGCAGTATTGTTATTGCAATTTGAAATCATATACATGCCACAGAAGGCGGTGAAAGGACAGGCCTTGGCAGATTTTCTTGCTGCACACCCAATCCCGGCTGATTCTCCACTAAATGATGATTTGCCCGATGAGCAGATAATGCAGGTCGAAGAGAATGAAAGGCTACCATTCTGGAAAATGTACTTCGATGGGGCATCATCTATCAGACCTGTCCGACCCCCAAATATTGCAAGAGCCAGAGCCGGCATCGGTCTCATTTTCGTAGCACCTGAGGGAGGTATAATGAGATTCTCATTCAGTTTGACTGAACCTCGGACCAATAACGAAGCCGAATACAAAGCGCTGTTAGCAGGGCTGGAGATTGCCATCGATGTCAGGATCCAACATCTTCAAATCTTCGGTGATTCTCAACTTGTAATAAATCAAGTACTTGGAATTTACAAGGTTGGCAAAGTTGAATTGGCCCACTATCACAGACGAGCTCTCGAGCTTTTGAAACAAGTACCAAATGTTAGAATGGCTCGACTTCCTCGAGGACAGAATGCTAAAGCAGATTATCTGGCCAAATTAGCCAAAGAAATGGCGAACATCAACGAGGAGAGTCTCATATTCATTGGGGTTTACACTCGTAGGGTCTTGGAGCCCGCTCTGTTACAATTCCCGAGGGCAGAAGGAATTCCGGATTCAAGTCAGCAGGATGAAACTCCAATTGACCCTCGGCCTCTCCATCAGATTGCTATGGAGAATTATCCAGAAGAACATCATGTGGCCAAGAGACGTAAAGCTAGTCAAGCTTCAGAATCGTGGTGGCATTGTTTAGATATTGAAGTCGAAAATGATTGGAGAGCCATTCATTGACTACTTCAAGGAAAACAAACTCCCGATAGAAAAGTCTATGGCCGCACAAATTCGAAAAAGGGCGTTGAGATACGCATTTGTTAATGACATACTGTACAGACGAGCCTTTGATCAAATGTGGCTAAGGTGCCTGGGGACCAAGGAAGCTGATAAAGTAGTAACAGAAGTCCATGAAGGGCTTTGTGGAGCACATCAGTCAGGTCCTAAAATGGCCATCAAAATCAAGAGGATGGGATATTATTGGCCAACTATGGTCAAGGATTGTATCGATCACGCTAAGAGGTGCCACGAATGTCAAATCCACGGTGATGTTATACATCAACCGCCAAATCCACTATACCCAACAATAGCTTCTTGGCCATTTGAATGTTGGGGCACAGACATAATTGGGCCAATAGATCCGCCATCATCAGCAGGACACCGTTTCATTCTGGCAGCGACGGATTACTTTTCCAAGTGGGCAGAAGCAGCTCCATTCAGAGAGGTCACATCCGAACATGTGATTAACTTTTTCACCCATAATGTCGTTTACAGATTCGGTGTGCCGCGCCGTATAATCTCAGACAACGGTACCGCATTCAAAAGTACAAAAATCTACAAGTTCGTTGATCGGCACAAAATCGATTGGCGATATTCATCTATATACAATCCAAGAGCAAATGGATTGGCAGAAGCCTTCAACAAGACGCTGGTGAAGCTGTTGAAGAAGATCCTCACAAAGAACAAAAGGGAGTGGCATACGAAGATGGCAGAAGCTCTGTGGGCCTATCGTACAACCTACAAGACGCCAACAAAAGCCACTCCTTATTCATTGGTGTTCGGTGTTGAAGCCGTATTACCATTGGAGATTGAACTACCGTCACTCCGGGTAGCAATTAAGAATGATCTCACTCAAGAGCAAAATGCCCGCCTCAGAATGGAAGAGCTCGACGCACTTGATGAACGCAGGTTACAAGCTCAACAGAACCTAGAAATCTACCGAGGAAGAATGGCAAAGTCCTTTGATCGAATGGTGCGTCCTCGATCATTTCAAGAAGGGGAATTGGTCCTGGTGCTGAGAAGACCAATCATCCCACATCGAAAAATTGGTGGCAAATTCGTATCCAATTGGGAAGGCCCCTTCGTCATCGAGAAAGTGTACCAAGGAGGAGCATATCAGTTGATCGATCTGAACGGTCAGAGACCCATGCCGCCTATCAACGGTCGGCATTTAAAGAAATATCATGCATGAAAATTTCATGACTAATGTACTTTACAATTATCAAAGTTTTATGTGCATAGTTATCAGTGCATGTTTACATTCATATTTTGAAATTCTCTTGTGTATCAAGAACGCATTTCAAAATCCCCCATCAGACTGGGGGCATTTTAAATATTTATTTGGGTCGACATCGCGCTGCGTGCCGAGATCCCCAAATAAATATTTAAAATCTCAAAGATACAAAGCCTATCCGAAATGTCCCTACGAGACAGGGGGCATTTTAAATATTCATTTGGGTCGACATCGTGCTATACGCCGAGATCCCTAAATGAATATTTAAAATATTATATTCCAAATTTATTTCATTTTGAAACGTCCCTGCGAGACAGGGGGCATTTTAAATATTTATTCGGGTCGACATCGCGCTGCGTGCCGAGATCCCCGAATAAATATTCAAAATTATCAATTCGAATATTCTTTTGTGCTAAAGAATACAAATACTTGTTTTCTAAAGTATATGCAGGTGATCTTTCAAAAGTTAGAGACATCTTCTCCAACAAACCCAGACTCAAAAGTCAAGAAAGAGACTTTTGTGGCTACACACTCCTACAAAATTGAGTCGAAGAAGCTTGAAGTCTTTCGACAGCCTGAAGCTTAAGGTTCGAATGGGAGTAAAAGGTCGGATCCAACACGCCCAAATATGGCCGGATCGCTGGCAGCTCTGTCTACTCAACACGCCACAAGAAAGGCCGTAGTAGCGGAACCCCCACTTCGTCAACCCGTCAGTAGGGACTGTAGGAAGTACGAAAGCAAAATTGACTCGACAAGTCCAAGTGATCGTAGTCTACAAAATTCTCCTAAATGACTGGAGAATCAAAGTTCCAGTGGAAGGATGAGTCTCGAACAACTACTGAAGGTTCGTAGGCTCCAAAATCTTCAACCACAAAGGATGACTCCAAATCTACCAACTTCAGCAAAATCAGCATTGGGGAGCGCAATTCCCATAGCTCGAGTCTGAAGCCTGAATGGGTGTAAGAGGTCGGATCCAACAAGCCCAAATATGGCCGGATCGCTGGCAGCTCTTTCTACTCAACAAGCCATAAGAAAGGCCGTAGTAGAGGAACCCCCATCTCAGTAACCAGAGGACAAATAGCTATTAAATTCTAGCTCTCCCAATCTGATGAACTCAAGTGATTCAGATTAAAGTCTTCTCAAGAGGTTAAGGATCAAGATACTACCTACATTCGGTACTATCAATTGAACCCAAAACCTGCAAATCCTTCAACAAATCCGTAAAGCACAAAGCGAGGATCGAAGGAATTTTTCTTCAACAAGTCCGTCAAAGCACAAAGCAAAGGACCGAAGAAAATTATCCCAAAGTTCATGAAAAGCTCAAGGCTGAACTAAGAGGATTCTGTCATCAAAATCCTTCGCAGGCCTCGATCCTTGCCTTCTTTCCGTCTATAAAACGAAGAGGGAGAGACTTCCTTCGTCTGCTCCTTCCACACACGACCCGCTCCCGTTCGCTACCCACGAGCTCCCGCCGCTTCTCCTCTCAATCCAGATCGAACCCAGCTCTACCTCCCTCTATCTCTGTTCGATTACACACACGACTCCTCTCTCGCAGCACTGCTCGTCTCTCTCCCATTCGCTACTCTGCCTGCTCTCCGACTCCACTACCACCTCCGATCCAACTCCACAATCGAAGCTTTCCACGATCGAACCCCAGCTCCCGAACTCCTCCCTTCTTCCACAAAGCAAAACTCCCCAAGCTGCGATCCTCAACAGGTTCGCAAGATCCCGTCGCCTGCAGGAGCTCGAGCCGCACCTCCTTTCTTCCGCCTGCAGAGCACCTCCGACCCTCATCTCTTCATCTCGAAGCCCAGCCGAACCCCTACCTCAACCCCGTCCTCTTCTTTGTCCGAACCAGAGAAACCGAGAGAGAGAGAGAGAGAGAGAGAGAGAGAGAAAGAGAGAGAGAGGAAAAGAGCTGAATCTCCCCTACCTTACGCCGACTGCCCTAGCCTCCTTTGCCGACTTTGCTCCTTCGAAGGCCTCCCCTGCCTCTCGGTTTGGTAGTCCCGACATTTTGATCGAGACATAAGAACGAGAGCTCGCTTGTTTTGAGGGTAACTTTCTCCCTTTAGCTCGCTTCTTCGGCTGAATCCCTTAAATCCACTGAACCATGAGTTCAGTGAATAAGCATTTACAGCAAGAAGAGGGAAGTGAGGATTTAACTTTCTGTGAGATCCTACTCAAATCCTGTTTTAAAACCTGTATTCTAACAGCATTTAGAGTAATTTTTTTTTTTATCATTCATTAAAATTAACTATTTTTAATTATAATTAGTCATTAATTATAATAATTAGTTATGATTAGTTAAGAATTAGTTATAATTATATATTTTTTTATTATACTTAATTATTACTAATAATAATTATTTATAATTAATTAAAATTTATTGTAATTTAACTTTTTTTTTAATTATAGTTAATCATTATCATAGATTAGCTATAATTAATCAAAGCTAATTACAATTAATTTTTTTTAATTATAATTTATTATTATTAATTTTAATTAGTTATAATTAATCTCTATTAATTATAATTGATTATTATATTTAATTATAGCTAATTATTATTAATTATAATTAGTTATAATTGACTATAATCAATATAAATATATATATATTTATATATATATATATATAAAGAAGAGAAGTAAATGCTTCTCTTTCTCGATCCTCGAGCCAACCCCGACGACACCCGCCAAGGTATAACTCTCTAACCTTAAAACTCCGAGAACCCGTTTCAACACATGCGTCGAGACAAAACGACCACCCATGCATGCTTTTCTTAGCGTGGTGGGAGGGAGTGCGTCCCGACGCTTGCGACGAAGCGGGTAATCACCAAATTCCTTCTTCGAAGTTCGTATCGCCTTGGAAACCCCGCCTATGCACGCTTTTCTTAGCGTGGTGGGAAGGGATCCCGGTGCGATGCGCGCGACGAAACGGGGATACCTTTAAGTACCCGCTTGCGGGGAAATAACTGTTCTTGCAAAATATTTTCAAAAATAAAAAATACTTTTTTCTACAAACAAAAAAAATAATACCCATGCACGCTTTTCTTAGCGTGGTGGGGGATCGAAAAATTACACGGCCGCGGTGTCCTCGAAAGAGGGCATCTACCATGCACGCTTTTCTTAGCGTGGTGGGAAAGGCCCAGTTTTCCGTAGTTTTTTCCTAAACGGGGGAGACGCCGGAAGGCTGCCGAAATTTCGGGTGAAAATATTGCTACACTTGGACTTGATTGCACTCGAATGACATGCAAGAACAAAGAACTAGAACTTGGTTGAACTCAAAGGACGATCGAACTTGGACTCGGACTTGTGAACCTTTGAACTTGAGAAGACATTGGACTTGTGGACTGGTTTCAATTGATCTAAATGAACTTGAACCCAATTGAATTCAGTTCTAAATGAATATGAACTTGGACTCTCATTCGAACATGAACAAGGACTCATTTTGAGCTCGAACGAACTCAATGGATAACATGGGACATGCACTTGAACAAAGAGCTCACACTTGAACTTGCAAATGAACTACAACAAATACCTGAATTCTATAAGATAGCATGAGACTACTTGAACTTGAATGTGATATGAGCTACATTGACTTGAAATTTAAACTTGGATTAAAGTTTGAATTTGACGAAGAACTCAAAATTGAACTATGTGCAAGAGAACTTGAATCAACAACAACTCAAATGCCATAAGAATGTGTAATCTAAAATTACACTTTAATGAATATTGTAATTCATATGTGAGACGTTTCTCTCACAACTGATTATGTGAGATCCATGAATCAATTGATTTATAAGAGCTCATCCATTGATATGAATAGGAGACTTGTGTTGCACACAATGTCAAACAATTGGTGCAAAAAGTATGTTGAAAATGCCATCCACATTAAAGGTTCATGCAAAATTGTTTGGCTTGAACAAATCTACAAGAAGCATGCAGCAAGTGTGGGGTATTCATACAGTCCACTATAACAGAGGGAAGAACGAATGCTTCTACCGCCTACAAGAGGTTATGACTAACCAAAGTGGATGTAGTAATACCTTGTGGTTCAAATGTAAGTGAGAACTATGAATCTATACATTGAACTCAACAAGCAAAGAAAATCAGAGGGAATGTATAGTTTGGTTGCAAATGAATTATACAAAATCCTTGGCAGTTAAATTTCCTACCAATGATGATTGTTGGTGTGCAAATTTATGTTGATCATGCAAGCAAAGGCAGGTGGAATTCAACAAATGCAAATACTTATGAATTACTGTAGGAAGTTTGTTATACACCCAATATCCCGCCTACAAATATGGATGAAGAAGTACAACAAATATAAACTTCTTCAAGTCATTGTAGAAGTTCCTTCATATACAAAATATATAAGAACTGCGATAAATGTGAAGGCCCTTCTATAACATCAGAAGATCTGCAATCCATACAAACCCTCTACAAAAACAAATATGCATGTCACATGCCACCCCTGTGTAGATGTATAAAAACTACAGTAAATGCAGTATCCTGTAGTCAACTTCAGTCTAAAGATGAATATATCTACCTCCGGCAGTAGTGGGTGTTTGTAAAGACCAAGTCCACAACAAAAGGCATAAAGACTACAAGTTCCTACGAGCTTCTACAACACAAGGCAGGAGATTAGTTAGTGCACTATGATCCGCCTACAAAAAATCAATAAGTAGTGCACGACAGTCTACCTGTACAAAGCAGCAAATAATTCCATTTAGAAGCTGCTACGCTACACCACCGGATCTGCAACCTCCATACAAGCAGACAGAAGGCGTTTATAAATATTCCAAAAATACCCCCTGCACGTGCACTATAAATTGTATACACATAGGTACACTAAAGGGGGAAAATATAATCCAAACCCGCATGGGCCCCGACGAGCGTGTTATTGGTACACACGTGACGTCTAGGGATGCTGCGCGGGTTGACAAGTGAATTCAAGTTCGAACCTGATCCTTCTATACGGGTCAATAGAAGTCGACAGGGTTCGAACCATCAAACAAATATGTGGTCGTGGCGACCAGAATATTTATTTTAATATATTCATATTAGGCCTTCAATGTCTACCACAATATGAATTCACTAATAAAGGCACGAAGCCTACAAAACCCGATCCTCTGTCGACAGCCCAACAGAGTTGACAGGGTTCAATCAATAAAAGAGAAATGACCCCGAACACCCCGATGATGGCCGTGTTGAATACAGATCTCAACCGGAGGGGTTCCCAAATATTTTCAAATATCTCCAAAAATATCCAAAGTTTTTTATTTCAAATTTTCCAAAGCTCCACACAAAAATCCAAAAATGCCAAAATCCAAAATCCCAAAATTTCAAAAATATTTAAAATTGAAACTATCCATCTCAACGCTTAAAGCAAAATTCATCCACCCTCCGCAACAGTTTGTCGAGGTGGACAAACTAAAATCAACTTCAGCTCACAAAGAGCGAAATGCCTAGTCGAAAATATCACTAGGATCCATTCTCAAACAATCTCTTGCCAGTAAGGACGTGGTACGTGTCCTCTAACCGGCAGTTCTGCCGCCAAATGGCACTGCAGGTAAACGGTTATGACCCGGGGCCCTCTGAACCGAGTGGTTTTGCCGCCAAATGGCACCACAAATAACGGTTATGGCCAGAGCCAATACGCTCCTTAATGGCGTTAAATCCTTGAGATATGAATCAATAGGATATGATCGGTAGGGCACAAAGCCCTCTGTTAGCTAAGGTGGATTCAAATTTGTCCCCTTAGACAAACACCACCCCAGGTCTATAAGGTCCCCTTGGACGAAGCAACCCATGACTGCCGACAAGGATCCTTCTGTCAGGTTGGGTCGACTACCTCCTCTGACTAAGTAGACCAGGGACCACGATGGCCCGGGACGACGGAACCATGGGATCTTGATCGGGTCCATCATCCATTCCCCCACCATCCGCTTTAAGTGAAAGATGGTGAAAATTTCCATTTTTAAATATCCAATTTCGAAACATTCAAACTTTCCAAATTCTCAAATTCTCCAACCATTTCCAAACCCATTGCTGCTACTATACGCTTGATACTATATATCTATGGATATAATGTATCTGATTGACGACTAGCCTTAATCGAAAGTTCTCTCTCGTGATCGGGAGGGGTAATTAACTATAGGGGCTTGCGCCTATAGGAAACCAGAACTCAGATCATAAAGTCCTCACCAAATGAGGGCGAAATCTCTGGGTAATGTCTTATCTACAAACCCATCTGCCTTCCAAAATTTACCTCGGAACTTAGTTCGTTAAAACTCCCTCGTCGAATAAGAAAAGCGAGCGGAGGCCGGGGCCGAATTTTCGGAGCCCACAATAATGAAATCACACAAAATGAAATTCACAATTTTAAAGACCAATAACTCAACAATTGTTAACCAAAATTTGACGCAATCAAGAAAATAATAAAAAAAAATCAAATGATAATATCATGTTCTAATAAATTAAATAAATCCAATGAAAATTAAAAAAAAAATTACAATTCAATTTGAATTCACACCACACTTTAAAACCTAGTTGCAAAAAAAAATTTACCAAAAAATGAATGATGGCTATGCGGACTAATAAATGGATAATGTAGAAGAAAAAAGAATAAGAAAGTATATCATAATATACAAAAGTTTAGACCTCATATCAATACGAAGAGAACACTTACCCTTGAAATTGGCAAGCACACTTATTGGAGAATTTTCGTTGTCCTCAAACGGATTGCATATTTTATGATAGAATACGGCATAAGAAACATGATATATTACACCGAAACATAAAAATATCAATTCCTTATGGACTCAATAATAAAATTTACAATTTAACAGAGACTCCCCCATTCAATATTTGGTTAAATTGGGTTTATTTTATTCTAGGGTACAAATGTCTAAGCCTTTATGGTTAATTACATATCAAGCTTTTGACAATTGAGAATACTTTTGATTAAACTAGTGGTTTTCCTTTCTTTTGAAAGTCATTCAAATATTGGCTAAAATTTTATCTTTAAAATCCATGAAAATTAGAATATGGAATATGAATCAGTCCTTGATTCTAAGTAGAAAAATAGAAGGAAAGAATACACTCACATGAGCAATATTTTAAATACTTGATTCTTAGATAAACAAGTTTGAACATTAATGTGTTCGGCTCATTTATATTCTTGAACAACATCATTTGAAGCGACATTAAGCTCGATAAGAAGCTTGATAAAAGCTCGAATCGTGTTCGATTCAGAACTCGTGAATAACTCGATAAAAACTCAATTAATATTTGATTATAAAAATGATAAATATACATAATATAAATATAAATATAGCTAAGAGAAATTTAAGACTAGCTATAAATTAATTATATTTGCATCAGAAATGAGGGCTTGGTGAATTGCTAAGTTGGACATGCATCTAGCCCTTGTTTTAGTTGGCAGGATTATCAGCAATCCCATGGATTGCTGAACAAGGGGATCATCCTGTCGTTACCAAATCTAGAGGAATCTACATCCTATTGTAGCTAATGGAATTAGTAATCTCATGGATTCTTGAGATAGCGTGAGTGTAGGCAAAAGTGGTGTAGTGGTATAGATATATTATGGTAGCAGAAATGTTGAGTTGAGTCTAGAATTTCAACACAATGAAATAAAACTAAACTCTTCTATTTTCTGGATATTATAGATGAGTTAAAGATCTTCATCAAGAACCTTCTTGATAAAGTAATTTTCTAAGGAGTAGAAGAACCTTGATATCTACGGTTTGCACAATAAAGGTGCTTCCTCAAGCTGTTGCATGCTTATTAATCAACATTAACTAGAAATGGCAAATATCATGCTATACCAAAATAGTTTCTTCAATCATGAAAATATTATTCATTAAATAAAAAAATTTCCCTTTAAAATGGGAAAGAAGAAATCATTAAAAAAGACCTCAGTTAGGAAAACATGAACATTCCTTGACCTTTTGAATACAAATTCTACCTGCAAATGAGCTCTCCGGTGGGCAATGAACCTCTGGAATCCCAGCAATTGAAAACCATTCCAATGGCCACTTAAATTGTGCATCATCATGATTACCAAATAACGTTGCCCAAGGGATCCCTCTGATTCTAGTAGGAGATATGGCTTGAACCCAATACATACTTGCATTTGGAATTGGAAGGTTGTTTGCAGTAATGACATCCCCAAGATAGATTACAAAGTCTGTGATATAACATTTATGATTTTTTATAAGGTCAAGCATTCCAAACAAATATCCTGTTTTAGGTTACTAAAAGGGCATGGCTGCGATAACTAAAAGAATAAAAGAGGAATAAATAAACTCAAAAACCATAATTTCTATAAGAGAGTATGCCCCCGTTATCATCACAATTAATAAGCATCAGCTGCAGCACACCTAATTACAGCATTTAGGTTTACTACATAGTTTCTCCATCGATGTTTCAAAACCAAACCAGGGATGATCCAATAATACTCTAATAGGAAATAGATACGAGAATAAAGATATTCGAGAGAAATGGGGCATATGAGGAGGAGAAAGAGAAAGAAAGAGAGTGAGCAAATATCAATGTAATATTTATTTAATACTCATTTAAGTGGCTACTTAGTTATAGTAAAAGGATACTAACAAGCAAATACAATTATGGAAAATAATGTTGCCCACCTAAAAGACTCAATATCAACAATTGGGACTGGGGCAGGAACGAGAGTTAAAATTGGAATTAGTTTGTTCAATTTGTAGACTTGTTGCAAAGTTTATAGGCTCAGCAGTGTAATATATGATATAAGATTATCAATATTGAAGATCGGATTAATATTCATGTCAAAATGCAAATCTATAAAAATTATCTTTGGTGAAAGCTTTTTAAGTATTTTGGGTAAAGTGAAGCTCGAGAATGGAGTTTCTTAAATGTGTTATATATAAAATGTTCAGGCGAATGCGAGCTAACACTTAATCATCTTCATTAAATTCTTATAGTTTTTTAATAAGCATCTAATACAATTTTATACTCTTATTTCACAACTCAACTTGTGCTTTAACATGTTGGTTTAAATTTGTGATACGTAAACATAACTGCCAAATAAGTAATATAAGATGAGTAGAAAATCATTCCTGTGATGATCAAATAACATTTTCTAAAAAGTTTAATAATGATTTATATTATCTTTAATTTTATTCAACAATTAAAGATAATCTTTAATACTTAACCCTTAATTTTAATATAGCTTTAATAAGAAAATCTGGATTTATGATTTCATCAAAACATTCTCTTTAACTGCATAATAAAATTTAATAAAATTAATAAAATGATAGCTTGTCAATCAAGAATAAAATTATCTTCTAAGTTCATCTGAATATAAGAAGACATAATCCCTCAATTAGTCCACTATATTATGTGACAAAATCAAAAGGAATTGCATTAAAGTTCTATTCTTTTTAAGATTGCAAGAATTTCTATCTCAATTAAGAATATGTTATTTTATCTATTACAATGCATGATATACTTTTTCTGGAATTATTAAATGCAGTGAAATTTTAAGTTACATAATGGCCATTTAAACAACTCAATGAACAATATATAAATCATACAATCCGGAAAATAAACCCACACAAATTCAAACTGCTGAATTGAAAGAGTTTGTTCTAATTACACCGTAAATCTAAAAAAATAATTATAGCAGTTCGAGAGATACAATCCATGAAACTCATAAGATTCAGCATACAAATGAAGAAGACAAACTATAAGAAAGACAATGTAACCATTTGTAAACTATGTACCTATAATCACCTTAGATTCTTCTTCATTTTAACCTTCTAACTCTAAGAATTATCCCTTCAATACCTTCCTCTTTTTACTCTCCAAATCCCCCTTTTTCAACTCCCAATGTCATCCTCTAAAACCCCTCTATAACTACTCCAAGTTCTAAAAGTGCTTCAAAAATTCAAACGACCGCATCTTAGGGCCTAGGCGCTAGCACAATAGCACCAAGGCCGCATGCCTTACAAAAAATTTCCAATAGGATGTGGCTCCACAATGCTATGAACTAGGGCCTAAGCATTACACTTTCTGTCCTTTATTCAACATTTTGTCGCTTAGGCTCTAGAGAAGCTGGCGCTGGTCAATTTGGCACCAAAGCAATATATGATATAGGGCCTAGACATTCTGTGACTCTTCTTTTTTATAAGTTCATCTTTAAATTGAACTTTATCTTTAGTCATTTGATCATTAATTGTTCTTCAATACACTATGATTATTGCATTTTCATCAGATATTTGTTCCATTGAACAAAATGTCATTAAACCACTCCTAATTTAGCATATTGCATGAAAACATGTTAAATCAATAGAACTGTATAGTGAGTAGAACTCACTCATCAAATAACCACAAACATAAACTATGATTTGTCTTCAAGTAAACAAAAAACTTACAAAATAGGATTATCAAATGTCTTGTTACAAAGTTCAAATGTTTATCAAACTACTTAGAGATAAGATAGCCATGCACAGTGAATTATTACATAAGAATGACAAATAAGAGTAATAATAACTAAATCATATCTTAAATTTGATTTCTATCAAACTAAAATCTTTTGTGCTCATGTGAATATGTAGTTGATAGCATGCATTCAAACTTTTGTTAAGTATAACCTTTCCAATTTTTATTTCTAATACTACTGAGTGTTATTATGTCTATAACTAATGTATAGTACTTAGCTAAACTATGAATACAAATGAAGAGTGTCAATTGAAACCTAATATATAGCAAATGTCTAAACACGACATCGACCTTTCTTTTTTCTTTTTCTTCTTCTTCTCTTTTTCTTCTTTATTTTTATTTGTTTAGGTTTTTTTAGGACAGAGCTAGGCTTTCATGGATTGACTTATGATTATTAATTTCTACTAGGAATAAATGTAAATAGGAGTTTTAGTTACTATTAGATAGCTAGGCCTATTAGATTTTTATTAGGTTATTAGTGGGCCATTAGTTTTCCTTAATAGACTATAAATATACTCCCTCTATGAAAGATTAGGGCATCAAACAAACATGTAGAAGCAATGGAGCTTCAGCTCACTCCCTCCGCCACCCCAACGCCTAAACTATCAAAAAGATGTGGGCATCTTACGTTTGCCCAATTCCTTTTTCCCTCCATTACATCGGTTTTTAGGCAAACTAGAAATTGCTTAATTATCTTTTAATACAATATTTTTACTATTTTTCAATAGATTTCTTCGTAGATTCATATTATCAATACATTTCAATAAAAAAGAGATCTTCCATTTCAATACTGAAATTATGATCAACTACTAGTACATCATCGGTACAATGCATTTGTAAATTATAAGATAAGTAACATATATTCGCTTTAATAGCGCTTTCGTTGACCTAGCTGTCGTGCAGGTGTTGTTCTTCGATCTTCTGCTCACATCGACCGTCAATACTTTGACAACATCATGACTATAAATTAATCTTCCTCAGTCAAAAGATCTATGTCATCCCACATCTAAAGCTCCACTAGGTCTTGCTAACCATCATCGCAAACCAAATCCATTCACCAAGATCTTCAAGCATCATGATGTTGGCAGTTAATCACATATCTCATGTTTCAAAGTCATATCAATAAAATCCCATATTTCCAATCGCTATTGTCGTCAGAAACTCCATATCTAATTTTATCAAGTTGTCTTAGCATAATCGGCTTACATATGCTGCTCACTAAATCAAACTTATCAATCTCCATCCACCACATGCAAGATTCACCACTAACTAGCTGCCTCCCTACCGATTCCATTAAAATCCACCATCGCCTACTACTTCCACACTGACTCAACCTAAATCTAATTGATTTTTGCTTAAATTCGGCCAACTCCAATGAGATCCGACTAACGACAATTGCTTTCACCCAACATCAACACGATCTGCTCAATCTTGAGGGTAAGATTGTTGTGAAGTGCATGATAATAATAGAAATAAATGTAAATGTGTGATTTAATTGGTATTAGATCTTGGATTGTTATTAGGTTATTAGCCGATCATTAGGTTTCCTTATAGCCTATAAAACATTCCATCTTTGACACATTAGGACATCAAGCAAAATTGTAGGAGCAATGGAGCCTAGGCTCTACAATTGCCCAAATCCTTCTATACTTGAAGCTTTAGGAAAGCTACACCTAATTTATCGCTTAATGCAATGTTTTTACCGTTTTGCTATAGATTTCTGCTTGCGTTCGCATCAATGTCACTCACCGTAATTTAGCTAATAAATTACTAGTTTATGCCAAAATCATCAACCCAATACTTACTAAACATTGTCAGTAAAACTTCTCATAGAAAAAAGTGTCACCTGGTGTTTCATTATCAAGAACGTTTGACAGGACTCGATCAGACTTGACGTCCTGCTTGGGTCCCCAGTCATCCCAGGCGTTCTCGCCGTAATGCAGATCAGCAAACAATGCGATCCTGAAAGGCGAGCTGCCGGAAAACCGCAGCCCCTTCCCAACCCCAAGGCCATCAAGGCACGCGGTTGTGGCAGTCGCAACAACAATGAGAAAAACAGGGAAAGAATAGGAAAGACTCATCCTTTTGCTCATCTGTAATCGCTTCAAGTATGTGGGAACTTCAGCAAGATACCACTTTCATTCTTCTTCTCCTCCTCAGCTATAGAATAGGATCTTCATGGGAATATACCTTCTGCAGAAAGATCTTACGTCTAGTTCAAGAAAAGCGTGGCGTTTGGTTTGTTAGGCTTTTAATATAAACTATAAACCGAGACCAAAAAAAAAAAAAATCTAAGAAGTCGAATAGTGAAAGGATAAACGAAGTTTTCATTGGGAACATCGGACGAACACCTCACGATCATTTACCTGAAACGTTCATGTATAAATGAAGATAGCATGCTCATCGAATCAGAGTAAAGAATCGACTGGTGTTAATGTCCTCGGGGCACAATGGAGCCTAGCGCTCTCACCTTAGCGTAAATCCAAGCATAGCGCAATCTTGACCGTTGGCGAGTGGCTAACTTCCCTGAGAAACGCAGCGCCACCTTTGCAGCCCTGAGGGCGACAACAGTGATGAAGCAGACAACTAACACATGGTAATTGACTAATTCCGTTTGTCAAGTTTTTTGGCGTTCGGGTCTTGAGGCGTTTAGATAGACTCATAGAGAAATTATTAATTTAGGAGTGGGATGCCGTCCGGACTCCATATGAACACGTCAAAGTTCTACCGTCTACGCAGCATATATTGGCCATGTGGCCATTTTTTTTGTAGGAGTTTGAACGCGAGCTACATTCAAACTCGGCATATAATAATTTATCATTTAGATAAAACATGGACCCATTGAGGTTTAGGGTGATTAGTGGGCGAACTTTATCCTTCTTTTATTAAACACTGCAGGAAAATAATCCATTATCAAACGCAATTTTAAGGCGGATTTCAAGCGGACAATTTTTCGGCGGTCCATTTTCCAGTGGTTTGCCATCTCATTTGGAATGTTAGAATATATTAACATAGTTTAGTTTGTCGTCTTATTACTGGAGCTAGGGGTGTCAATTTCGGATCACGGGTCGGGTTCGGGTTGAACTCGAAACTAACGTGGGTTCAAACTGGTCAACCCTAACCCGACCTGGGTATATAAATACGTCGAAAATGCGGACCCGACCCGTCGGTTTTCCGGGTTGACCCGATCCTACACGGGACGGCAGAAAGCGCAGACGCGTGCTGGCCCGAGCGGGTGCGCGCGGGTGGGCTCCAGCAGGCGCAGGAGAGCGCGGGGAGGTGGCAGGCGCGAGAGGGAGCATGCGCGGGCAGCCTCGGGCGCGGGCGGCGGGCTAGCAGGTGATGTCGCGGGGGCTGATGGGCGGGCAGGGCGTGGACGGCACGCGGACAGCCGAGGCAGGTTCGCGAGCAGCCGGGGCAGTGCGAGCAGCTCATTTTAAACGGGTTTGCGGGTTGACCCGGCAACCCATTGGGTCAACCCAAACCCGAACCGTTTTTCAAATGGGTCGAATTCTGGAACCCGAACCCTACCTGTTTTCATGAAATTGGGTCGGGTCAAACCCGAAAATTTCAGGTCGAGTTTGAGTCGGGTTTTTGTGTCGTGTCAAATATTGACACCCCTAACTGGAGTCAAGAGGAGTTGTAAGATCAAAATTAATAATGCAAATAACATGACAATAGAAGAGCGAAAGGGAAATCAAAAGTCGTGCTTGAGGTCGCGAGTCGTGAGAGAGGAGCAAAGGGGAAAACGAAGTAGGTCGTTTGTGTTGAGGGAAAGCAAGACATTTGGGAGCGGTCTCCATTTAGGCCTGTGATATGATATTGTAGCCAGAGTAAAACTTTTTATAAGAAAATTATTTTAAAAATTAGTTAGAAAACTATTCCAAACAAAGCCTAAAACATATTATTGCATGTTAAATCATAGAATTGTTGTCTTATTATATATATATATTAATTCTCTTATGTAAACTGATCCTTCGCACTTAATTTTTTTTTAAATGAGTGCACACATAAAATTCAATTAAAATGTATATTACACATATCTCAAAATAAATACAATACTTTTAAGATCCATTTTGACAAAAAAAAAATATCAATAAATTATGTAATTATTTTTTTTATGAATATATTACATGCAGTAAAAATTCTGACATAATAATTATAGTTTGTACCTCCGGCTCTTATTTTTCTTATAAAAAAATTGCTTTATTATCTTATATCACTTGTAGCCAAGATAATTCTTCAATAGATATTAAAAATACTTCTAAGATATTTTACAATTAAATTAGGTGTCATTCATTTTCTTCATTAAAAAAAAAAAAAGATCTTTTAAAAGAAAGTGATGGATTCTTTATTTTCCCAAAATTATTAATTGTTAGTTATAATTGTAACGTTATATTTGTAGGGTATTATATTATTAAAAAAATGATATAATTTTATATATATCATACACGTCTAATAATTTCTCATATTTTAGATGTGTGAAGCGAAAGAAACTATATTTAAGTTTATAAGGGTCTCTTTTCATTTTATTTCTCAACAATACTCTCCTTCCTTTAATATGAAGCATTTTTCCTCCTCATGTTGGTGCAATTATAGACTTTGATTGGAGGATCACGTGTCATTCACCTCTCCCTCTCTACCCATTAAAGCAATACCCCCTTTGCCTTAACACCCTCAAAACCTTTGCTTTTTAAATATCCAATACTTTATGATCTTACCGCATAATCCATTGCCAAAGAGCATACATATTTACACTTCTTTCTAGAACTCCTCATATCATCCATCTCCTCATAGGGGTGCCAATTCGGGTCGACGGGTCAGGTTCGGGTTGAACCCGAGTTGACCCGGATCTAAATGAGTCAACCCGAACCTGACCCGTTTTTGCAAACGGGTCGGACATTTCAACCCGGACCCGACCCGGCCGGGTTGACCCAACCCAACCCGCGACCCGGCAGCGGGCGACGGGGTGAGGGTTCGGTAGCGAGCGCGGCACGCGGGTTCGACAGCAGGAGGGTTTGACAGCGAGCGTGGCACGGCGGCAGCGTGACACGAGGGCTCGGCAGCGAGCGCGGCGCGCGGCAGTGCGGCAGCGGGGCAGCGGGGCGGCAGCGCGGGGCGCGCGCGGGACAGCGGGCAGCGTGGGCTTGGGCAACGGAAAGCGCGGGCTGGGGCTGCGGGCAGCGGGCGGGAATCCAAATTTTTTAAATTAAATGGGTTTTTGGGTTGACCCGGCGGGTTGCCAGGTCAACCCGAACACAACCCATTTTTTCAAACGGGTCGAATCTGCGAACCCGAACTCGACCTATTTTTCAAACGGGTCGGGTCCGGGTCGGATTTTTGGGTCATGTCAAATATTAACAGCCCTATCTCCTCATCCCTACTTAAAGCACTTCCCCCAAAACCAAAACCTTTTGGACATAAGGTTAATCATGCATGTTGCTTCACCTTCATCAAGAACAAGCCACTTGACTAGTATAAGCTTCTCAATATCTAATCTCAAAGTCTTAAGCATTTAAATTCTCCATCATGAATGGTGAGAATACCATTTATTGTATACTAGTTGAATATATTATAATTAAGTGTTCTTTTTTATGTATCTCTTCTCATTGTGATGAAAAAAAAATTTTTTTGAATGCTAAAAGATAATCTTGATTTTTTTAGTATTATTAAGGATGTCTTTCTATCCATTTTTTTTTCATAGAAGATTATGATATTGTTTGGAATGGGATTCATACTTCATAAATGGTAAATCTTTCTTTTTAAAACCTTTCTTTTATACTAGTCTAATAGTTATATAAAATTAACATGGATATTACTTCCTCTAGTATTGATTGTTGGCTTCCAATGGAGAAATCTAGAAACCTTCTAATCATGATGGGCCCGGCGCATGCTAGAGCTAGTAATATAGACTAAAAAAATGTGACTCATTCTCTTCTTTAGGTTTACATATATATTTACATCTTGGAATGTGGTGGGACTCTAAAGTGAGGTGCATGTGTTTGATTTTATAAATATGATAACATATTATGTGACGTCTTAGGATCTAATGGAATGATTGAATGATTTAAACCTAATTTATTAACTCATATGTCAATCATAAAAAATCAGAGGTACTAAAATCTCAAAATACAAAAACAAATTACATGATTTGTTTCATCAAAACACAATAATTTAGTTCCTGTCAATTTCGGGTTACGGGTCGGGTTCGGGTCAACCCGAAATTGACTCGGTACTATTCGGGTTCGGGTCAACCCGACCCGTTTTTTCAAACGGGTCGATTTTCTGGACCCGAACCCGACCCGCTTCGGGTTCGGGTCGGGTTCGGGTCAACCCGACCCCACCTATTTCAGCCAAAATCCAAATCTCGCCGGCTCGCCGCGCGGGCAGTGGGTCACACACGGGGTTCGCGGCTCGATGATGGCATGACGCGGGACGGCTGTCAGTTCCGACTTCTGACCTCGGGACGCGAAGAAAAACAGGCGAACAACGAACTGCCTCAGGACAACGGACGATGCGGCTGCCTCGGGACGGCGGCTGCGCGGCCTCGACGCCGAACTGCCTCGGGACGGCGGAACTGGCTGGGCGGTCAGGCGGAACTGACGCCGGAGTGAAGAAACGCGGCTGCGCGCCTGCGCGGATGGCGAAACTGGCTGGCGGGCAGCGCGGGGGCAGCGAGCGGGGGTAGAAATTCAAATTTTTTTAAAATAAACGGGTTTTCGTGTTGACCCGGCAACCCGTCGGGTCAACCCGAACCCGACCCGTTTTTGCAAACGGGTTGGTTTTCTGAACCCGAACCCGACCCGCTTCGGGTTCGGGTCAACCCAAACCCGAAAATTCCGGGTCGGGTTCGGATCGGGTTTTCGGGTCGGGTCCAATATTGACAGGTTTAGCTTTTGATCATCTATACATCAAAATAATTAAAATTGAATTACAAAAATTAATACCTTGATTACACATGCTCAGAAGATACTTCTTTTTACCTTATCTACTCCACTATGTCTTTCCTTTTTCCTAAAATATAAAATAGAATAGAATGAGCACAACTAGCACAGTAGACTTCTCTTTATACTCAATCACAAATATTAATATCCAAATTCAAATATAACAATAACAACATCATCATCAAGCCTTTATCCCACTATGTGGGGTCTGCTACATGAATCATTTTTCTCTATTACCTCTTGTTAAGAGTTAAATTCTCATTTAAATATAATAAGAAAGGTCATTTCTAATATTTTATAACAAGTCTTTTTAGGTCTACCTCTACATTTCTTAACATAAGTCAAATCTAATGCATCTACTTTCCTAACCGAGTCATCGGAAGGTTGTCATTTTATGTGACAATATCCAAATTCAAATATTAAATAAAAAATGATTTAAAAAGCATAATGATTCGTAAAGAATAATTAAAGTGTAAAAAAAACATGCATTGCTGGATTTTAGTGTATATTTAGTTTCATCGTTATCACTTCTACTTATACATCAATTATCATAGAGATTTCCATATACATTATAGACACTTATCTTTCACTTTCTTTAACGTCCCCTTTTCATTAGAATTCATACAAAAAATATATAGAAATTTAGAGTTTACTAATACTTAATTTAGAAAATTACTTAAATTTTACTTGTTAGAGTACTAGCATATGCAATAATTATACTACATGTGCTTATAACTCTACGTCTACTTATGCCTCCCTTTATCTCTCACACATACAGAAAATGGGGCCATAATCATAATAGAATTAGGGCTGCAAACAAACCGAGCCAAGCCGAGTATGTGAATGTTCATGTTTGTGTTCATTTAATATCAGCTTGTTCAAGTTTGGTTCATGTTTGTTCGAGTTTTATTGTTTGTGTTCATGTTTGGTTCATTTAAATTAATGAGTGTTCATGTTCGGTTCATGTTCAGTTCATGTTCGTTCGTTTAATGCTTATCGAGCTTGTTCGCGAACATATTTAATGAATTATTTTTAACTATTAAACAAATACGTGCATGAACATATCTATGAACAAACACATTTATAATATAAGCAATTGTCTATGTAACAAAGGCAATGATTATTTATATTTATTAATTTTATAGTCAAATATTAATTATTTTTATCTAGCTTATTCACGAGTTCAAAATCGAACACGAATCAAACTTTTATCGAGCTTCTTATCGAGCTTAATGTCGAGCTTGTTCACGAACTTCAAATGATGTTGTTCGCGAACATAAATGAGCCGAACACATTAGTGTTCAAGTTTGTTTATTTAAGAATCGAGTATTTAAAATTTTGTTCAAGTTTGTTTGTTTAGCTAATTAAACGATCACAAACGAGTTTTAATTGAATCGAACAACGAGTAGCTTGTCGAACGTTTGGTTCGCTTGCAGCCCTAAATAGAATCATGCCACATAATCTCTTCACCTGCTTTCAAGAAATGGAGCCAAAATCCCTCCCATATCCACACTAGGTAGATGATATTATAATAGAACATATAGGGTCATTGTAACATACCAAATAATGCACTTTTTCATATATCATAACATCTCTAATGTTATGTCATACATTCATGTCTGCAACATCAACCAATTTATGATCTCACTATAATATTTCAATATTGTATGAATTGCAAGAATCATCAATAACATTATACTCAATGGATTTTTCCCTTTAAATTTCTAAATTCAAGGTAATATTCACATGAACATTTTAAAATTTGTGTATAACTATAATAATGCCACGTCATCTCACCATTCTGACTTCTTTGATTCATAAAGGTAAATATAGGATTTTTTCAGCTTTATGTACAATCGCCTTGTTGAATCAGAGAATTTAGAGTGGTGGAGCAGCGAATTATGCATCTTATTGCTTTGAAATGGATGAGGTATCATTATCATTTGATAGGGTTTTTAATAATAATAATTGAATAGTTGTCTTCCCTAATCTCTTATATAAAACTTTTGCCTTTTTAACCCAATCACTCTGCTTTGGTCATGTATAAGATAAACTTTATGTCATCAAATACAAAATTCTTTTTAAATTTTTTTGGTCATGGCTGGTATAAGCACTCTTAATTATTTTTTGTTTGTTGGGCTTCATTTGACTTTAGAGAATCAATTTTTGTTCTTTACTATAACATTAAGGCCATGAAGCTAATTAACTTTGAAGGCCTATTCCTAGAATAATGCTAGCTTAACGTTGAGAAACAAACTAGAGTTTTTAAAAGTTTCGAATAAGATCTTACTAGACAATCTTTTTCTCTCTAGGACAAAAACATCTCGCAGTGTAATATGGCTTCTTAGGGGGTGGGGACTGTCACAACTCAACCCGACCAGGACGGATCCTATCGTGTTGAGTTGCGACGAGCGATCCCCCATGATCTAGTTTTGGAATTGCTTTTCAGAATTTCTTCCCATATTCTTTCACAATACAGAACCACAGAGCTACTAAAAACTTTCAAATACAAAAAACTCATCCACAAAATATTTCTTTCATTCATTAAAATAATCATATATATTATAGTACATTGCTACAAACAGAAAGTACAAAACTAAAAATTTAACCAGTCATGACTGTACAAAAATCAAAAGTATAAAAATACCTATAACTTCAGATCAGATCCTGAACGGCTAGTCCACAACTTCCTTCTTTTTCCTAGATCCTGAAAACCATGAATAAAACTACAGTGAGCTCACAGCTCAGCAAGATCACACTAGCGATCTAAATTCCAGACACTCTCATTTCAAAATACTTTATAGAAGATTTAAAAACAGTTTATTGCAGACCAAATAATTACTGAACTGAAAATTATAAAACAAAGATTCATAACAATTCATTCACTAATTCAGATAACCTTGCATAATTCATATATTCGTACAGAAATCAAACAAATCAGATAATAGATATCCTTATAAAACAGATGAATCAAATAACATATACAAAAAAATTGAATAAAATTCATATAACAGAATCGTTCAAATCACAATCCAGATTACATATTAGATCAAATTTCAAATCATATTTCAGATCATATTTCAGATCAGATTTCCCGGATCTAGATATAATCTCAAAGGATTCTGACCTCTTATGACTCCCTTCCCTAACACAGACAGAATCTCAAAGGATTCTGACCCCTTATGCCTCCCTTTTGTGCTTACAACACAAAAACATATCATATATACAAAATTATCATATCATATTTTATTTTCATATTCCTAGATCCAGACATAATCTCAAAGGATTCCGACCCCTTAAAACTCCTAACATATATCATTCAATCACATATGCACATCAAACATCACATCATAACAAATACGGAGTGAATGATTCAGATAGCCGTACAAAATTCATATATTTGTACAGAAATCAGACAAATTAGATGACATATATCCTTACAAAATAGATGAATCAAATAACATATACATAAAATCTGAATAAAATTCATATAACATAATCATTCAAATCATAATCCAAATCAAATTTTAGATCATATTTCAGATCAGATTTCTCAGACCCAGATAAAATCTCAAAGGATTATGACCCTTTATGCATTCCTTCACTGACATAGATATAATCTCAAAGGATTCTAACCCCTTATGTCTCCCTTTGTGCTTACAACATCAGAATATACTTGATATATAGAATTATCATATCTGATTTCATTTTCATATTTCTAGATCCAGATAGAATCTCAAAGGATTCTGACCCCTTATAACTCCTAACAGATATCATTTAATCATATATGCACATCATAACAAATACGGAGTAATTGAGTACATATTAGAATTTCACCTTTTTCATATAGCAACATACAACAGAAAAGCCAACGAATCAAAAATGCACCGTTTCAAAAAATTATCAAATTATCAAAGATCGTATAAAACAATATTTCAAAGCTTTTATTGTACTGAAGCACTATTTTTCGACATCCAGATAATTTTCTATTCGATAAAAACCCCACATATTTCAAAATACCTGGTGAAAAATTTCCAAAAAATATTCAAAACGTGCAAATTCATAATCTCTACAACATACCAAAAGTTACGAGATAAAAGTTCTACCGGTGCAAAATTATACCCGTTTTCGCTAACGGAAACAAATTTTTAATCAGAATATTCGTCAAAACTAACATTTCTGAAATTTGAGATTAACATAATGTGTCTTACCTCGAGTCGATCAACTTCCTCAACTGCGATGACAGACGAAAACGGACCGAAGTTACCCAAAATGTGGATTTTTTCTTCTTCTCCTTCTCTTTCTCTCTCCAGCCTTTTCTCTCTCTTCAAAATCGAACAAATGAGGCATTTAATGGGTTGAGATATTTCATATGATACGGATGATATTTTTCGTTCGTCCCGGGACGATCACCTCTATCCACATATCGTATGGACGATAATTGATTTTCGTTCCTAAACGATAGGCTCTGTCAAAAAAATTTGTTCAGTTCGTACTGATGATTCGTACAGATGGTTCGTACAAACTAACATGCACCATGTTTAGTTTGTACAGACGGTTGGTACAGACTAATCTGCACCAAAAATCTTAAAATTCAAGGGTTCTCACAGGGACATATAAGGAAGGTTTGCGGTAGGTTGGCTAACCTGGCTCAAACTGCTTGATTGATGGTAGGTTGGATTATATGAACCATCTAGTTGATGGTTAAAAGTACCAAGCAATGAGCCCTAATCAGTATAAATTAGCCAGTTACAACTCCTAAACGAGGCAAAAAATTATTGGCTCAAAACCAATAAGTTGACATGGTTTGTGGGTTTAAAGTTTTTTATCAGTGGGTTAGTGACTCTAGAATCTATTGGTCCATATGTTAACATGGAGTAGCTCCGAATTGAAGTTGGTAAATATGTGTGATCATGTAGGCTAGAATAGGTGAATGCATTCACTAACATGTAAGTGGATGATGGTTGTAATCATTACATGTGTAGATGTCGCCAACGAGTTCGCAAGTGAAAGGCATGGTAGTTTGAAGAGAGGAAGGTGTTGATGAGTTGACATGATGTAGGTGCCACCTTCTAGCAAGTTGGAGTCATCGTCTAAAGGAAATATGTTGTTCTAATATGGGACACAACATTTCTCTAAAGTTGACCTGTTTACTTTACGAGATATGATAATTTTTCAAGAAGGAATAAGCAAGTTGGCTGATGACTTGCTAGCATCGTAGCTAGTAGTTAGTTGTTAGAAACTCATTGGATAATGAAAATCGATAGATATGAACATCCATTTGATGCAGTGTGGAAATTACTGGTTACCTCTTTAAAGCTCTGCGGAATATTCCACTATCATAATACTATCAAACACAAAAATCATTAACAAATATATTTTTCTAATATGAAAATTTATAAAGTATAGCAAGAAAAAATTTGTATAAATAGCCTAAAAAAGTGATTAAAATAAGTCGGAAATTTCTTGAATAGATTTTCAAATTAGTCTAATATTAATTATTGATTTATTACAATATTTTTATTTAGATTTTATTTAGATTTAAAATTTTAAAAATGTAATAAGAAAATAAAAATTTCCCCCAAAAAATTCAAAGAGAATATTATTAGGATTTTTGGCTCACATCACCCACACATCTAACTCATTCAAAGTTAGCAAATTCCAGTGTTCGCCTCGTATTCCTTTTGTCTCTGCAACTTGTTTGAGTCGGTTCGAAATGTTTAAATCATCATAAAAAAAATTCTTTTTTCACCTTCAAATCCTCTCAGTCTCGCCTGCAAAGTCCCTTACCCTCTAAAATTTCGATCTTCGATACCTTTTCAGTTCTGTTCATTCTGTATCTTTTAAACACTGAAGAGAATTAACGATTGGAACTGTCGAGATTTTCTGTTTCTCATTATTTTGTGGAAAGATTAGAGGAGGGGGAAGGAGAGAGAGGGGTTTGGTTTGCTCTTGCCTTTGATCAACGGGGGAGTGGAGTTCTTCCCGAAGGAGAACGATGATGCATCAAAACGATTCTGGAAGGCCCACAACGACGGCTAAATACGGCGGATTGCCGCCTTCTTCTGGTAAATTTTGCTTAAGCCAGTTTCTTTTTTTTTTCCCCTTCCGCTAAACTCTTCTTCTTTCTGTGGCTTTCCGGTTCATTGATAGGGTTTTCTGTTCCTGCTTACATTTTTCTCAATTTTTGTTGGTTTCTATTAGTCGGGGGTTTGTGAATTTTGTATTGTTCTGCTTCCTTTTGAATGGAAAAGCAAGGTTTTGTACCATGTTGTGATCTGTTGAAACCTTCGTTGTGTTTATGGTTTCTTGTTTCTTATATTTGTTCTGTAGTTTTTTTTCATTTGTGGGAAAAAAACTATAATCAGCGGGTTTAGTATTAGTTTTGTTTGCCTTGTTTGCTAGTAGCAAGTAGCAACCATGTTCTGACTGTTATCTGAGATGTTCTTTTCTTAACCAGGAGGAAATTCTGGCGTTGACAGTCTTTTTAGATTCTTTGAGCAGCTTTTACAATTTTGGTATTTTTTATGCTCTTTCTAATCCTACATTGTCTCCTTTTTTTTAACTTTATCTACTTTATCAATGAGGTTTATCTTCAGTGTTCCCCTTTTTTTTCTATGCATTACCGATTTATCTTAAAATTGCAGATTTGCTTAATATATATTCACACTACAATTTGTTTTTTTTTTTAATTGGCCAGATACCTCTTTTGATACTTGGTGCTATTTGGCTACAAGTAGGTTCTCAAGTGGGACATAGCAAATCCTATAAATCCAAAGTTTTTGTATCTTGAGAGGATTAAAACATGAAAATTGTTTGGCATGACAAATGTTAAATCTTGCCAAATACTTTTACATTGTTTCGTGATTTGTTTCTGGATTTAGGATTTATGAGAGCGCGAGATCATTAAACCTATGAAATGTGGGATTTAACCAATAATGGGGTTGAAATGGGATTCAATGGAACAATGAAATTAAATTTACCCAAAATTATCTTTCTTAGGATTTAAGTTAAATATTTCTTAAATCCTGGCTATAATTGGATACCAAACAACCCCTACAAGCGCCTAGATTTTTGAGCTAGTATGTTTTCATGATGTTTTATTTATATCATGGTTTTATTTCAGGATTTTCCTAGCTGTTTGCTAGTGTATGAGCTGATAATTCTTCATGAAGTGTTTATTGGAACTGGTGATTAATGATCAATAGGCTTCAACTACATAAGAGTGAAACTCTGAAGCTAATGTGAGATATGCTCCAACTTTGCTAAATTTGAGAAAGGTTTATTAGGCTATGACAGGTGTTTGGTGGGTTGAATTTGTTTCAAGCTCCAACTCTGAAGCTAATGCTTTATTTACATTAACATGTTAATATTTACACGACATACATATGAACTTATATATGTTGATGTAGATTAGGAACCGCCGCAGCTAGCAAGGTATTTTAGGTGCAATAATACTTTTTTCCTAATTTGCATTTCTCTCAGGGCATTTGGTTATTTGAAGTTAGAAAACATATTGAAAAAACAATGTATTAGTTGATTCCATCATTTGGTTTGGATGTAATTACAAATTAGAATTGGTGCTTAAGAGTCCAACAATCCTAATGAAAGGGGTTGACCATTCCTCAGGATGCATAATTCAAACTAAGCTGCAAAATGGCTTGTGAAGTGGAATCAAGCAATCGAATCTCAACCAAACCTAATATTTGTCTAGTTACGCATAGAAGTGTTGCAAGACATTTATTCAAATCCCTTGCTCATATTTAGGATATTATTATTAATTTTTAGGAATTTGTTTTATTTCCCTGGAGTTTGCTAATATTTAGAATTTTTTAAAGGAAATTGCTATTATTTTTAGCAGTTCGTTGCTATTTTCAAGTACAATTTTCTATTTTATGTTTGACTTAGAATTTGAATATATATATATATATATATATATATATATATATATATATATATATATATATATATATATATATATATATATATTTTTTAAATTATTATCTATTTGATATGAAATACTTGAGTTCGCAAGTAACCTAACCAAAACCGGCGAACAAACAGCAGCCAAATGGCTGTCCACAGCAGGAAAACAACAGAAATCTGCTGTTTACAGCAGAAAAACAGCACTTGTCCGGAGAAATCTGAGAGAAAACTCAAAGAAAAGCTTGTATTTCACTAGGAGAAGAAGAAAACAGCAAAGATACAATTGATCCTCAATTCGAGAGGAGGATCGATCTCTCCCAAATTTCTAGACGCCGCTAGAGCCAAAATAAAATCTAAATCTAAGAGATCTCAAATTTCAGCCAAATTCAAGATGCTCAAACCCTAGGAAAAACAACTATTTAATGCATACAAATCAAAAGGAAATCCCTAAGCAGACCCTACATTCAAATTCCCCTCTTAATTTCCCCAAAAAAGCTTCCTATTCGGCTCCCGCAAGGCAAGCGGTGCGCGCGGCCTCCGCCCAGGCGAAACAAGTCGCCTGTTTCGCGACTCGGCCGGTCCCGTGCGGACCGGCTGGACCGGTCCACTGGACCGGTCTAACAATACTCCCCTCCCGAAAATCCACCTTGTCCTCAAGGTGGAGATATGCTCGTGTTCCGGTGGAGGTGGCCATCCTTGAGGTGACTGAAAATTCTTACTGTATTGCGGAACCAAGGGCTGCACGGAAAGAGAAACATCCCCTCCCTCTTCCAATCTGATCGCATATAGCCTGTGTAGTCCCACCAGATAGTCTTTCCCCACCTCTTGTACGTCCCTAACCATGGTCTTAAGTGATGTGATGGCTTTGGATAGCCCTGCATCTCCCCTTATGATCACCTTTCTCCCATCCACCTTTAATTCCATCGTGAGTGCTCCCCAATTGTCCTTGGTTTCCCCCAAGGTTTGCAACCACTTCATCCCCAGGATGACATCAGTGCTTCCTAACTCTAGTGGGAGAAAGTCCTCCTTTACTTGAATCCCCTGGATGGTCAACACCACACCCTTACAGATTCCCTGACCTTTCTCCACCTTCCCTGTACCCATCATCACCCCATAACAATCGGTGTCCACCAATTTCACTCCCAATCGGTTGACGACCTGAGTGAAAATGAAATTATGGGTATCCCCACTATCAATTAGTACAATCACCTCACGGTCAGCTATCTCTTCTTTCACTTTCATAGTGTGACTCGAAGTGAATCCCACTACTGAGTTCAGAGAGACTTCTGCCACATCCAGGTGCAACTTCTCCTCCTCTCCATATCTGCTCCCACCTCCCTCCTCGTCTTCCTCGTCTTCACAGACAAGGAGAACCTGAAGAGTTCGGTCCTTGCACCTATGCCCTGGCATGTACTTCTCATCACATCTGAAGCACAACCCCTTTGTCCTCTTATGCTGCATCTCCTTCTCTGTCAGCCTATTGAAATTTTCCCCACTCCCTCCTCCTACTGGCTTCTCCCGGGTGGTCTCATTACTGTTGCCTGATTCAGGCCCCTTGGGTGCTAGAAGAGTGGTCGTTGTCCTGTAAGAGCCTCCTGAGCAGTTTCCTCGAACCCCTCTTTCTGCTTTCTTCTGATCTTCTACCAACTGTGCCAGCTCCATAGCCTTTCCCAGGTTCCTCGGCTCTAGTACCCTGAGTGCTGTTCGGATCTCTGGTTTCAGCCCCTTCATGAAGTTCCCTTCTAAGGCTGACTCCGAAATGTTATCCAATCTGCTAGCCAAGTACTCAAACCGATCCCGATAATCTGTCACAGTCCCTTCTTGAGTCAAGGCAAAGAATTGCTCATAGAAGTCTCCTCCCACGTCGGTTTGGAAACGCTCTAATAAGCAATCCTTGAACTCTCTCCAGTTCCGAATGGGCTCCCTTCTGTCACGCCACTGATACCATGCCAGAGCTTTCCCTTCCAGACACAGACCCGCCGCTGTCAATTTTTCATCCTCTGTCAACCCGTTGACAGCGAAGTAACGCTCCACTTTATAGATCCAGCCATGGCCGTCTTCACCCTCAAAGATGGGCATCTTCAGCTTCCTCACCCGTGGGTCTCCTCCGTTTCCCCCGGTATCCTCCATAACCCCCCATTCCTCGAAAGGGAAGAGTCCCCCAAGTGTCCCGATCATCCCTCCGACGATTATATTTGAATCCTTCTTCATACTCACCTCTTCTTCCTTCGCAATCATCACCTCGACGCTGAATTCCTTCAAATTCAGCACCTTGATGATGACGTTCCTCCCTTCTTCCTTCAAAAACAGCCCCTCGACGCTGAATCCTTTCGAATTCAATACCTCGGTGATGAATTTCTTCCCTTCCCCCTTCAAATGCAGCACCTCGACGCTGTATTCTTTCAAATTCAGCACCTCGGCGATTGAATTCTTCCCTCCTGACCAAATCAGCCTCCCGTTGGTCGTATCCCCTACTCATCTCCTCTCTAGAAAGTGGTTCTAGAGGGGGCATGTCGTTTTTCTCCTCCAGGATCTCCACCTCCGAATTTCTCCTCCCCCTTAAGGGGTTCGGATTTCCTCCCATGCCATGGTCGTCAGTGTTCTCTCGTACTTCCGATGTCGCCTGATTGGTCTTCATTTCAAGTAATTTCTTCATCATCTCTTCCATCACAGCGAACTTCCCCTCCAACCTTTCATGTTGGAGGTGATTTGATTTTGGAAATCGAAAAATCTTCCCTCCATATCGGATTTCAATTGTCCGATTTCGCCTTCCAAAACTTCCACCTTCTTTCCGGCCATCGTTCTTCTAACGGATCCCAAAAAATCTTCTTCCGGAAACGATAAACTTGCTGAAATTTCAGAATTTCAGCCGCCGGTGGTCCCAAATCGACGCTCTGATACCAATTTGATATGAAATACTTGAGTTCGCAAGTAACCTAACCAAAATCGGCGAACAAACAGCAGCCAAATGGCTGTCCACAGCAGAAAAACAGCAGAAATCTGCTGTTTTACAGCAGAAAAAACAGCACTTGTCCGGAGAAATCTGAGAGAAAACTTAAAGAAAAGCTTGTATTTCACTAGGAGAAAGAAGAAAACAGCAAAGATACAATTGATCCTCAATTCGAGAGGAGGATCGATCTCTCCTAAATCTCTAGACGCCGCTAGAGCCCAAAGAAAATCTAAATCTAAGAGATCTCAAATTTGAGTCAAATTCAAGATGCCCAAACCCTAGGAAAAACTACTATTTAATGCATAAAAATCAAAAGGAAATCCCTAAACAGTCCCTACATTCAAATTCCCCTCTTAATTTCCCCAAAAAAAGCTTCCTATTCGGCTCCCGCAAGGCAAGCGGTGCGCGCGGCCTCCGCCCAGGCGAAACAAGTCGCCTGTTTCGCGACTCGGCCGGTCCCGTGCGGACCGGCTGGACCGGTCTAACACTATTCTATCTAGAAATATAGACAACTGACCTATATGGTAGGGTATCAAGAATTTGTGGGCAGCCTGAGAGATTTATTTTTCCTTAGTAATTAGTTTGGGAAGCATTAATCTCTCAACTTCAATTGGTGGTAAGCTAGTGACTCACCGTTCCATACTAAAATACTGTGTGACACCCCCCTACCACATGGAAGGCTTTGGGCCCCAATCTTATCCTAGGAAGTTTGAATCTTTTTTTGCACCTAAGTATGGTAAAAACTAAGGGTGACTTAGTGTTTTCAATGTGCTAATAGTACCATGATGCACAAAGCTTCTTTTTTGTTTCAATGCATAAAGATCAAAGTGTAGCATTTTTTTCTAACTATAGTGTGCATGAGTTGTACATCATATATACATATATTATGTGCATATGTTAATAGTTAATTAAACTTAAAACACACAAGTTACTGATTTTTTCAACACATATCATGACATGTTCAATAAGACAATACTTTTTAATTATTTGTATAAAATCGAAGATATAAATGCTATAAATAATGAATTTGTATAATATTACTTATAAATCAAAAATATTTTTGTGAGATTGAGTGATCAACTGGTGATCGAGAGGTAGAGGGTTGTGAAGCGAGAGGTGTGAAGATGAGATATTGATAAATATCTTTGAGAAAATCTTGTTAGCAAGAGGGTATTAGCACCAACAACAGTCTAGTGATTAACATATAAGAACTAAAAGGGTAGTAAACCGGAAAAGTAAAACCATCAAAAAGTGGTTCTCCAATCAGAGAGCGGAGAACTAATGAGCAACGATTCAATGACAATGAGAAATAATGAGAAGCAAACAATCATGCCTAGTTTTTATGAAAAATAATGATCCAAACCATAAAATCTGAAATAGTATTTTTCTCTAAAGAGGAGTTGAGTGCACATTGCTATGCCATAACATGATGAAGTGGTACGACATGCACGTGCTTTATTGCATGTTTGTGCTTTACTGGTAAGCAATGTGAAGGGTTGGCGTATTGCTTCTCTTCTAAATTGCGCTTTTAACAACACTACTTAGAATGGTAAAAATTTGAGCAACTATAAGTAATCAAGAGGCAATAGGAGTAGAAGAATCAATCACCATCCAAGGGAAAAAATAATTTCTTGAATAGAACTAACACTTGATTTTAAAAAATTGAAACATTAGGAAATATGATGAAGCAAATGATTTGACAACGAGCATCAATAACTCAAAGAAATGTGAATGATTTCTCCACAAGACATGCTATGGACCTTGAACCTGTTAAGAACATTAATGAAGAAGGTGAAGAACCACCTATTGATGGGGAAGAGTAACCACTAGATAGGCCCGACCAAGGTGGATGCAAACTAGAGGTACCTGCGTTTAATGACATAGTAGATGCTCATGAGATAGACAATTGGTTAGAGGCATTGGAAACATAATATTCATTTTATAATTATACTCTTGCACAACATATTTCTTTTTCTCAATTGAAAAATGTCATCTCAAGCACTTATGTGGAACTATGACCTGGACATAGTTTAACCGAGTAATGGAGGACAATTTCTTTCTCATCAGCATGAGGTAGTGAAATGGATTTGGGGTTTGTAGTTATGGTAGAAGTACGAGCATCTAATACTGGAGTATAATATTGAGTTTATGCAACATTCCTTTTAGCATTTTGTTGCAATAAAAGGCAACTCTTATGAAATTTATTGCAAGACTTCATGGAGGCCTTTGCAAGAAATTGAAATTGTTTGCAGTGCATACTATTGTACAGATTTGTTAAAAAGCGATAGCCAACCAAAGAAGTTGGAAGTTCTTTCAAGGCAACGGCTAGAAATATCATCTTGAAGGAGAAGGAAGTATGCCTTATTGCAAGCATTGCCTATACCAGAGCAATTCGCTAGCAAATTGTTTGAAACTGCATGCTTAAAAGTTTGCTATTCCTTAGTAATGTTCGTTATTTATAGTACAAGTACAATGTAAACTTAGCTATTCCTTTTTTCATTGATAAAGTTTTGTGTGATGTATTATCAGTGGATGTCAATCATAAGGAATCAATATTTTAAGAATTGAGATGCAATACTTTTTGAAGCAAAATCCCTATCTGAAGGATTGAGATGCAATATGCTTCTTAAAAAAAAAAACTATTTTTCTTTAATAAATGTTAAAGATAATTTATGATTAGGAAAGCCGTATCCATATAATAATATTTGAAGCAACATCCAATTTGATAGGAGCATGGAACTTTGCTAGTTTGATCCAAAATCCTAACACTAAAATTCCTCTTATTCCACTCTATTAACCAAAATTATCGGGTTCACATCTGATAATTAAAAAAAAAAAAAAGAAAAAAAAAAAGACGAAAGCTTTGAAGAAAGAGAATCATGAATTATCCTTTGTAGGAGCAGATGTAACTTAAAAGGACCATGCTTTAGGAGGATCCCAAAATCTTGTCAAAAAGTTTCCATGACTCCTATAACTCTAGGAGGATTCAATCAAAACCCAATGAAGGGGGTTGGCCATGCTTTAGGATGCATACTTCAAATCTTGTTAAATAATGGCTTATTAAGTGAAATCTTGGAGCAAAATATCAACCAATCTTATTCTTATGCTTTGATCTGTCAAAAATAAAAATGTTGTTGCAAAAGATTTGTCTGAATCACTTGCATATATTTAGGATTTTAATAAATTTCCTTAATTTTAGGAATTAATTACTATTTTTTAGGAGTGAATTGGTTGATTAGATTCCCAAGCTTTGGTCAACCAAGCATAAAAATGCTGCGAATGATTTGTTTGAATCCCTTGCATATATTTAGGATTTGTATTCATTTCCTTAATTTTAGGAATTATATACTATTTTTTTGGAGTTACTAAATTCTATGTAATGTTACTTTTAATTAGTAATACCTCTTTTCATGTTGACTTAGAATTTGAATGTTTCTTGGATTATTCTTTATTTCTTCTATAAATAAGTACCTACCAGGATCTTTATAAGCAAGCAAGATGAATGAAATAATCAAATTCCTCCGTAAACTCTTTTATGTTAGTCACTTGTTTTGGTTCTCAACCGATTTACCAGCAATTATGATAGGAATAGCATCATTTAGAGCTAAAAAAAAAGCTCATTGTTTGTATTCGATCATGTTCATCTCGCTACTTTGCTTATCTTCTACTAGTTTTTTTTTACGCTCATTTCTTTAGCAAGCTAAATATGAACAATAGCTTGTTCAATTATTTTACTGGATGGTAGATTGATTATGTTTATAGATACATAAAAATATGCATTTTTATATATTTCTGCATGTATGTGTGTGTATTATGTATACCTTTTGACATGTATACTTTATAGTTTATATATGACTTTTAAGTTGGTTTTATGCTCATGAATAGTTCATATTCGGCTTAATAAGTTAAATAGCCAAATAGTTCATATTCACGTAGCAAGCATAAAAACTGATGATTTATATGAATTCCATCATTCCATATTATACTAGTTTTATCATTTTATTTTATTTTTCTTTCAACTATCATGTGTAAATTATGCCTATGCCAATGATGTTGGCTCCTTTACAAATAAGATGTGTATTTTAGTACTTCGAAAAGTCCCTTCACTCGTAACTCTTTACTACATGATTTTCACCTCAGCTTAAGAAACTCCAATCCGCAGGTATGGAGTTCAGAAGTCTAATCTTAAGAAATATTTTCGACTATGTTGTTGTTTCTCTCTGTTGCCTTGCTACCATTATATTCTAGCTACTACCTAGCGTTATTGCTCATTCCCATTGGTTTTCTATTCCTGCTGGTATTCTATGCTTGCTTTTTGAGAGTGCTGCACAAATGCGGACGACTAGCTTTGGGCAGAGACTCCTGGAACCAGAGTGAGGCTCAGTTCCTCTTCGGAGTGATTTCTATCTTTATTTTTGTCTACAATTGTTTTTTTGTTTATTTTGGATATAATTGTTATCATGTTAAACACTTACTGAGTTTTCTTTTGGCGCGAACATAATTTGTTACTGAATTTCTTTGTTGTTTACTGTTTTCTGGTAGAAAGTTTAGATTTTGGGCAATTGTTAAATTGTATCGTGGAATGAATTAAGCAGGCTTGTTGTCTTTAACTTAAAAGTGATTTTTTTTTTTGGTATTTTGAGTTCTAGATGCTGCAAATTTTGGTGATTTTTGTGTTACCATTGATATAGCTTTATATTTCCCCACGATAAATAGCTGCTTTCATGCTCAGTTTTTTCTCTCTATGAGACTGCTCCAAATTGTAACCTTTTATGCTCTTCTCGTCGGGTTGCAGGCCATTCTTACCATTCAGTTCCTCCTTGGGAGATAAAATTCTGCAGTCAAATTTCTTGGACAAAATTCTGTGAAGACAAGAAACTGACCTACTTGTTTGAAAATGTGCTCAACTGGGATGACTCTGCAGGAAAAGAGTCTTTCGACAATGCAAAGGCTCGTTACTGGGCTGGAATTAATGGCCTCCACTGTGATATTCCATTGCCCAATCCAGATATGTACATTGATGTGGTTAATCAAGATACTTTTCTCGATCCTCGGCTAGTGGAAGATTTGTATAAACAGCCACCACCACCACCACTTCATAAAGAGATTCCAGACTATAACTCAATCGAAATTATACCAACTGGATGGGATGTGGAGGATCCAGCTACATCTGGAGCTACAATTCCGAAATTTATTTCTGCCGGTGATCATCATCAATCTCCGATGGAACAACCTTCACAAAGCGGTCATTCTGAGAACCAGATCCTCGAAAGTGACGCCATTGTTGAACCTGTCACAATAGTACCTACAGGATGGGGTGATGAAGATTCTGGCTCCAGCAATGCATGGGAGCTATCTGGAAGACATTCAAATGATAATCTTTGCTATGAAAGCAGGAAGGTGGATCATAAAGATGCCAACTTTGTTAAAATGAATTATAGTTCGTGGAGTGTAGGAAGGGAGAGTTCATGGGAGCATAACTATTACTGCAATAGCACAAAATATGGAAACTGGGGAAATGGGAGACCTGCAGGTCGTCGATTTAGTTCCAAGCCTGCAACTGTAAGGCACAAAGGGGAATATTATCAAATGAATGGTGACTCGAGAGGTTGTAGTGGAAGGAGGAAGAACCACACAGATGAATATTATTATTGGCACGGTTGTGCTCCTGCTAATAATCACTAGAGATGAGCAGAATCAGTTGGTGTTTGGCAATGATATGAGTCTGTATGCTTCATTCCTGATGGTTTGTGCAAGACTAGGAGCCATAGGCTTCGTTTGGAACGGCTTTCTTCTTGCTTTTTAATAATTTTTTAGTACAAAAATTTTTCTATTGGAAAGCCGTTTTAAGAAGCAGTATAAAAGCTGTCCCAAACGAAGCCTTAAATAGTGTTTTTTTATCATTCTAATTTTTTTTTTCTTAAATTGTTGTAGTGTAGTAAATGCAAATGATCATCTGCTTTCTGGAGACAGCAGCAGCTCAGTATAAATAAGACTATAAATATATGTTTGTTACTTGTGTGGAAGATTTCTTTCATGCATTGCTGAGTGATGCTATTTATTATTGTTTTTGCTTGACAAGGCAAGGGATCAAACTTCAAAGGCTGATAAATTGGAAATTAGTTCTGAAGGATTTTAAAATTTTTTATTATTTTGAGATAAATATACAACAACAAAATCAAATTTGTATCCATTACGTGGGATTAACTAAATGAATCATTTTTCTCCATTGACTCTTATTAAGAGTCAAATTTTCATTTAAATCTAATAAACAATGGTCATTTCTAATGCTTTCTAACTAAGATTTTGTTTGAGACGATTTTTTAAATGCTTCTTAAAACAACTTTATTGTACTAGAAAGTTGCTTTAAGAAGCATTAAGAAAGCCGTCCCAAATAGAGTCCAAGTCTATTTAAGCGTATATCTACTTTTCTTAATATAGACTGGATTTAATATAGCAATTCTTCTAATTGGGTCATAAGAAAGTTGAAGTTTTATGTGACCAAATAATTTAAGACGACTCTTTTTAATCTCATCTTTTACTGGAGCTATTTTAACCTTTTTCACATAATAAACTCATTTTGTATTCAGTCTTTAAGTGTAAATCCACTCATCCACTTAAGTATCATTATCTTTGCAACACTTAACTTAATTTTGTGTTTCTTTCTTAATGACTAATAATTATAAATTGATAATATTTCTGTGAGTATTACTTTATTGGCATTTGTAGAATTCAATAATTAAATAAAAATGTTTAGCTTGAATAAAATATTTAACATCCGATAAATAAATTTTTAAAAAATATGTTATTCATAGTGAAGAAATGTAATATTTTTTTAAATTGATAAATTACTATGCATAACATTAATTATTATGAGTATCATTAATTGGATTAAATGTCAAAATAGTTCTTTGACTATTTGTATGCGGTCATTTTAGTTCTAGAGTATAACATGATATAGTCATTTTAGTTAAAAAATATATAGTCATTTTATAATATTGCTCCTATTTAAACTTTGGAAGGAAAATTTTGAGAAATTAAATGAAAATCAATTTTATATCACAATTATAATATTTGATACCTCGTCAAAAAATTATCTTAAACTTGCACGAATCTCGATGCAAAATCAAGTTGGAAACTTCAAAAATTAATTCGGAGACAATCCGAACTTCGATTTCAGCAGACTTACAGTCGAACTGAGTGTCTCGGAATTACGAACCCAACGACACCAAATTCGACTCAATCCGAGCCCAAATGCGTCCAAATCAAGGACCCCAAGCGCTGTTGGAAGGTTCAAACCACAATTTGGATTACCAAACGGTTTCCAAACATAACAAGCTTATACTCGAATCGAGCGGCTCGACGAGACGAATCCAACGAGCCCAAGATCGCCAAATTCCAACATCATTAAGGTCTTCAAATGTCTAAAGAACGGTGCATGATCAAGGGATTCAACATCGGCCGTTCATCCGACCACTCCCCATTTACCCTTGATCTCTCACCTATTACGGGCCATGCCACTCCAGAAATCTATAAATAGAGCCCCCTCTCCTCTTGAAAAGAGGACCCCCTGAGCCTAAGGAAAAAAGAAAGAGATCGAAGATCGCTCTTGCTTCCTAGCCCCCTCGACCATCGCTGGAGTTTCGCTGGACCACCACTTGAGGTCCGCCGGACCACCGACTGACGTCGTTGCTTCGCCAGACCACCACTTAAGGCCATCACCTTTTTCGGACCACCACCTGAGGCCCAGACTTCGCCGGACCACCACTTGAGGCCCTCACCTTCGCCGGGCCACCGCCTGACGTCGTTGCTCCACCACTTGAGGCCCTCACCTCCGCCGGGCCATCGCCTGACGCCGTTGCTCCACCACATGAGGCCCTCACCTCCGCCGGACAACTACCTGACGTCGTTGTGCCACCAGACCACCACTTGAGGCCATCACATCCGTCGGACCACCGCCTGATGCCGTTGCTTCGTCGGAACACCACTTAAGGATCAGACTTCCGCTAAGCCGTCACTTGAGGCCTTGTGCTCCACCAGGACACCACATGAGTCCCGACTTCTGTCGGACCACCTGTGAGACCTCATTCCCTTACTGTTCCTCTCTGGTTTGGATTTTCCTCCCAGAATCGTCCGGGACGATAGTGAGATTGGCCAGGCCGATCTGCACTGTTCAAAATACCGTCCTGAGATAAGTTCTGGGAACCGTCCAGGACGATCGATTTTGGTCTGATCGTCCCGAGATGATTTGGCGATCGACCGGGCCGATCAGCCTAATGATATAAGAAAATCAGCTCGTTTTGATGAGAGAGAAAATCATTTAAAAATCAAAATATCTGATTTTAGAGAGAGAAAGAGAAAGGGAAAAAGAGGAAAGCTGGGTTTTGGAGGCCGCGGAGTGCTTTTCGTCCGATGCTGCTGTTGGAGAAAGTGTAGATCTCGTGGTAAGGACTCCGAATCCTATTTCTGTTTTCAAAGATATTGTGTTTTGACCGAGTTGTGATATGTTTTGTATTTTCGTAGTCGAATTTTGGACGTGATTTCGATTTGACACAACTTTCACCGCACAACTTTTAGTATGTTATAGATATGATTATTGTACACGATTTGACTATTTTCTGCGATGATTTTACCGGTCGGAATTGATTCTACGCGATTTTAATCGAATAGAAAATTATCAGGACGTGTTTTGATTTGGTTTCTATAGAATAATAGTCTTGTATTGATGTTGTAGTTATTCTACTGTAATTTGGAGAGATTTGGAATTTGTCCTTTTTGTAGGATTTTTGTGTAAATTTGACCGACTGCCGTTACTCTGCCCGATTTTCGTACGATTACTGATTTTCTTGGAATTGATAGATTGAATTGATATGTGCATGATCATTGATATGATTACTCTAGATTGCTTAAATATTGATTATTGCATTGATTATGGATTGATTATTTAATTGATTCTTGAATTGACTATTGATACTGGAAAATAAGTGGAACCTGGTTGAACGTTGGTTGGAGATTGATATTGACATGTACAGGATGGTGGGCCGACGGGCGGCTGACGGGCAAAAGAGTGACGACTCTTATTGATTGAAACCAACGTATCTACAACAGCAATGGATTCTACAACAGCAACATAGCCAATTGATTTTACTTGTTCAGTATTATAGTATTGAATGCCTGCTTACTGTATTGACGTACGGATTTATTGTTTTATTGATCTCTGCTTTATTGATTTGATCGGCTTTATTGTATCGTACGGATTTATAGATTTCATTAATTGATAATTGAGCATGGCTACTATTGATTAGTGATTATCGACATTGATATGGACATGGACAGCATAGATCTATTGATATTATATAGATTCATCGATACTATTGATTTTGTATTGATTTGACTTGCTTCAATTGATTTATTGATATGATAGATTGAGATTTATCATATCGCTTTTCCGATTGATTTGATCGACTTGATAGTATAAACTGGATTTGATTGATTGATTGATTTGACAGATTTATTGTTTTGAATGGATTTATTATTGAACGGATTTAATGACGGATTTATGGATTTACGGATTTATCATTTCGATTGTATGTTCTCGATTCATAGATACCGGCACCGATATTGATATGGATTCTGCGTTATTGATTCATAGATATTGGCACTGATAGATGTTGTAATGATTCATAGATATTGACACTGCTATGGATATCGTATGGATTCATGGATATAGATACCGATCTGATTGATTCACGGATATTATGGATTTATTGATTCATGGATATGATTGATACTGATACCGATACATCGATTTATTGATTGATTGATTGATTGTCCGATTGATTGGGTTAATGGTTCATTGAATTATCGATTTGATTATCGTGGATGATTTTATTGCATTAATTAATTATATTAATTGATTTTAATTGTAATAGCCGATTGTATAGATTTGATTTTAATTGCTCGATGTATTGATTTGATTGTTATTGAGATATTGAGCCGATTGATACTATTGACTGGAAGAATTAATTGATACGAGTTCACTGATAGGAAGTGTTGAGATTGAACGATAGATTGATCTGCAAGTAGATGATCTGATACGATTCCTTTCTATTGATGTGATTGATGTTATAGATGGATACGATAAGTAAGACGACTAGACGATTGTATTGATGTAATTGATGCTATTGATTGCTATTAATTGATACAGACATTCTATTGATTAGACAAATGATATAGATACAACGAATTGATTAGACGACACGATTGATTGAACTGATAGTATTGATTGATCGACACTGCTACGATGGATAGATATTGACTAGAAGCACTTATTGATTTGATTGCTAAGGCGTGTTGATTTATCGATGTTTTTACCGCTGTATTGATTATCGATTATTGATTTCCGTACTGCATTGACTACTGATTTGATTTTCGCTGTGCAGACTTGATTTTATTGACTATGGATTTCCGCATTGCATAGACTCATTGACCATTGATTGACTTGATTTGATTGACCTGGATATTGATAGCATTGCCGTGCTTTGATTTCAGTTGTAGGCTTTGGTGACCTGCTGGGCTTTGTAAGCTCATTATATGTGGTTGAAATTTTCAGGTCCGAGCAAGGCAACTGGAATGGAGTTCGATCAGAATATCAGACGAATCCTTTCACTATTGATTTCTGGGGCATCACACCACCACATGAGGCCTGGAGTTTTGTCGGACACCCGCTTGAGGCCCTGTGTTCCACCAGAATATCACCTGAGGCCCGGACTTCCACCGGACCGCTAATTTAGGCCTTGAGATCCACCAGGCCACCACTCGATGCCCAGAGTTATCCCAAAACACTGCAACCTCTATTAACAGACAACGGTCTTTCAGACCCGGTCTCCTGCCAGCTACGGTCTTCCAGACTCTTATGTCTTGCCGACTACGGTCTTTCAGACCTTCATCGCCTACTATGGTCCTTCCGACCTCCATCACCAGACAATGGTCTTCCAGACCCCGGTCTCCTGCCGACTACGGTCCTTCTGACTTCCGTCGCCTACTATGGTCCTTCCGACCTCTATCAACAGACAACGGTCTTTCTGATCCCGGTCTCCTGCTGACTATAGTCCTTCTGATTTATGTCTCTTACCGACAATGGCCATTCCAACCAAATAAACATGTCTATGTTGATTATTGTAACTCTCATCATGTAATACGCTCTATATGATGTACATTTGTAACATTAGGCCAAGGTCTTCTCTTTAAGAAGGACCTCATTTGTAATCGACTGTAAATACTAGTGGATTCATTCAAACTAGGCCAGGCCTCGTGGTTTTTCCCCCTTTGTAGGGGTTTCCACATAAAAACTCTGGTGTCTCTTATAAATGCTACACCCTCTCTCACTTATCTGAATGTGTGCTGGATCTTCGTACAATGCTAAGACGTTAAACTATAAATTTCTCTACCGCAACGAATACTCCAGGACGCAACAATATTAATAATTATTTTATATTAATTTTGTAGAGTTTAGAGACCAAGGCTCAGTTTGAGTCGGTTTTCCTAGTGTTTCTTAAAACAGCTTTTTTATAAAAAATTAATAAAAATTTTCTTATACTAAAAAGCTTACTTTAAGAAGCAGTAAGAGCCGTCCCAAATGAAGCCTAAGATTTTATTTGGGACATTCTTTTTATTTTTCTGAATTAGTTTTTTAGTATACAATTTTTTGAATTGAATTTTTTTTTATTATAGTGTTATTTTAAAAAATAATAAAAAAATTATTCAAAATGGAGCATAATTTGAGGCAACATCAGATATTAATATTTTGTGTGACAACTTTCTTAAATTTTTTTTAAAACTATTTTTTAATATGAAATTTTTATTCTAACAAGAGATTTTATAAAGAAGTATGAAAATTATGAGTCCATAGAAGAATAATCTGATGATTGTTTTGAGATTTTTTTATCATTAATTTCTGACAAAACTATGAGTGAGATTACAGGAGTAGGGCGAAAACATCGTAGGAAATGCCGCCAGCGCCTCGCCCACCCGGCGCCGTTGCTGCTGTCCGGAAGCCTTACTTCTACTACGGCCACCGTCGTCCTTCCCAAAACCGCCCTGTAGTCTTTGGCGGTCTTTTCACAAACCGCAAAACCCTACCCTTCTCCGCAGCCGACCGCCTCTCCGGCGACCTCCCATCTAAGCCACGCTCCCACCCCACTATCGACTTCCGTAACTGGGACCCCGACCTCTCATCTCCTTCTTCATCCTCCTCCCTTCCATCCCTCCCTGACTCCGATCGACGCCTCTCCCCTCTTGCTCGCTTCATTTGCGACTCTTTCCGTCGCCACCACCGGTGGTGCCCCGCGGTCCTGACTGAACTTAACAAACTCCGCCGCGTCACCCCCGATCTTGTCGCCGAGGTACTGAAGTCGCGCCCTCTCCTTCCTCCTTCCCTCTCCGCTCGATTCTTTAACTGGGCCGGTCGCCAGAAGGGTTTCTCCCACACCTTTGCTTCTTATAATGCCCTCGCGTATACCCTCTCGGCTGCTGGACTCTTTCGCGCCGCCGATCAGGTCCCTGAGCTCATGCTCGCGCAGGGAAAACCCCCATCCGAGAAGCAGCTCGAGATACTTGTCCGATTCCACGCCGATGCGCGCCGCCCGCTCCGGTTGTTTCATATGTACCGCAAGATGAGAACCAGGTTTGGTGTTTCCCCTCGCCGTACTTTTCTTTATAATCGCATTATCGATGCACTGGTTAGCTGCGGCCGGTTGGATTTGGCTCTTGAGGTCTACGATGACCTCCGCTCTGATGATGGGCTCAAGGAGGACGCCGTTACTTTTACTATAATATGTAAGGGTTTCTGCCGTGCTGGCCGGATTGATGAGCTTGTTGATATGATTGGTCGGATGCGCAGTGAGGTCTGCCGGCCGGATGTGTTCGCGTACACAGCGATGGTTAAAATTTTGATTTCCGAGGGCAATGTGGATGGTGGGCTTAGGGTTTGGGATGAGATGGTGAAAGATGGGGTTGAGGCTGATGTGATGGCATATTCAACTTTGATTGCTGGGCTTTGTAAGGCGGGGGAGAATGCAGAGGGGGAAGGAGTTGTTTAAGGAGATGAAGAAGAAGGGGTTTTTGATTGAACGCGCAGTGTATGGTGCATTGGTGGAGGGGTTTGTTGATGGAGGGCAGGTGGAATCTGGGGCTCAGATTTTGAAAGAGATGGTGGATGATGGGTATCGTGCAGATTTGGGGATATATGATTTGTTGATTAAGGGTTACTGTGCTGATGGGAAGGTTGATAAGGCGTTAAAGAGTTTCCAAATTGTAATTATGGAAGGGATTGAGCCGGAGTTTTCAACGGTGTTGCCCTTATTGATTACTTATGCAGATGGACATCAGATGGATATGTTCTACCAGTTGGTTGATCGTATCAGTGAATTGGGTTTGCCTATTATTGATCATTTGTCAAGCTTCTTCACTGCATATTTGGTGAAGGGAGGGAGGGAAATGAAGGCTCTGAAGTTGTTTGAGGTGCTGAAAAGTAAAGGCTATTGCAGTGTTGCAATCTACAATATCCTTATTGATGCACTTCACAAGGTTAAGGAGGTGAAGAAGGCATTGGTATTGTTTGAAGAATTAAATGATACAGAACACCTGAAACCAGATTCATGCACATATAGCCTTGTAATTACTTGTATTGCAGAGGATGGAGATGCTAGAGAGGCGTGCTCATATTTCAATAGGATGAAGGAAAATTCTTGGACTCCTAGCGTTGCTGCATATAACTCCCTTGTGAGAGGACTTTGCATGATGGGGGAAATCAATGCAGCTATGACCTTGGTTAAGGATTGCTTGGGGAATGTAACTAGTGGACCCATGGAGTTCAAGTACTCTTTAAGAGTTCTAGATGCTTGTCGCTCAGGCAAACCAGAGAAAGTAATTGAGGTTTTAAATGAGATGGTGGAAGAAGGTTACCCTCTGGAGGATATTATATACTGCACTGTCATTCATGGTTTCTGCAAATATGCTAGCTCAGGGGAAGCAAGAAAGGTGCTTGAGTTCATGAAAAAAAGTAAGAGGCTTACTGAGGCTAATTTCATCATTTATGAGGAAATGCTCAATGAACATTTGAAGAAGGAGACTGCTGGATTAGTTATCTCTGGGTTAAAGTTTTTTGGTTTGGAGAAAAAATTGAAGTGGACTACTAGCTTGGATGATATATCCTAAGGCTTCTGTCAGGTATATTCTTCACTGATAAAGATACGACCTTTCAAATGTGTCGATTAGATTTTTTCATGTATAACTTTTTGACCAAAACCAAGAGCTGTAAACAAGCCTATAATACATAATGGAGAAGAAATTGACAATGGTGAAATTACTGAAGTAAGAAAAAATAACCGAGCCTTATGTCAATATATGGAGATAATTTATCTATGAAGTAAGTAGCAGCAATTGTGATGCCTTGAAGGAATTAGACATCCAACTATAACACTCATAGCACTATAGGATCGAAAACTCGAAGGGAGAAATTTTGCTCAAAGCCAAAACTTTTCAATTGTATGCTGTAAAATACCTATTTATAAACTTCTCATGACTAAGGCTAGCTGATAAAGTCGTCATAGGATTAGTTTCAATTTAATTTTTAATTAATTAAATTGAATAAACAGATATTCCAAATTAATTTTAAATCCTTTGTGAAATTAATTTTAAATTAATTAAACTGAATAAAAAAAACCTTCTCAATCTTTTCTGAAATTAATTTGAACTAAATTAAGATTAAAACTTTGTCAACTAATTTAAAATTAAGGAATGAAATGAAACTTCTATCGGCCAATACAACCCTTTTTAGCCATCATCATTGGCATACTTAAATAGAAAATTAAAATAAGCCAAATATTGGGAATTAAAAAGAAAATTAATAACTGTACATAAAATAATGCTTGATGCAATGTTTCTTACATAAATAAACATAAATTTTCCATCACAACTTTTGCTGATGCTAGTGTTGCCGCTGCTTTGTAGCTTTACGATGCTCCTCTTTTCATTGCACAATTCCTCCCTGTATGCCTCTTTTCATGTTGCTTATTTTTCTTCATGAAATTGCTTTGAAATGCATATTTGCCAATTTTTTAAAATTCTGGATTCAACTTGCAGGAAATTCTTGACATGCAGATTCCCATTGGAATATACATTTCTGTAGTAAATTTTCTTGGACAAAACTCTGAAGACAAGAATTGGGTCTATCTGTTCAGTAAGGCCCTCAACTTGGATTACTCAGTCCGCAATGCGGCTTTCGCCGATGCAAATCTTTTACCTTGAGCAACAAGCAAAATTCTCCCAAAGTCCCATCCGGCATTCTAATAGGAAACACTTGTAGATCTCAAGTTCCTATCAATCTTCGGAAAACAGTAAGATTTCTCCAAAAAATCCACACAAAACCACAAAACAGTAGATAATTTGTATTATTTGATGAAAGGGAAACGGAAAATACCAAGATTCAATTGATCCTCTATTCGAAAGGAGGATCTTTCCCTCCCAAATCTCTAGATGCCGCTAGAGCCCAAAGAAACTAAGAGATCTAAAATTTCAGCCAAATTCAAGATGCCCTAACCTAAGGAAAACAAACTATTTAATGCATAGTTGCATACAATCCAAAAGGAAATCCCTACATTCAAATTTCCCTTCTAACTTCCTCAAAAATCCTTCCTAAACTGCTCTCCCGGCTTGGGCGGGCGATCGGCGTGTACAGGAGACACGAAACACTTCCACCTCTATTACACCAGTCTAACACATTCGCCTTGTCCGGTACACATTTGTATATCTATGTGGTTAATCAAGACACATTTTGGTCCTCAGCTGTTGGAGAATTTGTATAAACAGCCAGGACAGAGGTTCCAGAATTTTACAGATAGGAACTTTATCGACGGGAAGGAATGGATGTGGAGAGTCCGGCTACAACAAAAAAAACATTATTCTAAGATTTTTTTTTAATGTTAATCTTGCCTTCCATAACGTAGCAAAGTAGATAGTACTATTTCAGTGAAGTTTCAGGTTAAGTTTTTGCTGAGAATTAGATTCTTCTACATATATACAAATCATAAGATTTATTTATGTTGCTTTGATGGTTTTAGGGTCCCTGGGAGGAAAAAATATTTTGTGCAGATACCGAATGCTGTTCGGAGCCCAATGAAAATGCGCCATGTCACCAACTGCTCGGTATCAGATGACGTGGCTGTACTTGATTCGCCTCTGGATGTTAAGCTGTGTCCGGTATCCGGGGAGAGAACTTCGTGAAGACAGTCTACAGGTTGCTCGAGTATGGCATCAGGAGACATTGAAATGGTGTTTTTAATGTAGTTTTGGGACAAATTATGCTATGGAATCAGAGTTGAATCCTGTATTGATGGAGTAGTGGATGGGGCAATTTCCTGGAACATTATAAATGCAGTAATGACAATAAAGATAGAAGCTGCGCTTCAGTTTGACAGATGGAATTATAAGTATCTGGGGCGACATTATCAAGTGATTATATATTGAGATTTTAGTTGAAGGGAGAACATAGTGGAAGATTACTGGTACCACTAAAATTCGTCAATTTTGTAGTATTTTATAACAGTTCTTAAATGACGGACTAAAATACTCTTTAGATATGATGTAGGGGCTATTTGGTTGTCTGAAAAAAGATTGCAGTGTGAAAGCAATCATTTGAGATTGTTTGGATGAGTGTGAAAGCAATCATTTGGAGTTGTTTGAATGATTGTAAAAGAAGTGCGTGAGATTAATTTTTTTATTTGCTTTGAAGGAAAATGAATGCAATGTAAGATGAAAAAGTTGTGGCCGGCGTTGGTCTGGCGGGTGGATGATGGCTGTCGAGGATGGCAGTGGCTTGCGGTGGACGGCAATGGCTTGTGGTGGCGGTAAATTTGCAATGTATTTGAAAATCATCCAAATCTGAAGAATTCTAAATATAGTGGATTTAAACTACAAAGTGAATTCTTTTTTCTTCAAAATTTTACTATATATTCATTTTTACTTCAAACTAAACACAAATATTTTCAAAACCTTTGCATTTGAAATATTTTATATCCCTTTTCCAGCAAATCAAAATCACCTTAAGCCATTGCTAAAATTAATTGATTTTTTTATTTACTGTTGTATTAACTGCCACTGAAAAGGTCCCTATTAGTAGTGATAATAACTGTTGCTTTCTTCGTCCTATTTTCCCCTCCTCGCATTGTGCCCTAGCTTGCCTCTAATCCCGTTGCATTTTTCGTGAAGTCATCCTACCACTTGCTACCGCCGACGCCGCAATGCTCACCGTCACAGTGCTCGTCGTCGTTGTGCTGATTACTGCCGTGCAGACCATCACACATCTATCAAGCCCGTTCCAGCCGTCGATCGCTTCACATTTTTTGAATTAATTTTTTCGAGGTATGAATATTTTAATCTCCAACTCGTATAGTATCTTCAGTCGTCGAGCACTTGATTATGCAACGAGCGAAACTCGATAAGCTTGACTCACGAGCTCACTAATGAGTTGAGCTTGTGTAGGCTCGTGAATCGGCTTAACTCGTTTGCACTCCTATGGATTTGTTTTATTGAAATTGTGAAGGTAAGCTATGTAGCCTTTATAGGCATCACAACTAGTTGCAAGACTAAGGAGCTGGTAGAGATATTTTAAAATTGAGATGTGGTAATTTATGTGAGCGTGGTATCTTCGGCAGAGAGAGGAGAGCGAAACAGAGAGAAAAGAATGAAAAATTATATTAACTGGAATAAAAATCATACATGCGAGTACAGGGCTTTAAATAGAAACCGATAGGTACAGGTGAACTAATAGACCTTCGCTCATAGCCTCCCTCAAATTAATCATTCTTGTTCCTGAATGGTTAATTTGCTGCGAAGCATGTTAAAGCGAGTAGGATGAAAAGCCTTAGTAAAAATATCAGTCGTTTGTTCTGTGGAGGGTAAATGTACAAGTTGTATGTCACCCGAGAGAAGTTGTTGCTGGATAAACTGATAGTCTATCTCTATATGTTTGGTGCGAGCGTGGAAGACGGGGTTTTTAGCAATCGCTATGGCAGAGGTGTTGTCGCAGTAGATGTTGGTCGGAAGCGGTTGAGGATGTCCGAATTCTGTTAGTAATCTTCGGAGCCATATAACATCTGAGATGGCAGCGGAGAGAGCACGATATTCTGCCTCGGTGGAGGATTTGGCGACAGTAACTTGTTTCTTTACCGTCCAAGCCACAAGGGTGGTGCCCAAGAAGGTGCAATATCCTGAGATGGACTTTCGATCTGCGGTATCCGATGCCCAGTCGGCGTCGGTGAAGGTCCGGAGAATAAGATCACCTATTGTGATCGGTAAACCATAGGACAGTGTGCCAGTGATGTAGCGAAGAATGCGCTTGAGAGCTTGAAAGTCCGCATTTGTGGGATGATGCATATGTTGACAAATCTGGTTGGTGGCGAATGCTATGTCAGGATGTGTGATCGTAAGATATTGCAAAGACCCAGCTAGGCGGCGATAGAGGGTTGGATCGGAGAAGGCCGAGGTGTCGGAAGGAGGATTTTTGGTTTTGACCGAGATTGGTGTTGAGGCGGGCTTCATACCAGAGAAGCCAGCATCGTGTAACATCTTCTCTGCATAGTGCTTTTGGCTGAGAAAGAGTCCAGTTGGTTTGCGGTTTACTTGGATGCCTAGGAATAAGTCAACTTCACCAAGTTGTTTAAGAGCAAAGTTGGAACGGAGAGTGACCAGAAGTGATTGAATGCTGGGGTTGTCATTTCCTATGACAAGAAGATCATCGACGTAAATGAGAATGAAAATTTGGATATTGTTTTGGCTATATAAAAGGAGAGAAGGGTCAGAACGACTGAACCTGAATCCGTGTGATTGAAGGAATTGTGTTAACTTGCATACCATTGCCGAGGCGCTTGTTTGAGGTCGTATAGTGATTTTTGAAGTTTGCAAACGTGATCGGGAAGATTGACGTCGACAAAGCCAGGGGGCTGCCTCATGTAGATGTTGTCTTGAAGGTCGCCGTGGAGAAAGGCATTGGCGACGTCAAGTTGAAGAATCTTCCAATTCCGATGTAAAGCAATAGTGATAAGAATGCGAATCGTGACCATCTTTGCAACGAGATTAAAAGTCTCATTGTAGTTTACTCCATGCTGTTGATTATATCCCAAGGCGACTAGACGAGCCTTGTAGCGATCGAGTTGGCCATCTGAGAGAAATTTGGTCTTGTAAGTCCATTTGCAGCCGAGGATGGGCACACCGGGAGGAGGGGGAACGAGTGTCCACGTGCTCTGTTTCGTGAGAGCAGTGAATTCTTCTTCCATTGCTTTCTGCCAGTGGGGCTGCTTCTTGGCTTGATTGTAAGAGACTGGTGTATTAGTTGGTGAGGTGTTGCTGATGAGAGACAGGATAGCTTTTGGTTTGGAGATGCGTGATTTGAGACGAGTCTGCATGGGATGACAGGGTTGGCGCGGTTCAGGGATCAGCGGCAGAGTGGTACTGACGGAATTCTGAGATGGTGAAGAGATGACCGGTTCTGAGCAATGTAGAGGGTGTGTGCTTATAGAAGGCTGGGGAGCATTTTTAGGAGGTGGCGGTGGTGCCATATGAGTGCTGATAGTTGTAGGTGTGAGAAGCAGGGGCGGGATGGGAAGGTTGTTAGATGTGGTAGGATTGGTAGGCTGAGGATTTGCTGTGCGGTAAGGAAATATATGTTCGTTAAACGTGACGTGCCGAGATATGTAAACCTTGTGGGTAACCGGATTATAACATTGTAGCCTTTGTGAATTGAGGAGTAACCAACGAATATGCATTCGACGGATCGCGGTGTCAATTTGTTAGGCGCATACGGTTTTAGCCAGGGAAAACATTGACAGCCAAAAGTTCGAAGAAAATGGTAGTCTAGTGTGCGGCCATGAAGGCGTTGAAACGGGGAGCTCATGCCAAGGGTCTTGGTTGGAAGACGATTAATTAAATAATTCGCCGTGGAAAGGGCATCAGTCCAGAAAGTGAGCGGCATGTTTGCTGCATGAAGGAGAGCCCGAGTGGAGTCAAGGAGATGCCTGTGTTTGCGTTCAGACACACCATTCTGTTCGGGTGTGTGAGGACAGCTACGCTGATGGTGAATGCCGTGAGTGGTGAGAAATGTAGTGAAATCAGTGCTAGTGTACTCACCGCCGCCATCAGAGCGTAAAGTTTTTGGTCTCGTATGGAAGTGTGTTTTGATGAGTTTGTATAGTATTTTGAATTTTGAAAAAGTTTCGTGTTTTGCTTGCATTAAATAAATCCACGTGAACCGAGTGTAATCGTCTATAAAAAGAACATAGTAGCGAGCCCCTTCGGGAGACGGAGTAGGGGAAGGCCCCCAAACGTCGGAGTGAATTAACTCAAACGGAGCATGAGAAAGCAAATCATGTCTATTAAATGGAATTTCGTGACTCTTGGTCACACTGCAAGAAATACAAGAATTAAGAGAAGATACATTGTGAATATCAGAAATATGACTAGCTACGGCCGTAAGAACTTGGCGGTGCAGATGTCGAAGACTAGCGTGCCAAAGGTTGGCGGTGTTGGTGTTGACGTGAAGAGCCTTGTGCTGGTTGATCTGCGGAGTGTAAATCCGGTAGAGCCCATTATGGAGAGGTCCACGTAGAAGCGGACGACGATCCTGCGTATCCTTGATAACAAAGCCATTAGCGTTGAATTTAATAGAAACATGATTTTCCAGTGTGAGTTTAGAAACAGATAAAAGACTGTGAGATAGAGAGGGCACATGCAAGATTTTGCGAAGGTGAAGCTTACGAGGGGTGTCGGGGAGCGGTAGGATGCCTTGACCTGTGTTGTGGATCGGTATGGATGACCCATTTGCAATCAAGACATTGTCTTGACCGGGATAGGGATGCGGATGTTGAAGATTATGAATGTCGGGCGTGAGGTGGGAAGAAGCCCCTGTGTCCAAGATCCAGCTCGGCGAGGGTGGAGATTGAGATTGTGCGAGGAAGGCTTTCGGAGGTTTAGAATCAGTGGGAGCATACTTGAAGTTACACCTATGCCAGCAGTTGAGGGCTATGTGTCCAAACTTCCCGCAGATTTGGCACATTGGACGAGTGTTGTTCGGGAATTGTGGATCGGACGCCTGAGGAGCCGGAAAAGATTGGTTCGGTTGATTCTTGAATCTTGGCGGGCGTTTCTGAGAACGGCCTCGTTGGCCGTTGTATGAATTTGTGTAGAGAGCAGTAGATGTAGCTGTTGTGATAGTTTCTTTGGCAAGTTCTCGATGGACATTTATTTCTTCGCTGCATAGAAGAGAATAGAGGTTATCTAAATCAAGTGGAACCGGGTATGTGCGTATTGCAGCTTTGAATGAATTGTAGGTGGAAGGTAGGCCATTGAGGATATGTAGTATGATATCCTCGGGATCCACTCGAGCGCCGGAGGCAGCGATGTTGTCCACGATCGATTTTACTTGCTGAAGATATTGTTGCATTGAGGATTCCTTCATCTGGATGTGATGAAGTTCGTTCTTGAGTTGTATAACTCGAGAACGACAAGTCGGGTTGAGCCGGCGCTCAAGAACCTGCCAGGCATCATGAGCGGTTTGCGAGGTGATCACGTAGGGTAGAATGGAAGGTGAGATGGTGGAAAACATGACGAAGAGTAGATTATTATCTACAAGATGCCATTTGCGGGAATCTGGCGAGGTGTCGTCGGAAGGAGTAGCGCTGCCAGTCAAGTGGCCGGCGTAACCGTTGGCTTGGAATTGCTGGAGAACTTGTATGCGCCAGATGGAGTAATTCTCTGTAGTGAGAGCATGAGGAAGAAGATTCTTGATATTTGATATCAAGAATTTGAGCTGCACCGGAATGACAAGATCGGCGACGGGAGGGTGATCTGTGTGAAGGGAGGAGGCGGGAGGGTGAGAATCGGTTGATTCTTGATCAGTCATGAGTGGCTCTGATACCATGTGAGCGTGGTATCTTCGGCAGAGAGAGGAGAGCGAAACAGAGAGAAAAGAATGAAAAATTATATTAACTGGAATAAAAATCATACAGGCGAGTACAGGGCTTTAAATAGAAACCGATAGGTACAGGCGTAAATACAGGTGAACTAATAGACCTTCGCTCATAATTTATACAATAATATCAGGGATATTATTCATCTCCAAAAAGCTCTGATATGATGGATAAAAATAAAAATAATAATTTTTATTTAAACTGCAATAATCTTAATAATATTTATTGATTATTCATCTGTTATTATCAAGACTGCAATAATCAATCATCGCATGAATGACATTCAAAGTGAAAGAGAAAGAGAACGGTTCAAGAGTAGAGATAGTGAGTGAGAGAGGGAGAGGAAGAGCCATTGTATATATATATATATATATATATATATATATATATATATATATATATATATATATATATATATATATATATATATATATATATATATATGTATATTTCTGTATGAAGATGAGTTGGTTTCCATTCTTGGCTGTTTCTAGAAATTCTACTGCCTGTACCTTATGCTGAAATGCTATTATTGTTTTCTAAAAAGAGCTTATTTTGTATTAAAAATTATTTAAAAAAACAGTAAAAAAGCCGTTATTTTTTCTAATGTTTTGACTGAGCTTCAATGTTTTATTGTATCTGATTATTCTTATAATTTATTTTTTCCTATTTCTTATGATAATTGATAAAAATGCAGCTTTAGTTGTCTTTCTCTACCAGGAATTTTCTGTTTGTTTAGTATTTTTTTCTGTCGTACTGCTGAAGTTTGAGCATCTGATTGCTTTTCATTTACGTTATGCTTGGAAGTGGCACAGCAGAAGTTTCTTCTTTTATCTCTTTGGAAGGCAAAACTCTTTGAGTTCTCTCAGCCATGTTGAGGTGGTCAGAGAAGAGAAGAATGCAAGTTGAAAAGTACACGGTTAACCTGATGGTGAGAAATTGACTAAACTAATTGTTATGCATGAAATCTAGTTGTGTTGATCTATCGGATTGTTCTGTTGCCTCGGACTTCAAGTTTCTTGTGCTTGCTGGGGGTTATCCCCTGCTCGAAATTTTTTTTTTTTCGTACAACTCTCTGGCATTATGTACCTGAGTGCCCTGACGTTATTTTCCCGAGCGCCCCAGCGTCGAACGACAAAGAGCATAGCGCCACAACACTTTAGATTCGAAGCCGCAACGCTGCGAGTTTGAGTGTCGCAGTGTCATCAAATAGAGACTGCCCTAAACTGGCACCGCAGAGTTGCGAGACAGACCAGACAAATTTCTTTCTCATTTTTTCTCAAAGGTTGCATCCCTTGATAGTTATAACTGGTGAGAGATCTATATTTTTTTCTCTAAATTTTCATAGTGGATTTCTTGATGTGGTGTGACTTCGTGTTTTTTTCCCCTATTTTAAGTGTTTTCATGTTAAATCCTTGTCATTTACTTTCCGTTGTTTTTAATTTCTTGCTTGTTTTGCTATTGTGGTGTTTACTCATCCCCAACACTAATCATATAATGAAGAAATTACTAATTATTATTTAACTAGTTCCTGCAACTATGGGAATCCGGCTAGGCTGAAATTGCAGATGGGCAATTCGGTTGCGCTGTAAAAGTGCATTTGGGTTGCTCGATAGCCTCTTTTTGTGAATTTTGTTTTGTATTAATGGGCTATTTGGCTGAAAGTAAAATGAGTGTAATGCAAAATGAATGCATATATTTTAATTTTTTAGATGTTTGCTTTGACACGAACGTATTCTAAATTCACTAGGTTAAGTAAAACCACTCAATTCAAGAGAAAAAGAAATTCGTGAGCGCGGGCAAGACCCGCGAAAAAAGTCCATTTCACGATAGCATTTCTTTCTCCATTGTCACGAGAACAATTGTGGTTTCTTCTCCATTTTTGTAGAAACCATCGTCGTTTCTTCCTCCAAGTTGAGAGTTCCGATCAGATAGCTTTTGAGCTTCTCTATTTCGTCGTGGCTATTAGACTTTTGTTGCTTCACATCAGGTAGAGTTTTGTTCGAGCCACTTCATGGGCTCCTTGCTATTTTGACTTCTCCCCTTTGACGACGTTTCCTTCCTGCCAGATCGGAAGTCACCGAAGCAACTATAGGAGCTCGCTCATTGTGAAGGAATTTGTCTTTCCCCCTTTTGCGTGCTTCTTTAGCCAAATCCCGTCAATCCGAGAAATTTCAGGATTTTTAGGGATTTACGGCCCAAAGGGGAGACAGGATTTATTATGTCGTTGGGTTTAGCGGGTGCTCAAATCCCGTTATTTCCTTAAGATTTTTTTGCTAATTATGTAGAACGAAGAATCCCAGGAAGAGAAGCAGCTACTGCTCCCTTTCTCTCTGAGCAATTAAGCTTCTAGACTTGGTTAAGTTGCTGTCGTGAAGGCTATGTCCGGATGCCAGCAAATTATGTGTTTGTGTGGTAAGGGCATCTCCAACCGAGAACTCTATTTTTCACGTCAAAATAGCGCAAAAAGCAAAAATGGCGTGGTGCTGCTCCAATCCAACGCCATTTTTTTGCTTCTTCGCCAAGGTAACGACCCTTCTCATTTCCCGCATTTTTCCGGTTGACAGAGAAAAATGGCGTGGGTGAACAGTGCAACGCCACGCATGCAAATGAAGAATTTTTTGGCGTTCGGCTGGAGCGAAGGAATGACGCCAAACGCTCATTTGGCGTTCGGTTGGAGATGCCCTTGAAATGAAGATTACATTATCTGTGATTAGAAAATGGATGTTAGTGTTTATGTGTTTGCGTTTATTTGTTGAAGCTTGGGCAGTAAGTTAGCTTGTACTTTATTTTGATGTGTTTAAGTTGTTTGATGAGTTCTGAGTGTGTAAAGATGTATGTTCTTGGATGGTTATTGCTTAGTTGCTTATGATATCGTGTCTTTGACTAGATTGCGGATGCGTGGATTTCATATTTTTTCTCCTTTCATCTTGCGTAGATCATGTTCCTGAGCTATAGAAATTATCAAATTGTTCATTATTTTCAAATACAGTGATTTTACTTTACTCTGTATGCACCCAATCAAACAGATTAAGTAGTTGTCACCTGTATTCACATTACAGACAATCAAACAGCTTTAAAATATTTACTTTAGTTGTTTGTATTGCTGTCTTTGGAAAGTTCTTCCTTAGTTCTTACCCACTTTTCGTATTTATATTATGTATAATGTTGCGCTCTAATTTTTCTTTTTAATGGAAACTTTTAACCATTAGGTTGACACCCCTAACTTTGATAAAAAATAATAATATTGATAAAATAATTTTCATATTTAAAATTTGATCATTACCTTTTAATCATGCCACCACCACCATCGACCACCACTAGTCCTCGCTAGTCTCCCACCGCTCATAGTCGCTGCCTTTTTTGCTGCTTTAAATTTTTTTATAATAAAAAGATGTTTTCTGTCATAATAATAAAAAGTTATTTTCTCTAAAACAACTTCATAAATCAATAAAAAAGAGTTTCACAGTAAAGTCTAAGATGCATTATAAAAATAAAAAAAAACAAGAAAATTGAAGGGGCACATCCTGCTTTTTTTTTTTATTTATTTTTTATTTTATTTTTAACATCTTGCTTATTTCTGTATATTGCCTATGCATATGTTAGCTATTGATATTAGCAATTGTCCATCAAATAGTAATCACTTGGACGAATGAAATTGAAAATCAAAGAAATAACTCAATAAGTAATTTTATAAGATAAAAAAAAAAAGGTGATCGAAATTGAGTTTATTAGAGAGGAAAATAATCCTCTTGATTGGTTTGAAAATGTTAGTGCAAAGTATCAATGGATAATCATATATATCTTCGATGCCCTCAATAATAAACAAGTTGAGTGTTATGTTGATGATTTGATAATAGCAATAAAGCTCAGGAAGGTCATCTCTTTGCTTTGAGGATTGGATTTGAATGACTCAATTGCTAAAACTTTTAGGTTTGTTTGGAAAATCTTTTTATCATAGTTTATCTGTTACATTTAAAAATAATTTATACTAAAAATTTTTTTTAGAAAACAATAAGAAAATAGACCCAAACGAAGTCTTAGATGAATCCTTAAATAGCTTCATTGCATAGATAAAAAAAAAAAGTTAAAATCATTAAATATGTTCATCAAAAGTCTTCATATTTTGCATTGAATTTCTTGTCTTTTGCATGCCATGAAATATACTATTTAAAAAGAAATTTGAAATGAAAACAAGATTTTATGAAATTAATGTTATTTTTTTTCAATTGGAATTCATTATTTTTGATATATATAAAATTACTATAAAGGTAAACATTATGATTATATATTAAAAACAATGAAAAAATATTGGCAGGACTTGATTTAATCACAATAGATTTTAAATTTGATGAATTTATTTTGAAATAAATATAATATAAATTATTTATGTATTTCACTCTTTAGCTGTGATATAATTTTTTTTTAAATAATTTTAATTAATAAAATTTGCTTAAAAATTATTTTAAAAAATTAATAAAAAAAACTGTTCTAATAAAACTTTAATTGGAAATTTCAATAATCAAAATTTCTAACGTGAACTACCAGCTAGCTAGCCGTTGCGAGATGGGAAAGAATTTTGACGTGATTCACCAACGGTCAAAAAATATTTTCAAATCTTCTCTCCTCCAACGGTCATCGCTTTTCCTTGCTTTCCTCGCCGGTCACTAAATAGACTTTAAAAAAACCCCACCCTTCTCACAGCCCCATCTCTCTCTCGCTCTCTCTCTTCTCCTCTGCACTGCTAATTCGGAGGAGAAAGAAACTGGTCCGGCCTTGAACGCTTCCCTTATTCTTTTTCGTTTCAGAAACCTTGCTCTCTGTTTGCAATCAGAACTATCTCAGCTCTCAAACTAGTAGTAAAGCCAATATGACGAGAAGAGAGGGCCACGATGCGCATGATAACATCCCAGGAGGCGCTGCCGTTGCTCCTCCGCCACCATTCCTGGGCGCCGCCGCTAAGCAGCCTCAGCCGATGGCTAAGGGAACTGAAGGACAGTCTGTTCTGAAGAGGTCCTCATCTCATACTTCTCTCTACTCAAGCATTTAATCTTTCTTTTACTCCCTCGAGACCTTTTTCTCTGTTTCTCAAGAATCGTTAGGTTTTTGCTTCCAATAAAATATTCATTTGATTGGAATTTCTTTTTTTCTTCCTTTTTAATTTTTTTTTTTATTTCTCCTCCGTCAAGAAGACCTCGCAATTCAAAATTTCAAATTCGATCTCACTCAAAAAGGGGAAAGACTTTTGATTTTTAACCTCCAATGCTTTGTTTATCTGCTTGATTTCTTTCTCTATTTTTTTTTCTTTCCTGCTCGTTCATGAGTAATTTTCCCTCGATAAAGAAATCCAAGAAATTTTTTTTTTATTAACTTATGTGTATGTCTTCTTTTGTCAACAAACAGGTTGCAATCCGAACTTATGGCTCTAATGGTAAGAAGACAGGAAATTCCGCATCAATGGTTTATTTTTTCTTTAATATTCTTTCTTCATCGCTTAAAAATAATTTAATTCATCCAGATGCGTGGAGATCCTGGGATATCTGCATTTCCTGAGGGAGATAACATCCTTTGCTGGAAAGGAACTATCAGTGGAGGAAAAGATACAGTTTATGAAGGAATGATTTACAAACTCTCCCTTTCCTTTTCTACTGATTACCCTTTTAAGCCTCCGAAGGTTAAGTTTGAGAATCCATGTTTCCATCCAAATGTGGATCTCTCTGGCAACATTTGCTTGGATATTCTTCAGGTTCTTTTACACCAAAAATTTCTCTTTAATTTCAATATTTGATCTTTCTCTATGTTGGGAGATCTGATATCTGATATGTTACTGGCTTCTACAGGATAAATGGTCATCGGCATATGATGTTAGAACAATACTGCTCTCAATTCAGAGTCTCTTGGGAGGTAAGAAAGCATGGCCGAGTTCTTAAAATTTTACAAACTACCTTCGTAACTGGTGCTAACTGTATTCAGAACATCAATAATTTCCTGTAGATTTTGATTCTTTTGTATAAGTGGCGTTCACTGTATGTTTTTTTTTTTTAATCTTGTTTTGTTTCAGAGCCTAACAATGACTCACCTCTCAACACCCAAGCTGCTGCACTTTGGGCAAATCAAGAAGGTGTTCAACGCTCTTCTATTTCTTAAGCATTAATAGAGATAAATAACGAATTATTAAGCTGAATTTGTTATTAATACTCTTCCTTTCCTTATGTTGCAGAGTTCAAAAAAATGGTGGAGAAGCTCTACAAACCTGCTTAATTTTCTTTGGCCATCACTCTTTTGTGTCTTTGACTGCTCTGCAGACTGCAAAAACTGCTTCATGGTTTATGTGCCGTCAGATTTTTTTTTTTTTTCCAATGTTATGAGATCAACATTTGTTTTGCAAATCTATATAGGCTTATGATATTTTAAATGAAATTTCAATTGCAGTACTGATAATAATAGAATAATTTTTCTTAAGTCTTAACTGAGCTGAATGGAATTGCTTATGCTCAAAATAAATTTGATTCAACTCGAGCTCCAAAATAAAATATACCAAACTTTTAAAATCAATTAGATAGGACTGATAGTAATGACCAAAATTTGAAACTCAACATACTTTTTCTCTATTGGCTTGCTCAAAATAAATTTGATTTAGCTCATAATCTTTCTCAAGAATGTCTTAAAATCAATTCATGTATGATCACAAATATATGGTACATGTGTATGCACACACCCAAATAAACACATTTCCAAATAAAAACACATTTAGCTCATGACAAACAATTTTTTATGATACTACTAATTTAGTGAAATCTCAAAACTTTTAAGTCAAGAGTTTCTATTTCTCTATAATCTTTATTCTTTCTCTTGTAGACTGTGCGAATAAAGTTTTGGTATTCATGAATTATTTTTGGTAAATGAAAATTTTTTTTTCATTCAACTGTATAGCACTGTCGATCAGGTAGACTGGAGACAGAGTTGAGTATCGCGGTGTTGTGAGTCGAGCTGGAAAATTTTCTTTCTTATTTTTCAAGAAGAGTTGTGTCCCTTGATGGTTTTTGTATTTTTTTATCTTTGTTTGTTTATGAGAGAACAACACAAGAGAATAAATACAAGAAGAGAGCGAGAGAGAAGAGATATATATACTATAGGGAAAGGCCTCATTTGCAATCAATGACAAAAATTAGTGAAATCATTTCAATTGGCTTTAGATATCATAAACTCATAACATTATGCCTAAGCATGAAGCAAGTCGTGGTGGAGACGAGGTGCAATTGCACACGCTAAATCTGCCAAGTTCAAGAAAACTCTATTGTGTCAGAATAAAAGAAATTTTGAACTTGTTAGAAGAATCATGAACTACCCAAGTCCTTAATGAACTTGCTAATATCATAGGGAAGTTGGAAGAATACATGAATTCCGAGGATAATCAAAAAACATTCGCCCAAGATAAGAAACTAGTCATCCATATTCACTCAAGCAAGTTTTTGTTTTCATTCAATGAAGTTGATGACTTTAATCAATAAGTTAATTGGTGGCCTCATTGATTGACGACTTATGTCAAGTTAGTCAATGATTATTTTAATAAAACTAAGTAGCACACTACATGTATCTAATTGAAAACAACCATTTAGCATTGTTATGTATTTTTCTTATTTTTGTAGATTAATATGTAGCCTTTCACGTAACGGTAAACTTTTAGTATGTGCGGAGACTGGACGACGAGAACCGTCTAGATTTGCTGCCCTTTAGTTGCCGGGTGAAATTCTGATGGTGATCGACGAGAAGTCTCTTCCTTCTCTTCCTTGCTTCCTTCTCTTCTCTTCTTCCTTTAGCCTTCTTCTCTCCCCCCACCCTCCTTTGGAGGTCCCTTTCTATGAGAAATGAGAGGTCTATTTATAATTTTTTGAGAGTGATATGACCAGTAAATAGGAGGAAGATCAGGGGTAAATCGGGAGTTGTTTGAATGGATGGCTGATGTAGAATCCCTTGATCATGGGCTGTTAATCGAACATTTGAAGGCCCTAATGATATCAGAATTTGACGACCTTGAGCTCGTTGGATTTGTCTCATCGAGCCGCTCAATTTGACTATAAGCATACCATGTTTGAAAACCGATTGATAATCCAAATTATGGTTTGAACCTTCCAAATGTGCTTTGGGTCTTTGATTTAGACTCATTTGAGCTCAGATTGAGTCAAATTTGGTGTCGTTGGGTTTGTATTTCTGAGAGGTTTCAGTTCGATTGTAAGTTTACTGAAATCGGAGTTCATATGGCTTCCTATTTAATTTTTGAAGCTTCCAACATAATTTTGCCTTGAGATTCATGCCCGATCAAGATAATTTTTTGATGATATATCAATTATATATATATTCAATGCATGAATGATCAGACAAATCAATCAGCAAAAGATAATTAGATGCCAACTCTTATCGAATTGGTTAACACATGAATCAGACAATATATCCCTTACACATGAATAAGACAAATCAACTCTTATATATTGTCAAAGAAAGAGTCAAATTGTTCAAAAAATAAATTCATATCTATTGCTTGAGTGGTTCAATTCAACTTAAACTTTCATAAACATCATTAATGCAACCAAATAAACATCATTAATACAACCAAAGATAAAAACTATGCAGATTTACCAATTCTATTCATTTATATGTATATATATACATGGAAGCAACTACAGAATGCAGCAACAGAAACACCTATATGTCTTACATATCCATGGCTTTTTCAAAGCATCTTGTCTTCCTCTTTGTTCTAATCGTTTTCATAATTTCTGGAATCAAAGGAGACGACACTGATTTGATCAGAATGGAATGTGCGAAGAACTTCACCAACAATGACAACTTACAAGCCAACATCAAAAATACGATTTTGGATCTGGTGACTAATACTTCTGCTTATGGTTTCGCAAACTCCTCCCATGGCAGTGATAGCGATACTGTCCATGGTCTTGCAGAGTGTCGGGGAGACGTTAGCGTTCAGTCATGCTCCGCATGCATCGCTAATGCAGCACAACAGATACAAACAACATGCTGGAATGCAGCCGAATCAGGTATTTGGTATCAGTATTGCTTCCTTCGCTATAACACCAGCAACTTTAATGGGCAAGCAGACATGAACGTAGTTTCTGTGTGGAGCTCTTCAAAGAATATGACGAATCCGAAAGTGTACACGATTACAGTACATGAGTTATCAGTTGAGCTTTGGTTTACAGCTTCATATAATGTAGAAAACAGGAAGTTTGGGTGGGGACAAATAGAGAATCATAATTTGAAAAACAATAATGATCATGAGACAATTATCATCTATGGAATGACACAGTGCACGTGGGATCTCGACAGCGTAGCATGCTCCAAGTGTTTGATAAATGCATTCAATATTACAGAATCTGTGTGTGGAGAAGCAGCTGCAGGTTGCTACGTGATTACTAGAAGTTGTGCTGTGAGATATGAGATCTATCCATTTCTCTTCTTCAATGCTACTGCGGTTAATCCTCCTAAAACTACTCGTTCGATAATTTTCGGAAATATTTAACTACTCTTAATGTATTGTGTGATCTCGGTAGAAGTTTTCCTTCTTCAAATAAGAATTAATAAAGTTGGTTTGAATGAATTGAGCATTATTGTCTTCCTTTTAGTTCGAATGGAAGAACTCAGGCTTAGTAATTTAGATGTGTTCGAGCTTCTTTTGGAACAACTTTCTTAATATATTGCATCAGTTCATTTAGCAACAATTATAAATCATATTGTTAGTACAAAAATTTTATTGAACATCTGATTTAGAAAGCAGTAGGAAAGTTGTCCCAAATGAAGTTTAAGTTAACAATAAATTGTGATTAGGTTTAGAGTTTCGAGTGACTTGTATTTCTTTGCATATTATATTATGATTAAGAAAATATTAAATTATTTTCGAGGGAGAGATTTCAAATTCATCGAACTCTTCCTTTTGTGCATGAAAATATTATACAATGGTATATATATTTATTTTATTTTGGAAGGAATTCAAGGAATGTTCAACTCTGTTAAAAAGAAAAAAAAAATACTATAATACTATAGTATTTATTTGACGACATTTCATTAGAGAGCTGGAGGTCCCTTTAAGGACTCTGTAATTTTTTACCTATATTAACGCGTAGGCCTGTCGGTGGGTTTTAACCAAAAAAAAATTATTTATTTTGGAAGGAATTAAGGGAATGTTCAACTCTATTAAAAAGAAAAATATTTTGAAAATTGGCCAAATGGATGCTAAAAATATAGATGATCTAAAAGGCAAGGCTTTTAAAATTGGATCGAACCGGCCGGTTGAACCGATTGAACCAAAAACTGGCCGGCCAGTCAGTTATGGTTCAATTTTGAACTAGTTTTGCACAAAAGTGGTTTTAAATTGAATCATAACTGACCGGCAGTTATATCGCCAACCGGTCCCGATTTCCGATAACTGCCCAATTCAGCTACAATGCGATCCCACAATTGATATTAACAAAGGCGAAGCTTATACGATAGAGGAAAAAAAAATCTCATTCAGACGTATCGCATATGTTCTGTTCGGCATATCTTCTTCACCGTCTCGGCGTCTCCTGCTCGTTCGCGAAGCCAGTGAAACCAACACCATCTCCTTCTTGCTCACTCGCGAAGCCAGAAGCCAACACCGTTTCATATAGTCCTACTCATTTGCAAAGCCAGAAGCCAACAACCGAACACGGTCTCCCGCTCAGTTCTAATTTGTTTCTAAAAGAGTTTTTTTTTTTTCAAAATCCAGAGAAAGAATAGTGATAAAAAATTATCTCAAACAAAACTTTAGTGCAATAGGTTTTAAATGAGCAACTTGAATAATATTGAATGTGAGTTTTCCCTGATCGTGCCAGAAATCATTGTTGTCTTATAAAATGGTTTCCGAATTTTTGGATTTATGTTTGGATTTAGTTTTGGTTGATTGTAAATAATTAATTTGTTTTAGAAATCTATGATTTCATGATAACTCATTTTGACGAAATTTTTACTATTTAGAAAATTTTTAGATGGTTTGTGAAGTTTGAAATCTATGTTAGTGTTTAATTGCATTAAAACAGAAGGATTAAAAAAAGGTTATTGTTTATCAACTTATAATATGTAATTTTAAGTAGCTAAATGGGCTCTTATGGGCGAGCAATTATTACGTCCGGCCACCGAACGCGTTCATAGACTAATAACCACGCGCCACGTCACGTGAAACTCGGTATTGAGCACTCGGTATTGCTCGGTATACATTCAGATACGTTCGGTTTTGACCGGACGTAATAATTACTCCTTATGGGCATTGACAATTTTTTTTAGGTTTCATTTTAGTATTTATTATTTTTAAACTTTAAGCATGAAACTCTAAGGTTTTCCTTCATTGTATGATAAATTATTTATGCGCTCAATTTGAATTGCCTAACTCAGTCTTAGCCATGAAGAACAAATTATTTATTTCTTCCTTGGACTAGCATTCTAATGAATCTATGACTTCGTTTGGGACGGATTTTTTATTGCTTTCTAAGACGGAGTTTTAGTACAATTTTTTTTTTTGTATTAAAACTCCGTTTTAAAAAGCAGTAAAAAAACTGTCCCAAACGAAGCCTATGTCCAAAAGGCCTTTTTAGTTTTTCTTCTAGATTTTTTTTAGCTTTCTTATTCTAGATTTATGCTTTTGGGCTTAGTCACTTCCACTTGATGTGATCGAGAATTTAAACTCAAAGCAAATGATGTCATAATAACCTTTTCACATTTCCAGAGTTAAGAGTATTCATTCCCTAATCCTCATACTGAAGTAAATTTTTTTATAAATTTTATTTACATGCCAGAGAAACTTTAATTAGCATATTAAATAACTTATATTGATGCAAAATAAGATTAATTCTTGACTACTAAACTTTCTTTGTTTCTTCATAAGTAATATATATTGTTCCAATTATTTTTCTTCTTTATGTTAATTTTACAGCTTTTTTCTTCTCTACTTATATAAAATTTTATATCTCTACAAATTAGTGCTATGCATCAAATTGAGGTATGCATTCCTCCCCCAATATAATGCCATAATAAAAAATTAGCTGATATGGCCGTCCTGTGTAGGAACCGAGAGCCGTGAGATGATCGGGCCACCTCGTGCGGGAACCTGAAGCCGCAAGGTATGTTGTTTCATTTTTGTGACTTTAAATTATGTTTAAGTTTAATTGCTAAATTTGATATTAAGTTTCATTGATAGTTACATTAGTTCTAATAATTTTTATATCTTGCATAGTTTACTCATAAAGGATACTATAAATTTGTGTTCTTTATCTTCTTAGGTTATTGAGTGGGTTGATCCAGAGAGAGTAGTTCAAATGGTTACTGATAATGCTGCTAGTTTCAAGAGAGTAGGTCAGATGTTACATCAAAGATTTAGCAACATCTATTAGTTACATTGTGTTGTACATTGTATGAACTTAATTTCTAAAGATAATGGCAACATGCCTCTCCAAGAGGACCTAGCAAAAAAAGAATCAAAGTTGATAATTTTTTGTTATAATCATATCTTCATACTCGCATGGCTTAGGAAAAAGCAAGATTAGAAGGAGATCATATGTCATGGAGCAACCCATTTTGTAACAACCTTTATAACTTTAAAAAGTGTTCATGAGCACCATCATGACATACAAGCAAGTTTTAGACTTAAAGTTTTATACAAATTTGAATATATCTAAAACCTCTAAGGGAAAGGAAGTAGCTTCAATTATTTTAGACTTAAAGTTTAGGGATAATTATTTTATCAAATCAATTATATCGGGGCCTTCGATTTGGTTGTTACGTATTGTTGACTTGAATGAGAAGCTATCGCTTGGATATCTATATGATGATATGTACAGAGCACGTAATGCAAATAAAGCTATCTTCAGAAATGTATAGATATCACATAAGCCTTTCATTACTATAATAAAAAGAAGATATGATACTCAATTAAGATAAGATATCCATGCAACATTAACATTTTTTTTCAATCCTCATTTCTAGTATGATAGATAAAATAATTATCAAAAGCAAAAAAAAAAAAAATTATAAGGTCTAGTTGATTTAATTAGAAATAAATACATTTATTAAGCCCAAAGTTGTAATGAATGAAGTCAGATTATTCTGTGATGGCTTAGAAAGCTTTGGATAGCTAATTACACTGACGATGACGAAAGAAATGCAACATGATAATTATCTTTTTAATGTCAACGTGTGTATATACTTATACAAATATGCGTACTCACTAAGCTCTCTAACTTGACAATATACAGAAGAGTGTTGAGTAATGTTTGGATCAAGTGCTCCAAACTTGCAGAAAGTAGCTATATGAATTCTAAGTTAAACATCATTTTCATCCGAATGCAAGAGAAATTAGAGTGTTTTCGAACATATCCGCTTAAAGCGATGGAATTATTTGGAGCATTAATGGCTCAATAATCTTGTTCATGTTCGGTATAATCTAAATTTAAATAATATGTAAAATCTTATAATATATTAATATTTATGTTCATGTGTCAATTTAAATAGTATGTATAATCTTAACCTAAAATTATTTCTTCATTTTTTTAAGTTTCAATTTAGAAAAAAAGATATTATGACGCTCTGGACTATACTCATATATGTTAAAATGATTGATTTCTGCATACATGAATATAAAACAACTCCAAAACTTGACTCATAAGACTTAAAAAGATGATGCAATGTTAGTTATTGAAGAACAAAACATAACATACAATTGGCCATGACATAGAAAGTTGATAATGAAATATGAGTATATCATTTAAATAAAAGCAAAAATAATATCTTATTTTATTTTTCTTATTTATTGGTGAAAGTGACTTAAGAATGAAAGAGATGTATGCGACATAATCAAGTTCAATCAATCGGATGCATTTGAGTTTGAACATTTAGGTGAAGTGACACCTGAAAACTCAACTTATGTAGACAGATTTGATGATGTAAATTTAGGAGATCTTTGATTTTTCTCTTGTGAAAAATATTTAAACTATTGAACTGAGAATGTGAAACATAGTTAAGTTCATCTTCATATCATGAATATGTTTTTTATTTTGTTATTAGTTGATATAAAGTATTAAAATCTTTTTATGGTTGGTTGTGTCATCAACTGTATTCAACTCTCATATATTGTCAAAGAAATAGTCAAATTGTTCAAAAAATAAATTCATATTTATTTCTTGAGTGATTCAATTCAACTGACAATATATAGACACTTTCATAAACATTATTGATATAACCAAAGATTAAAATTATGCAGGTTGACCAATTATATTCCTCTCTCTCTCTCTCTCTCTCTCTCTCTCTCTCTCTCTCTCTCTCTCTCTCTATATATATATATATATATATATATATATAATATATATATATATATAGTATATATATATATATATATATGCATGGAAGCAGCTATAGAAACAACGATATGTCTTACTTATCCATGGCTTTTTCAAACATCTTTTCTTCCTCTTTGTTCTTATCGTCTTCATCATTTTTGGAATCAAAGGAGACGAAACCGGTTTGATCGGCAAGGAATGTGGGAAGAACTTCGCCAACAATGGCATCTTACAAGCCAACATCAACAACACGATTTTCGATCTGGTGGCTAATACTTCTGCTTATGGTTTCGCTAACTCCTCCCATGGAAATGGTAGCAATACTGTCTATGGTATTGCAGAGTGTCGGGAAGACATTAGCAATCTGGCATGCTTCGTATGCATCGCTAATACTTCGCTGATGCGGCACATTTGTAATAACATTATTAGTCTTGGACAACTAACAGAACAAGGGTGCAAGGCTGTTATGCAAGGTGAGCAACTATTTTTATTTGATAAACAAGGGAGCAAATTGGCAGAAGTTCAGAAGAATAGCAACAGGCTATATTTACTCAACCTGAAGATTGGAAGGCCTGTTTGTTTGAGTGCTAGTTTGAAGAATGATGCATGGTTGTGGCATGCAAGATTTGGTCACATCAACTTTCAGACTTTGAAGGAGATGCAGAGAGGAAAGCTAGTCCATGACATTCCTGAAATTGATCACCTTGTGCAGATTTGTGATGGTTGTACAGTCGGCAAGCAATATAGACTTCCATTTCCAAGAGAAACCAAGTTCAGAGCTGAGAAGCCTTTACAGTTATTGCATGGAGACATATGTGGCCCAATCACCCCCGCTACTCCTAGTGGTTTCAGGTATTTTTTATTGTTAGTAGATACATGTGAGTGTATTTATTAAAATTAAAGAGTGAAGCACATTCTTTTTTTTTAAATTCAAAATCATGGTGGAGAATGAATATGAGATGAAGATTAAAGCTTTAAGGACTGATAGAGGAGGAGAGTTTCAATCTTTTGAATTTAAAAAGCTTTGTGAAGAAAATGACATAAAGAGGTTTCTTACTGCACCCTATAAATCACAGCAAAATGGTGTTGTAGAGAGGAGAACCCAAACTGTTATGTCTATGGCTAGATGCTTACTCAAGAGTAAGAGTGTACCTTGCATATTTTGGGATGAAGTTGTGAAGACCTCAGTCCATATCTTGAATCGAGCATCAACTCATAGTGTTCAAGGTATGACTCCCTATGAAGCATGGATGAAGTGCAAACCAAATGTGCAATATTTCATGACTTTTGGTTGTATAGCTTATGTGAAAGCAGCAGGACCACACATGAAGAAGCTTGAAGATAGAAGTCATCCTATGGTGTTGTTTGGATATGATCCTGGCACTAAGGCTTATAGAGTTTATGATCCAAATGAGAAGAAGATTCATATCAGCAGGGATATAATTTTTAGAAGAAATTCTCAGGAGCATGCCGTTTTACATGAAGCATACTGGAGAATCAAGTCTACTTGTGGGAGTCTATGTTGATGACTTGATTGTGACAGGTTCTGATGTTCAGTGCATTGAAGAATTCAAGGCTCAAATGAAGGTAAAATTTGATATGAGTGATCTTGGCTTGTTGAGTTTTTATTTGGGCATTGAAGTGATACAGACTGATGATGAGATTAGATTATGTCAGAAATCTTATACATTAAAGATCCTTGAAGATATGGGGATGACAGATTGCAATCTAGTGCAAACTCCTATGGAAGCCAGAATTAAACTTACCAAATTAGGTACACATTCTTTGGTAGACTCAACTCAATATAGGAGTATTGTTGGTAGCTTGAGATACTTGATTCATACACAGCCAGATATTATGTATTATGTTGGAATTGTGAGTAGATTCATGGAGACTCCTAATTCTGAGCACCTTGCTGATGTGAAGAGAATTTTGAGGTATGTGAAAGGGAAAACATAATATGGTTTGGTATATCCAAAGAGGCAAGCAGATGGAGGACTAATTGGTTTTAGTGATAGTGATCACGCAGGAGATATATATTATAGGAAGAGCACTACTGGGATGGTCTACTTTTGGGGTCCACATGTGATTAGTTGGGCTTCACAGAAATAAAAGATAGTGGCTTTATCATCTTGTGAAGCAGAATATGTAGCCATCACTTCTACAGCTTGCCAAGGAATATGGCTTAGTCGCTTACTAAGTGAATTGAAATGGGAAGCACAAAAGACAGTGAAGTTAATGGTTGATAACAAATCTGTGATTGCTATGAGCAAGAATCTGGTGTACCATGGAAGGTCTAAGCATATTGATACTCGCTATCATTTCATCAGAAGTTGTATTGAGAAGAAACAGATTGAAGTGGAGTATATCAGAACATAGGGGTGTCAATTTGGGTCAGCGGGTCGGGTTCGGGTCGAACACGGAACTGACCCGGTACTATTCGGGTCAACCCGAACCCGACTCGTTTTTAAAAACCGGCCGGTCAGGTTTCCTGACTCGAACCCGACCCGATTCGGGTCCGGGTCAACCCGACCCGACACGAATGACCCAAAGTTGACCTAAAATTGCTAATTTTCGGGTCAAAATCGGGTCAATATTCGATTTTCGGGTCAAAATCGAGTCAAAATCGGGTCAAAACGGGTCAACCTCGAGTTTTCGGGTCAAATATGAGTTTTCGGGTCATTTTCGTGTCAATTTCGGGTTGGTGGGTCAACCCGAACCCGACCCGATTTTTAAAACGGGTTGATTTGTTCAACCCGAACCCGACCCGTTTCGGGTTCGGGTTGACCCGAACTCGGATTTTTCCGGGTCGGGTTCGGGTCGTGTTTCGGGTCGTGTCAAAAATTGACACCCCTATCAGAACAGAAGAGCAGTTGACTGATATATTCACCAAGTCTTTGGGAAGAGTGAAGTTTATAGAGATGATAAAAAATATCGGTCTAAAAAGCTGCAAGTTTGAATGACAAGATTAGGGGAGGCAATGTTAATCTAATCTTTGTCATTTTGTGTTAATCCTATGTTTAGGTGTTTATTTAGAGAAATAACTGTATAGCAGTTATTATTTAGTTTTGTTTTTGTATTGTGAATAACTGTGTAGCAGTTATTTTTTTTAGAGGTTTTTGTATTGATTGCTCTGTACCGAAAAAACCACCTGCTCTCCATTTTCTTTTTAGGCTACAATTTTTCTCTTTGGCTAATAGAAGTGAAAGTTTTGTGTGTAAAGAAGAAAATCTGTCTCGTTTTTTTTCTGTTTTCTTGTTCTTTGCTATAGGTGCAATCCGGTTTTTTTTATCCTTCCAAACAACAGATACAAAGAACATGCTGGAATGCAGCCGAATCTCGCATTTGGTATCAGTATTGCTTCCTTCGCTATAGCACCAGCAACTTTATGGGGCAAGCAGACATGAACGTAGTTGCTGGGTGGTATTCTTTAGAGAATATGACGAATCCGAAAGTGTTTACGAATGCATTGAAGGAGTTATCAATTCTACTGTGGTTTACAGCTTCTAAAGCAGAAAAGAGGAAGTTTGGGTGGGGGCAAATAGAGAATCATAATTTGAAAAACAGTAATGATGAGACAATTATCATATATGGAATGGCACAGTGCACATGGGATCTTGATAACTTCACATGCTCCAAGTGTTTGGCAAATGCAATCAGTACTAGAGAATCTGGGTGTAGAGAAGCAGCTGCAGGTTGCTATGTGATTCTTAAAAGTAGAAGTTTTCCTTTATAAATCTGAATAAATTAAGTTGGTTTGAATGAATTGAGCATTGTTGTCACCCTTTTAGTTCGAATTAATGGAAAAATTCAGGCTTAATAAATCTCTGAGTTGTGTGATTTCTTTTATGTAAAATTAAGAATTAGTAGAGAACATTTGTATCTCAAGTCCCAAAAGGAATTTGCTATGCATTTGATACTTAATCTCAAGAGGACTTCTCACGGTCGAGTCATGATCATAAATGAGTGATTTTTGTACTAAAAATTTACTTCAAAAACAATAAAAAAGTCGTCAAGCCTAAAATATCAAACTCTTCATTATCTTGAGAGTATTTTCTCAATAGATTACTCAATGAATTTTACTAAGCATAATACCAATTCTCTAATATATCATAGAAAAAAAATATATAGCTACATAATTAGTGTATATCTATGTATCTATGCTTGAAAGCAGAGTGTAGCAGGTATGAGAGGAAAGGAAACTGCAGGAAACAGAGAGGAGGAAGGAAAATTTTATGTTGCTATTTTCATTCTTACAGGCTATATCACTGTACCGATACTGTAATAAATACAGATCATCCCCGAAGGGGATGACCCGGTCGACCTAGCATGCAACCCACGCCTTTACACGGGCCAACACTTAGGACTTTTCACGAATTGCCAAGGGATTCGAACTCGGTACTTGGGCTTTGCCCAGCCAGTTCTTCACCACCAAGACAACCCGCGGTGGGTCTGTACCGATATTGTAGCTTTATATTAGTATATGTGTTGTGTGCTTTACACGTGTATGTATGTGATTAAGGAGGTTTGTTATAATCTGATGGTCTGTATGAAGGAGTCCTGTTGATTGCAGGAGTTCGTTTCCTGTAATGGGTTTTAATAATCATAGTAATTTTTTGCATGCAGCTCTAATTTATTAGTTTCAATTATTTAAATTTCACAAGAAAGAGATATAAAGAGAAAAATAAATTATAATTATTTTTTCTTGAATCAATCTAATCAATGCAAGCACAAATTAATAATATAGTTTAAGGCCCCATTTTTAAAGCTATTTTTTAGCACAAAATTTTTAGTTGAAGAAAATTTTCAGGTAAAAAAACTGCTTTAAAAACAGTAAGAAAACTGCTGCAAATGAAGCCTAAATCGTTAAATATATTCAAAACATAAAGCAGCAAAAATAAATTTGATGTGCCTTAATATCTTTTAAAATAAATTTGTTGATAATTTTCATATAATAAAATTTAAAAGTCGCAATTGTAGATATTTGTGTCTTCTAAGAGCTAATGGTCATATTATTTGCATTCTTAATTTTGATCTTACAGGTCCTCTTGGCTCTGGTAATGAGACGACAAACGGAACTATTTTAATGTATTCTAACATTTCAGATAAGACGACTAATATAACTATTTTAATTTAGCCCCCAAATAAAATTTCTGACTCCGCCACTGCACATCAAAATTATTTTTACCTTTAAAACGAAATTAACAATTCATATTTTTGGTCAGGTTCGAATCGGATTATCAGATCGTGTCAATAATTGACACCCCTATACACAACAATACACGAGATTGCACGATTGATCTCCATTCACAAAACTGATTTCGCGAGTGTGATCAGAACATCCCAGAATCTCATAAAAGAAACACATATTGCCCGGGTGCCGACACAAGAAAATCGATGAAAATTCCCCCTGCATGCGCAAATTGAGGCAAAATTTAATGCGTGATGATGAAAATACTTAACAAGCGAGTCGATGAGCATTCCACGATGAAAAATCTTAACCTAAAATAATATAATATTAAGAAATATCAGACGCATTAAATGATCAAAAGAAAAGATCTATGCATTATGAAGGTGAATTAAGGATGAATGAGTCGACATGGTTGAGCATTATGTATATAGAAATTAAGGATAAATAGAATTATATTTTTTCCTCATATCTATGGACACCATGATAAAATATTAGGTCAATCAAACTCTAAAATTTTAGATGATGCATACTCTAAACAAATAAAAATCAAATATATAATAATTTTTCTTATTTAGAATATATTGTAAGGCAGAGATTAAAAAAATAAAAATAAAATAGCGGAGCACAGCGGTGCTCCAAACGTTGGAGCTACGGCTGTCTAGATTCCCGCATTGTAACGTTGTCAGGCAGACTTGAGACAAAGAGTTGAGTATCACGGTGCTACGAGTTAGGCTGGGCAATTTTCTTTCTTATTTTTCAAGAAGTGTTTTGTCCTTTGGTGGTTTTTGTATTTTTTCTCTTTGTTTGTTTGTGAGAGAACAACACGAGATAATGGATACAATAAGAGAGCGAGAGAGGAGATATAGGTATTATTTTCTCAAATTTTCATAATCCATTTCTTGGTGTATTGTGATTTCGTGTTTTTTTTTACTGATTTAGGATTTGTCCACATGAAATCCTATTGTTGTTTCCTTTTTCCGTCATTTTCTATTTCTTGTTTTCTTTCGCTATGTAGTATATTTTCACAACAAAAGAAAATGAAAGTAAATGAAAATTTTGCGAAAAAATTGAAACCATTTCTCGATTTATGCGTGTCATCTTGCGCAAAAGCCATGCTAATCTTCTCTGTATCATTCCAATTTTATGAAATGTCTCCGAAGAGACAATCATGCATAAATTATGCTATTATATAAATAAAACTATTTAATGCCTCTAATAGATGTGGGATAAATTAGCAAGGTCGGTGAAGAGCCCATAAGCTAATTCTTAATATATAGATATATTTAATAGGAATAATATTAGCTCCACTTTTTTGCTTTTTGTACTTGATGTATATAAGAAGAAAATTTGACCTCAGTGAAACATAATTTACTCTCATTAAGGTTGAATCAATAAAATAATAATAATAATAATAATAATAATAATAATAATAATAATAATAAACTAATAACAAAGGGCCTATAAAAATCATCTCATGCAAAGTATGAAAGCTGGTATCAAATTCGTCTGCTTTGAACGTCGTACGTATCTCCTCTTAGTTTCTCATACACATTTTTATTGGAGGCATTATAAACAAAAAAGCAAACTTTGAAAGCTTCATTTTATATTCTCAATAACTATATTAATTCTGAAGGAAAACCTCTTTTATTTTAACAACCAAATTAAAAATAGCTCCTCATAAAGCTTTTTCAACTTCCACCGCAAAATATCTTTAATAAATTGTATATATGTATATATATATATATATATTTTTTTTGGGACATTTAGGCCATTTAAGGCAAACTCACACACACAACGCATACACATAGACTCGAACCCTGAACCTCTTAGTTGGAAGTCTAAGCTCTCAACCAATAGGCCAAGGAGAGTTGTGTAATTGTATATATTTTATCAGCACCTTCAACAATCATAGGGAAGGACGACATTTGCAATCATTGACAGACATTAGTGGAATCATTTCAACTGCTTTATATTCTGTGATTTTTAATTAAGGGTGCTATGAATAAATTCAATCGTAAACTCATAACACTGATCATGCATGCCTAAGCTCGAAGCAAGTGGTGGTGGAGATGAGGAGCAACTTTACACGCTAAATAGGCTAAGTTCAAGAAAACTCTATTGTGTTAAAATAAAAGAAATTGTGAACTTGTTAGAACCATCATGAATTCAACTACACAAGACCTTAATTAATGAACTTGCTAAGATCATAGCGAAGTTGGAAGAATATATACATGAATTCTGAGGATAATCAAGAAACATTTGCTCAAGATAAGAAACTAGTCATCCGTGTTCACTCAAGCAAGTTTCCATGTTGATTGATGAACTATGTCAAGTTATTCAATGATTATTTCAATAAAATTAAGTAGCACACTTCATGTATTTAATTGCAAACAACCATTAAGCATTGTTATGTACTTTTTTTTTATTTTTGTTGATCAATATGTAGTCTTTCACGTCACGGTAAACTTTGACCAAAATCTAAAATTAGAGGGTCAAGGAGCTGGGGATATATATACTTTCTTTTTACAAACCGGTTTAGCGAAATTCTAGATTTTCTCACTCTAATTTTTCTCTTTCTTTCTCTAGAATATTGAAATTTGAAGACTGCCCAAAACAACTATTAATAATAAAAATTTATAGATGATTATTATCATATATGATATTAATTAGCTGATCACATGCATGTGAACTAATTAACCACAATTGAACTTGCATTTGTGTTTATGACAGAATCCTAAGGGGCAGCGATGGTGACATAAATGTGCATGGAGGTCTACCACATATCATTTTATAGTCATTTCTATAATGATATGGCACTAATCATAAAAAAATGTTCATTTAGTAATGATTAGTAATATTTAGAATTTGATACATAAATTCTTTTTTCATAGTATGTAGAGTATAAGAAAAATAAGAAAGAAATTGAGATTTTGTTTGGGACAGCTTTCGTATTGCTTTGTAAATAAGCTTTTTAGTACTTTAAAGAAAAAAAAGTAAAATTTATACTAAAAAGCTGTTGTAGACAACATTAAGAAAATTATTTCAAACTAAGTCTAAGGTCTCGTTTGGGACGGCTTTCTTATTGCTTCTTAAAGCAGCTATTTAGTATAAAAAATTTAATTTTTTATTAAAAAGCTGGTTTAAGAAGCAACAAAAAAGCCGTCCCAAACAAAGCCTAAGTTAACAATTTTGATTAGATTTAGAGTTTCAAGTGACTTGGCTTCTTTTGCATATTATATTATGCTTAAGAAAAAATCAAATTATTTTCAAGGGAGAGATTTTGAATTAATCAAACTCTTCCTTTTGTCCATGAAAATAAACAATGGTTTATATATTTATTTTATTTTGAATAAATTTTTTTCATTTTATAAGGAAAAATACTATAATAATATAATATTTATTCAACCAACATTTTATTTGTTTATTTATTTATTTTGGAAGGAATTGAGGGAAAGTTCAACTGTATTAAAAAGAAAAATATTTAGAAAATTGGCCAAATGGATGCCAACAAAAATATAGAAGATCTAAAAGGGATTAAATAGTAGAAAACAGTGATAAGAAAATTAATAGGGAATTAGTGTCAAATTCGCCTTCTAACAAGATGAATTATTGCATAATTGCATAAACTATTAAAATAGTAGAAAGCAGTGATAAATTTGATATTCATTAAATTTATTTTTATATGAATGTAATCTATCATTAATCAATCAAAAATTGTATTAAATGCATAAAGAAAACTAATTACTATAAAATTATTTTGAGCAAATTTTAGTTGTCATATTCATAACCTTTTTTTATTTCATTTCTAGCAATAAGATAATATGTTGGAAAAAATAGGGTAAAAACATCTTGGCTTAACTTTAACAAGATTAAGGTTTCTTCCGAGATAGCTTTCTTAATGCTTTTTAAAGCATATTTCTAGTAAAAAAACTTGTAGTTCAATTAATTTTTTTACTAAAAAAACCGCCGTAAAAAATAATAAGAAAGCTATCACAAATGTAAACTGACTCAGTTTTCAGCTTCTGCAAATGAGTTAGAAATATCACTTTGCTCCTTGAATTTTTATGAGATATGAGAGTTTCCAAGAAAAATAAAATATGTAATGAAATATCTCCTTGTTGCACTACAACTTGCTTAAGTGACGAGCTCAGGGTTGCAGGATTAAGCTCGAAACAATTGGTGGCGAAGAAGAGTTGCAATTGCAAACGCAGTGGCCTTGGTAGCAGGACCATTGGTGGCAGACAAGATTGCAGACTGTTGGGCATGTAGAAGCACATGTATTTGTGCAATCGTTGTTACTGTGGCATGTTATTGGTATATTCAGAGTTCCAAATCTTTGTTCCTTATCAACCTTTGTGCTGGTGGTTGAAGATGATTCTCCTAATATATATATAGCAGAAATTCATTAATACTTAGAACTTGATATTGATATTATAAATGCATTTAACATACCATAAGGGAAGATGTGGAGGAGGAGGAGGAGGAGAAGGAGGAGAGGAAAGGAGCCCTTGTCATCAATGATCAGATACAAATATGTATAAATGTTGATTTGCTTTACGTTGGTATATTTCAGAGTTGCTATGTTAGTGTCTTTTATAAGAAGAATGTAAGAGTTTGTAATTTTAATGAAGCTTGCATTTTTTTTTTTTTTTGTGAGAAAGAGACTTCAGATTTAGACTTGGTTTACTGTTTCGTCAATTAACTTTTTAGTAAAAAAAAATAAAATTTTTTATTAGAAAACTGTTTTAAGAAGTAGTAATAAAGCCGTCCCAAACGAAACCTTCTTAGTCGAGGATTATCATGGATGGGAGAGGTATAACCAAATGGACAACACAAAATAGATAATGTTAAAGGCATATATATATATATATATATATATATATTAGTGGAATGATTAAAAATAATAATAATAATAATAATAATAATAGAAGAAACAAGCTTCAGTCGTCCTCGCCAACCCATTTTGTTTTAATTTTTCTGTAAAAATTTGTGCATTGATGTCTTTTTGCTTGGATTTTTAAAGATTTAAATTTTGCGCATCATTTAATATAAGTTAATATATATATATTAACATTGTAAAATGGATTAGCAATTTCTTTTATGACTAATTTCCCTTCTAAAATTCTCACGATTTATTATTCAATTTTATTATATATTGTTATTAAGTCACAGAAAAATATATTTATATTTCGTTTGAAATGACTTTCTTAAAAGTAAATTTTTAATACAAAACTAAAAAAAAATACTAAAAAAACTGTTCTGAAAAATAAAAAAAAATTGTTCCAAACAAAACCTTAGACTACATTGATTAGATATTTATCAATACTATTTTATGGATTGAAATTAAAATTCTTTTCTATTTAATAAGAATTTCATTTTTATTTTCCTGAAAAAGTACGTAGCTTTCACGTATTTTATTCAAAAATTTAGGAAATAATTAAGAAATGAGAATTATGCAAAAATAAATAGATTATTTCTTGATTTATACTCATTTTTATTACAAACAATATAAACAACAATAGCAGAGACTCTATTTTCTTTTTTTAGGAAATTTAGTTTTAGTCATTTATTCAGTAGTGTTGCGTCCTGAAAAATTCGCGGCGGTAGAGAAATATAAAGATTAATGCCTTAGCTTTGTACGAAGATCCAGAACACAAGCAGATGAAAGAGATGAGGGTGTAGCGTTCATAAGAGACACTAGAGTTTTTACGGGGAAACCCCTAAAAAGAGGAAAAACCACGGGGCCTAGCCCAGTTTGAATGAATCCACTAATGCTTGTAATTGATTACAAATGAGGCCCATCCTTAGGAGGAAGGCCTTGGCTCGAAGTAACAAATATACATCATATAAAATGCATTGCGTGGTAGAAGTTAGAAGAATCAATATTGATATGTTTGTTTGGGATGGAAAAACCATAGTCGACGAGTGATGTATATCGGATGAACCATATTCGGCGGGTGACGGAGGTCGGAAGGATCGTAGTCTATGAGCGACATAGGTCAGAAGGACCGTTGTATTGCAACGGAGGTCGGGAGGACCATAGTCGGCGGGGCGACGAAGGTCGAGGGGACCATAGTTAGCAGGCGACGAAGGTTGGGAGGACCATAGTCGGCAAGGAATGTAGTCGGCAGACGACAGAGGTCCAAACGACCATAGTCTGCAAATGACGGAGACCGGAATGACCGTAATTGGATGACAGTGGTTGGGAGGACTGTAGTTGGCGGACTAGAGGAAGTCCTGCGGTGTTCGACAGACTAGCAGAATTCTAATGGCGGACGGCAAACTATGAAAGTCTAACGATGGCCGGCGGGCGGGCGGACGTCCGGCGGTAGTCGGTGAACTGGTAGAAGTATGACGACGGTCGGAGGACGGGTGGAAGTCCGGCGGCGATTGGCAAACTGGTGGAAGTCTGGCGGCGGTCGATGGACTGGCAGAAGTCCATCGGTGGTTGGAGAATTGGTGGAAGTCCGGCGGCGGTAAACGAACTGGTAGAAGTCCGTTAGTGGTCAACGGTTGGGATGAAGTCCAGATGCGGTCGGCGAACTGGTGGAAGTCCAGTGGCGGCCGACGAACTGGCAGAAGTCTGTCGGTGGTCAACGGTTGGAATGAAGTCCAGCTACGGTCGGCGAACTGGTGGAAGTCTGACGGCGGTCGACGAACTGGCAAATGTCCGTCGGTGGTCGGAGAACGGGTGGAAGTCAGGCGGTGGTCGGTAGGAACCCCGGCAGTGGTCGGCAGGTACTCCGGTGGTGGCCGACAAGAAATCCGGCGGTGGTCGGCAGGAACTCCGGCGGTGGTCGATAGCAAGAGAGCTCCCAAATTCCTCCATTTCTTCTCTTCTTCTCCCTCCTCCCCTTCATGTGAAGAATGAGGGCCTATTTATAGTTTTTTGAGAGTGGCATGGCTTGTAAATATGTGGATGATCAAGGGCAAAATGGGAGTGTTTCAATGGACGGCTGATATTGATCCCCTTGATCATGGACTGTTTATTGGGAAATTGAATGTCTTAGTGATGTCGGAATTCAGTGTTCTTGGGCTCGTTGGATTCGTCTCATCGAGCCGCTCGATTCGACTATAAGCTTGTTATGTTTGGAAACCGTTTGGTAATCCAAATTGTGATTTGAACCTTCCAACAGCGCTTCGGGTCCTTGATTTGGACTCATTTGGGCTCGGATTGAGTCGAATTTTGTGTCGTTGGGCTCGTCTTTCCGAGATGCTCAGTTCGACTATAAGTTTGCTGAAATAGGAGTTTGGATGGTCTCCGAATTAATTTCCGAAGTTTCCAACTTGATTATGCCTCAAGATTCGTGCTTGATCAAGATAATTTTTGGTGACATATCAAGTAGACATTAATTTATTGGGCAATGCGGAGGATTCCGAGAGTAGAAAGGTGCACTCTGCAGTGGGGGGCCAGTCGATTCTGGGCAGTTGGCTGAGAAGGTTGTTAGTGAGAAATTGGCTGAGAAGGTTGTTAGTCCAAAAACTAATCTGGTGCCGGTTGTTTGTGAGAAATTGGTTTCTAATCCTAATGTTGTTGATGATGGGCTACCTGGTGATTCGGCTGTGTTGGGCAATGCGGAGGATTCCGAGAGTAGAAAGGTGCACTCTGCAGTGGGGGGCCAAGTGCTAGGTAATTTTATTAATGTACCTGTTAACCTTTCAGCAGCCAATATTGTAGTTGGATCAAATTCTGGAAGGGATGTTAGGTCACATGGTGATTGGTTGATCAATTCGTCTGAGGTTGATTCTGATTCTCATTCCTTTTCAGATCCTGATTTTGATTTTAAAATGGTTCCTGATAGGACTCTTAGGGCCAGCTTGCGTGGGAAATTGTGGAAGCGAGGTGGTAGAAGAAGATAATCTGTTTAATTTTTGCTTGCTGCTGGTGTCTTCATCTGTTGGTTTTTCGTTTGGATGATTAATTACTGGGCTATGATGTGCTGGGGCTCGCACCATCGTCGACTCTCCTGTGGCAACCGTTGGAACCCTTCTGGATGGTCCTTGAGGGATCTTGAGGTGCTGGTAGTCTCGGTGTTCTACTGAGCCCTCTTTTGGATTGCCTTTATCTCGTTTATGGGGTTTTTTGGTTGGTTCTTTTTCCTGTTACTTGTTATTTTTGCTCACTTCTGATGTAACCCTTTCAATTATTAATGAAATTTTTTGTTCAAAAAAAAAAAAAAAGTAGACATTAATTTATCTACGAAATTGTTCTTCTCTCACCCTCCCTCTCCTTATAAGCATATTTAGACATCTATACAATTACTCCTCCTACTATTTTGGCTGAAATTGAAAACTCTTTTACTATGAGTTCTTGGTTAGCTATGATACAATAATGCATGCTCAGAAAAATAATTTACGTATCAATAATATAAGATTCTAATGCGTTTGCTTAAGATTCAACTATTTTTTGAATGAAGAATTTTTCTTTTTCATTTCTTTTAAGAGAATGGTGTTTGCAGTAGTTTTTGGAGAAAAATGAGAGAAGGTATAAGTAAAGCTTTTATATATATTGGTAGTTTGAGCGATTGAAGATCGGCTCTCACTCGAGGAAAGAGTTTCGGTCAGCTAACGAGCCACAGCTTACAATATTAAGAGGAATACTATTGTTGTGTGCTCTTTTCCTGAACAATTGGAATCACCGTTAGTCTATGACAATAGGGACATAAGCTTATTTTAGCCAATGTCGTTAACTTTTGTGTTAAGAAATGCTTGGTGAAGGAAGAGATCTTCTTGAGCTTCTTGTAGCGGGGGAGAGAGAGAGGGGGAGAGAGTGTTCTTTATTTCACTTCAATTGGGATATCAATTACAATAACTTATACATCTATATATGACTATAGACTCTGATATGGAGTCTTGTAAGGAAAACATAACCTAAACCTGGACCAATAACTAACAATTTCTATATTGATTAAGACTTTAGAAACAAAGAAAAAATTTAACAATCTCCTCCACTTGCATCACACAAACCCTAGCCTGTTGGGATCCGACCACCACGTTAAGCTCCCTCCGTGATTTCTTACTCGATCTCCTATAACCATGCTAAAGATCCAGGCATGCACGAACTCCACCGTCCGACCCTACTTTCGATTCCGTGGTCGATTGCACTATGAAGCCCGTCTTCAGCTCCCGCATGTGGATCCAGTCCATGCCCAATCTCGCACGTCCAAGAAATGATTGTGGTCCCACTAACAAGCCCGCTTCGGTCTTCTGCACTGAGCATACAGTGCGACAAGCTCGTCCGTGTGAACCAGTCATGCGACCCAGCTCCCGGCCTCACTACAGAAAAACAAGCCTATACCGGTGGACTAAATCCGCCGGTATCAACAGAAATGCATTGGAAATTGCTGCTTTTCGGCGAAAACATCTCCGACTGTAAATCGCGCGTCGGAAATTTGTGCCAGCACACTATTTTAGCCGGAAATATTTTCTGGCGGTATTTCCGACGGAATATGCGCAAATTTTGACGTTTCAAAGTTTGCGGCGGTTCGGCCGCCGGAAAGTCCACCGTAACGTTTTCGTCGCACGTGTTACGCTGGTAATTGCGTAGCCATTTCCGGCGACTAGTTGTCCGCCAGAAAAATCCGACGGTAATAGGGCATTTTTATGTAGTGCCTCACGCACGCAATCTGATCCCGTGCCATGCTTATCTTCCATGCATTCTGCCCTCCTCGCCATCCTCCCCACGAATAGCTTGCTCACACGCCCACGTAGACCCCATGCACGCCTGCCAACCTTTGACCTCTGGGCTCTTGCACCCAGCACGACACCACACAAACCACGGCCTGCGACCGGCCCTACCCATGCGCTTGTGCAGCACATCCGATCTCACATGCGACCTAGATCCTGTAGCATGTGACCCAGCATTACCTGCTCAAGCACATGCGGCATCCGCACCGCCTGCGATACCTTTTGTCACCCTAATTCCGAGAACAAGTCCCAAATTAATGAACTCCGCCTCATGTTCATGAGTACCCAGTCCCAAGCGATTTAGGTCACTACACCTGCCGTGCCTCCCGATCGCGGCACCTCCTACACTATAATTTGTATACTATAAAACTTAGTTTAATTAATAAAAAAGAAAAAATAGCCTACAACAACACCACCTATTAAGTCTTTATTCCACAACGTAAGGTTGGCTACATGAATCATTTTACCCCATTATGTTCTTTTAAGAATCAAATTCAATTATCAATAAACAAAAAGATTTTGAGAAAAAAAAATAAATTTTAACATTATATATATATATATACATCCAAATCCTCATTTTTTTTTAATCCAAATTTTCATTTGGATGTATAGATATGAATCAATTTAACATTATATATATTCAACGCATGAATGAGACAAATGAATCAGCCAAAGATAATAAAATGTCAACTCTTAAGAAATTGGTCAACGCTCGAATCATACAATATGCCCCTTACATACGAATAAGAGAATTCAACTCTGATATATGGTCACAGAAGAAAGGAATTTTTATTTTAGCGCTCCTCTACGTTCAGATCTAGGCAAAAAAAGCGCAATACCGAGTACCAAGTTGTATCGAGTTTTTTAATTAAAAAACACGGTATTGCGCTGTTTTGGTCTAAAACCGAACATAGAGGAGCGTACGTTCACTGGATGTAATAAAAGTTCCAAAGATCAATTTTTTCGAAAAATAAATTCATATTCATTCCGTGAGTCATTCAATTCAGCTGGCAATACACAGACACTTTCATAAACAGCATTAATACAACCAAGGAAAAATAAATTCATATTTATTTCATGAGTGATTTTTTTATCAAAAAGTTACTTCAAAAACAGTAAAAAAAACGGTCAAACTCGCCGGTATCCAGAGAGTATTTTCTCATTAAATCTATTTTGATATGAATGTAATATATCATTAATCAATCAAAAAAATTGTATTACATACATATAAAAAATATAATTATTATGAGCAAATTTAAATCATCATATCCAATTATCCATAACCTTTTTTATTACATTTCTAGCAATAAGATAACAGATTGAAAAAAATAGGGTAAAAACATGTTAGCGTAGCTTTAATAAGATTAAGGTCTGGTTTTGGATAGCTTTCTTACTGCTTTCTAAAGCATCTTTTTAGTAAAAGAAATTATATTTCAAATAATTTTTTTACTAAAAATTATTTTAGAAAACAATCAGAAAGCTGTCATAAATGAAGCCAGCTCAGTATTCAGCCTCTGCAAGCGAGCTAGAAATATTACGAAGTACCGAGCTCAAGGCTGTAGGATCAAGCTCGAAACAATTGGCGGCGAAGATGGGTTGCAATTGCATACGCAGTGGCCTTGGTAGCAGAACCATTGGTGGCAGACATAGTGGCATACTGCTGGGCATGTAGAAGCACAAGTATTTGTGCAATCGTTGTTATTCTGGCAAGTGACTGGTAAATCCAGAGTTCCAAGTCTTCGTTCCTTATCAACCTTTGTGTTTTTGGCTGAAGATGATTCTCCTAATATACATGTAGTAGAAATTCATTAATACTTAGAACTTTATATTGATATTATAAATTCATTCAACATACCATAAGCAAAGAAGATGAGGAAGAGGAAGAGGAGGAGGAAAAGAGCTCTTGCCATCATTGATCTTATACAAATATGATGTATAAATGTTGATTTGCTTTATGTTGGTATATTTCAGAGTTGGTATGTTAGGGGTTTTTATAAGAAGAATGTAAGAGTTTAGATTTTGAATGAAGCTGGCATTTCAAATTATTTTATGAGCTAGATATTTGAATAAAAAGAATTGGAGAGATGTAACCAAATGGAAGCCACAAAATAGATAAAGTTAAAGCCTTAAAAGGGTTATATATATTTTTAATTAGTGGAATGATTAAAAATAGTGATAATAATGGAAGAAACAAGTTCCACTTGCTCTCTCCAACCCAATTTGTTTTACTTTTTCTGTAAAAATTTGGTGCATTGATGTCTTTATGCTTGGAGTTTTAGAATGTGCTCATTCTTAAATTTCGCACATCATTTGACATAAGTTAATATATATTAACATTGTAACAATGGATTAGCGATTTCTTTTATGACTAAGGCTTTGTTTGGGACGGTTTTCTTACTGTTGCTTAAAGCAATTTTTTAGTACAAAATTAAAAAAATTGTACTAAAAAGCTACTTTAAGAAGAAGTAAGAAAGCCGTCCCAAACAAAACCTAATTTTCCTTCTGAAATTCTCATAATTTACTTTTCAATTTTGTTATATATTGTTATTAAGCCACAGGAAGATAGATTTATGTTTCGTTTGGAATGGCTTTCTTATTGCTTTTCAAAAGTAACTTTTTAGTACAAGATTAAAAAAAAAATGCACTAAAAACAAAGTTTTAAGAAGTACCAATGAAAACAAGCTTTATGTTAATTGGCAAGCAAGAAAAACTGTCACTTAGCGCATGAGGAACTTCTCAAGATTGAAAATTGTTCCAAGGCCTGAATGTGTTCCACAATAACGATCAATGAACTGATTTTTTTTTTAATGTTCAATTAGTTCTGGCAAAGAACCAAATTAGGGTTTGTTGGATCATCACAACTCATCATCGTCCCTGCAATAAATGAAATATAAGAGGACGAAAAAATTCAGCTTATCTATTGAGCACAGCTTTAAATGAACTTCAAAATAATGTTGCAGGTCTTAGTACCTGTGAGCAACACAGTGCTTGGTAAGATCTTGGCAAAGAACCTTGCTGAGTTGCTCTGGTTTTAACCCACCCTTTTTTATCAATTCAGCTAGCTGCAAAATAAAGAACCTTTGTAAGTGTCACTTACTGTCCTGCCACAAAAAGAAGCAAAAATCCTGATGCTCTTATTACACATCAACAACTTCAAGATTTAGGTGCTTTCTAAAGCAGCTTTTCAGTATAAAAATTTCTTAAATTAAAACTTTTTGTAATAAAAAGCTGCTTTAAAAAGCAGTAAAAAAAGCTGCCCCAAACAAAACAATGGCTTTCTTATTATTTCTTAAAGTAATTTTTTATTATAAAAATTTTAATGTTTTACTAGATAATTTCTTTAAGAAGCAGTAAAAAAGCCGTCCCAAACGAAGCCTTGATTGAAATAATAAAGGAAAATATGATATATTTGAATGTGTGTCAGCTATCTTAATTGATAAATATTACCAAAACTTTGCCATCCGTGGTTTCATAACTATTGAAAATTGTTTGATTCAATCTCAACCGTCCAAAGTGGATTGAATGGCTAGGATTGGTGAACTGCACCCATACAATTTAAATGATCCAAGCTCATGCTATAGAGAAATCAAAATTTTTAAGTATGTGATGTGTGTTAACCTTAGAAAAGACTGCATTTCCTTACATTCCCAAATTCTATGAAATAATTCCAATGGTTCAGTAAGGTTTCTTCTTCTTCATAAAAGATTGGGGAAAAGAGTACAAACTTTATAAAAGAAAAGAGCTCGCTGGATCCATCACATAAAACTCTCAAGTAAAAATATATTGAACCATTGATGAAGTCTACTTAATAAATCTCATGTATTATGTGTGTAAAAATTGGATGAATGGTGCAAAGCTCTTTTGTTTAGCAACAGTACATACAATCGCCAGCCACCTAATTACTATAAATTTCATCTTCATATTAACAGGCCCTTCAGAAGCTGAGTAGTATAAAGGGATAAATTTTCAAGCTCACCAAAGTTTCAAAATTTTGCATATTAATCTAATCATTATACATTTTGTTACACAACCTTACTTTTTAGTTACTATATCACTCGCATCATGACAGGCAATCTCAACCTACTTAGGCCTCTGTTTGTTTCGGCATTTTTTTATCTTTTCTGTTTAGAAACGGCAAAATTATTTTTTGGTCGCTGTTTGGATGGGAAGCTTTTATAGAAATAAATTTTAGGAAAGTTTTGAGAAGCTTTTTGATATTTGCTTCTCCGTTAGAAAATTCTATTTCCTTACCTAATGTTTCTAAAACTATCTTTTACAAAAGGAGAGAAAGAATCGAACGAAACCTTAAACTCCTCTTCACAATTATCAATTGCACCTTTTACCTTTCCTATCTGTTCTCCAATGAGTCAAAAATATGTTGGCAGTGCAATTTATACAAATCCTTATGGGATAAGATCTGAACGCTGATCATATAACATCACGATAAATGCAGCCAATAATATTATACCAGGTAAAGCTCTAGAAAGATAAAACAATGTAACTAACCTCATCTTCTGTTTCCTCCAACAACCTATTTACAAAAAGAAATTATGTCAAACATTTTTCAAGGAGATTTCAAAAAAAAAAAGTATGCCATATTACAGACTGATTAATCCCCTTTCTCTCATCATGGAGAACGTAACCAAAAAAAAAATTCAAATAAACTTTTCAGAAAAAATATAAAAACTTTGCGGTTACTTAAAACAACAATGATGTGATTTCTGGATAGGAAACGTACAAACAAATTATGAATTTATTAGCAAATACGTAAAAATATTTCTTATGTTGCATCAATTATTTTGGGCCCCCAAAAAAATTTATACAGAAGCTTTTTTTCTTGAAAATTAGGTGAGGCGATAGTAAAGGAATGAACATCTTTTAGCTTAAGGGTTTTCACAAAAAATTATTGCAGGAGGGCCTGAGAGATAAAATGATTAACAAGAATGAAATGATAAAATATACAACGTTTGGATGCTAATTTTGAGATTTCATTCAAATAGTCGTTAACGAAATTTCATGAAAATGAGCAGCAAAGTGACTCTTACTTGATGATTCCATAAACACAATTCTTCTCTTGCTCAGCTTATTTCAAGGGCCGGGTTCTCTGATGATTAAATTTCTTCAGCTACACTCAATGTTAATGTTAACCTACATGCAATCAATTATGCTAAAGGGCCCATGGGATTGATAAATCAAGAAAAAAAGGAATTCGGGTCGGGTTCAGCTCGAACCCGGAATTGACCCGAGTCCAATTCAGCTGGATCCGAACCTAACCCGATTTTGAAGACGTGTCTAAAATTTAGACCCAGACCAAAATTGTCGGATTATCGGGTTGACCCGACCCGCTAACTCGCAGTCGAGAGAGCATGTGTTGCGAGCGTTGAGCGCAAGCTACGCAACTACAGGCAAGGGAGCTCTTGCGGAACCGTGTGAGAGCGCAGGTGTGAGCGGAGAAGCGCACCGGTGCGAGGCGAGTGTGAGCGTGCGTTGAGTGCGACTAGGGCAAGCGAGCATGATGGATTGCGCAAGGTGCATGCACAGTACGGGATTTGTGTGTGTGGGGATATATAGGCACAGATCAAATCGGGGTGATCCTGGATTATCGGGTTGACCCGAACTGTTATTTTTTAGGTTAGGTTCGGATCGTGTCACTAATTAACAAACCTACATAGGATTGATTAAATAAAAAAAATACATGTGCCACATGCAACAACCGTTGCTATAGTACCTAGTCTATATGTAATGACCTGAAGTGAAACTGGTAAGAATTATATGTTTATTTAAGTGTTTATGAATTTCTATGAATATGATTTAAGTATAAAATTTATAATTGGGAAATTTCCTAAGAGCACTGCAACACTAAACTCTATGTATGGATGAAAAAAAAAAAAAAAACTTAAGCCATTGAGAACACTATAGCACTAACCCTTACGACGTTGCGGCATTGTCTTCAATGTTATTTGAAAGCACTTGGGACAGTTGCAGCACATCACAATGACAAACCCTCACATATCAAATTTAAATATTTTAAAATATTGCATGTATTAAAATATAATTTTCTAAAACCCAAGCACATTGCCTCTAGAAGTGAGTCGGCACCTCTAGAATTGTGTCGACACCTCTAGAAGAGCACAACAGCCACGGGAAGAATGCAACAGCCCTTAGAAGAGTACTATCATCTCGAGAAGCTAGTCACTACCTTAAGAAGCATGCAACAACCCAACAATGCGCATTAGATAAAAAAGCATGCAACGAAATAAAATGCAAATGCACCATGCAAGCGTACAATGCATGAAAATTCATCACACAAGCATGTTGAAAAATATGCCAATAGATTAGAAGCATGCATATGCATTGTGCATAATACACGGAAGATCTTTCACATGCATAAATACAAATGCTTGAAAAGCATGCACGCCACTTAAAAGAAATTTCTAATTTCCTGCATGCGTTCCGACAAAAATGCATGCTATACCTCATTATAAAGTCCCCATCGGAGGCCAAGCTCTCACTTTTACTTAGCCTAATCCTCCATGAAACAAACATAATCATGTAAGTTCAAAATATCAATTATCCTCGGCACTTGCCGAAAAATTCATTCCTTCATTCACTTTCACTTCCAACTCAAAGAGGAAACACAATAAATTCCTGCAGATTACACCACATAAACACTCATAGTGCCTGCAATAATGGGAAAGCTCAATTCAAACAACCTCTCGCACACCACATTGGGAACCACCAATTCTTACTTTTCCAAAATCATAACGAGCTCATTTTCTTTATTTTTCTTTTTAATTTTTTATTTTGCTTATTTCTTTCCAAATTTAAGTGCTCGAGTGCATTCAGAAGCTGATAATCAAGAGAACGATGGCCAATTCATAAGCACAATGACAATAGTGCAAAAGAAGACAAAGGAAAGCATATTGGAAAGGGCCTTGGAGACGGTTACACATGAGGGGCAAACGGGCCAGAAATACTGAACAATGACATGTAAGTTTTAGAAAGAGCAAGATAGCAGTCATGAGAAACCAGAGTGATTTCATTTTAGAAAGAGGGAAAGAGGCTGAGTGTGGTAGGAAAAGAACCATAATGCAGTGGTTTTGTGAACTGCAGGAAAGAAGAGGGCCACAATGCCTGGCCAATTATCACATAATAAGGTGCCATTCCTATAATTTATATTAAGTCAAACAATTAGTACCTATTGAATATAAATTTTATGAGATTAAGGAATGCAATTGAACCCCAATCGGATGCTTAGTTATGCTGAAGAAAAATACAATCATATAAAGTAACCATAACTTCTTGGTAGTGTTGAAATGATAAAATCAAACATTAGTTTAAAAGGGTGAAAATAAAAATTAAAGAGTAGCATACCTTCCACAAAAAGAAGAAATATACTTTGAGTATGCACGAGCCTCTTGCTTATCTGCAACCAAGGTTTAATATATCTTTCAAAAAGACAGCTTTTTTTACAATTATAACAAAACTCATACCCTAAAAAATAAACCCTTAAGAACCTAGAACATTTAACCATACAAAAAGAATAGGCATAAACAAACTTGAACATTAATCCACTCATTTTCATTTATGTTCCTAATTATGTTTGCTTGTTGCTTAACAGGAACGCGAGAAAGCTCGCTCATTAATGATTTAGTTGTTTATTTAATGAGATAATATATATTTACATATAATTTTTTTGAATAGGCCTCACTTTAAAGATGATGTATATACTAGAGGTATAAACAAGATGGAAATTTATCTTATGCAAATAGGTAGATGGTTCAATTTAATGTTCATTTATTTTTATAAACATTTGAATTTCAAAAAATAATAGAAATAAAATAAAGTGAATTATGTCAATTTTGATGAAAAATTAATAATTGTATATTTGATACTATGATTATACATCTAAAGCATTTGCTTCTTACAAAATAATTAATTAAGCCCAATTATTACTCAAATTAAAATAAATAAATAAATAAATAATTTAGATAACATTTTACAACTTGGCTCACATTTAAACTCAGCTCAAACTCTAATTAAAAAAAAAAAAATACAAACAAGCTTGAACAAAATGGTGCTCAAATTGAATTGGTTCATTTATAGTCCTAGATGAGAAGCACAATACAGTTGAAGATTTAGTAGATAGACTTGCTATGCATTTACACATTCTAAAACTAAATATGATTACTAAATGTTTCAAAACCTCAAGGGCTCTTAACTCCGTGACTTCCCTAAAGAAAACAGTGATAATCTGCATAAGTAATCACCTTTAAGGAAGTCAATTTAATAAAGGAAGATTCGGAGTTACGGTCTACTAATTCAGCAAACATGATGCATAGTATACATACATACAAAGAAAATTAGGGATTCACATATCACAAACCAGTAAATATTCAAACACATGATTTCTTTAAATCTAAACACGGAACACTATAATTAAACTAATAGATATAGAAATGATCAAAATAATTCAAGTAATTCAACGAGGAATTAGAATCATACAAAATAACAAGGAAATTGAATTTAATTTCCACAAATTGAATTTCTAAAGTCACTTTTTTATCAGAATCAAGAATTGCACTCAAAAGAATCATACATCCAGTCGCCAATAATAATTTAAATAACTTATAGAGGATAAAACCAACCGCCACCAGGGTTGAATAGCACAAATTTGCTAGAGCTATTAGTCACGCCAACACAATACCCTTATTCAATCGCAGTATAAAATAAGAATTTACTTAAAAATAACATAGAACAGAGAATGATACTCCTTTGCTTCTATAGATGTATATATATGATTGATGAGGACATCGTCAGAGATTTCGATACATGTACCATCAGGAGATGCCGGAGATCGACGGCCACGATGATGAGTTTTATTTTGAGTCATTTTATGTAGTAGTTTATTTGATTCTTATGTGTTTCTGTTTTTGCCCTTATGGGTAGTTAGTTGCTATTGTAGTCCAAGGGGCATTTTAATCTTTTGTTTTCTTTGTCATTTGGAGGCCTATATATATGGCTATTTTCCTATGTATGAGGAGTTTTTGGAATGAATGAAAATTTACATTTCTTGTTCTCTTTGTGAGTGCAAACCTCATCGATCTCTTAGTGAGTTCGTAGGAGGAGCTAGATCTCTTTGTGAGTTCAAGGCTCTTTCTTGTTCTACTATTCTCTTTCATTTCTCTTGATCTCATCGTCGTTGTGGGGATTTGGATTGGAGCCTCTTGTGGGAAGTTGGAATTTCAACCTTTGGATCCCTAAAATTCTCCTCACAATCTCCCCTCCCTTGCTCACTGCCGGCCCCTTCCTGGACCGCCCAGGCCGCCGGCTTGCAGCCCCAACCCGCCGGCCAGCAGCCACCGGCCACCCTAGCCCCGCCGGTCGGTCACCTTACCGCCGGCCCCCCTTGCCCTTCCTCTAGCCGCCGGCCGCCCCTTCCATGGTGTTTCAAAATTTGAAATTCTATATCTCCATGAGCTATTAATTGTTTCCTAATTTAGCTCCTCAATTTACGCCATCAATTTAATTGATTTTCAATTTCGAATTTGAAATTCAAATTGTTTAAATTGATTGCCCTCCTAAATGGAAGTTTTCTCTCCTTAAGAAAACTGAAAATTTATTTCAGATTTTTTGTAAAAATCTGAAATTAAATTGGTGGTCCCCACTTATTCAAAACTCACCCCCTCTCTCCTCCTCATGTGGCCGGCCCCTTAATGGCCGCCTCTCTCTCTCCTAATCACCTTAATAGCTCCACAAATTCAGCCCAAATCTTCTCCCCATTGCCGCCCCTCTCTCCCTCCTTGGATTAATTTGAAATTCAAATTAAATCCCTCTCCTAAACCACTAAAATCTGAATTTTATTTCAGATTTTCTGCATTTGCCTCTTAGCCCCCACCATAGCCGACTCCCCCCCCCTCCCCCCCCCCCCCCCCCTCTTCTCCTCTTTTGCTTCAACAAGTGGTCGACTCAAGGGCTCAAGAAGAGAGTTCTCCACATCCATGGACGGACGATCCCGACATCGACCACGGCTTCGTCTTTGATGATCAAGGAAGAAAGGATAAGACGTTGGCTGCTCTCTAGTCATCCCATGGACTACCCACCACCGGCTACCACTCCAACGGACTACACTTTGTGCGCCATTTGTCTCCTAGTGGCACCGCTCGGTTGCTCTCAATCTTCCTCCATTAAAAGTGCCACCAACAAGAGAGTGAGTGAGAGACCCAAGGTGAAAAGTTCTATTTGTTAATTGTGGATTATTGTTTCTCTCCATAACATTACTATCTAATTCTATGTTGTCAATTTGATATTGTCCCATTAATCTAGTTGTAACCACATGTCTTTCTTAATTTCGACTTGATAATTCCGAGAACTTAATTTGGGTAAGCATTAATTCTATAACTAGCAAAGCTTTAACAATCTTATATTAAAATCCCCAAGCAGTTCTTGTTTCCTTGTATTACGTTTCACATCAATGATCTTCGACAAATAAAATATTCTCCCTAGTGTTAGCTAAAGACATCATTGAGGAGCCAAAAGGTTCGTACAAATGGAAATACCTAGCTTCACAATTACATACCAACGAGCAACCTTTGAATGCCAAACCTCACAATTCACCCCAACAAGATGGTTTCAACACTAAACTTATCAAACGTTAACAGCTAAAGTATCGTTTTCAAACTTCTAATCTTAGTGGTGAGAGGCTACTGCTCCCAAATGCAGTTGAGAAATAGCTGTTGATAAATGATAGTAAGCAATCGGGTCGCTCCTAAAATAAAATGCTTCGGATCACATTCATATGGAAGTAAACTTATTTACATAGCCAGAAAACAAGGATATGAGGTTTGTTTGTCTTAAGCATCACGGAGCAAATTTCAAATATTGAATGGAGGAACCAAGGTTCTAAAAACTGTGCCAAAAATTAAACCAAAAGAAAGAAAGGTTTAATGTGGGAATTTAATCAAGGTTGAGCCAAATGATGTAATAAATAAAATATCTAATTAAATATTACTTAAATAGCATAATAATGATACAAATATGTGACAAAGAAACCAAAAGAACTACTTAACGGAATATAAAACATATATAAAAAATAAATTCTATAATTTTATTCACTAACATCTTTTTTATAATAATAAGCAAAATTTTTATTGATTTATATTTGTTTAATCAATTTAGGCTATAGATTATTTATATTGAGATTAAATTTTAGCCATCTAATTCAAAATAAATGGTCATAAATTGGTCATAACTCATAACATGAACCGAGTATTCAATGAAACCGCAACTGGTTCACCAGTTCATTGGTCTAGCCACCGGTTTTCCTGATTCTACCCAATTCTTAGCAAAAGCAATTTTAAATAAGACTTAACAAGTCGAGAGACTAGTCACGGTAGCATTGGTTGATTTATAATTTATTTAGTAAATGCAGGCTATAGATTATTTATGCTAAGATAAAATTTTAGCCATCTAATTTAATATGAACGGTCATAAATTGATCGCAGTTTAATGAAACAACAACCATTTCACCAGTTCATTGGTCCAACCACCGGTCTTTCTGATTCTGCCCAATTCTTAGCAAAAGCAATTTTAAGTAGGCAAGTCTCAAGGCGAGCCACATATTGTGCAATTTTAAACGATGAATACTCCAGCTATTGACTTGGGCTAGTTTGCTAGTAGATTTTTTGGGTCCCCTTGGTTTTTCAAAGCATGATTTCTACCCTTGCTCATTCATTTGGTATCTTAAACCCTTCATAGTACTGTTTAACTTGGTTCAACCTAAGTAGACTAACCTCACCACTAGAGTAAGTTCAACAACATCTATACAACTCCGGTAAATATTATCAAGAAAAAGTTGAAAAAGTTGAATGAGCAATGTTGGAACATTTATACTGAATAGCATATAGTGTGAAGCTCAAACCTTTATCAGCTGGAAGGTTGTCCCAATCATTTACTCTAACCCAAATCTCTTCATCTGTATCAAGCTGCAAGATGCAAGTAATGGATCTTTTTCTATATAAAAGAACATATAAACCAAACTGTAAATCCGCCACATATCAACATTTTCTGTATCAAAAAAAAAAATTATGCATACGAAAGTATTGCTCAACTAGTTTGAAAATAAAAAGAACCCATGTCATATTTTTATTTTTTTAATAGTGTAGACGGAATTCAATACAAAGATTATGGAAATAACATCCAAAGGTCTTTATCAATTGAAAATTATCATAAATTTTCGAGCATACACATAATACAAGGAATGGGTTGATTTCTTAACAAATTATGCATAGAAGATTGAATTTAGTAAATAAAACAATATCCAGCAAAAGTAACACGAAGATAATAGGTGTAATAAAAACTTTAAAGAATAGGTAAAAATTTTCAACATATGTTCTAAACAAAATTAATAATATTCCCCCACCAAGTCTACCAAAATAATTTAGGATTGAACTGCAAGTGCACCATCAGCTCCCTCCTTAATACATAACTTTTAGTTGCATCTTTGCCAGTCACTTTTATGAATGGCTTGCTTATTTTACAGTAATCTGTAAGCATTTGGATCTGAGTAACGAAAAAAAACTCTGATTGAAGCATGTTGAAGTGGCATAAGTTTGCTTTGCACGAACTTAATTCCTATGTTTGTTTGGGCTACAATGAGTTTCATTTTTCTAACCCTGCATCCCATTAATTTAATATGACTCTATTATTATTATTAAGAGTAAAAATAATAAAACTTGATGACCCCTGGCCATCAAAATTGAAACTCACTTCTCTCACCTTCTTCTCTAGGTGAATTTTAATAAGGGAAACTTTATTTTATCTTATTTCAACCAATCGAATGCTTGAACTTATCTCTTGAAGTGAGATCCAATAACTTCCAAACACTTGTGAAACGAATAAGCCCGTAAATGGAAGTCACATGTAGAAGCATTAACAAAGACTAGAGAAAATATAATGTGACATGATAAAATATTTTATGAGCATGAAATCACATAGATTAAATTAATCAATAAGAAAAAATTCTAATTTACTTCTTGCAATTGCTCAGAATAGTTAGATGAAAAATATTAAGTTGAGCGAGTACATTATTCTAGTCAAAGTTTTGCATAGGAGAATTGATGTCAATTTTTGGTAAGAGTAATCCAAATATATACAGCAGAACTCCTATAGTGAAAAGAATGATTTTTATTGGACAGAAGCTGAGAGAATACTAAAATAATGGTAGCGACGAAAAAGGATTAGAAAACTTTGGAGTGTATGATTCTTGGTCTAGCTGAGGAATAAATAAGTTAAGGCATTGACAATTTCACCAACCCTTTACACACATATTCCAGGACAATTGCATCAGTTCAAGGTTGATGACTGGGACTAGAAATGCATTTTTAAAACCAAAAAAACTTAACCATCAAAATTGTAAGTCTTATCAATCCGGAAAAAAAAAATAAAGGAACTTTCACAGTATTTCATGATGAAACAAATGCATACCTTCTCCAAAGTGTAATCCTGCATTTTCTCACAAAGGCCATCCAGCAGTTCAACAACTCTCAAGTCACTCACTCTAGAACAATAAAAAATCAAATGCACAATATAAGCTTGCAAACAGAGAAAACGCAAATCAAAGGAGGAATTTAATGTATTCAACTATAAGAAAAATAAAAAATTGGCAAGAATAACTAATAATTAAAGCTACTTCTTCAGCTACTTTGCTGTTCCCAAGGCCATTAAGTGAGATGAGGAATTTCAATAGAGTAGTTGCATTGTAAGATGACTAAGGTACAGAAAGTTGTCCCATACCTCTTCCATGTAGAGGCAAGAATGCAAAATTTCCAGAAGACAATGAATAGGGTAAAACAGATCAAAAACACAAACTTGTTCATACTATAAGATAAGAAAGTTATGGACTTACGTTGAGAACTATTTATTTTAATTGATTTATTTTGAAAATTTTCAATTTATTGGAAATATGTCTATGATGCTGTTCAAATGAGAATGGAATGCATTATCTTAATATTTCCAGTTCCCTATTTTAGTTCGATCTATCAGTGCATCAGTTGTCTAGATTTTCTTTGGTCGAACAGGTTCATTAACATAGTGTTTTTAGGGGATTCACTTCTGCAGCTCCCATGTGTAATTATTCCCACTACAGCTAATGGTTCCTGAATTTATCAATCCCGCTACACAACTACAGGTTCAGTTCAGTGGATCCCATGCTTAATTATATAACAAGATCGCCATTTTCCTTTTATTTTCATATACTTTGTTAACGTCCCAAAGCTGTAGTTGTTCTATTAGCTTTTTATTCATAATGTGTTGAACTGTCCCTGCCACGATACATGCAAAATTTTGATTTAAAAAAAAAATAGAAATAATGCTACCAAAGAGGTGGAGGTGTATGATCTTAAGCATGTAAGAAAAATTTTTTGGCTGATAAAAATTCTCTTCTATTCAATCTCATGTGCTTGGTTGGTTGTTGGTTTCTTCAGGTGCAATGCTAGAGTGACTAATAATTTCCTGGATATATCATCTAAAAGGGCTGAGGACAAATTTTATTATTTGATGATCTCTTAACTTGTTTCCTTTCCCTTCATAAATTTTGATATTGTGAAGAGTAAGTTTACCACCACAAAAGCACTCAGCAGAAACAATTGGAAATAAGGATTCATAAAGTTAATCACAAATAGCTGCGATAAGGCTAAAGTTTATATGATGATAATCTTGTCATACAATTTAATCAATTACTAATTATAATTACCAAGTATTGCATACAAACTGAATAGCGAGTGTGTACACATGCTTCTGTAAGCTTGTGGGTATTTATGCATTTCTATATGAAGACTAAACATACTGCATTGCAAAGTTGTGTATGAAGCAATATGATTAATCAATAACTAATTAAATAAGAATAGTTTCATACTACTTGAAAATAAATGAGAGTAGATGTAATGATGGAGAAACAAAACGAGAAATAATTCATAGGAATACCTGTAATCAATTACTTTTCCTTCACGTTGACCTTTAGAATCCAATCTATGTCGCATGTCAAGATGGTTTCTAGGTTTCTCCTTGAAAAAAATAAAATGATAAGATTAGCATATAGAATCTCACAATGAGCATTAGTTGCAATTACAAGACTTTTGCAAGAAGAATTTGATGGTAACAGTAGATTTACATAGTATAATTATTTGTTAAAAAGAATATAAGTAACCACGTTCCTAGTTAAGTGATCCAAAGCTGATAGATTTCTCATCAAAACACATATCTGATCAGTTAAGATGAAATGTGCGAAAGGTTTAAGTAAAAAAATTTGCTTCTTCTACCATGCACGGTAATTATTATTCATGATAAAATTTATAAGCTACACCACAACATCCTCTCATCAAGTTGCTCAATCTTTATCATTTAACTCAAATAAGATGGGATTTAGCATGCGTGTTTTGGATTTCATCATTTTATATTAATCTTAATTAGTTAGAACTTATTTCTTTGTTATCAGCAAGATAAATCAATAAATGGTTGATTTAATCATGAAGCATGCATGATTGATGAGGAAGCAAAAAAGTTTGGGAAGCAAGTTAATTCATGAAATGTTGAATGTCAGTAAAGTTAGATTTATCTGGAGGCAGATCTAAAGAAAGGGATCTAAGGTATTCAGGAATCCTCTGCAATGTGGAGACAGAGATGAAGCTGCAAAAGATCATAAAAGCATAGCCATTATAGAATAATGGAAAACTGCGACAGTGCACCATGGCCACTAGAATAACAAAGTGGTTGGAAGGGCATGTTTGTAAAGGCAGAGCAATGTAGCCTACACGAGGGGAGAAGGCCGCATGCAGTCTAACGTACTGGGAGCAGTTGAAAATGGGTTTGGGTATGAATATATCATATTGTATTATCTGGCGTACCTCTTTCATACAAAGAGTTTTTGTGCACATCTGATCAATATAGGTACTGGATGCAGAATCACTTAAAATCACATACCTCTTTGCCTAATTTTTGTTTCCTTCAGTTTCTTCATTTCAATCTCTAGAAATAGGGTACCGAAACATGAGGCTCGGTCCTCAATAAAGCGGTATAGTACCAGTGGTGCTTAGAGTTGGGCTTCCTAAAACAACATCAGAAATCACTTCCAAATTGTATGGGGGTATTTGAGTGATCTTGGTGACATCATGACAACAAGGCACTTCAAAGGCAAAAGTTTTCACGAGTTTCTAGTTGATTTTCAAGTTTGGTCATTGTAGATGAAGAACATTATAGACTAACAATTAAGATCAAAAAAGATTGAACATGTGCCGATGCAATACCAAGGCGCAATGATGGGTCTCTCAACTCTCAATGCCTCTGGAGATCAGATAACTATGCAAGAACATCATTGAAGAAGTTAAGACTTGTCGTTTAGGCTACCACTAATATTACACTGATAAATTTTTAGAAATAATATTAGGTACAAGGCAAGTAAAGACCAATAAGCTCATAGAAAATGGAATTTTTTGGAAGAGTAGATAATACATCCTGATCATTGTCTTTAGTATATTATCATCTTTTCTTGACCATACAAAAAGAAACTTCTGCATCATCCCTATAAATAATCTAGATACATTGTAGTCTGTTATACATCATATAAAATGGTAAATAGGGTAACAGCTTTTTTTTCGAACATAGTCTACAATGGATAACATACTACATGTACTGATAAGGTAAGAGGAAAAAAATGGTTGGTTTAAGAAAGAAACTAAATAACTTTTAGAAGAGGATTTTTAGGATGCTATTGTTTAAATATCCTTCAATAAGCTTCATTATTTGGCTATAATAAATGCTTGATTACTTGCATTTCTTCTGTTTTCATGTTCTTATAATCGAAGATCTTGGAAAATGGAAAACACAGCTAAAAGGCTTTCAATTTTGGTCTATAATACATTGTAGTTTGAAACCACTGGGGAAACATCATGTATGAGAAATATATGCAATGACTGAAAATGAAAATAAAGAGCCACAACAATATGCTTGGTGAACAGCAAAAAAGTTATACACACTAAGTGCTAGAGTGCGGTAATCGCTCAACAAAAGAAGCAATATTATGCTGCGGAAAATTTCAAGATATATGTTTAAAAATGCATAACGAGTGAAAACTTGTTGAAGCGCAATGTAAACTTACATTAGAAAGCCCGATCTGAATCTCTCCCTGCATGTCATGGGCCACAAAATTAATCAAATAAACCAAAGCAAAAGGGATAAACTGAGAGTTTGTTTAGAAATTAAAAGAAACGATTAAAGTGTTGCTCCTTATGAATTTAAAACTAGCACATAAAAATTGAGTTAGGAATTTGAAAATATCAACTTGCTTAGGCCAAAGATTCGCAATAGAGATTAACCAAGTCGATTCAATCCAAGTTCTAGGAGAATTTAATATGCAAAGTACAATAACAAAACCCCACGTTTAACAACGAGAATTTCACCTTGGGGCCGTATCACTCAAGGATTAGTGGACTTTTGGCGGAGATAGAAGACCCAAGCGATGACGGAAGTTACCACTAGAGAAAGGGCGCCGAAGAACTTCGTCGGAGGAAAAATCGCCGGTTGGGATGGAAGTCGTAGATGACCGTCGAGGCTCCAAGTGTGCTTTGAAAGTTGTCGGTCGTAGATACTTGCAAGGATTGGCACGACTCTCTCCAAGTACTCTTCCACGGTGGTTTCGTCTTCGAATCCTACGTCGAAGCAAGGTGACCGTAGGACGTTGATGCTCCCGTCGGCGTTGAACACTAGACCCCACTCAAGCTCGGGATCCGCCATTCAACATTGAAGAGAATTAGGGAGAGAGATGCAGTCGTCTCTTCCTCTTGCTGAATTTTCCCACAAGAGGGAGTGAGAGGGGCGGTCGGCCAATACAGAGGAGGAGTGGGCGGGTGGATGGGGTGAGGGGGAATTAGGTTAAGCAAGGGAGAGAGGGAGTTACACAAATCTGAAATTAATTTTCAGAATTTGTGTGAATTGGAGGGAAAGACATTTGAAATTGGTTCCAAATTAGCAAGAGAATTAAGGGGTAATTAATGGGCATTAATGGGGCCCATTAATGAGGAGGCCGGCGGCTAATAGAGGGGGAGGGAGTTTGAGAATTTCAAAACTGAAATTAGGCTCAGATTTTAAACAAAATTGGAGGGGGAATTAATTTGAAATTGATCTCAAATTAATAGGGTAATTAATGCATTAAGTGGAGTCATGAAGGAGGCCCATCCCAGGTGGTCGGCGGCATCATGGGGGAGGTTTTGTGTGGGGAGCAAGGGTTTGGGTTTCCAAATCGGCTCATGACATTGAGGGAGGATTAAATTGAAATCCTTTGAATTTGAAATTTTGTCATGAATCGGAGTTAAAACTTTCCTAATTTGGAAGTTCCAAATTTGGAAAGTTTTCGAAATTCAAAATTTCGAATTTCGAAATTAGCCGTTGTAGAGGATGGGGAAGAGGGGGGGGGGGGGGGGACGATGAGGAGGAGGTGTCACCGGCGGCAATGGGAGGGATGGTGGCCGGCGGGTTGGGAAGCTTTGGACCGGCGGGTTTGGGGAAAACGAAGAAGAGCGGAATGACGGGGATAAGCCACGAGTCACGGACTCTTCCAATGACTGGTGGGTGTTGCTTTTGGCCCTCACCTTGGGCTTTCTCTCTCACTTCTCTCTAGCTCTCATGCAAGAAGAGTAAGAAGAAACGAAACCAATTTTTCATTCAATAAATCATTAAGCTCAAAATGATACAAGAGACCACTATATATAGGTCTTGACTCATAAAAGTGAAAAAGACTAAATTGCCCTCTGGGCTACAAAGAAACATAACTCCCCACAGGGGTAAAATGGGAAAACAGTAAATCAAACAAGACAATAATAAAATACATCATGTCATCTAAATCAAAAGTAGAGGCGCTGAATCGTGGTCGTCAATCTGCGGTTTCGCCGGCGATAAACATGTCGGTAGCGTCTGTCGATGTCCTCATCATAAACTTAACTTGAAATAGAAAGAACAATGGCGAGCTTCATGAGCAAATATGAGATTCCTTCCAAAAGTTAATATCAATATTCACTGTTAAGCAAAATTGGTGAATAACAATAGAATCACTAAAACCCAGACCTACTCAAACAAAAATGACCAGAAGAGTATTTTAAGTAGAAAAAAATTGCTACCACTAGTCAAAGGACCATGTGTTATTTGTCATTGCCCTCTACTGAGGAGGTCAAGGTTCAAATCCCTTCAAAATGAAATGTTAATCAATAATGAAGATGAGCAATAACCCAAGAGTAAATGCATATACCAAAATTTACAGCAACTTCAGATTGATTGAAATAAAACTAGCTATTCGTCTGTAAAAAACAGATTAAAAAAGTTGAAAAGAAATTATGTCAAAGTGTAGGCTTGTTCCAATCTGTTGGATGCGGATACATGCTAAATAAATATAACCATATGTCAATATAACTTGGATTAACAGATGAATTTCAGATTCAAAGGACAAGTTGAATTAAACAAGCAGTTTTATAGTCACATAATCTTTGCACAAGAGGGGACTTTGCTATGCAGCAATCAATCCCTTTCCCGTGCTTAGTTTCGAAGATAAACATTAGCGATTCAAGTAGATCAAACAACTATGCAAGACATCATTGAAGAAATTAAGTCTTGTCGCTCAGGCTACCACTAATATAACACAAGTGATAAAATTTTACCAGAAACCAGCCTATTGTAAACCATTTGAGATTAAAATTTTGTACATGAAAGTCTAATTAAAAGTTTCAAAAATATATCAATGATTCCAACCAAAACTATAATAGATTAATAAATCTATGACTGAATTACTCAAACAACTATAATGAATAAAACATTTCAATCCAATTCAAATTAAATTTCAGAAACATAATCTTTGCTCAAGAGATGCATATATTGCTGCAGTCATCCTTTCTGTAAAAGGGTATCAGCTACAATTTCCCTTTTTTTCCTGAAAATACAACTAAAACAAACAGTTTATTCCTCCCTCCCTCCCTGATATGATAAAAACTTGAAAAAGATTAATGCAAGAATTTATCAACTTGTCACCCCCCCCCCAAAAACAAAAAACAAAAAAACCTGTTATATATAAATATAGTAATATAACTGCCCTAATTTTGTTCAATTCGCCTTCGCTTTTCCCCTCCGGTCCTCTCGTGCGAGTCACGTGTGCAGAAGGCAGAAGGAGATGACCCAGACATAGACCAATCTCGCCTTCGCTTTTCAGCATGCACAGGCCCAGGAGACCGATCTCGCTTCTCGGCTTGCTTTTCCTCGACCCAGACGGAGACGAGAGACTGCTCTTGGCAACTGCTCTTGGCAGCTGCCTTGCTTTCCAAATTCCCTCGACCCAGAAGAAGGGGATGGGTGAGATGGTAGCGGCTGACTTGAGTTTTTTTTTTTTTTTTTTTTTTTTTTTTTTGGGGGGGGGGGGGGGGGGGTTGATTATCAAATAATAAGGAAGATGTTTATGTCTTGTAAATTCTAAGGGTCAAGTTATTCGAATTCTTAATTTTGAATCTTTGATCTTCCAGCCAAGTTATTTTTATGTCTAGTAAGTTCTAAGGATCAATAATTTATTTTTTAGTATTTGATTTAAGTTTTTTATATCTGATTTAAGTTTCTGATTGAAGGTATATCAAACTATTGTAAATGTGCACATTTATTTGAATTCTTCAATTTTATATCTTAACATTAAATATACTTTAAGGACATCTTTGAATGCGAGTTTGAACATCCATGAAAAGATATTTCAAGCAATTATAAAATTCAAATGCATCAAATACTACGGATGAGAATAACAATAAAGTTGAAGAGCAAAATGAAAAGCGCATTTGAGTGGAGGTAGATTTATCAAAAAAATATAGAATTAAATGTATAAAATCTTCCAACATATCCAGGATTAAGGATTCAAATAAGTGAGTTTAATCCTAACATTCAAGATGAAATTCATATAACATATTTACAAAGAAGGGCCATTTCAACCTTGTAATCATGATTTTCCGAAAAGTAAATTTGGGATGAAAGACAGAGGCTTTAATATTAGTTGGTTATACAAGTACTTTAATTTGCTACAGTATAATATATGTAAAGATAAAGCATAATGCCTATATTATTATCTTTTCAGAGCATGTGGTAGAGGCAACGAAGGAGAGGAGGCATTTAATAAAAATGGATTTTCAAATGAAAAAAAAAAATTTTTGAGCTTCATGTAGGAAGGCATAATAGTGTGCATAATAATGTTAGACGAAGCTGTGAATACCTAATAAAATAAAGTCAATGTATTGAGTTTGTGTTGCAAAAGCAAGCAGATTAAGCTATGATTGCATATCAGACATGCATGAATACTTTTGTTGATTGCATAAGATTTATTTTGAGATAAGAATTAGCTTTTCGAGGACATGAAGAGTCTTCTAAATAAAAAACTAGGATAATTTTCTTAAACTAGTATAGTTTCTAACTGAACGTAACAAATACATGCAATATGTGATACTGAAGAATGCACCTGAAAATTTAAAATTAATTGAGCATGATATTCAGAAAGTTTTCACATGAGCTTTCATTATGGCAATTACTAAGTTCATATCTGAGAAGATTGGCAATAAATTTTTTTCAATTTTAGGTGATGAATCATGTGACACATTCGCAAAAGAGCAAATGGCAACTGTATTATATTTTGTAACAAGAAAGGTCAGATAATTGAAAGATTTTTAAGGATTGCTCATGTGCATGATACATCAGCAAGTAGTCTCAAAGTAGCAATCGAACAACTCCTTTCAACTTATGGATTGACCATTTCCAAAAATATGGAGCCAAGATTAAGACGATGTTAGCAATATGATAGGGGAATTTAATGGTCTAAAGGATCTATTTCTGAATGAAATAAATCAGCGCATTACATTCATTGCTTGTAATATCAACTTCAGTTAGCATTGGTATCAGTTGCGAAAAAACTTGTTCATATTGCTTTATTATTTACTATAATTTCGAATATGATGAATATTGTTTATGTTTCTTATAAGCATCGTGATAAACTTCGAGAGATGCAATGAGAGAAGGCACTAAGGGGCTGTTTGGTTGCCTGAATTAGGAGGGTAAAGTAAAACAAATACATGTATTTACTAAATTAGGGTGTTTGATTAATTTTGAGCGGAACAAACGAAACTCATCTGATGCATTAGGCGTGTAATAAAGAGGCTGTTTTGCGGGAATTAGAAACCCGCTCGTATCGAGCGGGTTTTAAATTCGCTCGACAATGGCGTCGTCGTCTTGGTTGCTGTTCGGCTTCATTGCTTCGCAGGTGGTGTAATATTGCACGAGAGGGTTCTTCGGCTCCTTCGTTCTTCTCAGACTTCGCGCGACGACGACGTTCCCTTTGTCCGATCGGAAGTTGCGCCATTTTCATCGGAGGTAAGGACGAGAGCTCGAGTTATCATCGTCGTTGTTGTTCGGCTTCATTGCTTCGCACGAGGTGTAAGATTGCACGAGAGGCTTCTAGGTCTCCTTCATTCTCGTTCAGCTTTGCTCCTTCGACCACGTTACCTTTGCCCGTCTGATCGAAAGTTCCGTCATTTCCATCGGAGGTAAGGACGGGAGCTCCACTTCGTTGCTGTTCGTCTTCTTTGCTTCGCACGAAGTGAAGAAAGCCAAATCAAAGAAGAGAAAGAGGAAGCCCAGGTATCCAAAGGGCTTTGATCCTGCAAACCCAGGGCCACCTCCAGACCCAGAGAGATGGCTGTCCAAGAGAGAGAGATCTACTTATAGGCCGAAGAGGAAGGATAAGAGAGGTGGTCAGGTGAAGGGTTCATAGGGAGCTGTTGTTCGTGAGAAACATCAAGATGTTTCTGTTTCAATTGCCTCAACCAATGGGCTTAATCTGAAGTCCAGTCAGGGTTCTTCCAAAGGCGCTGCAAGCTCAGAGCAGCCTAAAGCTTTCTCCGATAAGTCCAGAAAGAAAAATAGGTCCTAAGAATCCATTCCATTCCATTTCGTGGGATCGCACAATCTAGATTTTCTTTTTTCTTAGCTCTTTAGAACCTTCGTTGTGGTTATTTCTATAATACTACTGCAATTGTCTAGGAGTCAATGATTTGCTAATACTACTGCTTGCTGGTTATTTTTGATGGCACAACTGTTCATATTTATTAAAAAGCTGTTTTAGAAAGCAAGAAGAAAGCTATCCCAAACAAAGTTTAAATAATCGGTGATTACTTTTATAAATACACTAGTTATAATGACAAAAAAATATTACAAATGCACTGTTATTACTTTACTTTGGATATATCTAACCAAACAAGGGAAACATTTTTCCTGCGTTTATTTTGAAGACAACCAAACAGCCTCAAAGTATTTGGAATACACTACATTTACTTTACACTGTATTTACTTTACATTGCGTTTGCTTTGCAGGCAACCAAACAGCCCCTAAATGAATTACAAAGTGGAGAACTAACAATTGGGCAAGGCTTAAATCAATAAATAACCGTTGGGCGTGCAAGCGACACACGATGGGGTTCGTATTATGAATCAATCATTTTGTGAGCAGCAAAAAATAATTGTTCCATATATGGATGATAAATGGATTGCGCGTGGCCAGCCTCTTCGTAGAGCTCAGGATATAACAAATTTATATCATTTTCAGGTTGAAATCTTCTACACAGTTAATGATATACAACTTTAAGAGTTGGATAATCTTTCTACAGAAACAAATACTAAGCTACTTTTGTACATTGCCTATGTGAATCTTAATAATGGATTTTATGCATACAATAAAGACAAGTTGATTAGAATGACAGAGATTTATCCAACTGATTTTACTCTTTTTTTATCAAGCGATTTTTAAAAATCAGTTGGATACTTATTTTATGGATATGCTATCTGATCATCAGTTCTCTTCATTAAAAGATATAGAAAATGATCCAAAATATGAAGGATATTATATATCCTCTTATTTTTAAACTACATTGGTGTTACTCATTGCAACAATTGGCATTGAAAGAGCATTTTCTATCACACATTATAAAAAAATCGACTGTGAAATAGAATTAGAGATCAATAGCTGAATGAAATGTTAAGTGTTTATATTGAGAAAGAAAAATTAGATTGTATTGATAATGAAGTAATCATTCAACTTTTTCAGAATATAAAGAGTAGATATTATAAATTATAAGTTGTGTATTATCTTATATTTAATTTTCAACCTTCTTAAATAATAATTTGAATAAAAAAATTAAAATTGCTGATGGAGGTCCCAAGCCCGGATATAAAAGGTTAAGGGTAAATTTAAAAAAGTTAATTTAGGCCCACCCTGAATAAAATTTTTGGCTTTGCCACTGGTAATAAAGGGATGCAAGATTAGATGCAAAGTTTCATCCTGTGTAAGGCATGGATTTATAAGCAATTTCATGACACCATTACAAGATACGTGTTTGAATTTTTGCTTGTTTAAGCAGAAGAAGTAATACACTTCTAGTAATTACAAAATACAACTACTTCACAAAACAAGGCGAGCTTAAAAGGGTATAAAATAACAAAAATACACCAAAACCATATTAAGCTCAAAGTAATTTATTTAACAACATTAGAGATTACAAAGGTGTACTCGATACAAAGGAAATAAGAACAAAAAAAGATGAAAGTTCCATTCTGGGAAACATACATTTGAAATAATAATAAATTAACTGGACATTAACAGATCAACATATATTAGGAATGATCTAAGGAAAAAATAGTATGATACGGATGACAAGATAGAAATGCGTAAATTAAGTGTATCATGATCATTAGCATCAGCTCAACCACTAAAAATGTTCAAAAAATATATACTGGAGTAAATTCATGCAGCAAAATATTAGTCATATTGTCATTTGCATACAAGAGGGCAACCTAGCCGCCACAAAGTGCAAGAAGAATGTATATCGAGGTACTTCTTTTAAAACTCATGAGAAAGCCGTGGTTTTGGGACAGGAGAAAGGTAACTACACAACAGTAGTTTTAACATAATTTACAAAGTAATAAGGAAGTAAATTTATTCTGACTCAGTTAACAAACCAACATTCCGCTCCTATATTGATATTACACATACAGACCCAAGTCCAACTCCCCTTCATCCAGTCAAAACTATAGAATCTCCTAAACGAAAATTATTCCACATCTGACCACAAGATCATTTAAATAATCCACTAACAACTCCTCAAGATAAATTTCAAAGTGTTACAGAAAAAGATATATATGCACTCCATTCTTACAAAGTTGATAATTTTTAACGAACAAGGAAATTAAGGCCCTGCCTTTCCAAGTTCAGATCAAAAAACAAAATATGCCTAAGCGTGGTATGGGGAGAACAAGCGAGAAGAGATATACCGCGATGGTATTACAAGCGGAGCATTTGTTCTCCATGGTAAAGGTAAAACCCAAGGAGAGGTTTGCAAGAATGAGCGCAAGCCGTAGCACTGATCTAGGGTTCTTCCCCTTCCTCTTCGAGTCCCTGTCTTCCATCTCGGCGATCTCGCGCGGCTTACTTACCCGCCTCCGCAGGAAGTCCAGCCGGCTTTTAATGGTTTAGTACTTCTTAAACGAGTAAGGCACTGCCTCGACCAGAAATTATTCTATGCGGAGTCGTCCGATATTTGCTGTTATTTATAAATATTTAATTGAGAGTATTTATTAAATATTTGTTAATTTTTTTATATATTTATTGAGTATTTATTAATACTCAGCAAATGTTTAATAAATACATAGCAATTTGAACTATTCTTCCCATCTAGATTACGCACAGAATAATTTTCCCTACCTCGACAATGATAGATTATTACGTGCGGAGACAGGATACAAAGAATCGTTCGATTTTGTCTCTGTGAACAGTAAAAGTACAGTTACTATTCATCACTACGCTTTTAATAAAATTGAATAATCTCTATATCCAATCTCGACACATAATAATTTCTCTTTGACAATATAGGGACGGTGTTCGTAATTCTTTCAGGAGAGTAAATTAATAAATTTATTTACAATTAGCTATTTTAATTTTGTTCTAGTTATCAAATTTAGGTTACTATAGCGCTTTTTAGTGTATAAGAATGATACTTATAATATAAATCCAAAATATATTTGATAAATGAGTTGATTAAACTGCTGATTCAATGTCATAAATTTGTAGGCGTGCATCTGAACTAGTAATTTGTTGATGCTCATACATTTAAACTAAAATTTCAATCACTAGTTATCACTATTTTTATATGATGAATTGATCATCTTTAATTAATAATCTAGTTAGGAGTTATTTGATTTGTTGAAATAAGAATGCAAAGTAAAATAAAAAATAAATATAATATTTTTAAAATATTTTAAAATTATTTGATTAAATGTAAAACAAATGCAATAAATCATTTTTTCTTTGGTTTCAAATGAATTCAATGTAAAGTTTGATAATGATGGTTGGTGGCAAGGCAACGAATTTTTATTGTCCTCCCACCTGACGTAGAGATGCGTCCTCCCAACGCCAAAAAACTCGATTTTTGCTCGGTATTGCCATATATTATTTGGTAATAACGAGGAATATCATCATGTGAAGATCAATACGGAGTTATACCGAGCTATATCGAACAATACCGAGCACATACCGAGTTTTCTTTAGGAAAAACTATGTATTTTTTTGTATTGCTCGGTATAGCTCGGTATAGCTCGGTATTGATCTTCACATGATGATATTCCTCGTTATTGTTTGGTATTGCTCGGTATTTGCTTGGCATTTCTCATTTTTTAGCGCGATTTTAGCTTTGGGAGGACGCATCTCTACGTCAGGTGGGAGGACGCAATAATAATTCCAAGACAACAGTGACTAGTGGTGGTAGGGAAGCAGTTTTCCTTTAGGCTTAGTTTGGGATGGCCTTCTTACTACTACTTGAAGAGTAGCAGTTTTTTAGTACAATTTTTTTTTATTTTTTAACTAGAAAGCAGTTTTAAGAAGCAATAAAAAAACTGTCCCAAACAAAATCTTAGTTTTGATTCACATCGGCTTCTCGTTAGTTAAAACCAGCACTGTTAATACAAATGTGGCAGCTCTGGCATATGCTCTAGTAGATAAGCTTCTATGGGTCTTCTAATACATTGCGATAATATAACCATTCTACGATGTCTTCTTCTTCTCCTCTACGCCTTCAAACAAATACAGATGAACTCTAAAAATAATGAGATATACATATTTCACTTTCCTCCCTTTATTGTTCATAGGGAAAATCGGTTTTATCAGTACAAATACTTCAATTTTGACAGTTAGATAAGGAGAACTGAACATAGAGGCCCTGGCGAATATTAACTAAATATTTGTCATTTGGTTGTTACCAGTGAAATTTACAAGGTAGTTCAGGCCAGCTCCAGCATAATTGGGGTTGAAACAGGCCTTCCCAAGGATTAAGAGGACAAATCATGTTTCGTGTTCAAAACCTGTAGTTGCTCTTCAAGAAAGTCACCACCTCTTGCTGCAATAATTGAGGAAGGCAGGAATTATTGCACTAGTTGAAAACATTTTATGTTTAAATAAGCAATTGGAAAGAAGAACTTACAATTAAGCAAATTAGCAGACAACCAGTCGCTCCAGGAAACAATGCATACCAGAGATTCAAATGATGGAACTTTGCACCGTCAATGAACAAGATTGGCAAGCTAGCAGCTGCAGCTCTCACAGAGTTTATGAAAGCGTTAAAGCAGACTATCCCATTTTGATAATTAATTAATGTGCTGATACAAAAAAAAAAAAAAAACAGAAAACTGAGAGGAAAATTATTGACGAATCTCCCTTTCATTATATTATTGCAATTTGCACGAACCTCTTAGAGAGACGAACATTATTGGTCTAGCTATTGCTCACCAAAAGGAGCCCAACGGTCAAATTATTTTTTAAGTTCAACACACTACATATAACATGCTGATTCCCTACTTCACTATACTTAAGGGCATCTCCAGCCGAAAATCTCATTTTTCACTCCAAAATGCTGTGATTCATCTCCAATCGAACTCTATTTTACGCGGTAACCGTCTTTCTCCTCTTTTGAGTGTTTTTCCGACAAATCCGATTCATACAGAAAAATCGCGTAGGTGAACAGTGCAACGCCAATATTGGTGTCGCATTGTTCACCCTCCACCGATTACCGATTTTTTTGCCGTTCGAATGGAGCAAACCAACTACATCTTACAGTCGTTTGGAGTTCGGCTGGAGACGCCCTGAATCTCCCTTTCATATAAAAGCACAACCACCAACAAAATATAAGATGAAAGCTCCAGGGTTATATGGAAAGAAAAATCTGCTCACTACTACTCTGAAAGGCCTATTTTATTATTCCTAAGAATTAAAAGAGCTGCAGAGTAGTATAGTCCAACTCTGGCCTTTGGGCTTCCCATCAGATTAGTTGAAGTTTGCAATGAAACAGGTATGACCCATTAATGTTTTATATTTGTGCTATGCGGAATCTAAAGGATCTAGATGGCTTTCGGCAGTCTTTCTACCTATATTGAAAATTTTTGAGCATTTCTTCTATAAATATATATGACTGAGAATCCATGACATGCACTTCTGGCCACTTTTACTATAATATAAACCTGAAATTTAAATACCCACAAAAGCAAGCGTGCATGTAAGAGTTAAACATTTTCAAGTGTTGCTTCAGGCTATGAGAGGCGTACCTGGAGGATGAATGGAGCCTGTAACAGTCATGAAAGCTATAGATGCCGCAAGGGCAGTAGCCCTTGCTAACCAGCCTGGACCAAATATGGACAACGCCAATACTCCAATTGCTGCACAGCCTATCTGAGCCACAAACATGTTGTATTTCTGCATAAAATTAAGGATTAAGTTCATCATGCTCGATGACTATAAACTGGTTAAATCAACTAAGTTAATTTGGAATACAGTTTACTGTTGACAACACAACTCATCCTGCAATGACTTGGAATAGTTGTTTGGCTGATCCAAATGTCAGCTGCATCGTTTTGCAATTTCTGGTGGAAAAAGATAACTCTTTACCTCCTGAATATTTCGATAAAGGTTTATGGCTTATCTAATGATGGGGGTACTCTATTTTTATGGCTCTGCTTCATCAATACATGTAGGGGATTATATCCTTGTGTGATGAACTTGAATAAACACACTGGGTTGGAAAAAGTAGTAATACAACATTAATGGAAGAAACGGTTAGAGATATATAATAGCAATGGATATCATTGAATTTTGCAATATATTGATACAAAAGTGCATATGTACATAGACAAAAGATGAGAATTGATAAATCATCAAAATATTATCTTGATCGAGCATGAATCTTGATGCAAAATCAAGTTGGAAACCTCAAAAATTAAATCGGAGACCATCTGAACTACGATTTCAGCAAACTTATAGTTGAACTTAACGTCTCGAAAATATGAACCCAACGACACCAAATTCGACTCAATCCAAGCCCAAATGAGACCAAATCAAAGACCTGAAGCGCATTTAAAAGGTTCAAACTATAATTTGAACTAACACGGTTTCCAAACGTGGCATGCTTGTAGTCGAATCGTGCGACTTGACGAGACGAATCCAACGAGCCCAAGATCATCAAATTTTGATATCATTAGGGCATTCAAATGCACAATAAACGGTCCACGATCAAGGGATTCAACATCAACCGTCCATTAAAACCAGTCCCAATTTACCATTGATCTTCCTCATATTTACTAGCCATGCCACTCTTAAAAAAATTATAAATAGACCCCTCATTTCTCATGAGGGGGGACCCAAGAAAGAAGAGAAGAAGAGAATGAAGAGTACTGTCTTGCCATCATACTCCTCAGCCACAGCCGGACTTCCACCTGACCGCTGACAGACGCCAGACTTCCGCCTAGCCACCAAGTGACATCGGACTTCTTCTTGACCACCGACAAACTCCGGACTTTCGGCCGACCTCCAATTGACGTCGGATTTCTGCCCGGCCTCCAACTATCGCCGGATTTTTCACCCTGCCACCGACTGACGTCGGACTTCTGTCCGGCCACCGATGAACTCCGGACTTTCGCCCGACCTCCAAGTGACATCGTATTTCTGCTGTGCCTCCAATTATCGCCGGATTTTTCACCCACCCAAATCCACCGACTGACATCGACCTTCTGCCCGTTTACCAACTGACGTTGGACTTCCATCCGACTTCCATTCATAAATAGACGATTGACGATTGTAATCTGATTATCCTTAATTTCAAAGACGAATCAGTCACTGTAATCAATTCAAACACTAGTAGAATCTTTTTCAGCTGAGCGTGGTCCCGTGGTTTTTCCCTTTTCAGGGTTTTCCAAGTAAAAATCCTAGTGCTCTTTCATCTTCTGTTTGTGTGCTGGATATCCGTATAACGCTAAGATGAAAATTTCTAACTTTATCACTACGTATATTTTAGCCCACAACAAGAATATTAAAAAATATATTGTTGCGTGCCAAAACATTCGTTGGATTCATCTTGTCGAGTCTCTCGATTTGACTATAAACATGTCATATTCGGGGATCATTTGGTCATCCAGTTAATGATCTGAAGCTTCCAAATATATTTTAAGCCATTGATTTGAGCCTATTTGGGCTCGGATTGGACCACTTTTGATGTCGGTAGGTTCATGTTGCCAAGATGTTCAGTTTGACTGTAAGTTTGCTGAAATTTGAGTTCAACTGATCCTAAATTTAATATTAAAAGTTTCTAATTCAAACTATGCCTCAAAATCCGTGCTTTATTAAGTGATTTTCGGGGACATAGTATATATAATGAATGAAAATATCTTATTATAATAATAAATAGTATACAATTCTACTTTAATAATGGACATATGTGATAATATTAATATGCCAATGTAATAATTCAAATAGCTCTAACATAAAATATATATACATTCTGGAAATTAAACTGACATTCATAGAACAGTCCGTGTTTAAAATCTGCATGACAGTAAGCAGTGATGGATAAGAACATATGGATGGTGATTTCATGGCACACATTAGCTAAGGATCCTGGATAGTAAGCTAGTAATGTTGTCATATTTAAGGATCATATTTATCAATAAAACATGTTGTCGCTATTCCTAAATTTGGAATTTGATGACCTGTTGTAGACTTTTTCCTCCTTTCCGTATTCCAACTCAATTTATATTCCAAATCCTTTAAAGCATTTCATACATAATAATATTTGCATATGATGTGTCACTATGAAAATGAAATGGTCATCTAGTTGATATAAGCCCGCACCATCATCTACAAGGGCTGGCATAGTGGTCTAAGCCTAAATTCATCTGCTAAGTTAGTGCAATTTCTGATGGAAAAACTGAGCTTTGAGAATCTATTAAGTGTTCTCAAAAAGCTTCATCTCTTTTGCAGACTTTGTTTTAAGCATATTAAAGCTCATATTCTGTGTATATTATTAGATCCTGAACTAAAGATTTTGTGGTTCCAGCCAAAGCATTCAATAATTTGGCCAAGTTCTTATGGTTGGAGCCAATGCACTGAATCACTAATTTACTAAATTAAGATGAGTTGCACAGACACTATGTTATATAGTCTCTTTTTCTATGACGTGTACTGCAATTTTGAGAAATATGAGTATTTTTATCCTACATCAAAATTATGTCATAGATATAGATAGCTTCAAGAAATCAGAACAAACAAAAGATAGGGCGTTATAGACAATTCAAACCTGAGCGGCGGGGGATTTCGGAGCCGCGAAGAGGACGGCGCATACCGCGCCAATGGGAGCAATTGTGAATGAAAGCCCCTTGTGAGCCCACAATTGATCGAACCTCCCAAGTATTGCCATGGCCGCAAACGCTCCTACTCAGACGAAACCAAACCTAATTAAACCTATCCTTATATGGCATCTGATTTAGGAAATTTAGGGTGGACAGGACGGAACCTGCCGAGGGCCAGAGGACGTCGCTGAGACAAGGGATTGGAGATGGCAGCTGCTTCAAGAACTCCTCCCATCGGCCGATGCTACTCGATGAATCGGTGCTTGATCGGACCAGCGACCGGATGGTTCGTCGGCTGCTGATGTAAAGCAGAGTAGGAAGAGCTGCGGCGTTTTCTTTCGAATTTTTCTTGATTCTTGGGAGGAAAGATAAGCAGTGGAAAGACATGGCCCGGACTTGTATACCCATGCCTCCCGCTCCCTCGCTCTCTCTCTCTCTCCTCCCTCCCTCGCTCTCTGTCGCTCTCTATATCAGAGAAGCAGTGATGCAGAGATGATACAGAGCGTCCTTCCAGTCGTTGAAAAGGCAATCTATTGCTGGATCAATCGTATTTTATTACCCGCCATAGGCTATTGCTGTTCTCTGCGTCTAAAATAATAATATGAAAACAAATTGATTATTTTATTATTTTATTTATTTTTTTATTTCTCAATTAATTAATATATTTTCAAAATTGTGAAAATAAGACCCGATAACGAACTAGAAGAATGAGAGAGCTTCAGATTTGATGGTTCCACCGGGGTTCAACTAAAGGTCAAACCAAGGTTCAATTAGAGGTCCGGGATGACCTCTGTTTGAACCGGATTTCTGTTTGAACCGAATGATATAATAAATATTAATTTTATTTAAATATAACATGAGAATTAAAAATAAAAAATTTCAACAAGCATGCTAACATAAGAATTCTATATACATTGGCATCTCCACTCATAGAACATCAATCATTTGTAGCTTTTAAGCAACAAATAATAGAAAACATCAAACATCATGCAATCATGGCCGGTTGGTCGTTCTCATTATAGGATGAGACACTATGATATATGAAGACTATCATCAAATGGGCGTCATGCATTGACTATTAATATACATCAAATGGTGTATGATTGGGAGCCTTGAATGAAAAGGAATGGTGAATGGTCGGTTTAGTCATTCTCTTTATCAAATGGAAGAGTATGGGTGTCAAAGAATGACTCGACCCGCCAACCAGAATAAAAAATTTTGGATTTGGATTCACCCGTTTAATAACAGGTCATGTTCGCATCCAGAATTCTAACCCATTTATTAAATGAGTTAGGTTTAGGTTAGCCCGCAAATCCAATTTTGACTAGAAATAGTCTCTTTTAATATTTTTCTCAAAATTCGTTTGATTGCTGGTATAATATACTTATTTTGTTTATCAAATTATCTAAAATATATAGTTGACAAACTATATTAAAAAAATAATCAAAACGGGTTATGAAGTCGAGTTGGGTCATTTGGGTTGCTAGCGGGTCGAGTTTGGGCTCATCATTTTAACTTGTTATGGAGGAGCAAGCTTGAAGCTCGAGTTTGTTGATATGAAAGAATCAAAAAGAGAGTAGGGGGCGATGGAAGGGAGTGTAAGACTTAACCAATTTTGACATCTCCAGGGAATAACAAGTTATCAATATGCTTAGAGTCTCATGTTAATGGTCGATGGATGCCAGACATCAATAATTAATGTAAACTCAAAAATATTGTAGATGGGGAACTCAAAGTTAGGTGACGGTAGATGATTGACATGATTGTCTCAGGATAAAGAGAAAGAGAGAGACTATATTATTAGAGAGATGTGCGTCAAACATCTAGATCTACTAGATATTGAATATTGGTCGTGTAACTCTTTTCTATTTTAAGTTAATTGCAATTTATACATCTTTTTTTTTTTTTTTTTTGTTCTAAACATTTAACATTCATTGCCCAATGAATATTATAATTATGTTTAATATTCATTGTCGAATGAATATTGAAGTTACATTTGATATTCATTGCTCAATGCATGCTAGAATAATTTTAACCATGAATTTTGTTAACTAATATGAGCTCGTCACAAACTAATGTGACAGCGGGCCGATACTCCCCGTTAAAAAAAAATATCCATAGTAATTTTATAACAATCTTTATAAAAGATTGGCCATCTCAAACAAACTCTTAATTTATTTCAGGAATTTGTATAATGATTTCAATCGTTATGAATTAAGAAATGTAAAACTTTCCTCATATTTTTTAATGGAGAATATATTTGATTTATATCTTAATCTTCATTTTTATTATTAAATTATATTATATTTAATAATATTTATAATTACTTGTCAAGCGATAAAAATCTTTATCATAGACGGAGGGGGGCAAAGGGGGCACGTGCCCCTAAAGAAACGAAGCACCTGTCGAGAACGAAGAAGGAACAAAGGAAGAAGATGAATTTGATTTTTTGATATTAAATGATGTACAGGTAGGACCTATAAATAGATCCTGGGAATAGGATTACACGTGTAGGTACCGGATTGGTAAGATCTTAATAAAGTGCGCTCCAGATTTTGTAACTGGAATCAAGATGCATAACGTAGGGAATCACGGTGGCTAAAATGGTTGAGGAGATCGCAGTGGCAAGGTTTCTATCGGTGAGAAGCCATTTGGAAGCGTCAGAGTCAGAGCCCGATTGAGCTTGATCAACGGAGAATGATGGAGGGGATTCAAGAAATGATTCGAATCAGTTTGCCTTGAAAAGTTTGAAGATCCGGTTCCGCCAGATTGGATAATTATCCATGGAAAGCTGATGGGGAACTAGAGATTTGAGATTTGAGATGACAAATTTGAGAGAATGATATATAAGGGGCTTATCGGATGTATCGCCAATGGCCGCTGTCGTGCGAGAGGATGCGGCAGCAGAGGCGGAGGAAGCCATGGAGAAGGTCTCAGGAATGGACCGCTTCTTATACCATAAAGAAACGAAGCACCTGTCGAGAACGAAGAAGGAACGGAGGAAGAAGATGAATTTGATTTCTTGATATTAAATGATGTACAAGTAGGACCTATAAATAAATCCTGGGAATAGGATTACACGTCTAGGTACTGAATTGGTAAGATCTTAATAAAGTGCTAATACAATTTGTTAAAGGCATCAAAATCTGCCTGCCACAGTTTTCACTTCATCTTGCCTACTCATCTTTTCCTTCTAACTGATACTTTAATTTTTTTCTTCTTTGCTCACCTAATCACCTTTATATCATCTCATTTATTGATTCATCTGGTTGCAAAATATTTCTTCTCTTTACTCTTATCTGTATCAATTTTTGTGCCAAAATGCAACAAATTTTGACAAAAATAATCCATTTCATCAATGCACATTTAATCTCTGCGACCTCACATATGTGGCCCTTGTCAAATTCATATGCTAAGCAGGTTTGTTTTCATGATTAACATATTCTTCAAGATACTGTTATGATTTTTGAATATGGCATTCATTTCTTCACTATCTTAATGTTGTTTGTTGTATTAATTGATCTTTATTGAAATGTTTCTTTACCACAATGTTAATTTTAGCATCTATTGAGCCATGATTTTAATTTTGAAATTCAAGGTCATTACAAAGAATACCATATGGAAAACCTCCAGCGTAAATGAAATTCAAGGTCGCGACCTTGAGCGGCTTGCTTTCCCTCGACCCAAACAGTCTGCTTCGTTTTCCCCTTTGGTCCTCTCTCGCAACTCGAGACTCACAACCTCAAGCACATCTTTCGTTTTCCTTTTTGCTCCTCTCTCGCCCTCAAACGGAGATCGCCTGTGACAAATATTTATGTCTTCTAAGCTCTAAGGGTCATATTATTTGCATTCTTAATTTTGATCTTACAAATCCTCTAGGCTCCGGTAATGAGACGACAAACGAAATTATTTTAATGTATTCTAACATTCCTGATGACACGGTAATCAAAACTATTTTAATTTAGATCTCCCTTAATAAAATTTCTAGCTCCGCCATTGATCATTATAACATTTGATTAAGAAAAAAAATTACTTCAAGGTATCATAATCGATATATCATCAAAAAATTATCTTGATCAGGCACGAATCTAGAGGCAAAATCAAGCTAAAAAGTTCAAAAATTAAACCCGGGATCACCTGAACTCCGATTTAAGCAAACTTATAGTCAAACTGAGCGTCTCAAAAATATGAACCAAATTCGACTCAATCCGAGCCCAAATGAGACCACATCAAGGAACCAAGACTCTGTTGGAAAGTTCAAACCATAATTTGAGTTACCAAACTGTTTCCAAACATAAAGTTCTTATAGTCAAATCGAGCGGCTCGATGAGTCGAATCCAACAAGCCCAAGATCGTTAAATTCTGACATCATTAAGACCTTCAAATGTATGAGGAACGGTACACGATCAAGGGATTCAATATTGACCATACATCCAACCACTCTCCATTTACCACTGATCTCTCACCTATTTACAGGTCATGCCACTCCATAATATCTATAAATAGACTCATCATTTCTCTTGAGTGTGGACCCAAGCAAGAAGAAGAGAAGGATATGAGGGAAGAAACTCCTCCTCAACTATTGCCGGAATTTTACCCGATGCCTGAGTGACGTCGGAATTCTGCCCGACGCCCGAGTGATGCCGAATTCTGCCTGACGTCCGAGTGATGCTAGAATTCTGCCCAACGCCCAAGTGACGCCCGAATTTTTGCCTAAGTGACACAAGAATTCTGGCCGACGCCCAAGTGAAACCATAATTCTTCTCGACGCCCAAGTGACGCCAGAACTCTGTCCGATTTTCAAGTGACTTCAGAATTCCAAGTGACTCTAAATTCAGCTTGAATACACAACTTGTTTGTAATTGGATTTCAATTCGAAAGTAAAGCATTGTAATATGATAATCATAAATTTTAATAACGAGTCAGCCTCTTATACCTCAAACAAACACTAGCGGAATTATTTCAACTGGGCGTGACCCCGTGATTTTTTCACTTTCTAGGATTTTCCATATAAAAATTCTGGTGTTATTATTTCTCATATGTTTGGGTGTTAGAAGCTGAGACGGAAATCTTCTAACTCTAACGTCGTGTATATTCTAGTCCGCAACAATAATAAAATTAGGCTTTTTTTATCGTTGGATTTGTTTTGATATTTGTGCTATATTTTTATTATACTTTATCTCAGAACAGACTTAAAATTATTAAATTTATTTTAAAATTAATAATAGAAAAAAAAATTTCTTTCTAATTGGGCCAACCCCAGCGGGCGGGCCATGCAAATCCTACGATTCTCTAGCCCTAATAAAACGATACGCGAGGGAGGCAGCGATCAAGCGACAAGAGATCGATACGATAGTGGGGATTCTTCAATCGAGCAGCAGCTATGAAGTTCGTGATGGAGTTTGCGGAGAATCTGATACTGAAGATGATGGAGGATCCACATGAGAGGGATCGGAAGGCGAGGGAGCACATTTACAAAAGGAAGGAGCGGTGCAAGAAGACCAAGGAGATGTGGAGTTACCCTCTCCGCCCGTATGGCTTCTGGACCTTCGATCGCTTTAACGCTCAGATCCACTATGACGCCCAGATCAGCCAGGCACCGGGTCGCCGCGACCCTTACGACGACCTCCTTATCCAAAGCCAGCCCCCCAAAACTTCTACCTCCAAATGAATCTTCAATGTCCATATGTAAGTTCTTTGATCTGTCATGCATTCGTAATCGCTGAATGAAGTACCTTTATTTCATCTGCTCAGCCTTGTTGCCACATCTTGAATATTTCATATTCTTAGCCTTGCTGTCATCGTCAACTAATGTTAACACCTTATCGACGGTGTTGACGCATTCAAGCCGTAGATTAATCGCACTTCAAAGTATTGTTTTTAGCATGATCTGAACATGCGCGTCAAGTCATCTTTTGATTACATATGCTTGCGAGAGTTAGAAAAGAATTTGTAATAAGGGGGATGTTTGCTCGCGTCTGTTCCACCTTGGGTTTTTGGTTTTTCTTCCTTTTTTACATGTAAGACTGATATAGAAAAGGGGAAGCTGAATCCTGGAGCAATCACATTCATATTCCTTGACTGGTCCTCAATTAAGAAGGGCTATGAGTGTTATTGTTCTGTCACTACATACATTTTTATTTCTGTCATTCTTAAGCCGCATCTCTCTTCAGGGGAAGATAGTATGTGAAGGGAGACACTGAGATCATTCATTTTCCCTTCTTATCACTCGTTACAAGCCCATCCTTGACTCATTTCTACTTGGTTCATCCATACTCGACCTTTCTCTAGATACGCTTAGCATTGACTTGTCAGAAATGCCATCAATTGAAGAAATTTTGAAATGTTGAGAGAAGTTCAAGTTCAAAAAAGCAAAGTGTAAGCATACACAAGAAGAAATAAAAAACCTCCAAAGGTTCAAACTTTTTCACATCATGAACACAACCAAGAGTTAGAGTATTGGGGTAAATTCAACATGAGAAGCTGTCAAGCTGAATATGGTGAATCTGATTTTGGCATATTGATATTGCTTAAAAAAATGTATTAGAGCATGTACATTTCACCTCGTGTCAATTTATCATAGGATGTCTTTTGCGTTGCAAGCCTTGGTTATAAATATCAATAAAGTAGCAGTCCCAATGTTTACTTAAGAGCTTTAAAAAAAACCCTTAATAGATAACAATAGTGCTAGATGAAATGAAATTTTTAATAATAAAATATATATGGAAATTCATTGAATTGACAGGAAGCAAGAAACTAACTGGTTTGATACAAACATTCATGTTTATACTTGTTGAAAATGCAAGATGGTGTGACATGCAAATTGAATTTCAAATTTTTGTTGTTTTACTTTAGTTTATGTTATTTAAGTAGTTTCTTTGATTTTTATGAGTTTAGTTTTTGTTTAAATAATTTGAATCATGCCTATAATGATACATATGAGAACAAGTTGTGTTAAATAATGTTCATAAATTAAAGTCCAAATTTTGAATTTCAATTTGCATGTCCCAACATACCATCTTACATTTTCAACAACTATAAACATGAAACTACTTAAATAACATAAACTAAAGTAAAATCAAAACTTTGACTTTTAGTTTGAACCAACTAAACTATGAGTTTTAGTTTTTGTTTTAATGGTTTTAATCATGCCTGAAATGATGCCTATAAGAACTAATTGTGTTATATAATGTTCCCCTGTTCGGTGTCATTTGCTACATCGGTTGTGATTTTATTCTATACCACTCTCTTTGGATTTCCCTAGTTTAGTTGTTTCATTGTCTCAATTGGTTGAGCCTTTTGCACTTTCTATATATGATCCTTTGCTTTTATGTTGTTGCTTCCTTCATGCTTATTATTTTTCACCATATCTTCACACTATCATTTTATTTAACATACAAATTTGTGGGCCTTCTGTGAGTGCGGGATGCGATTCTTCTAAATGATTTGTGACTTACAAATTGCATCTATTATAGAAAGGTTGCAGTTCTCATCATTTCATGAGGAGATTGACTCTATCTAATTGAAAATTGAGAGAAAATCTTTAGAGTACAAAGAAGCATAACTAGGCCTTACAGAAATCCATATCTAATAATATTTTCTTTGAGCTATTTTGTTTCCTATTTGTGCTCAAGTTTTGGTTAGATGTAATTCTTCTCGCCTGGTAACTATAAACTTGTGGGGAAAACTATTTCCTTCTATAGATGTAAAGTTTGAATTGCTACTTTGATATTGCTTATTTATTTTCTCACATTCTATAATTTTAGGGCCGGTTTAGTATCACTTTTATTGTTTTTTTTTTTAATTTGTATATTTATTTATTTTAATTTGTTTATATTTTGATGAGAAGTAAAAGCATGGTTGGTGTCTTATGCATTTAATTATTTAAAATTCCAATAAAACTAAAATAGCAAAATAAAAATAAGTATCCGTTTTATTTGTGCGTACTTGAGATGGTGACAAAGGAATCACCTGCAACTTGTTTGACTTTGTACCCAATATCCACCATAAAGTCAGCCATCAGTGTTCAACCTATTGCCCTTAGCAAGTTTGTGAACCTGGGAAGTTCACAACTTCGTGAAAGTTGCCTTGCCTCATTCCCATCCAAACACCGACCCCTTGCTCCTGTGGAAACCCTCTCTTGTTTCATCTGCTATTGACTACAAAGCTAATGAGCATAATGTGATGGATGCTTCAACATTTTCATCAGCTACTTGAATTTTGTGACTTTGATTGCGAGAATGTGTCTCTAACATGTCTTGCTTTGAGTCACACTCTTAGTTTAATAGCTTTTCTATGACATTGATCTCTTTAGCTGCCCAATGACCCGCGGATGGCTCCACTATACTGTTAATCAACTTGACTTCATCTGTCAAGGTTCAAGGTTGGTGAGCCTTTGTGGAATTCAACAAAATTTTAAACATTTTTTAAAATAGAAAAAAAAAACAAAAACAAAAAGTGATTTCAAATAGGCATTGACATGATACAAGAAGATTTGTTTTCATTCTGTATTGATGATGCCGTCTTAATTAAGGATTGCGCTAAAGAGGGTGGCAATTAAAAAAGACTCTTAAAAGAGTTTGGAAGTAATGATCTAGGATAATGTAAGACATTTCCCAGAATGGAGGTGATTGGAATAAAGAATGATATCTTTATCTCCCAACTGAAATACTTTTGATATGTTGACATAACAAGAATGTATGGGTGTCAGCTAATGAAACTCCTGTTAAATTAAACGTAAAGTATAAGAAGATTGGAGACGTATTTCTCATAGATATGTGGAGATATTAAACATTGGTTTAGAGACTAATATATTTCTCATAAAGGTTAGCTATTACATTTGCAATGAGTTTAGTAAGTTAATACATGCACTATCCATTTAAAGAACACTTGTTGGATGTTTACAAGATCTTAATTTGTTCTTTAAAAAATGAACAATGAGCTATTGATGATAGAAGATTAACATTAGGTTATTGTACTAGAATTTGGAGATATCAAATCATTTGAAAAAGCAACAAGCTGTCAATGATTGCTCCTAGTCTTGTAGAAGAAAATTTCTGGCATTGGTTCAAGGATTTTTGCCTTTTTATCTGATCAAAAGTGTGAACTAATTTCTATGAAGTTCTTTTGTGACGGCAATTTCATACAACTCATTCCGTCATGATGAAACAAAATGTTATGGAATGGATGGCTGCACTTGAGCACCTTATTAAAGCAAAGATTGCTGAAGGGTTTATTTTATAATTTATGTTCCTACTAGGGGTGTAAGTGAGCCGAGCCGGCTCGTGAGCTGGCTCGAACTCGACTCGTTAACGAGCTCGCGAGCCGAGCTTATCGAGCTTCGAGCTCGAGCTCGAGCCTATAATCGAGCTCAAATGGTTAACGAGCTCGAGTTCGAGCTTGAGCCGGTTCGGCTCGTGAGCTCGCGAGCCGGCTCGTTAATTATTTATTAAGTAAAATAATATAAAATATGTATTATAATATATTAAAATATATGTTAATGATTATTTATGTTATTTAAAATAATATTAAAATATATTATAATATATATTAGAAAGCTAGTACCGTTAATTTTATAAAATAATATATAAATTATATTATAATATATATTATATTATATATGGCTCATTAATGAATTGCATGATAAAGTTGATATGAGTTGTGACAGGTGCTTTTTTTTTTTTTGAATTACGTGACAGCTGCTGACAGTGGACGGGCGGGAAAAACAAAAAACTGGGCGGGAGAAATGAAAATGCCAAATTGAATCGAGCCGGCTCGCGAGCCGGCTCGAGCTCGTTTATAGAGGGACGAGCTCGAGCTCGAGCTCGTCTGTCGAGCTCGAGTTCGAGCTCGCTTTTTGACTAACGAGCCGAGCTCGATAAGGCCTAAACTCGACTCGACTCGACTCGTTTACACCCCTAGTTCCTACAAAGCAACAAGTGGTGGATATTATAACGAAAGGACTTCCAAGCTCAAGATTTGAAATACTAGTTGATAAGCTGGAAATGAAAAATATCTATTTATCACCCTCAGGGGTTGTGGAAAACACATTTAGAATCTTACTAAGGACTACATGGAAATAATTTCAATTAATGGCTAATCTCTCTTTTTAAGCCAACAATTAATATTTCCTTGTTTTAGAGTATTTGTATTATGCTTTTCTAGAATTCATTTCTCTTTTTTTCCTACTCCATATCAATTTCAATTGAGTGGTTTGGATAAAATAAATAAAATTATCTTATTCTGTGTTTTTAAATGGAACTGGTCTTTGAGTTAGATGAAGTTGGAATAATAAATGGTCCAGTACTATTTGATTGTTTTTCTTAATCCTGCATTAAGTTGCTTTATTTTCCACATCATACAAGATCTCGAAACTTTGAGCCTTTTTCTTTTTGGGCTTGTGAACTTTTTATTGCAATATTGCAATGAGCTATATTATTTTCAATATAACAGAACTTAAAATTACTGTGTCTGTATGCTATTTGTCTACCGTATAGTAGGGCTCTTTAATCCAACTTGGTAGCCCTATGTTCTCTTACATCAATCATCTTAAACTACTTTGATATTTCTTATTTTGTTTCAATTATCGAGTTGAGAATTTAGTTATTGGAGGAAATACAGTGCAAGCTTTTTGTTTCTCCAGAACTTTCAAGTGGTAGGTACATGTGCAAGTTTAGGTGTTGATGGAGGCTCATAGCATGGAGGAGTTTAACAAATGATCACAATAGTTCTATAACGTACGGAGGCTGTTGGTTGTTGCTGTAAATGGATGCTTTAGGGATGCCTTTTGGTTTAGTGAGGAGTGAGGATTTGGTATATAGGAGGGAAGCATGCAATAAGTGAAAAACATGGTAACCGTTGTCTCACACCATAGAGTAGAAAATGCACCATAATATATAATGTTAAAAAATTAGAAAGAAATATAGGTAGATCAAAGATAAACCTGTGTATAAGTTCTACAAAATGATTTATGCATGATAGGCTTAGCACTTTATGCACTAAGCAAGAATAAATGGAGGATCATGATTCTTAAAGTTGAACCTAAATACTTGGAATATATCTGATGATGATGAAGGTGCCTATTGTTCCACAAATATTCATTGAATCAACAAGAAAAAGAGATGCGCACAATCTTATTATGATTGGACTAATATTTTAACAGTAAATCACCTCCATTCTTTAAGATTTCTTGTTTTGCACCATTGGATATTAGAACTGGTTGTGGTTTGGAATATTAAGCACAATATGGTGTTTAATGGGTGAATGATGGATGACTATTAAGAGAACAGTATAAAAACTGCCAATTATGATGCTTCATTGTTGAATGTACTTGACTCCCAGAATCCCACACCTCCACACCTATACTGAAGCCATCAATGGCTTTTCGCCGCAAACCTAACAATTCATGAACTTAAACCGATTAGAGTGCAACCCGAACTAATTGACCACAATCCCCAATTGAATCCTCCGCTTCTTCTCCACTCACATCCCTGCCTATCTCGGCCTCTACCCGCCCACTTATTTTAGTATGTGCTAGCTTCGGTGTTGGCATCATCATTGATCTCCTTGACTTTTGCATTCATCCCTCCTGCATTTCCTTCTCTTTGGAGCAAATCATGTGTGACCCGCCTCCTAGTGGAAATGCATTTGTGATTTTAATTACATTGACGTTTGCAATAAAAAGCTACTTGGTGTCTGATCCCCCACCCTCAACAAAGGCATCGATTTGCTCGATGACCTTTTTAGCCACGATACCCACAGTTGCAGGCTCATTTGTTCTGAGCACAAAGTGTTCGTGGTAGTGTTAACAGCACTGTCATTGGTCGTGCTCCACTCACCATCTCACTACATTCGGAGTTTGCGAAAATAAGATGTTCTGGCCGTAGATGCCATTTTGGCTGGCCTCATCTCCGCCATTAATGATGGCATCCATATCATTTCCCTCTGGATTTGAGAATCCACCCATTAAACCAAGATATCATTACTATTGCTGCTTTTATAGCTATGAAAAAAAAAAAATTTCTGAAGCTATGCAGCAGGGAATGATGAGCTAATTGAAAAAACACTCAACAACGAAGCGTTGAGATTACTTTTTTGTCTTGGGAAGGCACACTTTCCATAATTTCTTTTTGATTCTTTTGTTTCTCGGGTTATTTTCTTCTTGTCCACACTTGGCACTTCAAAGGGAAAGGTCTGAGAAAAGTTAAGCTTTTCTGCTCGAAGATTGGGTGATTTTTAAATTTATGTGCTTTTTAAATTTAGTCCGACAAAATTTGAAGAGGCCGAGAGTAAAAATGGCCGTCAGTAAGTGCGTGAATATGCACCTTATTTGTTTGCTTAGTCAGTTGCTCTTAGGCTTGTAATTTTGCTTCACTGCAACTGCAAAGGGAAATTTTCGTCTTTACTAATCTTAAAAAATAAAACAAAGTTGCATTTTACTTCATTTTGTTTCTTTAATTTTCCTTTATTCTGCTTACATGGCTGCTGGTCTTCAGAGATAACCTCTGTTGTCACTTCAAACCATTAGGCCACACCTTGGTTTTCGTTTACTATGAACAAGCAAATTCTAATTTTCTCTGCTAACAGGCAGAGTATTTATAAACATAAATTATATATTAAGGCAAACCAAAATAGTTCTTGCATCTAGAAGTTAAAATTTAAAAGAATTAGTGCGGCACCAAAATAGTTCAAGGTGGAAGAATGCAGCTGCTGTAAGCCTTTCTTTCTCTCATTCAGCTACAGTTTTCCATAATGCTTTTGTGAATTTCAATAATTTATTTTATTTAATTTTATTTCACTTGAATGTATGCTGCCTGCGATACGACATTTCTTGAAGATATTACTTTGTAGCAATATAGCTCACTTAAGTATTTTAAATTCGGAGCTGCTTGGTTTAGTAAAATGTTATGTGATACAACACTTTATGAATATATTACTTGTAGCTATATAGCTCACATGTATTTTAGGCTTCGTTTGGGAATTGGGATAGCTTTTTTACTGCTTTCTAAAACAGTTTTCTAGTACAAAATTTTTAATTCAAAATTTTTTTTGTGCTATAAAGGTATTTTAAAAAGCAGAAAAAAAGCTGTCCCAAACAAAACCTTAATTTCAAGGCTGCTTAGTTTAGTAAAATGTTAATGCTAAACATTTGGATGCAAAGTTTTTTTTTTTATTTTAATATTTGGTTATTGGAAGCTTGGTGAAATTATTTCACTTCACAGTTCATTTTCTTCTCAAATTTCAAGTGCAAGCAGTAATATTAACCACTTTATGATACAAACCTATTGTTGGGCAATGGATGAACAACATATTTGACTTTGCCATCAACCCCGGGAATTGGGTGAGAGAGAAAAAGTGATCAAAACACAGGGTTGGAGAAGCTTACATCCTTTCTTCAGTTTATCATGCCCTATCACTCTCGATATGGTGTATTTATAAGAATACAAAAGACATCCCAGACTCTTAAACTATCTATTAATTTATAGTACTTATTAACTATCTATGAACACAGTGTATTAAATGATTCATGTCATAATTATTTGACACGTTTTTCTTGGCTATCAACTACCTAACGTAATTCTCCACTTTTCTCATCTAAGCTTCGGGACTTAGCAATAAAAGTGTTATATGAGAATTTGACTCTTAACAGGACACACTGAAAGAGAAAAAAAAAAAAGAATTCATGTAGCCGGCTCCACTCAGTGGGATAAAGATTTGATGTTGTTGTTATTGTATTAACTACCTATGAACTAAAGGACTCACAAAAGCCTATTAATATTATCCTAAACTACTCTTTATATTTATTAATTGTAACAAATTTGTTTTGGAAGCCTTTACTTTGTGCTTTTCAAATACACCAAACTATTCAGTCTCTTAACATCACTGTTTTACTTTGTCATCAATTATTGTGGACGTATCTGTAATACTGCAACTAATCTCTGAATCAGAATTCTTTGTCTATATCTCTGATAATTCCTTCGTAAAATTCTTCCAGGAGTGTTTTGTGCTTTTGTGAGGTTATGGATGCCAGAGGATGCAAAGTTGTCCGGTATGATTTGTGACATTATTGCTAGAACCTGATGAATGTTTTATTGTGGATTCTTTAATCTGTGTAAGTGAGCTTTACTTTGGTGTTCTGTTCCCTCTTCAAAATAATAATAACTTGAAACATGATTTCTTTGTGGCTGGTAGCTGTTGTCTTTATTGAAAGATGATTCCTTTGCTGTTAATTGTCTTTGTGGAACCTTGCTGTTTCTTATTCAGATTGATGTAATAACAAAAAAAGTGGCTCCATTAGGTTGATGGTTCCATATGAGCCAATCAATAATTGGTCCATACAAGAAGATATATTTTCTTATAAAGTGATATTGGGTCGAGTTTGAGCGAGCAATTTGAACTCAAATTGGTTATTTCACTTTCGATTCTAGCCAATTTAAATTGCATTTATTTTACATGAGCTTTTTTTGAATTGAAAGTATATTAATCTTGATTCGAAGATGATTCAAATTTGAGCACTTATGCAGGAGTTTAGAGCTTCAAATGTAATTACCAACAGTGTAACCTGATAAATTCAAGTAATTTTCATAATTGCTAGTTTAAAAATTTTTGTACTAAAAAACTGTTTTAGAAAGCAACAAGAAAGTCATCCATGCTTCGGGTTGAGCAAAGTAACCAAAAAATCACCCAAAAGCTTGAGATTGAAGAAGAATTTTCAAATTACATCAAGAGAGGGTCTACGGCCAGGGAATTTTCCCACCAAAGCGAACTCAAAGGTGGCAGCAAGCAAACGAATTTAATCTTCCTAAATACACAGCGATGGAAACCCACGGCAAGATGTGATTTTTAGGTTAGGAAAGTTCGGTGAGGGAGAAAGCCCAAAAAGACATCTCTAAAAGAAGAAGAACTCTTCATCCCATTCAAAAAACCGGGATCATTCAAATGGTTAACCACCATACAGAAAGAACTGAATGAAAAAAAAAAAGCCAAAACAAACATAGGAAAATGAAGAGGGGAAGATACAAATGACTTTCCTGAAGACGAATCAAGAACTGGATGCCTCAATTATGGCGGCGCGGAGGAGAGCGGCTAAGGAAGAGAAAACCCTAGCGGAGCCCCATTAATGGTGCTATGTCATAGTTACTATTTTTTTTAGTTACTAAATTTGATTACCACAAAGATAAGACTTTTAGGGTTTCTTTTATAAATTTGTGTCTTTGCTAATCTTTTATAATCATCTCAAACAAAATTATATACTGATCAAAGACTAGAATCTGTTCCACAGATGAAACAATTTGGATAAGTACAGGATCCAATGCCTGACACTAACAATTAGGTGTGATAATTTAACTAAAAGGGCATTAAAAGTATAAGCCCTCATCCAGAACAATGTATCAGAATGCACTCAACACCCTTTCCCACCATCTGATCTTAACTAAACAGCCCTGATGCTATGAAATAACTATGATTTTCCTAACCATGTATTTCAATAACATAATACATGCAGAATTAACTGTGGAGTACTCAAACTAAAGGATCATTAGAAGGTTTGCTTGTTTCCATAGGAATTTCTTCTGTCCCAGATTTCAGATCCTTGTATCTGTACCACTTAGAACAAATAATGAAATATAGCAAGTTCAAAGTTGCCATTGTAGCAGTCATGTAGTAGAAAAGATCCAATCTTCCCTTATTTAAATCACCTGCCAACCAATTCTCCTTTCCATTCCCTCCTGTTGTTCTATGAACAATCATCACAATAAAACTGCACAAATAGTTCGATATTGCAAATCCCAAAAATAGAAAAGACCCAGCCACACTTCTCATGTTCTCAGGGAATTGCTTATAGTAGAATTCTATTTGACCGATTACATTGAAAGCTTCTGAAAGTCCAAAAAGCATGAGTTGAGGGATAAACCAAAAGCTCGACATAGATGAAATGGCTTTGTTGCTTGAGCCGGCGAATTCATGAACTGCAATGCTCCTCCTTTTCTCCTCAACAATGGCGGAAACCAATAAGCCGATGATAGAGATGAAAATTCCAATTCCCATTCTCTGCAGCAAAGTTATTCTTCCCTCTATTTTAGTTATCCGTTGAAGTCGAGGAACGATGATTCGATCATAAATAGGTATCCAGATTGTGAGGGCAAGCATGTTGAAAACTGTGAATGAGCCAGCAGGAATCTGAAAACTACTTTTTCCAAAATGTCTGTCAGATTGGAGAGCCTGGAAAACAATATAAGTTCCTGGTTGTGTTGTTCCAATGTTATAGAACATGCCTGCAGACCAAACTGGAAGAATTCTAATTATACATTTTACTTCTTCAACATGTTGCAAGGTAGAGAGTCTCCATGGATTTGAAACCTTGCTGTCTGCTAGTTTAATTTCATCCGAGCTTGTTATAATTGAAGCTTTATCAAGACATCTGAACAACAAATCAGAATGATCAAACAAGTTAAGTTTGTTCTATCCAAATAATCTATTTTTGCATGATTTGATTATTAGCTCGAGGTTAAATAATCTGTAGCTTGACGAGATGAATCAAATAAGTCTAAAATCATCCAATTTCGACATCATTAAGATACTTAAAGGAATGGGGAGGAAAACTGAAAAAAAAAAAAAAACTGGGTTGTGTTGTCTACCTGAATTGATCAGTATGTGGAAGCTTGGATCTGATTGTACTATCAACAGTAGGGGGATTGAAGAGAGATTGAAACTGATTCTGATCAGAAAGCTTCAATTTTCGCTTCCTGTAAGCTGCCGTTAGAACCCGAGCCACATTACTCAAAGGGCTGCCTTCTGGCTTGACCCTGCCCTCACATAGAGATTAGTCCCCAGGAAAAAGAAAGCACAGGAAAAGAACATAAGCACAGCTGGGATGCCTAAGCCAAGAGTCCAGCTTATATTGCTCTGAATATAGATGATGAAAGTGCAGGATATCATCATGGCAACAGTGAATGTGAAATAATACCAATTGAAGAAGCTATTGATTCCTCTTCTTCCTGAATCTGTTTGAGGATTGAATTGGTCTGCACCAAATGCAAGGTTACAGGGACGAATTCCGCCGGCGCCGATCACCAGAAATAAGAATGAAAGATATAAAACAGTTAGTTGAATTGGCGAGGCATCTGGGCATTCTTCACCATTGATGTTGTTGCAGGGTGTTGGGTGAAGCTTTTTTATTGCAGCTGTAAGTGTCAGGATGAACATTCCCTGTAATACAAGATGAAAATTATGAGTTGAGAAACAAATTTCTTCCAATCATAATTAGAGTAGAAAATAAAGAGAGTAAAACTAAATTAAAGGCATTAATGAAAGTAATTAACGAAGTAATACCAGAAGAGAGGAAATTGAAGCAAAGGCAAGAGTGTAGTATCGGCCGAGATAAGTATCAGAGAGAAAGGCTCCCAATATCGGTGCCAGATTTGTTGTGCCATTGAAGATCTGTAGGAGAGCTGTAGCTGCTACACTCTTCATGTGGAAGATCGTCGTCAGATATACTAACAGATTTGAAGCTGTACCCAACGTTCCCAGCTTCTCAAATGTCTCATTTCCTACATAAAATATATCATTTAATCTAATCATTGTTTTAACAACTTAATTAAGCTTAATTATATACATAATCTTATGTTAATGATATTTGATCATCCCAACCGTTTACTCATCATCATGAGCTACAGCTGGGTCATGGAAATATTGTGAAGGAAACTGTACTGCTTGAGTTGTTATCATTATTATTTCTTTTGGAGAAAATGACTAAAATGATATCCAGATTCTTTATGAAAGATCAAAAAGATTTTCGACTATATCAAAGTCTTATTTTTATTTAAATGATTCTACAAAATAATTAATTTTGTCTCTATTTAAAGAGAAAAGGAATCAAATTAGTATTTTTAGTTGTTAGAGATTATTTTGATTATTTATAAAAAGTTACGAGATCAATTAGTCCTTTTCTTATTATTATTTTTATTATTTACTATATTAGAAGCTTATTATTTTGTTAAAAATAGGAAAAATTGAAACTTGGATTAGAATATCTTGAGTAAAATTAATTGGAATTAATTTTTTAATTATGGATTTGTTTTGATAATATTATAATTAAAGAGTTGGTTAATTATGATGACTCAAAATTTATCCTAAAAATTATTATTGGAATCTTAAGTTAAAAATGGGATTAAATATTATTTTTTTATTTGATTTACATCTTTGATATTATGATTAAATGCATTATTTTAGTCAATTTTTTGAATGTGACATAGTTTCTCTCATGTGATTCAAAGTTTTAGTCATATATTTCTATAGAGTAATATAATTTAGTCATAAATATTTTGAAATTAAAAATATTTAAATAAAAAATTGAAATTAAATTAAATTGAGACTAAATTACATTATTTAAAAATTGAAACTAAATTAAATTGGAACTAAAAATTGTAAATCTGAAAGTAGAAATTTATCATAAAATTTTCATTAAAGGATTTTAAAATAATTTTTTTTTTTTTATAAAAAGTACTTTTGGTGGAATCTTTAAAGAGAAAGCTGTTAAAAAAGATTGGAAAGTAAAAGCAATTTTCCTGTCAAAGTTCATATGGAAAACTGAGGAAATCTTCAACAGAAATTTCTGAATTTTTTTTAACATATTTTACACACATCGTGCTCTTTTCATTCATATCATATCACATAAATTATATGTAAAAATATATAAAATTTTGAAAAAAAAAACATGATTTATTATTACTAAAAATGATGAAATTAATGAATATATATACCTATGACATACGGCATAGCTTTCCATCCTCTGTACACCACAGGCTCATCTTCCCCTCCATCATTCTCTCCTTCCATTGCTACAAACTTCTCAGGATTAGCTCTGTTCTCTCTCTTCTCTGCCATTTCTAGCTTTGAAGCCATACCTCGAGAGAGAGAGAGGGACAAAAGAGGAACAACAGAACAAAGAAAAATGGAAGACGTGGAGCGACGTAGATGACTAAGATACTAAGATATTGCTAGAAGGAAAAACAGAACAAAGAAAAATGGAAGAAGATAAACCAAAATTAAAGCTTCTGTTCTGTATAGGTTTCACGCTCAGAGGAAATAAAAACTAAGAGGAAATAACTGCTTTGCTTCTTCACATAAAAACGAAAACATAGGCAAGCCGCGGTTTTAAAACTGTATGAATTTAAACGAAGCATTGCGTCACTTGGTTTGAAAAATTCCAACAGATATATCTAGCTGGCTGACTCTATGTGAATGACGCACCTCCTAGTCGGTCATGTTTTGGCCGACTCACCGAGCAAAATGGGCGGTTCGATCCAAGGCATCTTCACGAATTTTGAAGTACGAATTTGGACTCTTGGTTATCTAAGGGTGTCAATTCGGGTCGACGGGTCGGGTTCGTGTCGAACCCGACTTGACCGGGTGTAACGGGTCAACCAGAATCCGACCCGCATGGGTTGCTGGGTTGACCCGACCCAACCCGCGAACCCGTTTAATTCAAAAATTGGGCGATGTAAGGCTAGGCACATCGGCGGCACGACGGAAGTAGGGTCGACATCGACCTGTTGCTTGCAAACTGCGGAGGTCGTGTTAGAAACAGACGGAGCGACTGGCGGACAAGCTGAGTGACGCGGATGGACGAAACTCGGCGACTAGCGTTTGGTAGAGTGGCGCGGACGCCACACAGGCGCGAACGCGACTGCCGATTTGCCTGGACTGGCTGCGTGATGAGTTGACCGCGATGGACAGACGCGACGGATGAGATGGGTTGATAGCGATGGACAAACGCGACAGACGCGGGAAAGTCATGCGGGAATCGGAAATTCGGTATTACAAAATATAAACGGGTCAATTCAGGTCGACCCGCGGGTTTCCGGGTCGAACCTGAACTCGACACATTTTTCAAACGGGTCAGAAATTCGAACTCGGACCCGACCCGTTTAACAAACGAGTTGACCCGAACCTGGATTTTTTCGGGTCGGGTTTTGGATCGGCTAAAAAATTGACACCCCTATGGTTATCTATCTACGAGGGCGTATGAATGATTGATCTCATGTAATAATTGTTTTGTGAAGAATTTGCGTGGAAAGTATCATTTGTATGGTCCCCATCTCTTAATACTTGAGATTAGTGTTGTCGCGTCCTTGAGTATTCACGCCGTAGAAAAATATGAAGTTTAATGTCTATATTTTATACGAAGATCTAGCACACAATTAGATAAAAAGAGAAGGTGTAACATTCATAAGAGACACCAAGAATTTACGTGAGACACGTGGCTTAACTTAGTTTTAATTAATCCACTAGCATTTATAGTTCCCTTCATTGGGGGGAAGGCCTTGGTTTGATGTAACAAATTTACATCATACAGAGTGTGTTACATGAAGAATCACTATTGATGTGTTCGTTTGGTCAGAAGGATCGTAGTCGGCGGGCGACAGAGGTCATAAAGATCTCTATTTGGCGAAAGAGGTCAGAAGGATCATAGTTGGCGAATGACAAAGGTCGGAAGGACTGTTGTCTAGCAACAGAGGTTAGAAGGATCATAGTCGGTGGGCGAGGGAGGTCGGAAGGACCATAGTCGGAAGGCGATGGAGGCCCGGCAACAATTAGTGGCATTGAAAAAATCTGATGTTAGTTGATGGCCGGGCAGAAAAAATATCATTTAATTGGCAGTCGGGTGGAAGTCCAACATCAGTTGGTAGTTGAGTAGAAGTCTAATGACGGGCATAAGTCCTACGTCGGGTAGAAATTCGACGACATGCGAAAGGCCGTTGTTGGGTAGAAGTTCGGTGACAGGAATAAGTTTGGCAACAGGCGGAAGTCCAATGTTGGGTAGAAATCAAAAGACGGTCAGGGGACGGGCGAAACTCCAGCAGTTGGTGGTCAGGCATAACTCCGGCGTCGGTCAAGTGTCGAGGATAACTCCGGCGTCGATCAACTTCCTGGTGAAAGCCCAATGGTTGTCGAGGAGGAATCTCTTCCTTCTCTTTCTTCTCCTCCTCTTCTTGCTTAATTCTGGCGCCAGTTGGCGATCAGGCATAACTCCGGTGTCGGTTGGATGTCGGGTGGAAGTCCGATGGTTGTCAAGGAGGAATCTCTTTCTTCTCTTCTTGCTTGGGCCTCTTTCTTCCCCCCTTTGGGGTTATTTCCTATGATAAATGAGTGATCTATTTATAGTTTGCTGAGAGTGGCATGACCAATAAATAGAAGGAAGATCATGGGTAAATAGAGAGTGGTTGGGGACAAGTTGAGGTCCGGCGTCAGGTAGAAGTTTGACGTCAGTCGGCGGCTGGGGAGAACTCTGGCGTTAGATGATATTCGGAAAAAGCTCCAGATTCAGTTGGAGATCGAATGGATTTCCGGCGTCCCGTGGAAGTCGGGCGGAATTCCGACGTCGCTTGGGTAGAATTCTGACATCACTTGAGCGTCGGACAAAATTCTGACGATGATCAAGGAGGAGTTTCTTCCCTCCTATCATTTTCAAAAAGAAATCTATTGTTTCAAAATTGCTATGGAACACCTTTGTAGTTAACAATAACTACAATAATCTTACAACGATTTTATAACTGTTAAATTATGTTTGTGGTGATTAAAACCGCTACCACAACTTATATTAAATGCTGCAGCAATCTTATTTACAAAGTTATATTATTATTTTTTGAATAAAATACATTATTTCTAATACAAATATTAAAAATATTTCAAGTATCTTAAGAAAGGCTATTAATTAGGCATCTCTCATAATTTTAAAACTTTTGATTCAATTACTGCATTATTAATTAATTTTTTTTTAGAAATGTGTGTGTTCTCAAATGGTGGAAACATGATATTGTGTAGATCTTTATCTCTGCCTCTACATACATCTATGAGCTTAGAGGCTCTAATTTACAAGTTAAATTCACGTCATTTATGACTCTTTTTCATGCCGACTGTTGACCTCAATTTTCGTTTAGAGTGTCCTTGAGGGTCTTTGGTTGATTTAATTGAACCCCGTCGAGCCTAGTCTAATCCAGGTCTATGCCGATTTAGGACTGATTGAGTTGATTCAAATTCGATTCTATTAAAATTGACTTGATGAAAATTCAATCGAACTCGAATCGACTCGAAATTGGGATAAATTAGACCCGATCACATTCAATTAAATTAGATCCGTTTATTTTAGCCGCGTCGAGTTTGATTCGATTTGAGTTGTTATTTTATTTAAACTTTTTTTTTTTGTTTTATTTTGTTAATTTGATCGAGTCAAATTGAACCTAAATCAATTCGACTTGACCCAAATAAAGTCCAATTCAAACTCAATTTTGTCCCAACTGGTTCATTGCAATTCTAATTAAAATCTTCCCGTCGCCCCTTCTCTGTTCGAAACCAGAGGACGCAAGTCGCTCCCCCTCTCCGCCTCCTCCCTGCTATGACCCGAAGCCTCCCTCTCTCACTCTCGGTTTCTCACACCTGGACCGAACCGAAAGCCGCCGGACCAACTCCCTCTCTCTTCCCCTCTTCGACTTCCTTTGGTTCGCACGGCCCAGTCGTAAGCCACACGAAGTTGAAGCTTCTCTGCCAACCTGCCTTAGCCGATCAACTTCTTTCATGACAACACGTATATGTTTCTCCCCTTTTTCTCGTACTCTTTCTTCACTCCACTTCTTCTTCTAAAGTATAATTTCAGTTAATCTTACCTGCTTCTGTGATGGACGTTTCATTAGATGAGATTTAAAAAAAATCTTTGTTTTTGTTCCTTTGCACATAGATTGTTAAGCAATGAGATCTAGCTTTCTGACTTTTTTTTTTCTGGATTTCTATGTGATGCTAAGTTCATGCTTATGTTATGGGTATTGTTCTTTGCAAAGCCCCCATGAGCAGGGAAGATCAATGCATTAGTGAGTTTCGTTGTGTCTTTACTTTATGAGTTTCCATGGTAGGTTACTTCATGAGATTTTGTAAACGTTGCATGTCAAGTATTCGTTGAAATGCCACTAGAGAGAAGTTGTGAGTTGCTTGGTTCATAGGCTTTGAGGAAGCAATGTGTTAGAAATCAGATTTTTTTTCTTTGATGGGGGGGTGTTGATTCTTCGCTCTGAAGTTTATTTCTATGATGAGGAAGAGTTCTCATGTGTGTTCTTAAAAATGACTTAAAAGGATAGAATGACCTTATATTGTTATAAACTTTCTATGGAAACGATTTCTTACTTCTCGGATTTTCGACATTGAAGAATATTTCTTGCAACTAGTGAACTATATCGTTCATTGGTTTTATAATCTTATATGTTTGAAGTCTTATGGAAGATATCCCCCAAATGACCGAAGAGTCGTTTGCTCTTGATTCCTTGCATTTGTAATTTCTTGTTTTTCTTTCGGGGGGAGTTTTAATGAATTTAAGTTTCAGGGTAAATTTTGGAAGGCATATGGATTTGTAGATAAGACACTACCCAGAGATTTCACCCTCATTTTGCGAGGACTTTATAATATGAGTTCTAGTTTCCTATAGGCGCAAGCCCATATAATTAATTACCCCTCCCGATAATGAGAGAGAACTTTCGATTAAGATTAGTCGTCAATCAGATACGTATAAATATGTAGTATATGGCATATAATAGCAGCATGGACATGTGTTTGGGAATTTGAAGAGTGTTGGAAGTTTGAAGATTTGATATTTAAAATGAAAATTTCACCATCTTGCACTTAAATAGGAGGGTGGGGGAAATGGATGATGGACCCAATCAAGATCCCATGGTTCCATCGTCCTAGGCCATCGTGGTCCCTGGTCTACTTAGTTAGAGGAGGTTGTCGACCCAACCTGACAGAAGGATCTTTGTCGGCAGCCATGGGTTTCTTCGTCCAAGGGGACCTTGTACTGGCTCTGACCATAACTGGTATTTCGTAGTGCCATTTGGCGGCAAAATCACTCGGTTCAGAGGGTCTCGGGTCATAACTGTTTAACTTGTGGTGCCATTTGACAGTAAAGCTAACTGTTAGAGGATATGTACTACGTTCTTACTGGCAGGATATTGTTTGAGAATGAATCCTAGTGATATTTTCAACTAGGCATTTGACTTTATGTGAGCTGAAGTTATATTTGAATTTGTCCATTTCGACAAACTATTACGGAAGGTGGATGTATTTTGTTTTAAGTGTTGATGGATATAATTCAATTTTAAATATTTTTGGATTTTGAGATTTTTGAGATTTGGTGGAGCTTGGAAGGCATTTGAAATTATTTGTGAACCCCTCCTGTTGAGATAAGCATTCAACACGGCCATCATCACGGTGTAAGGGGTCATTTTCATTTGTGGATTGAACCTTGTCGACTCTGTCTACTAGTCGACAGAGGATCAGACTCATAGACTTTGTGCCTTTATTAGTGAATTCTCATTGATATACGCCTTGAAGACCTAATATAAATGTATTTAAAAAAATATATCGGTTACCACAATCGTATATTCGTTTGATGGTTCGAACCATGTTAACTCCCATTGATATGCATAGAAGGATCAAGTTCGAACTTGAATTCACTTATTGACCCGCGAAGCATCCCTAGACGTCACGTGTGTACTTATAACAAGCTCGGCAGGGCCATATGAATGTTTGGGGGTATTTTATAATTATTTACTGAACCTTGTCGACGTCTATCTACCTACTTAGGAGGATTGAGTTCAAGTTTATTGACCCACGCAATATCCTTATACGTCACGTGTGTACTTATAACACGCTCGCCGGGGCCCATGCAAGTTTGATTATATTGACCCCTTTTGTGTACCTATATGTATACAATTTACGGTGTATGTGCGGGGACATTTTGAAATATTTTTAAACACCTTTTGTCCGCTTGCATAGATGTTGTGGATCTGGTGGCGTGGCGTAGCAGCTTGTGGATTGAATTGTTTACTGCTTTATACAGGTAGACTGTCATACACTACTTGTCTCTTTCTGTAGATGGATTATAGTGCACTAACTTATCCTTGCTTTTGGTTGTAGATGCCTGTATTTATTACATGTCATTCGCCTATGCTCGTAGATGGCACTTTGCACACACGAGAGGCATCCTACGATGATTCGTAGGTATTAAATTTGCTGCAAACCATCTGATTCTTCCTGTGAGTGGATTGTTGTATGAATAAGAACTCTTCTACATTTTCTTGTGGACAAAACACTAGTTGTATGACGTAACGAGCTTTCGTAGCAGTTCGTGGGAGCTTGCATATGTAACCTATTCTCCACATTTACTTGTAGGAGGGGCTAGAGTTCTTGTTGTATATTTGTCTTTATTGTTTGTGGACAATATAATATATTCATATGAAGGAATCATCATAACCATTGAATGTTAGCTCTCATTGTTCACAGAGAACTGTTACATTCTTCCATGAGTTGTTGATATTGATTGTAAGGGACTTTCACATCCTCTTGCATGACTCTTGTAAATTCCATATACATCAAAATCAAGTGATGTTAGTTGCATTAGAATTATGTTTGCTTTGACCTTTCATTAACAATTTATCGTATGTTGAATCCCTTTGGTTGCGAATGACATATTGAATTTGGGATAGGTCTCTCAAAGCATTGTTGGTCCCTTCTGCTTATAGTACATTAATGTATTCATTGACCATAGACGAGTCACATTTCATTATCAACCTCTTCATGTATGATGATCTTTTTTCACCTGTAGGTTGGCACTATAGGCATATGAAAATGTTTTCCGTCATTGCCAATATATATCTAGTTATCTACATCTATTATATGTTGTTTATCATTGCTTGCAAGGGTTGAATACTTTTACTTGTATTTTGACATTGCTCGCAAGGATGATGTATCAGTTATTGCCTCTTACTACATGGTTTGTAGTGCTTGTATTTGTTGCATGTCTTTTAGTATTCACAAGAGATTGTCACATGTGTTTGTCAATTGATGATTGTTCGGTGCCAAACAGATTATTTCCTTCACAACTCTCTTGTTTCACTTGTGAGCATATATGATGGCTAGCATGTCATCATATTAATTACAAGCTTCTGATTGTATGCATCTAAATGATTTGTTGGGTATACTATTGGTTGTTCACCATTTATGCATGACTCACATCACATGTCAAAAGTCCTTCAAAGAAGCACGAGGATAGTGGAAAGTTACCTTCACAGTGATCGAGCTCCTATTGCTGCCTCCGATCAAAGTGTCGTACCTCCCGAACTGACAAGAAGGGAATGTCGCTAGAGGAGCGAAGTCGACCAGCACCATAGAGGCCGAAGAAGCACGTGAAAGAGGGAAAGTTACCCTCACAGCTAGCGAGCGCTTGTTGTTGCTCCCGATCAAAATGTTGAACTTTCGATTCGATAGGAAAGGGAAGTCGTAGAAGTGGCGAAGTCGAACAGTGATGTAGGAGCCGGAGAAACTTAATCCAACTGTGAAGGATTTTCGTCGATGGTGCGAAGTTGAGCAACCGTGAGGGAGCCGATGAAGCGCGCTAGAAGGGAGAAAGTTAACGTCATAGCAAGCGAATTATGTCGTTGCTTTCGATCCTCGCAGCGAATGGAACTCCAGCATTAGTTTCCGCCGGTAATATTTGAATTTCATGTAGTGAGAGGAAGAGCGAAAAAAAAGAGCCCTGAAGGCTTCGATTCTTCGGGCTTTTAACGACTCGAGGAGATCGTGGGAAGAAGCGACGTCGGCGTGCGAGCGACGTGCGAAGATATGGCAGACAAGTATGGGATTTTGATTTTTTTTTTCTGTACACAGGTCAACCGATAAAAGAATAATCACATGCCATTCTCAAATTTTGAGTATATCTCACTCAAAAAAAAAAAATTATGATAGAAAAATGAAAAAGAAGATTAAATAGATTAAAAAAACTACAACTTCAAAGGCTCCTCAAATTATCGAGAAGATACATTGAACTCATGGAGATAAATTTGTGATTATCTTCTTATTATATATCATTTTCTCTAGTGTTCTCTATATCTATTATGAATTGTCAAATATTTCTCATGAGGCTAAATATTGCATTATGCTTCCATAACAATTAAGCTTCCATGAGTTAATTAATATAGCCATTAATCTATTGAAAATTATCTATCTAACTAATGCAAAATCACCTTAATTATTTCTAAGATTTAACACAAGAAGCATGATATCTCATCATGTGATTCATGTATAAATATTAAGTCAATTCCTAATAAATTATCATAATCATTTCTATGATTTCATATAAGAATCTTGGTATTTACTTCATCATGTCATTATGCATGAATCTTGAGTCAATTATGATAAATTTCTCTTTTGATTTGATAATTTGAGAGAACTTAAATATCTTATATGACTTGTTATTTATAAGCAGAGTATTCTAAGATCTTAAATATTGGAAGGGCTTAATGCACGTAAAAGCAACAACAACAACAACAACAACATCAAGCCTTTATCCCACTACGTGGGGTCGGCTACATGAATCCTTTTTCTCCATTGTGTCATATTAAAAGTCAAATTCTCGTTTAAATCTAATAAAGAAAGGTCATTCCTAATATTTTCTAACCAAGTCTTTTTAGGTCTACCCCTACCTTTCTTAACATAAGTCAAATCTAATACCTCTACTCTCCTAACCAGGTCATCGCAAGGCCGCCGTTTTATGTGACCAAACCATCTAAGGCGACTTTCTCTAATCTTATCTTCTACTGGAGCTGCTCCAACCTTTTCACGTATATGCTCATTTCGTATCCTATCTCTAAGGGTAAAGCCACTCATCCACCTGAGCATCCTCATCTCTGCCACACTTAACTTAGTATTATGCTTTTCTTTTAAAGGCCAACATTCGGCACCATAAAGCATTGCAGGCCTCACTACCATCTTATAGAATTTTCCCTTAAGTTTGAGGGGTACATTTCTATCACATAACAAGCCCGATGCATTCCTCCACTTCAACCATCCAACTTGAATTCTGCTGATAATATCCCCATCTATTTCACCATCACTCTGAACAATAGATCCAAGATATCTAAAACGTGTACTCTTATTAATGACTTGATCGCCCAAAGTAACAATCTTAATGCACGTAAAAGCATTAGGTTTAAATATTGTATGAGCCAAATATCCACAAGTGATCTCTGTAGCATAAATATTGCACTCAAATATAATATAATTGAACCTATTCAAATATCCAACCTTAATATTTATTTTACCTTAGAGTAGATGTCTCTTGATTTTGAATCTAAAATAAAATGATCTGACTTTTAGTGTTTCTTTTATAAATTTGTTTTCTTTGCTAATCTCTAATAATCATCTCAAACAAAATTATATACTGATCAAAGACTATAATCTGTTCCACGGATGAAACAATTTGGATCAGTATAGTATCCAATGCCTCACACTAACAATAAGGTGTGATAATTTAACTAAAAGGGCATTAAAAGTATAAGCCCTCATCCAATTTGAGAACAATGTATCAGAATGCACTCAACACCCTTTCCCACCATCTGATCTTAACTAAACAGCCCTGATGCTATGAAATAACTATGATTTTCCTAACCATGTATTTCAATAACATAATACATGCAGAATTAACTGTGGAGTACTCAAACTAAAGGATCATTAGAAGGTTTGCTTGTTTCCATAGGAATTTCTTCTGTCCCAGATTTCAGATCCTTGTATCTGTACCACTTAGCACAAATAATGAAATATAGCAAGTTCAACGTTGCAATTCCAGCAGTCATGTAGTAGAAAAGATCCAATCTTCCCTTATTTAAATCACCTGCCAACCAATTCTCCTTCCCATTCCCTCCTGTTGTTCTATGAACAATCATCACAATCAAACTGCACAAATAGTTTGATATTGCAAATCCCAAAAATAGAAAAGACCCAGCCACACTTCTCATGTTCTCAGGAAATTGCTTGTAGTAGAATTCTACTTGACCGATTGCATTAAAAGCTTCTGAAAGTCCAAATAGCATGAGTTGAGGGATCAACCAAAAGCTCGACATAGACGAAATGGCTTTGTTGCTTGAGCCGGTGAATTCATGAACTGCAGTGCTCCTCCTTTTCTCCTCAACAATGGCCGAAACCAATAAGGCGATAATAGAGATGAAAATTCCAATTCCCATTCTCTGTAGCAAAGTTATTCCTCCCTCTATTTTAGTTATCCGTTGAAGTCGAGGAACGATGATTCGATCGTAAATAGGTATCCAGATTGTGAGGGCAAGCATGTTGAAGACTGTGAATGAGCCAGCAGGAATCTGAAAACTGCTATTTCCAAAATGTCTGTCAGATTGGAGAGCCTGAAAAACAATAAAAGTTCCTTGTTGTGTTGTTCCAATGTTATAGAACATGCCTGCAGACCAAACTGGAAGAATTCTAATTATACATTTTACTTCTTCAACATGTTGCAAGGTAGAGAGTCTCCATGGATTTGAAACCTTGCTGTCAGCTAGTTTAATTTCGTCCGAACTCGTTATAATTGAAGCTTTATCAAGACATCTGAACAACAAATCAGAATGATCAAACAAGTTAAGTTTGTTCTATCCAAATAATATATTTTTGCATGATTTGATTATTAGCTCGAGGTTAAATAATCTGTTGCTTGACGAGATGAATCAAATAAGTCTAAAATCATCCAATTTCGACATCATTAAGATACTTAAAGGAATGGGGAGGAAAACTGAAAAAAAAAAAAAACTGGGTTGTGTTGTCTACCTGAATTGATCAGTATGTGGAAGCTTGGATCTGATTGTACTATCAACAGTAGGGGGATTGAAGAGAGATTGAAACTGATTCTGATCAGAAAGCTTCAATTTTCGCTTTCTATAAGCTGCCGTTAGAACCCGAGCCACATTACTCAAAGGGCTGCCTTCTGGCTTGACCCTCACATAGAGATTAGTCCCCAGGAAAAAGAAAGCACAGGAAAAGAACATAAGCACAGCTGGGATGCCTAAGCCAAGAGTCCAGCTTATATTGCTCTGAATATAGATGATGAAAGTGCAGGATATCATCATGGCAACAGTGAATGTGAAATAATACCAATTGAAGAAGCTATTGATTCCTCTTCTTCCTGAATCTGTTTGAGGATTGAATTGGTCTGCACCAAATGCAAGGTTACAGGGACGAATTCCGCCGGCGCCGATCACCAGAAATAAGAATGAAAGATATAAAACAGTTAGTTGAATTGGCGAGGCATCTGGGCATTCTTCACCATTGATGTTGTTGCAGGGTGTTGGGTGAAGCTTTTTTATTGCAGCTGTAAGTGTCAGGATGAACATTCCCTGTAATACAAGATGAAAATTATGAGTTGAGAAACAAATTTCTTCCAATCATAATTAGAGTAGAAAATAAAGAGAGTAAAACTAAATTAAAGGCATTAATGAAAGTAATTAACGAAGTAATACCAGAAGAGAGGAAATTGAAGCAAAGGCAAGAGTGTAGTATCGGCCGAGATAAGTATCAGAGAGAAAGGCTCCCAATATCGGTGCCAGATTTGTTGTGCCATTGAAGATCTGTAGGAGAGCTGTAGCTGCTACACTCTTCATGTGGAAGATCGTCGTCAGATATACTAACAGATTTGAAGCTGTACCCAACGTTCCCAGCTTCTCAAATGTCTCATTTCCTACATAAATATATCATTTAATCTAATCATTGTACTAACCACTTAACTAAGCTTAATTATATCCATAATCTTATGTTAATGATATTTGATCATCCCAACCGTTTACTCATCATCATGAGCTGCAGCTGGGTCATGAAAATATTGTGAAGGAAGATGTACTGCTTGAGTTGTTTCTCTTATCATTTTTTTGAGATAATGACTAAAATGACCCTAACTCTTTATAAAGGATAAAAAAGATTTCCGACTATATAAAAGTCTTATTTTTAGTCCTTTGACTTTTTATATAAGGACTTAAATGATTCTACAAAATGATTAATTTTGTCTCTATTTAAAAAATCAAGAAATAAAATTAGAATTTTTTATATAGTCGGAGATTATTTTGATCATTTAGAAAAAAATAAGGATCAATTTGATTAATATCTCATTTTGAGATAATGATCAAAATGGTTAAGTGACTCTTATTATTTTTTGTATTATTTATAATATTAAGAGTTTATTATTTTTTAAAAAATAGGAAAAATTAAACTTGTCAAATTTGTTGGAATTAATTTTTTAATTATGGATTTGTTTTGATAATATTATAATTAAAGAGCTGGTTCATTATGATGACTCAAAATTTATCCTAAAAATTATTATTAGAATCTTAAGTTAAAAATTGGATTAAATATTATGTTTTTATTTGATTTATATCTTTGATATTATTATTAAATGCATTATTTTAGTCCGGTTTTTTAATGTGACATAGTTTCTCTCATGTGATCAAAAGTTTTAGTCATATATTTCTATAGATTAATTAATATAATTTGGTCATAAATATTTTAAAATTAAAAAAATAAAAAATTAAAATTAAATTGAGACTAAATTAATTTATCTAAAAAAGATATGAATGGTTATTAAAAATCTAGCTACTTTAGTTTAAAAATCCCAATGGGAACTAAAAATTTTAATTTTATCATAAATTTTTCATTAAAGGATTTAAAAATTAAATAAAATGGTATAAAAAGTACTTTTGGTGGAATCTTTAAAGAAAAAGCTGTGAAAACTTAGAAATGATTGGAAAGTAAAAGCAATTTTCCTGTCAAAGTTCAAATTGAAAACTGAGGAAATCTTCAACACAAAGTTCTTCAGAAAAAAAAAAAATTTCTGAAATTTCAATATACAGTTTTGTGTCAATTTTTTCAACAAATTAAGAATCTCTCTCTCTCTCTCTCTCTCTTCTCTCTCTCTCTCTATATATATACTTCTTTTTTTTTTCTGAAATTTTTTTAACATATTTTACACACATCATACTCTTTTCATTCATATCATATCACATAACTTATATGTAAAAATATATAAAAATTGAAGAAAAAAAAACATGATTTATTATTACTAAAATGATGAAATTAATGAATATATATACCTATGACATAAGGCATAGCCTTCCATCCTCTGTACTCCACCACAGGCTCATCTTCCCCTCCATCTTTCTCTCCTTCCATGGCTACAAACTTCTCAGGATCAGCTCTGTTCTCTCTCTTCTCTGCCATTTCTAGCTTTGAAGCCATACCTGATCTCTCTCTCTCTCTCTCCAGATATCTCTCTAGCTGGATCTCAGTACTATCGAGTCCATCTCTATTCTCTTCTTAGCATGTCTTCGCTATATATAAGACAAGGAGCAGTAAAGAGACTAGAGAGAGAGAGAAAAGAGGAACACAGGAGAGTAATAATTGAGCACGAATTACTCGTACTGTTTGTAGACGTGGAGCGACGTAGATGACTAAGATACTAAGATATATCTAGCTGGCTGACTCTCATGTGAATGACGCACCTCTTAGTCGGCCATGTTTCGGCCGACTCACCGAGCGAAATGGACGGTTCGATCGAAGGCATCTTCACGAATTTTGACGTACGAATTTGGACTCTTGGTTATCTATCTACATGGGCGTATGAATGATTGATCCCATGTAATAATTGTTTTGTGAAGAATTTTCGTGGAAAGTATCATTTGTATGGTCCCATCTCTTAATACTTGAGATTAGTGTAATATCTTAATCAAAATTAATTAAGATTATTTTTAATTATTAAGTTTTTTTAATATGAGTATAGCATAAAAGTCTCATAAAGAAGAAATAAATTTTTTAATGTTTGCATTATTTATGATTATAAAATTATGGAGGGAATATATGCATAATGAGGGTATTTTGTTAATGTGTACCATTATCGAAAAACAGGGTTACTGCAACACAATTTTTGACTTATCACGATGGTTATACCCGCCACTAGTTTCTTCGATGTGGTTCTAATACTACTGCACCCGCTGTAATTGTAATGCACTGCAACGACATTCCATATTATGGACCAGTGGGGTAGAATATTTAACGAGTGCTTGATTTAGCAATTGTTATAACCGGCACAAACATATAGATTTGCAGCGGTCATAACCTCCACAAATATATTCAATATAAGCTGGTTTTGGCGGTGGTTCTTAAATTGCCCCTAACAACTGCTGCGAAAAATCATATTTTTTAATAGTGCATGTTATATTGCAAATTCAAAATTATCAAACAAATAAATTTTAAATTACACATAAACCAATACTTACTATTTGACATTTGCAGCTTGCTCTCTTAAATTGAGAAAAAAAAAGAAGAAGTTTAGGATCGATATATATGCCTAGCTCTTTAAGTTCAACTTAGGTGTAACACAAAAATTTATTCGTGAACTATAAGATAATTAATTATTTTCATTTTATGATCTCATAAAAATAATTACAAAAATAGAAAAAAAAATCTTATAATTTTATAAATATCTCGCAACATAAAAAAGAAATCTATTGTTTCAAAACGGCTGTGGAGCACCTTTGCAGCTAACAGTAACTACGATAGTCTTGCAACAATTTCATAACTGCTAAACTATTTTTGTGGTGATTAAAACCGCTATTGCAACCTATATATTAAATGCTGTACAAGTCTTATTTACAAATTTACAATTTTTTTTTGAAAAAAAAATGCATTATTTTTAATACAAATATGAAAAGTATTTCAAGCATCTTAAAAAAAAAGCTATTAATTAGGCATCTCCCTTAATTTTAAAATTTTTGTCAATTATTGCATTGTTAATTAATTTATTTTAGAAATGTGAGTGTTCTCAAATGGTGGAAACATGATATTGTGTAGATCTTTATCTCTGCCTCTACATACATCTATGAGCTTAGAGGCTCTAATTTACAAGCTAAATTCACCTAATTTTGACTCTTTTTCATGCCAACTCTTCATGACTTACCAAACAAGCTCAACTCCATCTAGAACATAATGATTGAAAGCATTAATTTCTCTCTAATAGATTGTTTTTGTTGAAGTATGTGATCCATATATTCTAAAAAATACATTTATGAATGTATCACTTTTCCATTATTTAACTAATTACTTTCTATTTATACTTCATTTGGGACGGATTTTTAACTGCTTCTTAAAGCAGCTTCCTTATACAAAAGTTTTAATTTTTGTACTAAAAAGCTGCTTTAAGAAGCAGTATAAAGCTATCCCAAATAAGCCTTAGTATTATCTTTTTCACATGATATTTATATGATAACTTATTGATTTTTTAAAATTATAACATTAAGTTCTCCTATAATTTTCCTCCTATACAAATTGATTATTATGTTTTATAGTATTTTGTTGTGGTAGGAAAGAAGTAAACTTAACTTTATGCTACAAAAGCACTAATTAAGGAACAAGTAAGAAGAAATATAGAAAAATTGCAAAAGAAATCTAAAACCTAAAAACAGAAACATAAAGCTTTTAAGGTTTGACTTAAGTAGAGTAACATTTGCTAAAGAAAGAGATTTGATCATTAATAAAAAAAACTATATATAATAAAAGAATAATCACATGTCATTCTCAAATTTTGAGTATATCTCACTCAAAAGAAAAAAGAGTAAACTTAGAACTAATGATAAATAATGACTAAAGAATATTAAATAGATTAAAAAAACAAACAGTACTTCAAAGGTTTCTTAAATTATTGAAAAGATACATTGAATTCATGGAAATAAATTTGTGATTTTCATCTTATTCTATATCATTTTCTATAAGGTTCTTTATATCTAATATAAATTTTTAAATCTTCGTCATTAGGCTCAAGGTTGCATTATGCTTCCATAGCAATTAAGCCTCCATGACTTAATTAATATAGCCGTTAATCTATTGAAAAATATCAATCTAATTAATGCAAAATCACCTTAATTATTTCTAAGATTTAACTCAAAAAGCAAGATATCTCATCATGTAATTCATGTATAAATATTAAGTCAATTCCTAATAAATTATCATACTCATTTCTATGATTTCATATAAGAATCTTGATATTTACTTCACCATGTGATTATGCATGAATCTTGAGTCAATCATGATAAATTTCTCTTTTGTTTTTTTAATTTGAGAGAACTTAAATCTGTTATATGACTCATTATCTCTAAGCAGAGTATTCTAAGCTCTTAAATCATTGAAGGGCTTAAAGCGTGCAAAATCATTGGGCTTAAATGTTATACGAGCCAAATAACCACGAGTGACCTTTGTAGCAAAAATATTATACTCAAATATAGTATAATTGAACCTATTTGAATATCTAACCAAAATTTTCATTTTACCTTAAAGTAGATGTCTCTTGATTTTGAATCTAAAATAATATGATCTTACATTCAACTTGATTTCACAATGCAAGAGTAATTGATACATAATAGGACCTATTATAAATCATAAATAAAATAACACCACCTTGCATAAGATGTGTAACTTAAATCTTGATATTTACTTCACCATGTGATTATGCATGAATCTTGAGTCAATCATGATAAATTTCTCTTTTGTTTTTTTAATTTGAGAGAACTTAAATCTGTTATATGACTCATTATCTCTAAGCAGAGTATTCTAAGCTCTTAAATCATTGAAGGGCTTAAAGCGTGCAAAATCATTGGGCTTAAATGTTATACGAGCCAAATAACCACGAGTGACCTTTGTAGCAAAAATATTATACTCAAATATAGTATAATTGAACCTATTTGAATATCTAACCAAAATTTTCATTTTACCTTAAAGTAGATGTCTCTTGATTTTCAATCTAAAATAATATGATCTTACATTCAACTTGATTTCACAATGCAAGAGTAATTGATACATAATAGGACCTATTATAAATCATAAATAAAATAACACCACCTTGCATAAGATGTGTAATTAATGAATTCATATTTTTAAATGCAAGGAGGTTGTTTATATGAAGCTAGGCTGCCCTTTTTTTTCAGGGTAAATTAAAGAAGCACTTCACAATTTAAGGAGACAATTCCATTTACTATGCTTAGACCTAATCCATAGTTTTTAAATAATTGTTTTAATTACTTTGCTATTTTATTGGAACTTGCAATTTAACTCCTTAACTTTAAGAGATTGCTTTGGATTTTTTGTTATAAATATGCTTAATATTATTTCTTGAAGATTATTATTATATTTGAAATTTTTTTGTGGTCCACTCTCTTCTCTTGAATGGCTTGTTGGCTTCTCCTTGGCCAAATCCATTAAATGAAAAGTTTGTTTCCTCTTATTTAATTTAAACCCTAATTATATACCTCTTGGTCACCTTTCTCTCTACCACAATCTAAAACCTTATTCTTTGACTATCTCCACCTCTCTCTTTTCTTAAAGCCTAGTCTACCATCTCTAATCATTTTAATCGACCTTCCCTTTTTCATGAATTTTAATTCCCAAAGAAAGCTCTCATCCAACCTAAACTCATTGCATAAACCTTAGCTTTAACCACTTTGTCTCTTCCCCACCCTAAATCCATAAATATAGCCAAGATTTATCCTACTCTTACTCATAACTCTTTTTTCCCAAAAAAAAAATAGCCCTAACACTTCCATTGAATTGCCCTATATCACCAAAACACCATAAGTCCATAATATATAGTCATATCCACTCATCCTACTATCCCCAACACCATCTAAAATATCCCATCAGCTTGTGCTTATATTTATTCTTGAATAATTTTTGTAGAATGGAAGCTAAATCACATTTAGCTCCCAAAAGTATTCATGCTTCTCTTAATTTTTTGAATCCAACACAAAATCATTTGATGCAGCACTCCATACATAATATATAGTTTCCATTAATTTTATCTACTTTATGACAACCAAATAGCCCCTATAGATCTTTAAGGGCCTTAATATCACTATATAACTTATATTATGTAACATTGAATGAGAACATTTAAAAAATATTAAATTCTTTCCTTAATATGGTATGCACATAACTCTAGCTAATTAAACTATTACACCATCATGTATCATTAACTTCACATTGCCAAAATTTCCAACATTGTGCATTGCTCCATTTCATTTGTAAATGCATTCACATGAATTTGACTCAAACGTGAAAAATATCTCAAATATAGAATACATCTAACTTAAACAATAATAATCTATGATTAACTATTCTAAGTAATTATCTCTATTAATCACCAAAAGAGCACCACTAATTAATATAAAAATCAAACAAATCTATAATTATGCCTATGTATGATAATTTCTCTCTATTGTTAGCATATCTTACATCCTCAACTTAAAAAATTACACCATATGAAAGAAGTGAATTTTGATGTCCTTTAACTTGCTCTTTTATCTCCCATATAATTAGATTTATAGAAATGTATATGAGCGATGGGGAAAAAAATATCAAATGATGAAATTAAATACATTCATACATAGCGGGGTGTGGCGGGTGCTCATCATCAATAATAACATCAATATTTTCTAATATCAAATGATGAAATTAAATTCATTCATACATGGTATACTACGTGTTGCTGAGATGAAGATGCTCGGGTGGATGAGTGGATTTACTCTTAGAGACAGGGTACGAAATAAGCATATCCATGAAAAGGTTGGAGTAGCTCTAGTGACAAATAAGATAAGAGAGAGTCACCTTAGATGGTTTGTTCATGTAAAACAACGGCCTTCCAATGACCCTACTAGGAGAGTAGATATATTAGATTTGACCTATGTTAAGAAATATAGAGAGACCTAAAAATACTTGGTTAGAAAACATTAGAAATGACATTTTTTTTATTAGATTTAAATGAGAATTTGATTCTTAACATAATATAATAGAGAAAAAGGATTCATGTAGCCGACCCCACGTAATGGGATAAAGGCTTGATGTTGCCGTTGTGTGGTATGCTATAAGTATCTTCATGTATGTTAAGTAATAAAAGTTTTAACTTATGATAGGATTTATTAGAGATGATTTTGGTTTTGTATAAAAACTCTAATATTTCGAGCCACTACTTGTAACTTCAAATCATTTAGCACACCTTGAAACATCAACCCACACAATAACTACATCACCATACAAAGAAACACAAAAATTTATGTAATTTGGCTATAATAAGCCAATGTCCATGAGATATAGGAAAAGTTATGATCCACTAATAAATAAAGCTATAATTATGATGTATAATAAATGATACTCATCAACTTGTCTATAAAGACTTGAGTACTCCTCCCTCAATAAAAAGAAAAAAAAAAGCTTTACGGCTCTCAATATAAATGAGGGAAATAATTTAGAAGATATGAAAAATAATGATGATTAAACAATACAAAAAAATTTCCTACAAAAGTTCCTCAAAAGATTTTTTTTTCGATTCGTCAAGATGATATTTTAGACTTTCGAAAATGAACTATTTGCAATTTCATTACTTTCTTTTTTACCTTTTCTTTCCTCCTTTCTCTTCTCAATTTTATATATATATATATATATATATATATATATATATATATATATATATAATTCTTATATATATATATATAATTCTTATATATATATATAATTCTTATATTTGCAATCTATTAAACTTCAATGCATAACCAATCCCAAAAAACATTTGTTTGATTTACCAAATCTAAATTATGTTATGAATTTTGGTATTGATAATCTCACTACTAATAAATCAGGTTTTCGCCGTACTTTTTATAACCTACTGCAGCGGTTTAAACGGCTTGGTCTTTTATGCCAACCAACAACGCATTTCCCCCAGCTCGAAGCAAACGAATGGAAGAATACCTATTGCTTTGTGGGCCTGGGATACGGACTCGGGATCAAGTCTAGCGGGAGCTAGGGCACGATCACGACTGTTTGCAAATTTCTTCTATAAACCACTGTAAAAATCTAAAATTTATTATAATCTTTTTTGCAGCGTGAAAATTGCTGCTTATATCAATCTATAACAGCAGTTTAAAATTGACGTTAATAACTGCTGCGAAAATCTCATATTTTTGACAGTGAGACACTTCATAAAGAGCTCTTTTGCTGATTTTAACTGTTGGATGCTTTGATGGTTTTCATATTTTTTTGATCTTAACTGCAGCTGTTTTGATGGTTTTCAGATTTACCTTCAGATTTTTGGGGTCTGCAAATTGTTCTTCACAAATCAGAATTTGTTTATATAGACTTTATGGTGTTGGAGATATTCTCTGATAATTTTCCTTCAGAAATTTTGTGGCTGTGTTAATGCACGTACCATATGCTTGCCTGCCATCAATCAATGAGGTCTGTATAAACAAGTTTTCTTATGCAAGAACCCACATGTTCAGTTCGGACCTTGTTGTTATGCCTCAGCTCTTAAACAAAATGTTAAAATATCATAAATTAATCAAAGCATTTTTGCAAAAAAAAAAAAAAAAATCCCCTCAAACATTCCTTTAAGATTTATCCTTATATATATATAATATTAATAATCTAAAAAAAATTTATCTTATTATTTTAATGATATATGAAGATCATGCACACAGATAAAATAAGTCCAGAGCGGCACATAAGAATTTTTATGTTGAAATCTGAAAAGGGGGAAAACCATTAGGTATGGGACAATAAAGATGATTCTACTAGCTAGGGGTATCGATATTTGACACGAAATAAACCTGACTCGAATCCGACGCGAAAAGTTTGGATTAGACCCGACCCGATTTCAAAATGGGACGGGTTCGAGTTCACGAATTCGACCCGTTTAAAAAAACGAATAAGGTTTGGGTTGACCCGTCAGGTTTTCGGCTTTCCGGAAACCCGTTGCTGCCCGCATTACGCCCAAAGCTGGTTGCACGCACCCGAGGCTGCCCGCACCAGTCCGCATTGCGCCCGAAGCCACCGCGCTCATGTCCGGGGCACTCGCAGCCGTGCATGCCCAAGCCTGCCCGCTGACACTCACGTTTGCGCCCGGCGTCCCGCTATCGCCGTCCTTGGGTCAACCGTGTCGGGTCGGATCAACATGGTAACATGACGAGTCGAGTCCGGGTCCGAATTTCTGACCCGTTTATATAACCGGATCGGATTAGGGTCGACCTGTTTGAACCCGAGTTAGTTTCGGGTTCCACCCAAACCCAATTCAAAATCCGATTTTGACACCCCCTACTACTAGCTAGTATATGTTGTAGGTTTCAAGTGATTTCATTACCCACAATTGAAGAAAGTATTGATATAATGTAGTAGATATATATCGATTATGGTGTATGACTTGCATATTGAGAATTAGAGGAGCTTTGAGGCATTAGAGTTGCCTTCAAGAGATTATTGATGCTCTGTTTGAACAATATTCTCCTTAGAGAAGAGATGGCCAGAGATCAAGAAGTGATGATGTGCATTGATTTTGATGTCGATGACGTGCATAAATCTTATTGCTGATGGTGTTGAAATTTAATAAAATTGTAATGCGATAAAACTACTGAATTAATGTCAAGACAAAAGCAAGGCGTACGTGCTTCTGATAATTTTGGAGCAAAAAAATTAAAGATCAAAGGTAAATCAAATAATCAAATGATCTCCTTCAATGTTCAATTGATCACTCTATCTTTCAACAATCAGTTTTTCTCCATTAGTTATCAAACTCAAGAGCAAGCTGATCCCTAAGGAAAGTAGATTCAATATCAGCATAAATTTTGTCCTTTTATCTGAATCTCAGAATTTTTACTAATATATAACTTTATAATGGGTTTTATTTTTATTTTTTATTTTTACTAATTCCCTCTTCCCTCTAACCATTAGCTGCGTAAAAGTTATAGTATATTCATTTTTAATTATTTTTTTCTTAATTTTCCACACACAAATTCGCCGGATTTGGTATCTCTAATAAGAAATCATTTGCAGTTCGTCAGCTTAGGTCGTCGGCAAAGACCCTCCATCACCTTACGAAAACAAAATATCTTTATTTTGACAATGCATAAATACAATAATTATTTAAATTATGATTTCATACAATAATATTTTACTTTTTTTTAATGATAACTTCTCTTCATACTTTTTTTTAATCCGAAATTTATAAAAAACAGCTTTTCACCACCAAAAAAATAAAAATAAAAATAAAAACAATGAAAGAATAATAAAGAAGTCACAGCTAAACAAAATTAAAATTACGGTCTGAGAAATAAACAGTACAAGAACTATCTCAAACAAATCCTTCTATATGATAAATAATATTTAAGATTTTTTTAGAGCTGTAAATAAATTGAGCCGAGTCGAGCATGTGCTTGTTCATATTTGTGTTGATTTATTATGAGCTTGTTCATGTTCGTCCGAGCTCGATTCGAGCTTTCTTGTTCGTGCTCATGCTTGATTCATTTAAGTTGATGGATGTTCATGTTTGGCCTGTATTTGGTTCATGTTCGACTCATTTCGTGCTTATTGAGCTTTAAACAAACGAGTTTTATTAAGTTTTGTCGAGCATACTAACAAATATATTCGTGAATGTTTCTATCGATTATTTAAAACTACCAAACTAATATGTTCATGAACATATGTAGTAAGTAATTTTCAGCTATCATATAGGACAGTTCAAGAACATATCTAACAAGAGTTTTCGAATTATCATATCAGGCTATTCACGAAAACGTCTAGCCAGTTTTCGAACTACCAAGCGAGCTCGTTCACAAACAAATGAATTATAATTCTTCTTATAGGAAAGATTGCACATGAACGTTTTGAACAAGCAAAATTGTTTGTTTGATTACTTAGACTTCGTTTGGGACTGTTTTTTTACTGCTTCTTGAAGTAGCTTCTTAGTACAAAAATTAAAAAAATTATACTAAGAAGCTGCAGCTTCAAGAAAAAAACCGCCCCAAATGAAGCTTTAATTAAACGACCACAAACGAATTTTTATCGAAAAGATCGTCAAGTAGTTTGCGGAACGCTCAATTTGTTTACAACTCTAATTTTTTATAAATCAATAATATTTATTATTATTATTATTATTCATCCTCAGATCCAAGGCGACCTTATGGATTTGGTCCAAAACATTTAAAAATATATATATAAAGCTACAAAGCGTCACATGTGGATCGCATTTATATTAAATTAATTATGAATCAATTCAAAATTTGGCACGTCTCTTCCTACCATTATGAAGCTCTAAACCAAATAAAAAATAAAAAATAAAAAAAAAATATTTTGCTCTTCAGTTGCAACTACATGGCCACGTGGCATAATCTGCATTGCTCAAATTATTATTTTTTTTAATTTTTTTATGAAAGATGTTGGTTTCTAGAAAGAGAATCTGTAGCATTTGCTGTTTGTTTCACCTTCTCTGAATATTGAAGGCTTAGTTAGCCCTTTGGTGATAACAGATATCTATATTAGTTTAACAAACCTGCAGCTACATGCACCATTAAAGAGTAAAAATTAGTAAAAACTATGGGCATTAATGGAGGATTAGGAGATCATTATATAATGTTATTAAATTTTTTGCTTAATTAAGCTTAAGTACTTGTTGTCAGGTTTTGTATTAGCAATCTAAGATTTTGATTATTGTGCTAATTAGCTTTTCAAACCGCTGACATGTTCATGTTGACTACAATTTTTTTTTACTTAATTTTTATGATGAGAAATATTTTTTATATTAGATCATCAAGAGTTTGATAGTTGTAGAAAAACTTATATGACATACAATAATTTAAAAAAAAAATTATGATTGTATTATAAGAACTCTACAACTATTTTTGTTAAAAGTAATTGTTGAACAATTATTGAAAAAATAGATTTTTCAAAAGCTGTTGAGGGTGATATTTACTTTTTCCCTTTTAAAAAATTAGACATCAAATTTGCTACAACTACTATGCTAATACCTTTGATTGTAAGAAGTTGTTTATAATCACAAAAAAAATTATGAAAAATGGCAAAATAATTGCAATAAAATCAAATTGTGGTTGAATTTTAGAAGCAAAAGCTATGAAAAAACTCCCCCAAACGGACCGTTAAGCTTCTTTGATTTGAGAGAATTGAGTCAAAATTATTTCTTATATTTATTTAGTGGAATAAACATTGACTGAAAATTATTTTCGTACGGTAGAAATAATACTGGCAACTTGTTATCATTAAGTAACTAGACAAAATGGAAGACTGTCCAACAAAAATTTTCCAAAATGACAAAATACATTCAAGACCATTTCCTCATAAATACCATTCAAGAGAGGAGGATTTAGTTGGCTGTTTTCCTAGTCAACATTATGGCAATCCCAAAATTATTGCACCATTGGCAATTAATGATGATATCTCTTTATCATAAGAAAGCATTACAACATCCCCTACTCTTCATTGATTGTTCACATGAAAGATGCAACCTACCAATGCCTTCCCATTGGAAAACATAAGGACTTAACCTCTCATAATGTTCAAAATATAGTCACTAGAATGTTATGGTCGAAAGTAGATCTCCCTGATCATATTGCCCTTTCAAGTCAATTTGTTGATTATTATTAGCTACATGGTGCAATATCACTTACTCTTTACACTATAATGACTCTTGCATCTTTCATTGAATAGCATTACATCATCGATTGACTTCAAAGATAATTCATTACCTAGTTTATAATTCACAAAAGAAGAAGAATTCCTAAGCTTTTCACAACATAGGGTTGGAAGTTGGCAAACCCCTTTGACTATTCATTATTCATTTTCAACTAGAAATGCTATATGTTCAATACTTGGAGCTAATGTTTGTCTTAGTTTAGTTGGCACTCATTTAAGGTCTTTGAAAAGGCCATTCAATATATGTGAAGCTAGTTAAAGATATTGGCTAAGCTACTTGAAACCACAATTGACTAGCGACGATGATCATATGGACCTTAATTAACAAGCGACGGGGGTCAGAGTGATCATAGTCAGATGGTCATGGGGGTCAGATGGATCGTAGTCGGCGTGCGACAAGGGTTGGAGGGATTGTAGTTGGCGGGCGGCGGGGGTCGAAGGGACTGTAGTTGGTAGACGATAGAGCTTGAAGGGACTGTAGTCTACAGGAGATGGTGGTCGGATGAACAGTAGTTGGCGGGCGATGGAGGTTGGAGGGGTTCCAATCAAGCGACTGATGTCTGAGAGACCGTATTCAGCGGTCAATAGAGGTTGGAGGTGGAGGTCTAGCCACGATCGACAGACAGACAGTGGTCTAGGGATAGTTTGAGGGCGTGCAATGGTCCGACGACACGGTTGGTGGGCGAGTGGAAGTTCGGCGGTCGGGAAAGAGTCTAACGAAGGTTGAGATGTTAAGTTTGACTATAAGCTTGATAAAATTGGAGTTTGGAGGGCACCAAATTAATTTTGGAAGTTTTTAATTCAGATATGCATCAATGTTCATGCCTGATCAAGGCGAGTTTTGGTGACGTATCAATCCCCCATATTTCAATCTAGCATAAATACAATTTCCTCCAGCTGGCCTTCTAAAATAAAGAAATAGGTTATCACTTATTATCCTATGGCATAGTAATTTATTAATCTCGTTGTATCTAATTGAAAAGGCTAAATCTTCCTCTTATAATGCTTAAGGAAAAAACTCATTAGTCAACCCTTATATGGGAGGCATCACACTAAGCCAACCTATAGGAACCTAGCTTGTATTTTCATTCTCACGTATATACTACTTAACATTCTTGCAATATAACAATTGACACATCAAATCATGCACATACTATGTATCAAAGTATGTCATATAAAAAAATATGGATTCCATATCAAATAATGGCTACTAATATATACCACGAGTTATCACCATAATGATCTATAGAGTGCAATGCTATGTATCGAAACATATGAAATAATGCCTATAATATGTAGACTTATGTTTACATAATCATGAAGTATTTATGAACATTTAGGATCAAAAATAATATGTATACATTCAAATATGTAGACATATGGTCGATTCAAGGCAAGTCGATAGGACAAATGAGAAAATATAATGAGCTTGCCAAGATCTTGAGAAACTTGTTAAGTCCATGACAAAGTCATAGAAGCACAAAAGATCTTGGCCAAGCTAACTCACATATTTATAAGGCCTAGTTGCACAATGTTTGGGTCAAGTATCCCAAGCTTAGTGATCAATCACTTAGGGCTAGAGACTTCACACCATTGCCTAACAAAGATAGGTCTCTTCATAAGAAATTTGATGACTTCATCGAAACGATTGGCAAATGTATCTATAGGCTCATGAACTCGCTTAACTGTCAAAGATTTCCGTCAATAACAAGCAGTTTCTCATGCATAATCATGAATGTTCTGATTATATGCCACTAGATATACATAAAAGTCTTATATTGTAAATTTTTATGAAGTCGAAGTGTAGCTTTCCTACAACACTAAAAATCCTTTAAATAAATGATGAAAGGGCAAATTTCAAGAGAGAAATGGGAATATTTGGAGCTACTTGTCAAAATGGATTTTTGGGCCGGGTTCGAGTCCAACCCAAAACTAACATGCCCTCTATTTCTCCAACCCGAATACACAAATGGGTATGAAATCTAAACCTGGCCAGATCCGATCCGCTGAGTGAGTCACGAGCACGTGCATCCCTGCGAGTGGCTCAGCAATTGCGACTAAATAGTGTGCAACGAGGGCACACGTGAGGCGTGTTGAGGTGATAAGCCTGACAAACGGATTAACCAAAACTGGAATATCCCGAGTTGACTCCAGGTCAGATTTCAGATCGGGTCAAATATTAACACCCCTAATTAGTGATAATATTCCAGACCGAGAAGTCTAGCTATTTCCTTCTTCTTCTACTTTCTCCTCTTTATTTTTCTTTTTTGAAATTGTATAAATTTTTCTAGTAGGATTCTATATCACATACAGATGCAACATTAACATGCTCCCACCCACATGCATCAACCATTTGTAATACAGCACGTAGGTCACATAAGAACATCAGGTACTATAACATGACATCATATATAATTTAGATTCCTACACATGATAGGCTACCCAATAACAAAACAAAAACCCACAGAAGCGCAAAACACCAAGTCAAATTAATGACTTCAGCATGGCTACGAAATCTTTACTGAAGTGGTTCTGGACAAATCAGTACTGTTTGATTTACTTCGCATTTCAGAAGAGATAGACGGTTCAACCACCCACCAATAGGTCTTATTATTATTTTCTTTGAAACAAATTATTAGTTACAGCTAATTACGACTGTCACATTAACAAATTAATAGTGATGACACCAACGTCTATTTAATAATAATTTGTCATTTTTATTACGCTTTTGCCACTAGTTGGCAGAATTTGATTGTGTTTTAGAGGAGAAATTATTCTGTGCGGTCACCGGACGGTCCAGATGTAAATCAGGATACGCTATGTCACCTGGTATACAACAAAAAAATGATGTGATGCATCCTGATTCATCAATCTTGATGCCGTCCAATAACCGCACAGAATAATTTTTCGTTTTCGAGACAAGACATTGAAATGAGAAGCACTTTTTTATAACATGGGATGCCTTAGGTAATATTTGTGACTTTAGAGAGACTATATAAGAGCTCAATATTATAAGAATGGGCATCACATATATATAGATAAACCATTGTGGGCTCCTTAGATTTGTCTTGTCGATGTGCTTAATTTGACTACAAGCATGTAAGATTTTCAGATCAAATGATTATCCAATTAAACTATTGAAGTTTTTAATTACACTTCAAATGTTTGATTTGAGCTCATTTGCAACTAGATTGGATCTCTTTTGATGTTGATAGGTCTCATTGAGATGCTCAATTTGATTATAAACTTGTTTAAATAGAAGTTTGGATGGCTTTGAATTTGATTTTGAAAGTTTCGAATTTAAATGTATATCAAGATTCATATCTGATCAAGTAAATTTTTAAATGACATATCGACCTATTTAAATTTTTTTAGCAATAATGTTTTACACTTTATTTACGTTGTTTTCAATAAAAATAAAAATAAAAATTTGATAAATCATTTAAAAATGATTTCCTACAATTTTGCAATATTTATGACTATTGATTATAATGTGACATTGAATTATACAACTGATTATAATTATGAAATTTATATGAGAATTACATAATAATTAAATCTTATTAATAAAAAATAATTGAATTTGTTGTTTTATTAGATAAATATACTAAAACTCTATTGATATATATAAACTTTTGCTCCAAAAATGTTGGTTTAAACTTTTCTATAAATAAAATTTTTGCGCATTTATTTTTTAAATCACATTGAAACAATTTTGCTATTGAAAGAAACAAAAATAAGAGAAGAAGACTAAAGTAAATTCATACTAAAAATATATATACTTTATATAAAGGGAAAAAGTAAAAAGGAAGGAAAAATATAAGATAAAGATTAAAATTTAAAAATAAATCAAGATATCTTGATTCAAATTTATTTAAAAATAAATTTATTGCAATTAATTTATTTTTAGATAATTAAAACTTAATTTTTAATTAATATATTAAATTAAATTTATTCTAAGTAAGTTCTCATTTGGGACAGCTTTCTTACTGTTTTTTAAAATAATTTTTTTATATAAAAATTTATAATTCATGAAATTTTTATATAAAAAAACTTCTTTAAAAAGTATCAATAAATCTTTCCCAAATAAAACCTAAAATTGGATCAAATTTTCTGGCCTTTTTTTTTTCAATATTAAAAGTTGGGGCCTTCATTTTCCATCAATCAAATAGGTAAAGGTTATTATCCAAAGTAAAAAGATAAAAAGTTGACACACTCTTTATATCTAAAAGAGAAAGGACAATTATGATGAATGAAACTCAATTGCATTTATGATTTTTGTTCTTTATTACACCTTAAAAGAGAATTTAAAATGTTATCTTGAATAAATAAAAAGTTCTTTACAAATGATCATACCATTACCAAGATATTAATTAATTTCAATATAGGCATTAGCTCTTAAAAACTATTTAGAATGGATTGTTTAATCTTTAATTATTTATCCTACTACTATTAAAAATTTCAAAATCATTAAGAAAAAAAAATATTAATTTATTCATTGAAACTCAATTAAAAATATTTAAAAAAATCTTTAGTAAAACTATACAAATTGAATAATAAAATTTATTTTTAAGATCTAAGCTTATTTTTACAAGAAATTAGATATTACATTTCAAAAAAAAATTCTCACTTAATTGTCTTAAGTTTGAAGATAAAGGCTTAGTTTGGACAACTTCCTTGTTGCTTTTTAAAACAACTTTTAATACGAAAAATTCTTGAATTAAAAAATTTTGTACTAAAAAGTCATTTTCGAAAACAATAAAGAAGCTGCCCCAAACGAAGCCAAAGTCTCATCGCCCGTGCAACAATTGTATCATTTGATTCATTGCTTGTCATAAGATAGCAATTAGCTTCATTAAATGTAGAATTAAACTAATATATTAATTAAAAATATATTGATGTATTTGATGGTCATTGATTAGATTTTTTATACATAATAATAATAATTTTGAGCTCATTAAAACCTTTGAATTGATTTATATTCATCAAAATAATGTAAAGACCGAATTTAAAATTCACCAAAATTTCACTTAGTATTTTTTTTTTCGTAAAATAAAATACTTAAATTTTGTACCCACTATATTTAAAATAATTCATACTCACTTTTCACCAAATTAAAATCATATTTTATTATCTCAAAATTATTATTTTTTAATTTATTAAAATATTTTATTACAATAATATTGAAACTTGCTACCATTTTTTTGTATTACTTAAAAAAATGATTATGATGATAACAGTCAAATATGAAAAAGAAAAAGAAGTGGGGCCTACGGCCAGTCAACACGGGACTGCTATAGAATTCACACCACAAAACCTTTTGGGGAGACGGGTCAACACTCACCATCCAAATTTAAAGGTGGGGTATTTATACAATTCTTTTTTTACAAAATTTGTATAGTTGGTTAGATGTTATAATTAGGGTTTTAATTTTCAATCATTTTCATTGAATTTAAAATAATTTTACTTAAAATTTGATTTAAAAAATCATTATTATTTTCAAGAGTTATCATAATATTTTGTGACGTTGTCTAAATTGAGGAGTATGTAACGAAAATTAAAACTTTCATGACGTTACGAAGATTGAAGAGAAAATAAATCTTTTTGTGCAATTTTTTTTTATTTTTTTTCAAAATTTTTATATTGGATGTTATAATTATGGTGTTAATGTTCAAATATTTTTGTTGAATTTTTTAGTGATTTTTTTATTTTAATTAAAATTCGTTTTAATATTATTGATATTTTTAGTATTTTCAATAGTTATCATAATATTTCGTGACGTTACAAAACTGAGGAGTACACAAGGAAAATTAAAACTTTCGCGGTGTTATGAAAATTGAATAGAAAATACTTCTTAATAGAAAAAAGATGAGGATTAAAAAAATTGTAAATGAATAATAATTATATATATATATATATATATATATATATATATATATAAATTTTATGCTAAAATTTCTTAAAATGCTTGAAATTTCTATCAAACGATTTATTAGAAAATATAATAAATATTATGCCAAAAGTTTATAACAAATCCTAATAATAATATCATAATTTTATAGCAAATCCTATTATTTTTTGAGGTTTTATAAGATCAACACTGGCTTGAATATTCATAATACATATTATTATTATTATTATTATTATTATTTATTAAAATTTAAATAATTATCTCTTTCTTAAAAAAAAATTCATTATTCAAATAAATTATAAATAGAATAATTTTAATATAAACAAAATCAGAAGCAATAATTTCCCCTTAGAAGATTCATACTTAGAAAGCAACTTTAACACGGATTTATCACAATGAATACATGCATTGATGGTAGCCAAGCTCAAATAGTTATCTTCCTTTGTCTTGTTTTATTATTTAATTTTATCTCTTGTATTAATTAGTGGTTTTATAATTGGCTTGAAGACTTTGAATTTTGATTTGTATTGTACACTTTTAATTACATTTTGATTTTAGAGGTGCAAAATCTACTACATAATAGGAAATTAAACTTTAAACGTCAAAAAGGATTTTGATATAATTGTTAGAATTTCATTAAGAAACACAAGAATTAGGCGTGCTTGTGTTGGAGAGATTCTGTGATGGGTGATCTCATATGTAGTTACACCAACATGACAAAATCGTGAGGTCATTAGACTAAAGTGAACAATGCATGTCCAATACTTAAGAGTTTGGGTTGTTGCAAGAGGGCCTATCAGTTCAAATTTAGATGATATGATTCACAATTTTCAATATAAATATCATCAGTTAGAAGTATACTTAGAAGGAGGCGTTCAAGATTATATGATTCTATCAAAATTTCATCAGTGTTCATCGAGATAATAAAATAAATGTACAAATTATTGAAAATATTATTTATATTAAAAAAATTCATCATTGTGTGCGAATATTCGTATATTTTTAATGGTTTCGAGATTGAATTTCATTATTTTAATTATTTGGGGAGTGATTAAAATCATTAAATATGTGTAATGTTAACATATTAAATTAAGCATCCACTTGACATTCAATTCCAACCATCTTTTTTTAATGTGCTTGATTAGATTGCATTTAATTAGAGTAATTATACAATTCTTGAGGAAGAAGCTAGCTTTCATGCTATTTAATAGCTAGTTGGAAAACCAATGAGGAATCCACATCCATCACCCTTACAGTGGAGAAATAATACTAAAATTTTTGTCCACTTTGAAGTCTCATTTAGAATTAAGATCATAATAAGAATGCACATTAATTACAAAGAGATTAGATATTTGAACCCGCATCGTGAGCCCTTTTGGTTGAAGAAGCGACTTAAATTATTGAGATATCTACGTTGGTCAAGAAGGAATCATCAAGATGCGAGGGAGAGAAAGCCAGAAAGAGGGGGTGAAGGTGGCAAACATAATGAACGATTGTGATTGATCATTTCAGAGAAGCTTTCACTTATTAATTTGTCGATTCTATCTATGTCATTAGTTGGTTTAGTCCTATTTTCTAAGTCTTGATAATTTATGTGAAATTTATTATCCTTAATTAGCATCATATCCAAATTATCTTGATATATATTTTTAATATATAATATAAGTGTTATATAATTCTAACTTTCAATTATTAGATTTTTAGAGAGAGAGAGAGAGAGAGAGAGAGAGAGAGAGAGAGAGAGAGAATGCACTTTTATTTTTTGGTACATGACAAATGATATAATTATTTATATTAGAAGAGACAAATTTGACAACTGTGGCCTAAGAAATGAGAGAAATTTCAAGCTGCAATGTGAACAATGTCTCCATCATTTTATTAATAAAAGGAAACAATATTAAAGTAGAAATATGGGGATCCTGATTTCATGGGATCATTCATTATTAAATCACAAAATACCCCACATTTTAATTTGGCAATGAAAGTATTGTTTACCAACAAAAATCTCTCTTTTAATAATAAAAAAAATATGCTAGTATTAAATAGCAAGATTCGATTTTATTATTGGACCGAATCGATTGGATGATTGATTCATTAGCATATTTTCAAAAATTTAGGTCTTCATCAATCTTTCTATCATTCAGTATTTTCTGATTGATTGGAGGACCAAAATATCATCAATTAAAGGGCATCAATGGAATGCCTACTTCTATGAAAGCTTTCCTCTGCTTAGGGGGTTAGGCATTCGTTTGTGATAGTTTTCTTACTGTTTTTTAAAGCTACTTTTTAGCATAAAAATCTTTTTAAAGCATGAAAAGAATTATAATATAAAATTATTCCAAACAAAGCCTTAACCTTTTCGTTCCGGTTTAAAAGATATACAAGCTATCATTCTATAATTAGGTTCTTGTTATAACCAAAGCAAGTCCACATGACTAATTCTAATGAGTTTGTTTCCAATGGACCTTTCACAATGAGCTTGTAAGTTATATCATATGAATCCTATCCTCTACAGTGTATGCCAACTGATTGAAATATGTAGCTTTCATAATATAAGAAAATAGATTTCTAATATCATGTATGTTGGGAGTAAACAAAATCATAACAAACAAGATAAAAATGAAAATGGAGAAAAAAAAAATCAAAAAATGAGGAAAAACTACGGAGCCTCATAACACCATGAAATCTATTATGAAAATGAGAGAAATTTTTCTTTCCTGCAACCATCCAACGAGCTTCTCATCAAGTTCAGCCAATAAAATTGAGACCAGAGTCAACAATATAACTTGATTAATCGTCATAATTATATTTCACAAAAAAAAAAGAACATAATGATTTAAAAATTATAGTGCATAAAGGGATAATAATTAAGGACATTAAGGTTAATTGATATGACATTATGAAACTTCACCCCATGTCATATTTTGAGTGTTTGGACTTTTGATATAAGTTTTTATTGTAATGAAAAAATAAAATAGGTTAAAAAAAATTAATAAACCTAATAAGTATTTAATTAAATTAATAAATTTCGGGCAGCTCTTGGACGCGACCAAACCTATCCGACGGAAGAGGGAACAAAATGAGAAGAAAGACGACAAAGGGGTCGAAATTTGGCTCTTTTGTTAAATTTTTCGGTGGAGTAGCTGTCGGTCATATTACCGGTAGATAATACGTCGGTAACTATTTGTCAAGTTTAAGTAAGCCGGCGCAATGTTAGTCGGTAATTCCGCCGGTAATAATCGGCGAAAATTGAGTCAGAAAAATTTTAAATATCAGCGAAAATCCAGTGGAATATGCGCTGGTGTTCTAACAGTTAAGTTACCGACGTATATTCCGCCGTTTTTCTGGCATATGTCTATCCGCCGAAATGTCCGACGGTAATGACAGATTTTTCTATAGTGTCATTAATTTTATGATAAAAATTAAAATATGAAGTATTATATATACCACTAAATTTTCATGAATTCATGAATTTGTATTTTGTCACTTAAATCTCTATATTTACCAACCCTCTTGTGTCAATATGAAATCAAAATATGTTGTAGAAAAAAAAAATATATTTCTCTTTAGATAAGTTAATACTGGTGACATTTTTTATATTATTTAAAGACATGGTGTTATATGAATAATTATTAAAAATATATATAAATACATAAAAATTTAATGGAATTTATGATGTATATCCCTTCAAAAAAAGAGGGGGGATTTACATAAATATCATGTAAAATATATTTAGCTCTTGAACTTTACTATTTGCATAACACTCTAAACATCCAAATGAAATAAAAAAATAACATGCCCCGTTAGAATTTCGATCACCCTATCATTGCACCGCCAACTTTGTTTCCCTTCTCCATTGGCGTTCTCGTTGGTAGTTGCTAAGGCTTTGCCCTTTGGCTTCCTCTCTCGTTTCATTTCTCTTTTATCTTGCATGGGAACTTACAAGCAAGATCATCGATGGATCCAAGCAGTGCGAGAGCCAAGCAATGATGATATTTAGTAGAGCTTGCAAGAAAGGGTATCTATGGGTCATGTGATATGTCAATTGAGATTTATTAAGGGGCTATTTGGTTGGAAGTAAAGTGAATGTAAATTAATGTCAATATAGATGTTTTAAGAAGTTCGGTGTTTGGTTTGATGAAAAACAAATTCAAGGTTGTAACGTTATGAAGTATTCGCGGCGGTAGAGAAATATAAAATTTAACGTATTAACTTTGTACGAAAATTCGGCGCGCAATTAGTAAGAGAGAGGGTCTAACATTTATGAGATACCAAGATTTTTGTGTGGAAAATCCATGAAAAGGTGGAAAAACTACGGGGCCTAGCCTTGTTTGAATGAATCCACTATTATTTGCAGTCAATTACAAATGAGGCCCTTCCTTAGGGGGGAAGGCATTGACTTGATGTACATTATATAAAGTACATGATGGGAATACAAAGATTCACTGCTGACATGTTTGTTTGGTCGGAAGGACCGTAGTCGATGGGTGACGTAAGTTAGAAGGACCGTAGTCGGAGAGCGACGGAGATCGGTAGGACCGTTGTCTAATAATGGAGGTCAAAAGGAAGGCGTCAGGTATAAATCTAGCAACATGAGGTCTGGCGTCTGGTAGAAGTTCGGCGTCAGTTTGCGGCCGGCGAGAATTCCAATGTTAGATGATATTCAGGCAAAACTCTAGAGTCACTTGAAGATTAGACAAAATGCCGGCATCACTTGGAGATCGGGCGGAGTATCGGCGTCACTTGAAAGTCGGGCTGAACTCCGGCGTCACTTGAAAGTCAGGCGAAACTCCGGCGTCACTTGAAAGTCGGGCGGAACTCCGACGATGGTTGATGAGGAGTTTCTTCCCTCCTATTGTTCTTTTCTCTTCTTCTTCTTCTTCTTCTTCCTTCGATCCCCTCTTGAGAGAAATGAGAGACTATTTATAATTTTCTGAGAATGACATGACCAGTAAATAAGAGAAAGATCGGGAGTGGTTTGAAAGGACAACTGATGTTGAATCTCTTGATTGTCGATCGTTTATCGAGCATTTGAAGGCTCTAATAATATCAGAATTTGACGATCTTTGGCTCGTTGGATTTTTCTCGTCAAACTGCTCGATTCGACTATAAGCATGTCACATTTGAAAACCGTTTGTTAATCCATATTGTGGTTTGAACCTTTTAACAGTGCTTCGAGTAATTGATTTGGACCCATTTGGGCTTGGATTGAGTCGAATTTGGTGTCGTTGGGTTCGTATTTCCGAGACGTTCAGTTTGACTATAAGTTTGCTGAAATTGGAGTTGAGATGATCTCTGAAATAATTTTTGAAGTTTTCAACTTTATTATGCGTCAAGATTCGTTCCCGATCAAGATAATTTTTTGATGATATATCAAAGGCAAAGAAAAACGAAATGTAATGTATCACATTTTTATCTATTTTTTTGAGATAAATCGTTCTCGCCGAATTTTGAATGAGAACCATTTATACTACTCCAAAGCTTGTTTGAGCATTGTCGTCTCCACTACCACCCCACTACTGGTCACCACCGTCCTCGCCGACCATGCCCATCAACCATTGCCCACAACCGGCCGACCACCACCGCCCATCACCGACCGCATTGCCGCTACCATCGATTACCACCACAAGAGGCCACCACCTTTGCCAGTGCTGGCCAGCCATCATCACCGTCGTCGCCCTATTGTTGCTACCACCATCACCACCCCTCCCAACAACATTAGCTGGTGGCTACCGATCACCGCCAACCACCCCAAACACAATATTTTTACAATATACAATGTATTCACTTTACTTTAAAAAAAAAAAGAAGTAAAGGCATGAATTTTTTTTATACTCGTTTAAATAATTTCAAAGTATCTTTTTTTTTTTTTTTTTTTTTTTTTTTTGGAGAGAAATAAGGTAAATAACCCCTAAGGAGTGAATAGAGCATTAAAAGTTGTAAATAATTTTTTTGAATAAAAAAAAAGTAAATAATTGTATGCCGACCGCAATTCCCCGAGTACTTGTTAGGCCTGCCGGTCGGCCGATTTCTGAAATAATCCAGAATACATTTTGACACTCCTTAAGAGTACCCTTGATTCCTATGGTCTCATCTCCCTCACCTCTTCCCTTTACTTTCCTGTTGTAATCTAGTCGACGATGGAGCTCTCGGTCTCCTATCAGGGTACCAGATTCTCTGCCTCAATCTTGATTTGAAGGCTTGAAAACTTCTATTTATTTTATTCGTTGATACTTGAGAAATCTGCCAAGTTTGATTTATGGCGTCTTCCATTAATTGAGATTTATTGTTCGGTACATGCATGTGCAGCTATCTGTAATGTATCTGTCATAGCTATTTCGAAGCTGGATTATAGCCTAATTTGTAACGAAAGAACATGATATTTCATAAGCATTTACATGGCCTATCTTGTTAACATGCCTTTTGAAGCTTTGTCGTTTTATTTCTGTTTAAAAATGTGATTTTTTTTAAAGCTTTGTAACTTGTAAGTAATCTCATTCTGATTCTTGTACAAAAGTTGAATTTTTGACTTCTTTCTATCCTTATGTAAGGTCTTACTTTTTTACTCAACTTCTGTTATTTGGGTTAAACCTTTAAAGATTCCTATTTGCTTGAAAGATATTCATCATGTAGTTTATTCCTTCATGGGCTCATTTGGTTGTGAAATTAAAAATCATATCTTGAAAAATGATGAAGCTTATTGAATCCATCATTTGGTTAATCTTGTTGGACCTCTTCCAAGCTCCTTCAAAAGTGAGGATTTCAATTTTACATTTGAAAAGAGCGTAAACAAAATACTAACTTTCAAAAACATGCAAAGGCAACCAAATGAGCCCCAAATGTACTTTTGGATATCTGTAGGTAAGTGTGTATTGGTTCTTTGTATCACATTACTATTAAAATAACACATAAATAATGATTACTTTTATTTATAGTGGTCATGACGTTTTATATTAAGATTGAACTGTTTTATGTTCAATATCTAACATTCAGTTTCTAGATTGTATAAAACGTTAAAATTCCTTTTTATGTTGAGTGTTAATTCTTTAAATGCTTGCTTTTACCCCTATTAATCATAAACCTTAGGCTTAGCAACTTTTCCCCATTTTGATTGGTTTCAATTTCATGTTTGGGACTAGTAAAGCTGCTCGGATGTGGAGGCAAACAACATGTAAGTTGGCAATATCCTCCATGTTTATTCTTTCCAAGCAAAAAGTCTGCAAAATTCTTGTGGTGGCAGGGAAGGTATCTTGGAATAAGGCATAGCTGCCAAAAGGTGCATTTTTATTTTCTGCATCCTTTTGATTTCTCTTAATTTTTTATATAACTGTTCAATTTACTTATTAAATAACGTTTCCTTTTCTAGGTTGCATCTTATAGTAAACAAGATATTCCTATTTTGGAAGCAAGGTATTCTACTATAAAGTTTATTTTAATTATAAGAAGTTGCACTTGTCTTTGTATCAACCTGAAGTGGAATGTATTTCAAGAAGTTTTTTGGACATTACTGATATTTGACATTGCTGCTGTATCTATTTTATCCACCTGAAAGGTTTCTTTTTCTTTTTCTTTATGCAGTTTAATTAAAACTAAATCAAAATTGTTCTTTCCTTACTTCCTTACCAGGTCTATTGAAGAGAGATATATGATGATCTAGTTGAACGTGTACTTTCCATCACGACAACTGTGAATCATTTCAATAAAAAGTATGCCATTCCATTGCCATTTAGATCTGTTGTTGACCCAAATTTTTTCTTGAGCATTCTAATGGATATATACATTACTGCGTACGGAAGCTATTAGCCTATTATAGATGCCTAAACTGTTATCATTTTGTTCTAAGTCGGTATATTACTAATAGTTACATATTGAATACATATCTGTCTCCATAGTTACTAATATGACTTCACAAAGGCCTTCTTTATGCATTCCTTCTATACGTTGTGGCCTTGCATGAGATTAATTGGCAGAACAGTTTTCTCTTTATATTCCCTGTAGTGAATCCAATTCCTTCACTTTTTCAGATGATTGGAATTCACTAGTTTGTCAAGAGGATGACATAAATTATTGGCAAGTATTTTTATCTTTCTTATTATTAGCCTTAGCAAACATAAAGCTTCTATCAAGAACTTTTGTACTTAACCTTCTGAGACCTCTTTACAATAAAAAAAACTATAGAAAAAATCTGTTAAAGCCAGTTGAAGTCACTGAATCCTTACTATGAACAATGAAAATAATTCATTAGAAAAGAAACTGCCAAGTGAAATTGAATGCTTTTTCATTTGGATTTCTCTGAATAGATTTAATATGGAGCTCATGCCTCTAGTGCACACGCATAGCTTAGGCATAAACCTCAAGGTATTTTGAGGTGTAACCCTCAAAATTAAACCATTAATATAAGAGAAATAATAAAATAATAAGTATCATAAAAACATCGAAGAAGATTATAAAAAGTGAAAATTCACAGCATAAAAACATCATGCAAGGTTACAAGCACTAAATAATAAGTGTGAAGTATGAGATAAACTTGAAAATATAAACAAAAAGTCGAAAATAAATAAGATTTTTTCACTTTCAATTTAATATGAACAATAAGTGGAACATCATAATTTATGAATTTGGACATCTTGCCTACTCTCATCACTTAGAGGGACTTCATTAAAATCATCATTGTAGACTTGTAGTTAATTGCTTTCATAGCCTTGTGTGTGGGATTCTCCAGGCATGCAGTGTGTAGCTCCTAGTGGTCATGAGGTTCTCAATTCACTGATTTAGGATTTTTTCCCGTTAATTAAATAGATTTAGGCTTGAATCATATGGGCAATTGAGTTTTGGGCTTATAAATTAGAAAAGCCTAGCACCAACAAATTGAAGCATACACCTCTTCAATTTTTTTTTTAAGGTTTGCCTCACCCAACTGAGGTGTACGTATCAATTGCTCCATGCAAAACTTACACTTCAAGTCTTTTTTTGAGTGCCTTGATTTGAGGTGCAAGTCATGGTTCGTCTTGGATTGCATAGTTTTAAACTATGGATTAAACCGAGCCTTGATAGGATTTAGATGAAATGATAGAATCATAGAAACAATGGAATGCTTTAAGGCTTGAAACCACTAAGTTCTAAAAGGATTTCAAGTCATTGGAATCATGATCAAACCTTTTTTTAGAAGGTCATGATCTTGAAATATTTTGATTTTTTGTGATGCTCATGCTTATTTTCTCATCTTCATTTTTTCAGTGTCACTCACTAGTTGCAGACTGTTCTGTTTTCTAGTCCATGGTAGACTAGCATCAACTTATGTGAGGTGTTCACATGATATCTTTATTTTCTCCTTGATCATCCTTAGGTACATCATTGGTTTGGCTGGCCCTCCTGGTGCTGGCAAGAGCACTTTAGCTGCTGAAGTTGTTCAACGCCTGAACATCATTTCATGCAATAAAGATGCAGTTACAGACTTTGCTGTGCGAAATGATTCAATAGCCGCAGTTCTTCCAATGGATGGATTCCATCTTTATAGATCCCAACTGGATGCTATGGAGGTTGCCTCTCATTCTTCTGGTTGATCTAATTGTGTTTTCCATATGTTTAGTCATATTATAATTTATAGGATCCAGAGGAAGCACATGCAAGAAGAGGAGGTGAGTAGACACTTCATCTTGATTCAGGAATTTAAGTAAAGGCCCAAGTACTTATCATGTTATAATTGGACAAATCAGCACCTTGGACATTCAATCCAGATCTCCTCCTGAAATGCCTTTACTCTTTGAGGAGTAAGGTCTGCATATTGATTTTTCAAATTTTTGTATCTACAATTTGCTGCTTGATTAGAATAAATTTATGTGCATATATTATTAACATCAAGCATACATTGTCTTTGCTGAAAGTTACAACCATTAAGTAGATTGGAAAGATGTCTTTTAATGATACTGAAGCTATGCATAAATTTATCAGGGATCAGTGTATGCTCCTTCATTCGATCATGGTGTTGGTGATCCAGTGGAAAATGATATCTTCATTCACCCTCTGTAAGTGACTTGCTTGATGTAGATTATGCGATAAAGTAATACAATATTTGAAGTAATTGTCCTGTAAATTAAATCAGGAAGGGGCAGTTAACCATTCTTCTGTAAGTTTAATCAATAAGTGATATGATGTGACAATATATTGGGAGGTGGCCTTTGCATTATCTGGTTTTTTCTTGGGCGGTGGACTTGGCATTATATGGTTTAGGCTTTTGTGTCGTGGTGGGGGTTGTTTGAATGGCTAATTCCTATTTCTAGTTTGAATGATGCTATGATGTTTTCTAAGATTTATTTTGAGAAATAACTATCTTCATATTCGAATTAGAGAGAGCGATGAATGAAAATTTGCTTTTAAAATTAAAGATCAATTATTTGAATGGTTGGTGATGTCTTTAAGTAACCAACCATATAACATTTTACTGAGGATGATTAATATTATCTTATGACCTTTTATTGGAAAGTCTGTTTTGGTTATTTACTTCAATAATATTTTAATTTATATCATAAAAAATGATGATCATTTGCTGTAGTTACCTCTTGCAACCTAAATGCTATAACATAATGATTTTGTTTCATGAATATGCTACTAATGCCATGAATTTTCTCTTTCCATATCCCCTGTGCAAATTTATATCTAACATTTTACCAGAAAGATCTACTAATGCACGCACATATTTTGTACACTTTTGATTGTGAATATCATGGGTATTTTGTGCTTTGGTATTATATATTTATTTTTCATAGATGCATGAATTACCTTGCAGTAAGCACTGCAATTTTGCCTAAATTTGTGTGACAAATATCAACTTAATATTTTCAGAGCCAAATTTTTCGAAGCTGGATAAGAATGTTGCAAATGTGGGAACACAAATCATTTGTGTTCATATTGTTTTATTTGTCTATATATTTTTTTATTTATTTTTTGATTTGGTATTCATGTAACATACTAACATGTTTATGATGATAGTGTCTATGAGATGAGGATGTATTCTCTAGTATTTTTATTATGTTGTTTAGCCTGGGTTATCATTGCAAATGTTTAAGTTCAACGTATAAATTTCTTATTTCAACTATTCAAATTTTCAGTTTTCCAAAAAACCATTCAACACTATAGCTTTGGTCTGTACCTTGGTTGAATTTTTTTGGAGTTTATTCCATATCATCTATCTGCCCCATAGCAAGGATACAGTCATATACTTGCAGCTGATTATGGCAAGGATACAGTCATATACTTGCAGCTGATTATGGCAAGGATACAGCCATATACTTGCAGCTGATTATGGTTTGTAATGGGTTTTGATCCCCTGTTTATTGAAAGCTGACACTAAAGTCGGTCCTCTGTTTTGTAATTAAACTGACTGCACTTGCTGATTAATGTGCCATATATAACTACCATTCTTTATTTCTACTGTTGCCGCATGCTGCTGTCCAGCCTTCCTGTTTTTTTGGTTTTTGATGCAAGCTAGGTTCTAAAATCAAATAGGAGAATACTAGGAATACAAACTAAGACACTTCCTTTCAATAACACATAAACAACACCAAACAATGTAAGCTAAGTAGGAAAGATCAAAGGAGCCTGAAGTATTTATTGGAACAACGGATGGTCACAGAGGAGCATTAGCAGTGATTATCCAAGTTGTTGGGATATTATTTCAACATACGCTACCGACTTGGCCTAGAAAACAAGGAAGTAGATGCCTTGTCTAGGAGAGTGGAGTAGCCTCTGTTGACAGCATTGTCAATACCCATGTGCCTAGATTGGGAAGCTTTAAAATATGAGAATGAACAGGATGAAGGGTTGAAGAAGATTAGAGCCGATTTATTGCATGACCTGATTAGTCACCCTAGTTACACACTAAGGGGAGCCCAACTGCTACACCAAGGGAGAATTGTTCTACCAAGCATATCAGGATACATCCCCAAGTTGCAGGAGTTCCATGGAAATACAGTCCGAGGGCATTCTGGAGTTCAGAAAATCTACTGCCGATTATGTGCAGAACTTTGTTGTATGGGGATGCACTGCGATGTAAAGGATTGGGTAGCTCAATGTGATGTATGTCAAAAACACAAGTACTTAGCCATGACACCGATAGGATTACTACAACCCCTTGCTCTACTAGCGAGGGTATGGGAGGAGGTGATGATGGATTTCATTTAGGGGTTGCCACGGTCAGAGGCTTCTCAATGATATTAGTAGTAGTGGATTGCTAAGAAAATATGCTCACTTCATCCCTCTGAAGCAACCACACCCTTATACTGCGGTTACTATGGCTACTATTTTCATACAAGAAGTGATACGCTTGCATGGATTCCCTGAAGCTATTGTGTCAAATAGGGGCAAGGTGTTCCTTAGCCACTTATGTAAAGAGTTATTTTGTTTATAGGAGACAGTCTTGAAGAAAAACACTGCCTAACACCCCTAGACAAATGGCCAGACAGAGGTGGCCAATAGAAGCATAGAAACCTATATGAGATGCTTCGCATCAGACATGCCGAAGAAGTGGGCAAGGTGGATTGTGTGGGTCGAGGATTGGTACAACACCTCATACCATTTAGCAACAAAGACCACTCCCTTTAGGATTCTCTATGGGAGAGATCCACCTCACTTGATTCATTATAAGTAGAACACTACACCAATATTCGATGTAGAACAATACTTAAGAGAGGGACAAGATATTATATGAGCTCAAGGGACATTTGTTGAGAGACCAACATATCATGAAAAGGAAGGCTGACGAGCACAGAAGAAAAGTAAACTTCAAGCTAGAAGAGATGATTTACTTAAAATTGAGACCATTATGATAGAAAACACTAGCAAGGAGGAAGAATGAAAAATTATCCCCGCAATACTTTGGGCATTATGAGATCTTGGAGAGCATTGATGTAGTAGCCTATCGATTGGGGTTACCACCCACATCAGCGTTACTCCCAGTCTTTTATGTCTCCCAATTGAGGAAGGAAATTGGAGAACACACACCATCAACTCTATCACCGACATTGACAGAAGATATGCATGTCATATTGGAACCGCTAGAGGCAACGGGTGTGCGTGGTGGAGGTGCAAAAGTACAAGAGGTGTTAATCAAGTGGAAGGATCTGCCTGAGCACGACGCCTCATGGGCCATTCGAGACAATCAAGAGGCAATTCCCAACCTTCTGCCTTGAGTACAAGGTGTTACTTTTTTTGTTTGGGGGGGGAGTAATACGGAGGCAGAGTCAATAGCCCCAACGGCTGATTTGGTGGGATCTAGCAATGATCTAATTACTTATGTTAGGAGGATATTAATTAGGAAATAAAATTTCTAATTTAAATTCAAATAAGAGAGGGAATTAATTAAGGCAGAAAGATTGAATTAGGAGGGAAATATATTAGGAAAGGGGGCTAAGGAGGTGGGAGAGCTTATTTAAGGGGAAGTTTAGGGTTAGTTTGTTTTATACAGAATTTGAGTCGTGTTGCTATATTTTTCTTTTGTGAGGGCTTTCTAGCGGCGTCTAGGATTAGTGGGAGAGACGATTTACCTCTCTTATTGTAGATCGATTATATCTTTTGTTTTTTGTCGTGTTTAATAAAAATCAGCCACTATTCCCCCTAAATCTGCTGTTTTTGCCTTGTTTTCTGTGAATTTCCTGCTTTGGTTTGCTGTTTTTGTATCAAGTTGCATCTTGTTCTAACTAAACTTCATTTTAGCAATTATGTGCTTTTGTAAGTGATATATTCATTAAGATATAAGCTATCTGTCTTTACTAACACCAACAAAAATTTCTTTCTTTGCTATTGAATCAAGTTTGGAGATTGAACTCTATGCTGCAGTACAAATATTTTGGTTTTTAAGCGCAGAAATTATGGTACATAGTTCGTTATAAGAGGAAGCTAAATAATGAATTACAGAACTGTTTACTTTTATTAAGATCTGATTTATGTTATTAGTCTGATGTGAAACTAGCTGTTTCAGATCTTCAGTAGTCGCCTTTTCAAATCTTTTGAACATTTTAGCTTTGCAAAGAGATATAACTGTTTATGCCAGATAGAAATCTGCATCTCGTGATTCTTTGAATTATTAGACCATCATTTTGTTGTGATTCTTCCTCTTATTTGGCAGGCATAAAATAGTGATTGTAGAAGGAAATTATTTATTCCTAGAAGAAGGGGTCTGGAAAGATATATGCTCCATATTTGATGAGAAATGGTATTTCTCTTTATCCCTCATTTATAAATATGTTCTATATCTGTATTTGCATTCGGTGAAGGTAAAGAGCATTATCTGCTTAACTGTTTACAGGTTTATTGACATTGATCTTGATTCTTCTATGGAAAGAGTTTTAAAGAGACATATTGCTACAGGTAGTATACCTAACATAGCATCCGATAGCTAAGTTTGGCTCTGATCTAATTGTTTCGATAAAATTGGCAGGAAAAGAGCCTGGTGTGGCAAAATGGAGGGTATGATTTCCTTTCTTCTTCTCTGTTCTTCGTTTTAGTCATATAAGACCTGGAACTTGAGAACATAATAATAAAAATATGTTAGTGTCACCCTAAACCCTAGCCTTCTTAGCTTTTTGGAAGCTCAACTATCATCGAATGGATTGAAAGCATATCTTCTTTCTCTAATGTCTCTTTTAAAAGATCCAGCATACCTAAGTCAGCTAATAAATTAATTTTGCTGGCTGCTGTTTTCTTTTTGAAAATGAAGCACAAACGCTAACTAAGAAATCATGGACTTGATGTTTTTTTAATTTTTTAATGATTAATATAAAACATGTAGTCAAAATATTAAATATCAATATTTTCTATTAAAAAATTCCATGCAATGAAGTGCAACTTCCTATGTATCACAAGACTAATCTTAAAGATCAATAAAAGAAAAATTAACATTTATTACAATTAAATTTCAATGTTTCATCAAGTGTATTTAATTTTTAACAACACACCTACATTAACATTAATCAATACACATGAATTCATTTATATAATATTGTGTCATCTATACAAAATGATAATAATCCAAAGAGGAGTATATAACCCTCAAAATAGTTAAACGAAATATGAACGCTTAGATATATTACTAATGGGACCTAATACACTTGACACTATGATCATCATCATCATGGCACAGTATCCTCTTCAATAGCACCTTCAACATTAAAAAAAAAATGGTTTGTAAAGCTGATTCATTGAGAGGAACACAATTTCACTAACACCTCATTCCTGAGGATGATTGACACCATTAGCTCTATCTTACTATCTAGTGCTTGCTTTATGGAATCTTCTCCATTCAATGTTGTTAGCTATATGTGAGGTGCAACTTCTGTTAGAAATTTCAAATTCTAGCAATGTTTAACGTTCTTATTTCTTTTACTTTTTTTTTTCTCTTCATTTTGTTAGTGTACCTTCTCCTCTTTGTTTTGCATTCTGAAATCACTCACATCTAATTGATTGCATCTTCTCTTCAATAAGTTATATTTCTTTAGGCTTTCTAATATAATTATTTTTCTCTCCATTCCTCCTATTTCTATCTTATATTCATATTAGTGTCATCATTCTTTCATTTGGTTGCTATTGACTTGTTGGCCAATATTTGAATTCATATAAAATAACCACTCTTATTACAACTTTCATAAATTCTACTTTTAGCTTTTTGTGATATTCTCTAATTGCATAGTACTTGTAAGAGATGACTCTATTTTGCCTTTCAAGTTTTAGGCTTCATTTGGGACGGTTTTCTTACTGTTTTTTAAAACAGCTTTTTATCACAAAAATTTAAATTTTTATATTAGAAACCTGCTTTAAACAGCGGTAAAAAAGTTGTCCCAAACGAAGCCTTAGTCTATATGTCATTCTTCATAATTCATTTTATTATAATTTATCTATGGTACTTGAATGTATGATAAATAGATATGACTTTGTTAATCTCATATTCACTGAAGTGCCTATTATATACTTAATCTTTATTCCACTAAATCTTTTTCTCTTATCTTCTAACTGCATACCATCTTCTAGCTTAGCAATTAATTCAAGGAGGTATACCGTTTAAATTTATTTCATTTGTTAATAACATAGCCTCTATCATAAGCATATCAATAATTAATAAAAATCATTGAAGGATCCTATTGTTAATCTAACTTTTTTTTTAATTCCTCAGCACAATAATCTTCTTAATAGCAATTTTTTTGGCGCAAAATTAAATTGGTTTCACTCTTGTTCTGTTCTTTGCTCTCTATTATTTACCTCCTCAAGATCAAGAAAATCATTGGAAGATCCTATGTTGATCTAACTTTCTCTTAAACCTATATAAAATAGTTAACTTATTAGATATAGTTATAGTATCAATTCAATTTGATTTATTTACTCTGATACAATGTTTTTTAGTTTTCCTTCATTACCCTCTTCATAATTTTTTATATAGAGTAAATGATTAAAATGGCCCTTAATCACTTGGCATTCTTCTAGTCTTAGCATTTTATTAAAAAGGTATTAGTCCTTAATCACTTGGCATTCTTCTAGTCTTAGCATTTTATTTTTGTTGATTTTACTCTTCTATATAGTTTCTTTTTAAGTACCAAATTTGATTATCAAAGATGGTGATGGTGTTGATCTTCATTCGAAGTGTTTTGAATGTGATTATTAATTTTGCTCTATTTTATCTTTTTGAAGTATATTATGGTTTCCTTCAATTTTTCTCATAATGTTTTTCATTCTTTTCAATGTCAAAAACTTAGGTTGATTACAATGACCGCCCAAATGCAGAACTCATTATAAAATCTAAGCATAAGGCAGATCTTATAATCAAGTCAGTGAACTTCCAATGTTGAGGCTGAAATGAGGGGAAAAAAAGGATCAAAATGATCTTTGGACTATTTATATGGGGCCATTTTAGGTTTCGTTTGGGACAGCTTTCGTATTATTTTATAAAGCAATTTTTTAGTTTTTCAAAAATAAAATGTTGTATTAGAAAGCTGCTTTCGAAAGCAGTAAGAAAGTTGTGCCAAAGGAAGCCTTAGTCTTAATTATTTAGGCTTCATTTGGGATGGTTTTTTACTGCTTCTTAAAGCAACTTTCTAATACAAAAAAGTTAATTTTTGTACTAAAAAGTTGCTGTAAGAAGCAGGAAGCAGCCCGTCCCAAACGAAATTAGCCTTAATTTGTTTAATTTAGTTGATTGATTCTCAAATATAGTTCAGAAGTCTTTTTTTTTGGATTATTTTGAATTAGATTTGATGAAAAAGACTATTTTGAATTAAATTTGAAGAGTTAAAGAGATTAAATTGAACTTACTAGATTTTGTTTGGGACGTTTTACTTACTGCTTTCTAAATCAAAATTTTTAGTTCAACAAAATTTTGAACTTAAAATTTACTTTAGAAAGCAGTAAGAAAGTCATCCCAAAAGAAGCCTAATTGTGCCCCATAAATAATCCATGGATTATTTTGACCTTTAAATATATAATATAATTGCATTTGATATCATACTTGCTGTGCTACTGCTGGAAGCCTGGGCCTGGTTTCGTTTAAATCACTGTAAGAGCAATTTGTGTGAATTTCTTATGTTTTTTCTTTATCCTTCTCATTTTCATGAAAAAAAAAAAAATCATTTATCTGTGGTTAATGTAATAAGGTTGTGTAAGATTGTTGAGATTATTTGTTGCGCAGTAATATATATATATATATATATATATATATATATATATACTTTTGTTAGTTTTGTAGATAAAAGGACTTGAAAATATTTTCTTGCTTTCTTTTTTAAAATTTTGTTAGAGTATTTATTATGTGATTCTAGAGGAATGTCCAAATCATCATAGAACACATAAAAGAAGTCATTTTTACAAATGCTACACAAAAAGAGCATATATTGGGGGGTGGAAGAAATAAATAATAAACTCCAAAAAAAAAAAAAAAAAAAAACTCAAGCACTAAGGGCATCTCCAACCGAAAATCTCATTTTTCACTCCAAAATGCCGTGATTCATCTCCAATAGAACGTCATTTTACCCGTAACGGTCATTTGAGCGTTTCTTCGGCAAGTTCGGTAGATACCAAAAAAATGGCGAAGATGAACAATGCAATGCCACGCACTGTTCATCTCATATCAAATGGCGTAAAAAATGACGGTCAGTTGAAGCAAAGCAAGAACGACAAATACCAACAAGTGTTTGTTGTTTCATTGGAGTTGCCTTAAGGCCTCTAGCCTAACATTCGAAGGGGTTTTGCTTGCTATTCATCAAAGAAATAGGTTAAAGAAACTATTATAAAAATAGGAGTTACTTCTTTTACCCTTTCGTGCTTGGGTATCTCTTACATCAATTTTGGGAGTAAAAATATAGATCCTAAAAAAAAAAATAAACTAAGAAATAAAAAAGTTGAAATGCCAAGAGTATGACTCCATGTAGAGGAGTGAATGTGTTAGGTCAAGCTCGAATCATGACTGACTTGAGTTTAGCTTGCCTATCTAATGATAAGCTCGAACTCAAGCTTGAGCTCAAGTTGCCAAATAATAGCTGACTTGAGCTCAACTCATGATCTCGAGCCAAAATGGAAGAAGGAAGTCGTGATGAGAAAAGCAACAATGGCGCATGAGCCATATAGAAGAAATGACTAGATCATGATGGGAACTTGAGGAAGGTGGTATCAAAGTCGGTGACAAGGGCTTGTTGGGGAATGCCTTAACAATTGCAAAAATCCACGATGGAGCTCACTGGAGAAGGCATTGAAGAGATCAGCGGGGAAGTCATGAGAGGAGTCACTGGAGAAGGCATCAATGGGATTGATAGTGTTTAAAGAAGAAGAGTTCATAAGAAGAGAGTCATGGGCACATTCTAGTTGATCTCCGGACGCCGTTCAAGGTCCGCACAGAGTAATTTTTTTGTATCTAAGAGGCCAAGAGAACACATCAATTTGATATTGGGTAGCCCAGGGAAGTTTGAGTCAATTGATTTGGGAGAGTTTTGATTGGATATGTTTAAAGACCTAGATAAAATAGCCAAATTTCCTTGACATTATAATATGTTAATAAAAATTATTTGCATATTAACAATCGAGGATCATGTCAATTAAAATTGCTAGCATATTAAATGAAGACTATTGCATCAGTTATTAATACATCAAGAAATTTTTGTGTGAAATGCAACATATCATTATTTGCATTTTACATAAATTATCTCCACATTCACATGAGAAAATACATTAGCATCTATAAAATGTTAATTTTTAATATTCAATTTGAATGTAACATTATTCAAAGCAATTTCTTGAGAAAGCTTTTTATTATTATTAAAACAACTTTTTAGTATAAAAATTTTTAATTCAAAAAAAAAAATTAACAAAAAAATTATTTTATAAAGCATTAAAAAAGCTGTCCCAAACGAAGCATTAATCTTGATTTTGCCATATAAGATGGCAGCTTCTGAATGCAAGAGCCAATATGATCAATGCCATGCAAATATATGGATCCATGATCAAGCTAAGCCCATTATTTGTTGAGAAAATCAAATACAGTTTCCATTCTATAGCAAATATTTCTGCATTAACTAATGTCAGAAATTTAACAATTTGATGTGCCTAAATTTTAACAGTCAGGATTCTTAACATGTACTTGAGACTCACCTCAATCACGAACAAGTGGATAAACAGAAGTTCACAGAAGAAGGAATCCAGTGTTAATAAAAACTAGTTGTTAGGGCATCTCCAATCGAACGTCAAACATGCGTATGGCGTCCTTCGGTCGTTCCAGCCGAACTCCAAATCTTCCGCTATTTGCATGCTGGTGAACAGTGCGTCGTCAATATTGGCATTGCACTGTTCACCTACGCGATTTTTCTGTCTCAACCGGATTTGCCGAAGAAATACGCCAAAGAGGAGAAAAACGAATACTTTCGCAGAAGCCTGCAAAATTTGTTATGTATTGATGCTAATACAGTGCCAATACAAAAATAAATTACAGAGCAAGGAAATCATTTCCTGCACAAAACAGACTGAACAGGCTTCATTGAAAAGGCTTGCATTGCATGGAACCAATATTCTTGTTGGCTGCATCCGTTCTTCTTGATGAATGTAAAGCTGATTCATGATCTAAATGATACTGCAGCAAGAATGACTTCGCCATTGATGCAATCACCGAGCAATGCGCCATAACTGTTTATTATCAAGATTGCTTTGATCCTTGAGAGGAGTACACTCCAACTTCAGTGTAACTTTACTAAGACTTCGTTTGGCATAGTTTTTTATCATTACTTTTTTGCTGCTTTGAAGAAATTTTTGTTCTAAAAATTTATTGTATAAAGTAGAAAAACCACTATCCCAAATGAAGTCTGTGAGTTCATTTGATTGCATTTTTCATATGTTTCTCATTTGATAAAGAAAATGCTTGTTTGCTTGTACAAAAAAACTGCTTTTCAAATAGACTTTTGAACTAGAATTATAAAAAAACTGATAGGAAACACTTGAAGATTTCAAGTAAATCCTATCAAGAGAGCAAACACAGCGAGCTATCTCCACAATTCCAATGGAAAACCAGTGAAGAATAGTAATTTTATTGCAAGAAAATAAACTGTGGAAGAAAATAACAAGATACAATTGATCCTCTATTCGAGAGGAGGATCGATTTCTCCCAATTCTCTAGACACCGTTAGAGCCCAAAGAAAATCTATGAGATTTCAAATTTCAACCAAATTCAAGATTCCCTAACCCTACGAAAACCAACTCTTTAATGCATACAATTCAAAAGGAAATCTCTAAACAATCCCTACATTCAAATTTCCCTCCTAACTCTATCAAAAACCCTTCGCAAAAAGCTCCCTTGAACCCGGCGGTTTCTAGCGGCATATAGGAGAGGTGGGAGAGTTCTGCCTCTGTCCGCCTGAGCCGGTCCCGTGTGGACCGGCTAGACCGGTCCAACAAAAGCATTTCAATAGTATCTTCTCAACCAACCCCCTTTATGAAAAGCATAAGCCCAACAAAACAAGCCATAAGAAAAGCATAGATATTTGAAGGTCGGCAGTCAGAAATAATATAGAATTCCAGTTTCCTCACGCAGGAATATACAACAATGAAAGAACTTGCACAAAATTGTATGCAAAACATTAGTAAATGACTTGGTTGGGTTCTATTTGGATTTCATTAGTGTAAATGGGCCGTGCGAAAACGAATGGAGCTTTGTTTGAATTTGATTCACTAAGTTTTTTTAATCTTTTGTGTTCAGCTCGTATTCATTAATGTAAGTTGGATCTGAGACGGTCAAGTAAAATGAAGAAATAAATGGAACTTCAACGATAACTTTCTGGAAAACTCAAATGAACACAGTAGCAGACAAATAACTGTTGAAGCAAAATCAACCATGGCTAATAATATTATAAGAGCTGAGCACATGAAGTAAGAAGAACAAATCACGCGAAGACCAAGTTCATACACTCAAAACCCCTCATGAATACATAAAATTATGCTCTACAATAGCTATATTTGACATGTACCTGAAGCAGCTGCAGTGACAAACCTTAAAAGCTATACCACATAAGCATCTCTACAAGTTCAAACGCATCAGGTAAAGAAGGAAACCCATAATGGCATGAAAATAAAACAAACCAGAGGATCTGGAGTGTAAGAAGAGCTCCCAATTCATCATAGAGGAGCAGAACATGTCGTTCGAAAATGACCTGTTTGATTGCACCTGCTGCAATGAACAACTCGCTTCACACGACCACGGTCCTCGGCACGAACTCTCTTCTTACGAGGTCTTCCCGGTGGCCTGAGGGATTTTGGTGGGTTTATAATAATATCTAGTTGATCTTGTGGCCCTTCTAACAGTTCCTTCCATAAGCTTCTATCAGGAATTGGATGGATGGTTTGAGAGTAAGTCTTGCGATAAGTTGCCACAGTAAAACAACTCTCAGCATATCTATGGACATTCTGCCTGCAAAACAGAAGAGCTGAGACACCATGAGCGCAAGGCAAACCATAGAGTTGCCATCCACGACAAAGACAACATCTGTTACGAATGTCTACAATATTGGTTCCCTCATGAGCAGAAACCACTTCGAACTCTGCCTCATTTGCTCTGCCAACTTGGTATCCCTGTGCTCTTTCAATGGCTTCTGATACACGCCTCTCTGCAGAGGAAACTAAGATGGTAGACCATTGCATGCTCATCTCTCGACGCTCATTGAACCAGGTCATCAACTGCCTCCTTATGCACTCCATCATTTGAACAATGGGAAGGCCAGATGCTTCTAAGAGCCAACTGTTGAGGGATTCTGCTATATTTGCAGTGAGATGTCCATACCTTGTTCCCTCAAAATAGGCGGTTGCCCAGAGCCTTGGAGGGATCCTTCTGATCCAGTAAGCAGCTTCCTGAGAGATTTCTTCAATCTCCAGTATCTTGGCTTCGAAATCAATGACTGTAAGAGCATGAGCAGCTTCCCACAAGAGATTGACAAGATTTGCATGATGAGGAAACTCTTTTCGAAAACTCTCACTAAGATGATGCATGCAGAAACCATGGAATGCAGTTGGGAAATTGAAATCCACTCCTTCAACAATTCCTTTCTGCCTATCTGACAAGATTGTGAGCCTTGGCATGTTCTCTGTGTTGTTCTCAAGTAGAGCATGAAGCTCGGACAAGAACCAAATCCAGTTATCATCACTTTCCTCATCCACAATACCAAAAGCAAGAGGGAAGAGTGCACCATCTCCATCAAATCCAGTGGCTAAAAGCAATGTACCAAGATATTTGCTTTTAAGAAGGGTCCTATCAAGGCCGATTAAGGGGCGGCAAGCATGCACAAAACCATGTATTGAAGCATAGTATGATACAAAAAGGCGCTTGAAGCAGTTATCTTCTTGGTTTCCATACACAGATGCAATGCTTCCAGGATTTGTTCTTTTAATCTGCTCACAATATTCAGGAAGAAGACGGTACCCTTCCTCAAATGATCCTCGAACGGCAGACATGATTCGCTCTTTCCCCCTCCATGCCTGCTTGTAGGACAAGGTGATTCCATGAACCCGGTGAATCTCTTCCAGTATCTCTTTAGGCTTGTATTGTGGATTTTCACGAAGGCGCTCCTCGACAGAACTTGCAACCCACTGAACAGAAGCCTGCTGATGGCCAAGATGGTTGATCCCAATGCAGCTGTGATTCTCATTGATGGTCCTAATTGTGAAGGTGGGCACACCAGGGAGCCTTGCAGCATGAATGCGCCATGGACAGCCCTCTGCTGCACACTTTGCGGTGAATCGAGTTTTGTCAGATTTAACTGTCTGTATCTCGAAATGACAGGCAATGGCTGCACATCTTAAAGCCCTTCTGCAGCTATTGACATCAGGGAATTCCTGTCCAACATGGAGCTCATGGTTAGCATTCACGATTATACGAGTCTGTAACACAGGAGACACCACCAACTGAGACTGTGAGATGTCAAGAGCTGGCTGGAGGGCAAGCTCGTGACCTTGCTCGATCGAAAGTTGCTCAAGGTTGGGCTCAACAGCAAGGTCATGGGTCTCGGCAAGAGTCAAATCATGATTGTCAGAAAGGACTAGCTCATGGTTATGACTGGTGAGAAGATGTGCTACATGGTTCTGCCCAAGAGCAAGTTCACTGCTGTAATCATGGTCTCGGTCGTGTTCCTCATCATGAGAATCATGATGGTGGTGACCCAAAACAAGCCTGCTATCATGATGATGTCCTGAAACAAGACTGTGTTCATGTCCCTGACTTAGACCAAGATCATCTTCATGAGCATGTCCAAGGCCAAGGCCATGCCTGTGACTAATCCCTAAACCTTGGCTTTGCCCAATGACAAGGTCATGGCTCTGGCCTAGAGCTAAATCCGGGTTCTGACCAAGCACAAGTTCATGTTTTGCCATTAATCATCAATTCAAATAAAAGAATTTCTACCTTCAAACCCTGTTAAAACAAACAAAAAGCTTCCTTCAGCAAAGTAGGAGCACATAGCCAACTCTCTGGCTGAAAGATCAATCACCAAATTAAATAAAAAATTTCAAGTTTACTTCTACATCAGAAAACAAAGAATATCAGATTACCACAACATAGTTCCATAGAAGAAAGTCAAGCTTTCAACAACATCAGCACATCATGAACATGATTGTCATCATCATCATCATCATAATCAGAAGTCACTGAGAGCAACATTTCTGTGGGACTCAACCCGGTTCGGCAAAGAGAGTTTGGTCTTGTTTCCGCGGGGTTGAATCCCACAGAAGCGTCGCTCTCGGTGATGCGGGTGATCTACCCAAATCAGAGAAGCTCGGCAAGCCAATGGCTCAACGGTTCTCACCAACCTCGAAGAAGTGTCTAGAGAGGGGTGTAGAAAAGAATAAAGATCACAAAGATTGTGTCTAGTCTTATCTCAATTATTTGAGGATGACTTTATGAAGTCTCATTTTCCATTCAATTCCATTGGATTAAAATTATTCATACTAGTCTTTTTGAACAATCTTATTCATATTATTCTAAGGCTTCATTTGTGACAGTTTTCTTACTACTTTCTATAGTAAATTTTTAGCATAGAAATTTCTAAAAAGCTGCAAAAAAAAAAAAAAAAAAACTAATTTCAACTATAATAGATGCATCTCCAACTATCATCAATATAATAAATTTTAAATTCATTTCAGCATTCTCATTTCCCTATATGCTCAACTTTGCTAACAGCCACTGTCTTACCCTAAGCTCAAATTCATAGATTAACTGCACTCCTATAAAATTTGCTCAAAACACGGCTGTAATCAAATAAGAACAGAGAGAATAGACCATCAAGAAACGAAATCTCATCAACAACAATCGAAAAGCTATACTGCCAAGTGCCAAAGAGCAAACCTTTTCTTATTGCCAAGTGCGACGCAGTGATCCGGCAAGTGAAGAACGTATCAAGATTGCGGATTTACGAAGGGGGATATAAGAGACATCCACTCCGAACAAAAAGCAAGCAGGAATTCACCATTCGAAACTGGAAAAAAAAAAGGGGGTAGAATTCGATCGGCTTGAAGGCAGAGACGAAGATAAAGAGGAGGGAGGTTTTGGCGGGTGGAGGGTTTATAAAGGTCGGGAATTTGAATCAATAGAAGGGCAGAAAGCTCCTATTTTTGGTATTGGATGGGAAAGAGTGTTCAATTGCAGGGGCAAAAGAATGGAAAGCGGAGGGCTTCGACTCGCAGAAGAAGAGAGGAGGAAACAAGCGGCGATGGCAATGGAAAAAAGGGGGCATTTAGGTCAACAACGCATGCTTTGGTTCTTCTTTATAAGGATGTTACGTAATTACCCCTGGTTGAAAATCATAAGGCCCCTTAACATTTCATTTATTATCCATCAAACCTAAGTGAAGCATTTTTTTTTTCTTTTTTTTCTTCAAAGAAATAAATAAATCAACAAAAATTAAATATGAGAGTAAGGAACTCTAAAAAAATGATAAATTATTTGGGCCTTATCATTATCAATAGGTCAATTAAATTTTGGTGAGTGCCATTTACTTTTATTTTAAGAAAATTAGTTAAGCCATCTAATCAAATATTTATGTGACATTTTTTTTTAAATTCAATAGTATAGTAATTTTGTTTGGAGAAATTTTCGGTTATGATAAGTTTTACAATTATTAGATTTATTTTGAAATAAATATAATACGAGGAATTAGATAAGTTTATATTACAATTGATAAAAAAAATTGATTAGAATTGATATATCATAAAAAAATTATCTTGATCGGGCACGAATCTCGAGCCAAAATCAAGTTGGAAACTTCAAAAATTAAATATTGGATCATTTGAACTCCGATTTCAGCAAACTTACGTCAAACTAGGGGTGTCAATTCAGGTCAACCCGTCGGGTTCGGGTCGAACCCGACCCGACCCGGATCTAAACGGGTTAACCCGAACCCGACCCGTTTTTGCAAACGGGTCGGACATTTCAACCCGGACCCGACCTGGCCGGGTTGCCGGGTTGACCCGACCCGATCTGCGACCCGGCAGAGGTGACAGGCGAGGGTTCGGCAGCCACTGTCCGGGTTCGGCCACGCGTTCGAGGCAGCTAGGGTTCGCCGTTCGCCACACGCAACGAGGCCGCGCCGGTTCGGTAGCGGCAGTCCGGGTTCGGCCGCACGCGCTGCACGCGAGGGTTCGCCGCACCCGACGAGGCCGCGAGGGTTCGCGCGCCAGAGGAGATGCGCGTCACGCCAGGGTTCGACGGTTCGGCACGCGGCAGGCGGGCAGCGATTCGGCACGCGGTGCAGCTGGGAAATTCAAAATTTTTAAAATAAACGGGTTGCCGGGTTGACCCGTCAACCCGCCGGGTCAACCCGAACCCGACCCGTTTATTAAACAGGTCAAATCTGTGAACCCGAACCCGACCCGTTTATCAAACGGGTCGGGTCCAACCCGAATTTTTCGGGTCGGGTCCGGGTCGGGTTTTCGAGTCGGGTCAAAAGTTGACACCCCTACGTCAAACAGAGCGTCTCAGAAATACGAACCCAACAACACCAAAGTCGACTCAATCTGAGCCCAAATGAGTCCAAATCAAGGACTCGAAGCGCTGTTGGAACGTTCAAATCACAATTTGTGTTACCAAACAGCTTCCAAATATGACGTGCTTATGGTCGAATCGAGCGGCTCGACGAGACGAATCCAACGAACCCAAGATCACCAAATTCCAAAATCACTAAGAGCTTCAAATGTCTGACGAACGGTACACGATTAAGGGATGCAATATCAGTTGTCCATCCGAATCACTCCACCTTTGCCCCTGGTCTCTCACATATTTACGAGCAATGCCACTCCTAAAATCTATAAATAGACCTTTCATTTCTCTTGAGAGGGGACCCAAGAAAGAAGAAGAGAAGAAGAAAAAGAGATGGATAGGAGGTAAGAAACTCCTCCTCGACCACCGTCGGAATTCTGCCTGACGCCCAAGTGACGTCAGAATTCTGCCCAAGCGACACCGGAATTCACCCGACTTTCACGGAACGCCGGAACTCCGCCCGATCTCTAAGTGACTCTGGAATTTTGTTCGAATATCATCTAACGCCAGAGTTCTCCCCGGCCGCCGACTAACGTCGGACTTCTACCCGACATCGGATCTCAGCTCATCACCAGATTTCTACCAGAAACCAGACTTCTGTCTGTTGTTGGACTTTCGTCGGACATCTATCTAGTGCTGGATTTTTGTCCATTGTTGGACTTCTACTTGATGCTGTCATTCTAACCTCTGTCGTCAGACATCGGTCATTCTAACCTCCGTTGTCCGTCGACTACGGTCCTTTAGACTTACGTCGCTCACTGACTACAGTCCTTCTGACCTTCGTCGCCCGCCGACTACGATCCTTCTGACTTATGTTGTCCACCGACTACAGTCCTTCCGACCTCCGTCGCCCGTCGAGTACGGTCCTTCCGACTTACGTCGCCCATCGACTACAGTCCTTCCGACCTTCGTCGCCCACTGTCTACGATCCTTCTGACTTACGTCGTCCACCGATTACAGTCCACCCGACCAAACAAACACATCAATAATGATTCTTTGTATTCACATTATGTATACTTATGTTTCATGATGATATATTCATATTTACATTGTTACCTTATTTACATACAATTAATAGCACATAATGTATTAAATGCTATAAATATTACTAATTTTTCTCTCATTATCACTTGACCATAAGTGGCCTTGTATGTATGTATATAAATCTTCCAACTTGAATACAAGAGATATGCTAATATCTACCTTCCAATAATTCATCCTCTTCATACAACTATTATTTGTTTGTTTAAGTTGCTATTAAAACATAAAATAATACTTATTCCATTATTATTTTTTCTTAATAATAATTAATTTATTAGTTAGAATTTTCTTATGGTGCCCCTCTCTCACTCTTTATATATATATATATATATATATAAGTGATACGTCATGCAAAAATTATCTTAATCGAGCACGAATCTCGAGGCAAAAAGCTAGCCGGAAACTTCAAAAATTAAATACGAGATCATCTGCACTCCGATTTTAGCAAACTTACAGTCAAATTGAGCGTCTCGGAAATACAAACCCAACGACACCAAATTCAACCCAATCCGAGTTCAAATGGGCCCAAATCAAGGACCTGAAGCGCTGTTGGAAGGTTCAACCACAATTTGAGTTACCAAACGGTCTTTGATTTTAACGAGATTATACTCAAATCGAGCGGCTCGACGAGACGAGTCCAACGAGCCTAAGATCGCCGAATTCCGACATAACTAAGGCCTTTAAATGTCCAACAAATGTTGCATGATCGTAGGATTCAATATCGGTCGTCCATTCGACCACTCCCCATTTTCCCTTGATCTCTTGCCATTTTACAAGCCATGCCACTCCAGAAAAACTATAAATAGACCCCTCATTCCTCATAAGAAGGGGGGAAGCAAGAAGAGAAGAGGAGAAGAGAAGGAAGAAGCTCCTCTTCGACCACCGCCGGAACCTCACCGGACCACCGCCGGAACCTCGCCGGACCACCGCCAGAGCTTCACCGGACCACCAGATGAGGCCCCCACCATCGCCGGACCACTGCTGGAGCCTCGCCGGAGCCTCGTCGGACCACCACCTGAGGCCCTCACCTTCGTCGGACCACCGCCGAAGGCCATCACCTACGTCGGACCACCGCCGCACGTCGTTGCTCCGCCGAACAGCCACTTGATCAACTAGGACATCACTTGAGGCCCGGTCTTCTGCTGGGCCACTACCTCACGCTTAGAGTTCTACCAGAGTATCGCCCTACTACAACGGTCTTTCAGACTCCAGTCTCTTACCGACTACGGTCCTCCCAACCTTCGTCGCCTACTATGATTCTTCCAACCTCCATCACCAGACAACGGTCTTTCAGACCCCGATCTTCTGCCAACTACGATCCTCCCGACCTCCGTCACCTACTATGGTCCTTCTGACCTTAATCACCAGACAATGCTCTTTCAGACCCCGGTCTCCTGCCGACTATGGTCCTCCTGACCTCCGTCGCGTATTATGGTCATTCCGACATCCATCACCAGACAACGGTCACTCAGACCCCGGTCTCCTACCGACTACGGTCCTCCCAACCTCCGTCGCCTATTATGGCCACTCCGACCTCCATCACCAGACAACGGTCACTCAGACCCCGACCTCCTGCCGACTACGGTCCTCCCGACCTCCATCACCAGACAACGGTCTTTCCGACCTCCATCCTATCGACTATGGTCGTGCTGACAAAATAAATACATCTATTGTAACTTCCACCATGTGATACACTCTATATGATGTACATTTGTGACATCAAGCCAAGGCCTGCTCCCTAAGAAGGCCTCATTTGTAATCGAATGCAAGTACTAGTATATTCATTCAAAATGGGCCAGGCCCCATGGTTTTTCCCCCTTTTCAGGGGTTTTCCACGTAAAAAACTCTGGTGTCTCTTATGAATGCTACACCCTCTCTCACTTATCTGATTGTGTGCTGGATCTTCGTACAATGCTAAGATGTTAAACTATATATTTCTCTACCGTCGTGAATATTCTAGGACGCAATAATAAGATTACATAAGTTCGTTCATTATCTCATTTGGATAAGACGAGATTAAAAAAAAGCAGTGTGGTCTCTTGTGTTTTTAGTAGATATTGTTCAAAAAATAGTGAAGAGTGATGACAGTCAACGATGGTTAAGTGCCATCAATTAGGCAATGACAATTTGGTCACAATAGTCATGCAATGACGATTGAGCAATGATGGGCGACGGTGTTCGGGCGACAATAGCTACGAGTGGTATTCCTCAACATTGTTTGTCAAACATAGTTATGAAATTCTTCATGTTTTTGAGTTCTCTCCAAACTCAGCTCAATAACTCCTTCATGTATGTTATGGGAGGTCTAATTATAATTTTTTAGAGTGATGTTATGATAATTATAGCCAAAATCTTAAAACCCACAATCAAATGACCCGCATAAATTTCCATGATCATAGACAATTCTTTCAGTATTTATGTTCGTTAATAATTTTGACCTCATTGGACATTTTATCGTTGAGACACTCACTTTTACTATAAGCACTCAAAATTCAAAGATCATTGATCCTTTAAATATAAGTTTGGTGAAATTAGAATTTAGGTGGTTGTCAATTCCATTCTAAAAGTTTTCAGCTCAAATATTATATCATGATTCATACTTGACTAGATGAATTTTCTAGTGATGTATAGATGTATATATATATCATTGCATGCTAGAACATTTGTGGAGGTAAACAGGAATTTTTCAACATCTTAGTTTTGGACAATATTCTAACATAGATGAAAAAAGAGTTGCAGAAAATAAGAAATTTTTTACATGAAAAAAAAAAACCACAGAATCTATCATAGTTAAAATGATTACATTAAATACATGCCATTTATTATAAATGATATCATTTCCCATAATTAAGAAAGGTGTTTACATAATATAGAAGACATCAACTATATCAAATGAATTTTATGTTGGAGTTGGAAAAGTCTTTGACATGGGGGCTATCTTCAAAAGATTATTTTTTGCTTATTTGATCATTGTTCTTTGACAAGAGGAGAATGAAGATTATAAAGTCTTGCAAAAATCATGGTATTTATGTTAGGAGTCAGGGTTGATATAATACCTACTGAATCAGGATATAGTGCATATGTTCTGATTTGATTCGATTTAAGGTAATCCACTGAAATTTTCCATTTTAAAACCTTCTGTATGTGTCTGTGAATATTTAGTATGCATGTGAATGTCGAATCAACTTTGAAGTGATTCTGGGGGTATGTTTGCATGTTCTAAAAATCTGAAATTTTATTCTTGGGGTGTCACGATGCCAGGTAGGTGACACAGCAGCATTAAGCCTTCTAGAATTTTGGAAATTAATTCAAAGTGGTAGTGCTGAGGGTGGCCCTGTTATGTTGTGGGGTCTCAGAGGGAGAGCCGTGGCGCATGCGATTTGGCACTATGGCACTCGATTGAATTTTTATATAAAATTTTTCATTTTCCACTAAACCATTTCATTTCCACCAAATCAAGGTACCCTTTTAGAGAGAGAAAGAAGATTTTTTAGTGAGATAAAGTTCATTTAAGACCCATGCAAGTCATTTTTTTATGTCAACCTAGTTTTGAAAGTTGTTTGGCTCTATATAGGATGCATTTTGCCTGTCTCAATTTTTTATAATTCTACAATTTTAATTTTTTTTTTAAATATAAACTTTTGGTGTTTGAACTAAGATAACTTTTAAATGTGGAAACCTTCACCGGGTAACTTTTGGTATGTTGTAGAGAACGTAGTTATAGACATTTAAGTATTTTTTTATATAAATTTTTTGCAGGGTATTTTTGAAATTTCGCTTTTCTAAAACTGTAGGAAAATATCCATACACTTAAAAAATAATATTGTAGAATAATTAAACATCTAAAATATAATTTTGCACAATATCTAATAATTTTGTAGAATTCTAAGTCAGTAAATTTTAGCTACACTATACTAGTCTGACTACTAAAATGTTACCCATAGGATAAATATCTAAAATTATGTGAATAGTTTCGTTTATATTTAACTATGCATTTATGCATCTCTATATAAATCTGAGAAGTTCGACTGGAATTTTTTTTGAAGTTTTGATTATATATCCGTAGAGTTTTGTTGTGAAAATTCTAAATGTCCTGAGAGCACAGGAAGGCTTAAGGGCTAGTAGTTTTGAGTGGGAGGCAAAACTGTATGTAGTTATGAATGGGAGGCACAAGGATCAAGAGTTCTGAATGAGAGACATAAGGGACGGAGTTATGTTAATTTTTGCTATGTATTAATGTGTGTTTATTTATATTCTGCTAAGCATATTTTACATTCTATTAAGTATACTACGCTTTAAATTTTGTAACCTACATAGTTATATGCAAAACCTTGTATTGTTTTGACAAGACTGTATTGTAAGTAAGTATGTTATTAGGATCAGAATAACTATTTTATTTGAAGTATTATGCAATTATTAAGAAATGGTTTGGATAATGTAATTTGTTGAATTGTGTTATCATTATGTATTATACATTTCATTTTTCAAGTCAAGGCAAGGGAAAAGGGCTAGTTGAGTAGTTTAGGCCAATTTTATGGGTTATATAGTGTGTATAAGTACCTTTTATAATTTTATTTTAGATTTTGAACAGTCCTCCCATTTATGTATTACCTACCCGTGTCTATTTGTTGTTAGGGACTATTCTAACAAGAATATTGTATGCTTTTGTTTATAAATAAAAAAAGAAAATTTTGTGGATGAGTAAATTTATAATATTTTTTGTATAAGTAAATTTACATTAGAAAAACTAGAAGTTCTGGTGTCTGTTATCTGAAAAGAAATCTAAAATTTTTTCAAATAAAAGATCTTGGTCTATTATGTTCCGCCTCTGTTCTGTCATCATCCAACCGATGTGAGATATAGTTGTGGATCGTATCGGGTTGGGCCCTGACAGTTGATGTGTGTGGAGTGCATTAAACTTATAAACATTGAGATATGTTGATGCTGGTTATGATAAAATCAACATGTGTTCATATAGTTTAGTGATAATTGTCAAGAGACTGTCGTGGGGTAAGGTTGGGAGATTATGATTGAGTAATGGTGGTTAAAAGATCATAATTAACCGACAAACATCAGAGGATTGTAGTCAAGTGATGGTTGATGGTGAGTCGTAGTTGGGGGATGATGGTAGAAGGGTTATAGTTAGACAATGGTGGTTGGAGGATTGTACTCAGGTAGTGGTGGTCAATTAATCGTACTTAGGCAACTATGGTTGAAGGATCCTCTTCAGGGGATAGTGGTCATAGGACCAAATTCAGGTGATGATTGTCGAGAGATCATAATTAGGTGACGGTGGTTGAATAATTGTGATTGAAGGATTATAGTTAGATGATGGTTGTCAGAGGACCATAGTCAGACAACCGTGATTAGAGGACCATAATTAAACTAAGGATCGTAGTTGGATGGTCAAGGTTAGATATTTATATTTAGGTGATGGTAGTTTAAGTATCGTAGTCAGGTGATGATAGTTGGAGGACCGTAACTACGAGATGGTACTTGTAGGACTGTAATAGGGCAATGATATTCAGAGGACTGTAGTTGGTTGATAGTGGTCTGGTGACTGAAGACGAGTGACAATGATTGGAGGGATATAGTCAAATGTGTCACTACTTGACCTGATATAATTTCCTACGCTGAAGCAGGCAACATCATGCCAAGGCCATAACATGTGATCTATTTCTCAAGTCCTAATTGGAAGAATTTTCTCTTATTTTATTTCCTTAATATTCACAACATAGAGCCTTCTACATCATTAGTAATAATAATCATAATATTTTTATAATCATTTCATTTCAATTCATTCATTTAGTTAAAATAATAATATACAATAATCCAAGTACAATCTCTCTCTAACCAACATCATAAAATAATCAAATTGCAAAAAGAATTCATCTATGTACTAGCGATATGCCTATGACCCAGACTTTAACCCTTATAAATAGTCTCTACTTAAGTGGGGTCTTACCATTTCCTAAAATAACATGTACGATAAATAAAAGTGAGCAACACTTGTTTAGTAAGCAACTCAAAACTTACTAAGGAATTCAATATTCACATTAAAAGAATTTGCATAACCATTGAACATTGTACGAATATTAAAACATATTTTTAAATATATTAATATAGTTATTTGAGTCATTTGTTATCACCAACAAGATTACATCAATATAAATTAGTGTCAATCGTAATTACATGTCAAACAATAGTAATAACATATTAGAAATAATAACATGAGCATTTGCATGATATCGAAAGTGAAATATATAACAGAAAATAATATTCAACGTATTATTTCAAAACATATTTTACATTTCCCACACTACTTCCACTTATACCTTCATTTGATCATATTTTTTTCCTTAGCCACTTATAAATCCACTTTCACTTATACCTCAACTTATTCATCTCACATATGTTCACATGTATCATACACATATATGGAGGAATCATAGGTGTGCACATGCCCTTATAACTCCATTTGTATTGTATATAAAACATTAACATCTATCACTTGTACTCCCTCCTTTCTCCCTCTTTTCACACAATTCAAACATATAAATATATAAACATCAATATTTTCAATATGTATGAATAACATTTAACATGATACACACATGCATAAAATGTCACATGTACAATAGAAATAATAATGTTCATGGGGGTAAACTTGTATAGATATTCAACAATAGCAAAGTAGCAAATCATTCATAAGCAATATTCACAACATCACTTTAAAATAATTATTATTTTATGACCATTTCTATCAAAGTTAACATCCTCATTAAAATGCTTAAAATATTGTACTACCAAAAAATACCCAATGAAAATTTATATTTTTCTTGTCAATGTGACCATAATATTCTATTACATCACATACTAGAAGTTGCACATTAAAAAGTACTTAATCTCCATAAATTTGTGTATGTATAAAATTCAACCAAATAAAATATCAAAAATACCCACACGAGCAACGAAATTAAAATCTAAAGTAGGGTAACAATAACCTACCTTGATATGAATAATTTCTTTATGACATCAAAATCTCACTTTCTCTCTCTAAATTCTCTCCATATATCTCTCTGTAGTTGGCTACTTCAAAATGAGAAGAACAATTTTTTAGAAAAAAAAATGGATATTATAGACTTAGCTCCATAATGCCATCTTTCATAGTATCATATTACTCCAAGACAAAATTTCAAGTATTCAAATAAAGACTTTGGCGCCGCAGTGCTACCAACTAAAGCCTTCATACCACAATGCACCTCCAAATAGAGAATACAATGCCACAATGCCAACAACACAGTGTCGCAGCACCATAAAGTGAAAATTTAAAAAATGCACAAAAAATCTTGTAAATGCTAATTAAACATATAAATTATTACCATGTCTAATCTAGATTATTATAAGTAATCTCATGACAGCAGAAGCAGTCATTACAAGGTGAATGTGTTCGTAGTATCATAGCCGGGTGACAGTGGTCAAAAAATCATAGTGGAGTGATAGTGATCAGAGGATCATAGTCAGCTGATAGTAGTAGAAAGATCTAGTCGCACGATGAGGGTCGGAGAATAGTAGTTAGGTAACACTAGGCAAGGGGTTATAATCATGCAATGATGGTTAGAGGGTTGTATTCAAGCAACAATGTTTGAATAATCATAGTTGGAGATTTGTGGTTAGAGGTTTAAAACCAAGTAATATTGATCATATGATATATTCAAGCAACAATGATTAGGTAGCCATAATTGAGTGATGGTGGTGGAGGGTCATAATTGTGCGACAATGTTTTGAGGATCATAGTCTAGTGCTAGTGGCAAGATGATAGTGTTCAATGAACTGTAGTTGGGCAATGGTGGTCAGAATACCATAGTTAAGTAAGGTGGTTCAGAGATGATACCCGAGAGATGGTCAGGAGATCATAGTTGGGTGACATTAATTTGTTTAAGAGACAACAGTCAGTGAATGATGATCAGATGACCATAATCGAGTGATAAAAGTTCGAGAATTATAATTAAGTGATAGTGGTCAGATGACTATAGTTGGGAAAAGGTAGTCGAGTGAGAATGTATAAAGGACTATAATAGGAGGACACGGGGTGAGATGTTTGTAGTTGGGCAAGGGTGGACAAATGATCATAGTTAGGCGATGGTGATGGAGGATTGTATTCTGACAATGGTGGTTGAATGATAGTAGTCAGAGGATCGTAATTAGGCAGCTTTGGTCAAGAGACTGTAATTGGGTGATTATGGTCATGATACCGTATTAGAGAAACAGTGGTCTGAGGACCATATTCAAGTGACAGTTGTTGAAGGACTGTGATTGGATGATGATGATACGAAGACCGTAGTCGGGAGACGACTATTAGAGAATGATATTCAGGCAATGATGATTGGAGTACCATAGTTAGAAGATGGTGGCTAAAGAATCATAGTTAGGCTATGATAGTTGGAGGACCATGGTCAAACGATGGTATTTGGAGGACCATAGTCAGGCATCAGTGATCAAAGAATGGGAGTTGGGCAATGATGATTAGAAGATAATAATTGAGCAATAATGATCAGTGGACCATAGTTCGGTAATGGTGGTTGGAGGACTATATTAAGATGATTGTAGTCGGGGGTGTCGGTGGATCATAGTCGAACGATGATGGCCGAACGATCGTAGTTGGCTGATGATGGTTGGAGGGCTATAGTTAGGTGGCATTTCTCATAGGGCTGTAGTTTGGTAATGATGATTTGTTGACCATAGTTCGGAGATGATGGCTAGTGAAAAAGTGTAGTCGACCGATGGTGGTTGGACCACATTTTATCATTTTGCGACCGCACGAGACTGATCGTCAACCAATTGATACCATGATGATTATGTTTGGTCGCTACCTACTCATAAAATAAAAGGACTTGCAGTAGACCCCAATCGTCGATCACAATGATGATTGCAAATGAACAGTAATCCTATACTAACATTACAAGAAAGAATAGAACATACAAGAAAGCAGCCTCATGATTATCCACATAATGATAGGAGAAATACCTCATAAAAGCCAACACAACCTCCTCATCTATAGTTATATGACATTCAGGTCTCCTTTGATATGTTATGTTATGCTGCGTCGTGCTAGACTGACTAAGAATTGAAGTCATGGCAGAGATGAGTTGCTCCACAAGGCTATTCTACTAAGCTATAAAAGGGCTCCAAATGCAGATAAGATTTTTTTAGCATGAATTGAGCAAAGAACCGAAGTCATAGTATGATAGATGTATGAGAAGCAATACTGAAGCAACTATTCTGCATTCCATATGAAGCCTAAATAGAAAACAAAACAGAATAGTTTTTCAGAAGGCATCAATCTTTAAAATCAATACGAAGGCAATACGAAGGCAACCCCACAGCACCACATGGCTACTTTTTTCCAGTGCCAAGTTGGTTTAACCATATCATTTAAAGGAACCAATCCTAGTGGAGACAAACAAAGAAACCAGGACCTCAATAACTCTCAACAATTAGAGTCCATTTGAGACAATTTTCGCGTTATTTTGCTTTTCAAATAACAACTACAATTTCATTTTGTTGTTGTTTCTTGCTGTTTTCTCACTTTTTTTAAAAAAAAATTATGATGCAAAGATGTTTTTTGTAACTAAGCTGCAAAATTATTTTCCTCAAAACAATTTCATAACCAACTTCATAAAATATTACAGCTATTTCAAACAGCCCATTCAGGATAACTTGCTATCATAGTTTAGGACTCAAATTATAAACATAAAAAGAATCAAAAGACATGCAATAAATATTTTTTTAATCTTAAAAGCTGAATGATGGAAATATTACAGGATTGTGTAACTGGGTTTTTACCCTCTTGGCCACTGCTTTACAAAGAGCATTCTGATAGTCCATACAGACAAATGGATAATCCATAAGCAAATTCAAAATTCAACAAGGCTTTGGATAGCTAGAAATTATTCCAAGAATAAACAAATTCCAACAGTACGCACTGAATACACAAAATAAGATAACTAAAGGGATACCAAATAAACAAAAAGAAATCTGATTGAATCTATCAATTGCAATGCAAACAACCTCCACAGTCAATGTTCATGTTGATACGTTTAAGAAGCAAATGAGGTCAAGAGTCTCTTTCAAAGCCATGATGAACTGCGATCCTCTTCGAGCTTCTAAGTATCAGACATCTCAATAAATGATGGATCGAGGAACTCTGCGACGAAAGCCCACAACTTGTACACGTCCGCAAAGTTTGTAAGAAATCCAAGAGATGCTGTTACAACCTCTAATTTGAAAGTAGAATCCTTACTTTCATGGCAACCATTTGAGATGAAGTTGCACAGGGAGGTACCAACTGCCTTTTCATGGCTACTGAACCTTATGTTGCTAAGAAAACCTACACCCAAACGGATACCGTTTCTTTCAGCAAGCTTCTGAACAGTTTCAGGGTGGATCAAACCACCACTTCTATCCCTGACATTGAAAGCTACAGTAGCTCCTCTCTTGTTATTGATCTTTGGCCCATAGACGCAAACAAGAGGCACTCCATGTTCCCCATAAGAACCCGGCAATCGCAGGTGCAACAAAGAACCTACAAGCCAATTAACCAGATACTGAATCCTTAGAGCAGTTTTATTTATGCCAATCATGTTAATGTGATCAATGTGTCTACATACTATTTCTGGCTCTTTTCTTTTAAACTCTTCATCATCTTCATAGTCACTATCATCTTGCCTAACATCATCTTCAGGATCCAAATAATGAGTCAAGCTTTGTGAAGGTCTGTCATCATCCAAAGTGAGAGCTACTCCAGGTTCCACATTTAGGTCAACCTTATAACGGTTTTCTTCTTTCCTATCTAACAATATGAATTCAAATTCCGTTTCTCTTCTTATGGCACTTTTATATGTTTGTTCTACATTTTCCTTGCATATTTCAGATCTTGAATCATTCTCGTGGAATTTGTGATGTGAAAATGCAGATATTGAGCTGTTAGCTTTCACTCCATCAGCAGAAGAAGACTGGACAAACTGCGGCTCTATGGCCTCTTGGACAATCTCTTCCTGGATCACACTGCTATGAGGATATTCTTTTGGATCTTTCTTAATCTGGTTTTCATCTTCTGAGACTGATAAGACAGATTTATCAAAAGATAGCACATGATCATCCGACATATTATGACTGTTATTCAAATGTACCTTAGTTTCCAATCTCTTATGATTCTTTTCCCCAGAAAACCAAGAAACTGGTAATTGAGAAACCAGCTTTCCATTTTTATGCTGAACCGAATTCTCTGAGCCAGAGGGACTCTGACCCAAATAAATCCAGAGAGAACTGTCACATGATTCATCATCACTGAAGATTGGGCTCTTCATTATCTCCCCAATTGAATCTGTTTCTTCAATGATGTTGCTGGCCTCATGAGTGGCTGAATTTTTATCCCCATCAATCTCATTCTCCTTCAAATCTCTATCCTGAGGTGCAGTGTATAGACTAGCAAAAACAGGAATTTTTAAACCTTGGTTGGTATCAGCTACCATTGTTTCTTCATTCACATTCACCCCATCCTCTTCAGCCTCACCATCAGCAAACTCACTCAAATACTGTGGAAAAACAGACAAAATCCTCACAATACCCAAAACACTTTCATTACTCCGGTTCTTCAAACAACTCAAAACAGATTTTTTTATAAGCAGACAGCCAAAACCAGTTGGATCTGATCCGAACACCCTATAAAATGAAGTGATAATGAAATCAGGCCTAAAAATGGACAAGCCAAACGATTCCATGTCCTTGGGACCCAATGATCCTGCATCAAGTAAAACATGCCAACCATACTGCTTTGCCAAAGCCATCCATTTATAACTATATTTCACGCCACTAACCCGAGATTGAACTGGGAAGACAAGAAGCCCAGTTGCTGAACCATTCTTCCTTCTCTTCTTGCTTGATAACAACTTAATTATCTCAGAACTACATACTTTCAGGCTTGGCCACATGAACTTTGCACTGTAAACTTTTCCCCCCTTATCCTTTGCTCTCTCAACCATCCAATTCACCGACTGGCTCTCATGATCAAACATAGTAAGCAGCCTCCTGTTAGTTTTGAAAGGGTAATATTCTGCAAGCAATTGAAATGCAGCTCCTCTACTAGCAGTAAATACAAGGCTGTACTCATTCTCAGGAGTTTTCAAATAATCCATTATCCTGGTTTTGATATCATTCTCAGCAGTTCCTTCTACAGCACTGCCATAAAGTGCATGGTTACTCAAATTAGAAGTGATTGCTGAGAGGCAAAATGCAGAAGACTCCGGAAGTTGGAAGCTTTGGAGGTAAGAGAAGAGGCCAAAGCCACAATAGTCAAGGCATACCTTAGCTTCAGGCTCATTGAGGTGGAAATACTCATTTGAGCGAAGCTGGTCAATTTGATTGGAGGATTGATAAGCTGGATACATAGTGATGAACTCATAGGAACGTTCGTCGGGCTCAGGGATGAAATTAGCTGATTCAAAGAAGTGAACTTTGTACTCCTCTGACTTGCCTTTAAGGATTTCTCCGGGCGTTTGCTTCTTTCTGGATTTATCAGAGACGGCGCGACTTCTGCGACTGTTCTTCTTGTCAAGAATCAAGAAGGCGCAGTGGGTTATGGGATTCAATAGAGAAAGATGATTCATTCAAATCCCTGGAGGAGAAACAGCGGAAAGCCGATAGATTAATAAAGATGGGAGCTTTTGTCAGCGCATCTCAATACGGATAAGCGGGGAAGAAAAAAAGAAGGGAAATTTAGAGATTTAAGTAGGATTCAGAAGCAGAGAGGGAAATGGAGGGCTTCTGCTCCTTTTCAGATTTCGAAACTTTGAGGTTCTTAGTAATCACATAAAGGTCGATGGCAAGGACACTACTTAGACTTCTGGAATTCAAGCAAGCAAATTCAGGCACCAAAAGAACAGGAAGCAAGCAGCCAGCAACATAGACATCAATCTAAGCTTTAATGCATAAAATTCCAAGAACCCAAAGTAATTCCCACCATTAAAACAGCCAAAAAGAACAGTTCTTTAATTGAAATGAAGCCAAAATAGATAGCAAAAGTCCCTCAACATGAAGAGAATTTGAACTTGCAACAAAAACAAAAGCAGGCGATACTTTATATGCCGATTATTTATCAGATCCTTATGCAAACCCTTGATTTTCCTTCCATTTTGTAGCCAACTGTGCTTGCAAGAATAAGTAAGCAGAAGCCAGAAAGGGAGGAGCAATTATTACGTCCTCTGACCGAATGGTTTTATAGGTTCGGCCACCATTAATTTTACGCCACGTAGCAGCCCGACGACCCGACCCAAACCCGCGGTTTTTTGGATATTTGACGTTTCTTTTTCGTTTAAACGGGTGGGAAAACTTTAAAAGACGCGGGTATATAAACTTCTGGCCGATTATCTTCACTGTACACAAAACGTTATACAGTATTTAGGGTTTACGAAACTTCCGCAAAGCGTTCCACGCGATGAATTCGAAGGAACCTACTTTGAGAACTCCTACTTTGGAAGAGTTAGACGATACCGAGAAAATCGAACAAAACCTAGTACCGAATACCGATTAGTACCGAGTTTTAGAATGTGTACCGAGTTTTAAAAACAAGCAGAAATGTTTACCATATCCCTAAAACTCGGTACTGTTAGATTGCTAACGATATAAACAATATCATAACACTGATACTTTTTCGGTAAATCGTTTCGAACCTCAGGCATTATATCAGCGACGGTTTTCGAATGGAGAATATGAAGAACTACGAGTTGAAATGCTGGAGAACTACGAAGGAGATGCTGGAGAACTCCGAAGGATTTGTTGGAAATCAAAAAAACGAAGTAAACAATAACAGGGATTCGAATCTCCGTAAAAAGGTGAAGCGTCGCACTTCGAAGTGTTTGTGATGTTTTCCATTTAAAATTTAACACGTGCGATAACCCAAAATACAGCGGGTCGGGTCGGCGACTTTTCTTCATGCTACATGGCGTCAAAACATTGGTGACCGAACGTAGAGGAGCGTACGTTCACTGGACTAAATAATTGTTCGAAAGGGAGAGGAGAAAGGGAGGCTTTCCCGCGGTATTATCTAGGTTTTGGAGAATTTCGTACCGTCCGTCGCCTTCGGTCTTTTCTAGTGTTTTTCAAAAAATTATGCGGCGATAAAATTTAATTTATTTTAAAATTTTATAACTAACTTACTCAAACTAAGTATATTTATAAATTTAATATCTAAGAAAATAAATTATTGGATCTATTTTACTTTATTTATTTATTCATCTTATTTTATAGTGTTTATAATCATATCTAAAATGTAAATAAAATTTATTAACTAAAGTAAGAATATGTGATATAGGGGAACTAAATGCTTCCAAAATTTCAGGTTGAAAAAGAAATTAAGGGTTTGTTTGAGACAACTCTCTTATTGCTCTAATTTTCATATCACCGTTGAAGTTCTATTTGGCTACCGCAAATTTATTATTTTAAAAAAATTACTTTGCTAGGAAGCTATTTTTTATAACAACTTTTAAAAAATTACATTCCATAGAACAACTCTGAAGCCACTTTTACAAAAAAGCTCCATCAATTTCAAATAGACCTTGAGTTGATCCTACCAAGAAATAAGAAAACTATCTTCATTAGAACTAAAAGTTATTGTTGACCTCCCTATTAAGTTATGAGAGGTTTTATTTGTAATCTAAGATTCATGATAAAGCTAAAAAAAATAAAAAATTATCATTTTTTATGTTTGTCATCTATCAAAACTTAGAATAAAAAAGATTTAGAATACTTTTCACCTCTTAATTAGGTTTCGTTTGGGGGCGACTTTCTTACTGTTTCTTAAGCTAGCTTTTCAGTACAAAAATTACTGAAAAGCTGTTTTAAGAAGCAGTAAGAAAATCATCTCAAACGAAGCCTTAGTTTAGGTAAAGCATAGTAAATTCATTTTGTCTACTTAATCCTTAGCATAATTCATCATGCCCTCTTACTTGAACAAAGCCTAGCATGAGACCTTTCATCTAAGTAGATCAAAATAAAACTCTAGATCTTTTAAATGTGGCCTATTGTAATAAGTCTAATGTTCCCTTTGGATCAACAAACTACACGCACTAATTGATTCGCCTCTCATCATGTTACAATATAATATATTTATTGATTCCCGAACTATGTGATTGAATAAGTTAAATGCTTAGAGTTCAATGTTCATCACATTTGTAAGGCAATTGTATAGTCAGAATTAAATCCTGATTTGATTCCCCTTAATCTCATAATCAATAAGTAATCTCTTAAGTTACAACACAATTAATAATCTTAATCCATAATCAAATGGTATGGCCCTCAATCATGTGGATAATGTCTACCAACACAATCATCTTTACCCTAAAAGGTATAATATAAATGGCTTGTATAGCTTAATTTAACATCAATAAACACTCAAAACTTAGTGTTAATTATTTTGTGAATTTATTATATAATTTATAATTTGGTAACTACATAACTAAATATAGAAAATTAAAACTTTAAGTACTTTAAGTTGATTTGCAATCAAATTATTAACTTAATCAATCTATCTTATAGAAGGGCCCCTGTATGGATACGTTTAAATTTAAAATTTCTAAGAAAATTTGAGCCTTTAAATCAAAAGACATGTCTCAATGTTTATGAATTTAGCTTTATTTTCTTAAAATGTTTCACAATTATGTTGAAAACAATCAAAATATACAGCGTTAATTTTCCTTTGCACTTTAAAACACATACATTTTAAATGAATATAACAAAAACAACCCTACTATTTTTATTTTTTTTATAAAACAATCCATATAACATTTCAATGAATTTATATAAGGACTTGATCTTTTGATTATAATTTCATGCATTTAAATTAACAAATTGTTAAGCTGATTATGACTTTATTTTTTAAATCTCAGTTATATTCTTCTAATTTCAACAAATGGGAATACTAATAATTAATATTTATAAAGTAAAGTAGGTGAGGAAACGGTCAAAAAAAATTTGAAAATTAGGGTTGGCCTTTCTCCCTCATGAGCTGTCCTTGCAAATTATCAGCCTAAGATTTGTCGTCTGATTTAGTAGAGGAGGCCGGCAATATTGACGCATGGAAAGTGTAGAATTAAGAAGAATAAAAAAAAACTTTATGATTTATTGGGATAAAACTTTAATTATTAAAATGTCATAACTGATAAATTATATATAATAAATCATTTTATTATGAAGATTAATTTTTTAATTATTATTCTTTAATCTCTATAATAAAATGATTTATTATTATTATTATTATTATTATTATTATTATAATTATTATTATTATTATTATTATTATTATTATTATTATTATATAACATAGTGCATTCAAATAAATTTTAAAATAGTATAATATAAAGTTGTTATATGAGTGAAATCACAATAGCTATAATATAATAGATTATGAGGTAGATATATACAACATAGTGTAATATACGGGCAATAACTTAACATGGAGCTATCACAATAGATTATAAAATATATATCACTAGGTGTAGATTGATAGCTATAACATATCATAATGACACATATTACAACATTATGTGACTAATCTGTGATTATGGAGTCATATTAAAATTTAAAAAGTTATAATATTCTTATAATAACGATAAGAGTAAAATTAAAATGTTATTATGAAGGTGGTGGATAAATAGACTGACAAGTAACTTAATTATGATCTCTCACTCCATGTTAACTACGTATGTCTATATTGCATTGCATCTTTCTTTTGTTTTTAAAGCTTTTGATTTCTTTTGGACAACCACTTTTGATTCACCAATAAAGTAGCATAACTACTCTATTTAATTTATCAAAAATCTCCCAAGTGTTCACATTTTTATTAGATATATATTTTCAATATATGAAACTAATCATGTTTGGTGCCCTAATTTTGAGCTACAATTAGCAATTATTTACATAAAAACCCATCACATATCAAGCATTATGAATATACATGTTCTCTCTCATAAATCAATATTAGTATTGAGATCATCATCAATAATATGATGTTTAATTTGTCTAATTGTATAGATAATCAAACTTTGAGCCTTGTTTGGAGCTTCCCTAATACTTCCTTAATTCCCATTGCATATATCAATCTATGGAATGATGCATCTATCAAAAAATAATGTCTATATCACGTGACTAAAAAATTCTAACAAAATTGTCACGGGATGTAATAGCCTGTATTTTGATCCAAATAAATAAAATTTTTAGGAGTCATTATAAATCAAATTTGAAAAAAATTTTCTCCATAAGATATATATTATTGTATTTTAATTATAATAATTTTTCTGTATTTTTTTTGTACTAGTACAAATCATTAAGAAATTAACACATATCGGTACAAGTGGAGATTTTGAGATCGTTAGGTGTCTATTTTGTAAACTGATTTCATCAGTATTTTCTAAATAAAATAAGCCAATTTATTAATATTTTTCTATAATTTTTAAAGCAAAAAAAAAAATTTATATGAATTTTATATTGATAATTGATTAAATTATATAGAGTAGTAAGTTTGTACTGATCTCTTCATTATTGTATATTGACTTTGGGAGAATAATATATAGTATAATATTTTAATGTATATGATGATTTATTACTGTGGTGATTTATAGAAGCTCCAATATATTATTTATTAAAATGATAAGTAGGCAATTCTTCCTAATTTAATTTTGGGGCGTTATACTAGATATAAGCATACGCTATTGATAATATTATAAAAGACCTCTAAAATACTAGTTCTCATCAATTTTTATCAATTTTAAGTTGAAAGAAATATGAGCCCTCGAAGCCAAGTGATATTCCTCATACTAAGTACTAGTTTTAAAACTCACCATGATACTCATTGAGATATGACAAGTGAAAGTTTCATGACTTGATTCAGAAAAAAATGATTGATGAAGCATTATCTATGTTATTAACTCTATCATATATAAACATCAAATGCCAAAATCATTCTTCACATTTGATATAATCGCCTTTGGCTTTAAATTTGGATTATCTTTGATAAGATTCTTCTTAATTAATGTATGTCCAATGAGCTATCATTGAGCCTTTTTGGTAGTTTTTCAATCTAATATCTAAAGTACAAATATATTTTGAATTATGGCTCATGTTCTTAAACATATTTAATTTTATCAACTTTGTAGCTCACAAGCTCCATAGATATTTTCTTAAGGACCTGTCTTGATCGAGTTGGGTTGTGACATAGGCATCCGGCCAGCCGCCGCCCGAGAGTCTTGCATGTGTTACGTGCGCGTCCCACCTCCACCTGCTTGTTGCACGAGTCTCGGTCGCGCTGCTCACGCGTGACTCGCCTTCAACTCAAGCTCGATCCGCACCGGGTCGTCCGTGTCCAGTTGGCTTGACCCGGGTTTGTGGTGGGTCGGGTATGTGTTGGAATTTTTGACCCATTTGCAAAAACGAGTCAGATTTGGATTGTGTCAAACAGCATTAGGTCAGTTTCGAGTTCGACCCGAACCTGACCTGCAACTCATTTTAGACACCCCTAGACACTAATATAGCAAACCATTGTTGAATGGATATAAATATCTCATTTTGAAAGAAAAAAAAAAAATGTCAAAACTATAATTTGTTAGAAGTTTAGATTGGATTTGAAATTTTAAACTATGCTCCAACTAAGTGGTACATCACCCATACCTTTTCAAACTAAATTGGTTTTCACCAATTTCTATAATTTTGTAAATAAGATCTATGAGATCTTCCATAAAAATATTCATTTATACCATCAATCATTTGCTCTGTTTCCAATTAAACATCCAATTGACCACATTATATTCTTTTCATCACCTCCATACAGTACAAGAATGGTGATAATTGTTTCATTAAAAAAAAAAGTCAGCATATAACTTGAGTTTTGTTAGAATAAGTAAATATGCGAAATAAAAATACATAAGAGAAATTCTTAGTCTCAAAAGGGAAAAAATGTAAATTAAAAAAAAAAAAAAAGAGAAACATAAGATTAGCTTTCAATCATATTTTCTATCTAAGTCATTAATTACTTGCCATAGAGATCCCCCACGTAAGAATTTACCAACAAGATAAAATTTTAAATGGGATCGTCGAATTTCTCAATTTACTATCTAAGCATAATATGTGAAACTTCTTAAGAAAAATAAAACTAAAAAGTTAAGCATCGAGTAATTTTTTGGTGTAGGTAGAGAATTTTCAGGGGTGCGAGACAACTCTCTCTAAGGAACTCGGCAAAATAGCCCTGTAACTTTGAGAGAAGTGTTGCCTCCTCAAAAAGGGGGTCGCAGTGACCGGGCCCGGGCGACTGTTTACCAAAAACACAGGTCTCCAGAAAATCGTAAGACCATGTATGAGGGCTGAAATCTTCCCAGTGCCGGAAGGTCAAGGAAGTTAGTGAACTAATGATAGGGGAGCCGGCAATTATTAGAATTTTAGCAGAAACTTCAAAGTAAAATGTGTTTGTACAGAAGCATTCTTAGGATGGGTGCCCTCCTAGGAAGTTACACCCATAGGACAAAACTGCGAGGTTGTTGGTAGCTCAATGGTTGAGAGATTGAGCTATTACAAATGGCATAAATGCATTACAGTGGTTGGAAGATGATAACTCTATATTTAAAATCATATGTGTCTAGTGGATGATTCTAGGCTAAGGAAACTAACAAGAGCGTGAGTTATCTAAGTGGGACACATTATAAAACCCCTTAAGAAAATAAAATCAAACTCTTAAACATCGATGTGTCTTTTGATGTAATGATTAAAATTATAATAAAAACTCCAAAGTTAAGCATATTCATATAAGGGACACTCATAGAATGGCTGACCTCCTGTGAAGTTACACTAAATGAATAAAATATTGAGATTGTTGTCCAAAGAGAGTAATATCTTGATGGTTGAAAGTTTGGGTTGCTACATAATCTAATCATCTTGAGAGGATATTTAACCAAGATCATGTACATAGCTAATACTTAAGTTGATGAGCTTGATTTTAGATTGACATCGGCAAATAATGGCTTCTTGTTTAATAGGCCGAACACAATGTTAGCTATTCAAATTAATTATATAATCTGTATGACCTTGAAGTATTTCTTGCAATATTGTAAGAAACTGAATAAAAGATAACCAATATAAGCATCTTTACATAACCAGATTTATTCAACTGGCAATCATGTTATTATTAGCATAATGATATTAAAATTTAAAATTTTGATTAAATACTTTAAAAATAATAGGAAAAAAAAAGATTCAATGGTGCTAAAAAAAAAAATGAGCCAATTCAAACACCGACAAAAATTTCAACTCGGACCCGACCAGCCACAAACCCGGGTCAAACAGAAAAAAATTGCCGCATTTCGTTTCCTACGTGATTTTTACCGGCCGCAAAATTCGCCAGTAAAATATTGATTTCAGCCTGAAAAACTCATCGGTGATGAACGATTTGCCTGTAATGTGCCCAAGTATTGCTTTGAAAGCTAGTGAAATACAAGATATCATGAAGAAGCATCCAAATGTTCCTCCAAACAAATCAACAACACTTTAGAGATGACCTATGGATTATCACTATACTATATGAAGCTTTGGCGCTGAAGAGAGCAAGCTCAATATATTATTTTAGAACAGTGAATGGAAACTAAAAGCAGGTTCCTATACAAAGAGCATGGCTTCTTAATAGAAATACAGATTCTCATATTGCATTCACCTATGATAGCGATGACATATTGATGAGGTCATCGATAGGAGATTTCGGCGCGTCTATCAGAGACGACCACGGAGATCGACGACCATGATTGCTAGCCTTTATTTTTTATTTTACTTGTACCATCAGTTTTCATATTATGCTTTTATTTTTGTAGTTTCCCATTTTACCCCTGAGGGTAGTAGTTGCTTTTGTAGCCCCAAGGGGCATTTTAGACTTTTGCACTTTATTTTCTTTGGAGCCTATTTATATGGCCATTGTATCTTGTATGAGGAATTATTGAATTATTGAATGAATGAAATTTCTCCACACTTTGTTCTCTTTGTGAGTGCATGAAGTTCTCTTTGTGAGTGCTTCCCCTTGAGATCTCTTAGTGAGTTCTCTAGTTATCTTTTATTTAGTTTGTTTTGCTTTGCATAATATTCTTCCCACTAGAAAATTCCTCAAAGTTCCTTTCCCCTTGCTCTTGCCGCCGGCCCCAAGATCTTCCCCACCGCCGGCCGTCCCAACCAACCCAGCCGACCACCTCCCGCCGCCCCGCCCTCCTTCCGGCCAAATCCAACCCACCTCCGCGTGAGGATTTGAAATTTGAAGATTCAAATTTTGAATTCTTTCCAAATTTGGAATTCCAAATTAGGAAAGTTTTCATGACTTGATTAATTTCAAATCAATGTTAATTTGGAGTTTTTTCTTTTCTTATTGCCATGTCATCAATCCAAGAGAAACACCAATCCACCTCTTCCCTCAACCCCCTCTCTCTCCAATAAACCCACCGGCCCCCCTCTCTTTGAGCCCCCATTAAGGAGTTAATTACTCCTCCTTTAATTTTGAACCAAATTTGAATTCCACTAATTTTCCCTCCCTCTTCTTACCACAAAACTGAAAATAAACTTCAGTTTTATCTCCTTTCCCCCATCCTCTCTCTCCCGCCGGCTCCCTCCCTCTCTCTCTTCCATTAATTTTCAATTAAGGCCTTAATTGCCCTCAATTGAAATTGTCAAATCCCTAATATTGTTTCCCTCCTAAACTCTTAAAACTGAAATTAATTTCAGTTTGCTAAAAACCTTTTCTTCCCTCATCCTCCTAATCCCACCGCCGGCCTCCTCTTAATTGCAACCCGCCGCCCCCTACCCCTCTCTTGGAGATTCCGATGATGACCACCACCACCCCCCCCCCCCACTTTCAATGAGGCATGGACGAACCGGAGTGGAATTACGGTTTTGAGTACGACAACAACGGAAGGGTCGACATCCTCCGATCACAATTCTTCAACGTCGGATTTGACTTCGACGATACCGTCGAAGAATATTTGAGCCGCATCGTGCCGACGCTCATAGACTCTATCGACAAACACTTCTCCGTCTACACTTGGCTTATCAAAGGTCGATCACCGTGCCTCCTCCACCTCCGAGATCTTCTTCCACGGTAACGTTCCTTTGGCTTCCATCTTAGTGGCAACCTCCATGCTAGCTTGGACAATCTTCTGCCGTTCAACTTAGTCTTCGTAGGAAGAGAGCATTAAAGGCCTCAAAGTGTGAACAACGTGGTATTAATCGTGGGATTCTATTTACTAGCTTTTGTTTTATGTTTTCTTTTGCAATTGCTTAAAAGACTTGGCTCTCTCTTGTATTTTCTTGCCTAGCAATTTAAACATCGCGAATTTCTTATAATTTGCTTGACTTTGATGCATGATTAAATAATTGTGGAGCTAATATTTAATTTTCTTTTAAAGTTCTTGTGTAACTCCCCATTGCATCACATCACATATTGATAAGTATTCACATTACATTCACTTGGATCTGCATCCTGCTAGAACATATTGAAATACAGGTTCTCTGATTGTTGTGGCTTACAAGATATTTTAAATTTGCTAATCTCAACTGTTCTTTTTATGCGTCAACTATGGTTTTGTTCGGAACAATTTTGTTACTAATTTGCTTTTCAGATCGCAATCATAGATTTCATTTGGCTATTGATTTTTGGCTGATTTCAAGAAACTTTTATGCTAGTAAGCTACTTTTTACATCAACTTTAAAAGAATTTATTTTCCCCACCATAGTTCTATAATCAGTTTTAGAAAAAGTTGCAACAGGCCCAAACAGATCCTAAGTGATATGGCTTTGATAGAATGCTTTCAATGGATTGTTAGTGATGACTTGAGTTAAATAGGCCTACAATTATGGATAAAGACATCTAGCAATGATGAGAAGTGCCAACACAAATTTCTCTTGAAAGGGACTTCTTCATTCTAACTCCACAAGGAATTCTGCTTACCATCTCCCTTTTCGAACGTCAAGTTACAGCTCCATTTATTGTATGTTCTTGATTGCCTTGAAGTAACAATCCCAAGGTGGCAGTAAGTTTCATAGACAGTGCTCTCATGAATCAAATTTAGGCTTCGTTTGGGACGGTTTTCTTATTGTTTTTTTATTTGGGGGAGAACGGGGGTATCTACCCGCTGCCACTTCAAGGAGTGCTCGGCGGCATAACTAATCCCTCGGCGGAACCTACCGAGGCCACCCACTAGCATCGGTCCCACACTTGCTTTTTCCCACTAAAGAGGCGAGGCCAAGTAGAGGGGATTCGAAACCGGCATGGGGGGTTCCTAACCGTGCTCGCCCACCAACCGGCTTCAAGAAGCAATAAAAAAACCGTCCCAAATGAAGCCTTAATTCTCGAGTAGGTTGAAACAACCCCTTTGAAAGTGCTAATGAGAGAAACATGTAGCAGCATCAAGGGTACTTCATTTAAACCATGCTAGCAATGCATGTCATGGAATTAAAGCCATCCTTATCCAATCCTTGAATCTATATGAATGTCATGTATAACAGAAATCACACATTTCTATACATCAAACTGTGCACAAAGTGATAACATCTTCCTAATCAAATGTTAATCATGATAACATAACGAATTTACTTACAAAAAGATGACCAATATTATAGTAGTTGCAACAACATACAATTGCTTTATTCTCTCCATAGCATAATAATAATCTCCACAATTTAAAATTAATGATGATAATTAACCCTTAATTTAAATATAAAAACCATTCAACCTTAGCAAATTAACAATAACAATGACAGACATGCAGCCTATTTCTAATCTTGCAAGTCCCTCCCCTACATTCTTGCATACACCATGTATTGCAGTTATCTTCATCATCTGGCCCCAAGCAATGATGAACCGTTGGATTACCCCAAGAATGATTATCAGTGCAGCATTTCACAGCATTGGCTACATCATCAAAAATAATTAGTGTTGATTATCATTATTAGGATTATAAGCTCAACATAGAAATAAATTAAAACATGCAAATTAAAGCTTCATTTGGGATGTCTTTCTTACTGCTTCTAAAAGTAACTTTTTATACAAATATTATTATTTTTTTTATTAGAAAGTTACTTGAATAAGCAGAAAGAAAGCCGTCCCAAATGAAGCCTAAATCTAAGAAATGTTATTGAGTATATAAAACTATTTACTAGTTGCAGCCATGGCGAGAAGGGAGATCAGAAGGACTGTAATTTTGGCTTTTGACATTATTGATGACAGATTTGCACCTCTTTGCTTCAAAACTCAATGTGTGTGGGTGTGAATATAAGAGTATTTATAGAGATTTTAGTACTAATTAGGAGATTATTGTTGGATTAATATTAGAAAATGTAATTATTTCCTTTTGATTTGAATGTCTGAATTAGAAACAGAGCTTAAAAAAGAAAAAAAAAATTCATTGTATGTTGATGTTTTGTGATAACAACCATCCTTATTTGTGTTCTGATAGTTATATTCCTTTGTATGAATTTGGAGGTAGAAAGATCCAAATGTATATTGCCTTCCAATTACTGTTTTTAATATTTACCATAATTAACATATAATAAATGATAAAATGGATGAAAAAACATTGAATTAATTCATCAAAAGCTAATTAATGAGGTGAATATGCAAAGCATAAGTACAAGAAAGAAATTTAAAAGCTTTCTTCATTATGCAATTAAGACTTCTTATGAGATAATTTTCTTACTGCTTTCTGAATCAGATTTGTAGTACAAAAATTTCTATTTTAAAAAACTTTTGTACTAAAATGTTACTTCAAAAAACAGTAAGAAAACTGTCCCAAACAAAATCTAAATGAAGGATGAGAGCCGCATTAGGTTGGTTTAGGTTCCTTCCAATTATATAATAATTTCTTATTTTTAGTCTTTCAAAATTTTGTCTTGAAAATTAAAGTAATAATTTTGTGATAAATGTTTAGAATAGCATATCAAAAAATAGGTCCCTATTAATTATTTGAAAGACAATGAGAAGCAATTGAGAAGTCGTTTATTTCATAAAATTTAATTATAAAAGATGAAAGGATGGTGAGGTTCACTATATAAACTATCACTTTTATTTGAAGAGTAATGATTATTTGATGATGATAAGTTTGATTTTGATTTGATTTGGCTTAAATTTAAGTCAATAAGCTAATAAATGAGTCAAATCGGATTTGAAACAATTTTGGATTATTTTTTATATATTTATACTTGAATTAATGCATACATACATCGACATATTTATATATTAAATCTATATATGCAAGAGTTCATGCATGCATGGTTGAAGGCAACTTCTTGAGCCTAATTATAAATCAAATTGAACCATGAAAACCTGCTCGCTACTTGATTCGAGCTAACTCAATGAATATAATAATATGATACTTAGCATAAAGTAATATATTGTTTATAGCTTGGATTATGATTTCGTTTATTGATAATAAATCCACATTCATAAGCATATTTTGGATTTGTAATATCATACTTAGTATGTAACTCATATTGACACCTTTATTATGCTCCTTAGACCTTAGGTGGACCCTTTGAACCCACCTTTAAGTGCCTATCCCCTAGTTAACCTAACCTTGGCCAAGTAGACCCAATTAACATCATTTTGCCTATTTGACCTAAATTGTCCTTTAAGTTTACATTTATTTGATTCTAAGTGTCCATATGGACCAAGATTGTGACAAATTTTATTGACTTAGTGGTCCTAACTCTAATGAAATCAAGTTGATCCTATAATGAATCCAATTGGACCAATTGACTCGAATTGATCTTAGTACACCAAACTGGATCCTTCGCTTATCTCCGATGGATGTCCTAGACATCCCTTGACTCACCTTAGCTCAACCCAAGCTATATATCTAGACCACCATTCGAGTGATGGGTATGCTTAGATAGCCCATTATCTCATTTCTTAATCAAATCAAGCGGCAAGGAGACCATTATTGCCTCTTTCAAGCTCAAATTATAGGTGCAAAGAGCCCACCAATGGTGTTTCAACATTTGAGTGCAGAGCAATCTACCCCTAACCTCTAATCTAACTAATAGCATTTGATTGAGCTCATGGTAACTATTTTTAGTCATCATTGGACTTGTTTAGCTAGTTGAGGGCCCCTTAAACTTTCTCAAGCCTTTCATAAGCTCAACACTACCTTTAGGACTTCCTTGACTAGATTTAAAAAATAGCGTTATAAAATATAATTAGTAGAGCAACTTTGTGCATCGTAGAATCAAATTGGGTCTCATCTCATCTATGAGAGGTCACAAATAAAAGTTAAGCGGCGAAAATAGAATTTAAGTAATTGAGCATATAGTAATGAATTTCATTGTACAAATTTGTGGTTCAAAATTTTCAACTATGCTTCAAGCTCTTGATTTGAGTTTAATCGGACTCGAATAAAATTATTTTTAGTATCATTGGGTTGTCTCATCGAGTTAATCAGTTTGATTATAAGTATGTTAAAATCATAGTTCAGTATGATCTTGAATTTATTTCTAGAAGTTTTTAATTTAAATATTCATTGATGTTTATGCCTAATCAAGTCAAATTATTATGGCATATGAGACATACTAAGGGCATGAAATTCTAAAATAATTTTATGGATATATTATTACAAGAGCCAACGGGGATATTTTTTCGATTATGACTATTATGGGCAAACTCTCTTTTTACTCTCTCTCTCTCTCTCTTTATATATATATATATATATATATATATATATATATGACTTTTTAATATTTAAAATTAAAAAAAAAACATATATATGTTACAAATGTAGAAACAACTAAATTTAGGCTGAAAAATCTAAAATACTCTTGTTGTTTGTAAGATAATTTGCACAATTGGGAAAACAGAGAGCTTGACCTCTTAGTTTTTTATAAAGATTCAACACACACACAAATAATAGAGCAATGCAATAATTATAAGAGACACCAACGTTTCTATGTGAAAAATCTATAAAAGAGAAAAATCACGAGCCTAGCCTACTTAAAATTCTTCCATTAGTATTTGTCATTGATTATAAATGAGGCCTTTCTCAAGAAAAGACATTGATATAATATAAAGAATATATTATGTGTGTGGTAGAAGTTAGAAGTTCCCTATGGCATGTGAGCTATCTATAATATACCATTTGCTTGTAATTTTGGTTATACTCCATTGAGATGAAAAGATCATAAATTAACAAATATAGCATAAATTTTAGTGACGAAGTTGGGAGCCAAAGCTAATGTTGGCAATTTGCATCAATTGTATAAGTGTTGGCGTGCGTTGGCATTATTAGTAATGGTAGGTGATGATGTTAATAAGCATTAGAGTAGCAAAATGATAATGATTAAAAGAATGCATGTTGGACGACATTATTCTGACAATGGTGGTTGGAAAACTATAGTTGAGTGATGGTGGTTAGTGCCATGGTAGGGAAATGGTATTTTAAAGGACCATGATATGGTGATAGTGGTCAGAAGGATCGTAGTCGAACAACTCTAGTCAGAGGATCGTGGTTGGACAAAAGTGGCCAGAGAATCAAAGTAGAACAACAAAGATGAGATGATCGTAGTCAAAAGAAGGTGGTTTGAGTATTGTAGTCAGGTAATGATGATCATATGATCGTAGCTAGACGACAGTGGTCGAAGGACAATAGTTTGATGATGGTGATTGGAGGACCGTTGTCAGGTGATGGATGTCTAAGAACAATAGTTGAGTGTACGATATCGAAGGACCATGGGGTGACAACAGTGGTCTAAGAACGGTGATTCGACAACGGCGGTTGACTGATATTTCAATGGTAGCGATAAGGTGGTGGCTCGGCAACAACATTAGGTGGTGGTCCAATGAGGGCATCAAGCAAATTTTTTGATAAAAAGTGGGTTGGCATTGGCCTTATGGTGGCGGTCGATCATTTTTCCAATGGTGACGATCGGATGGTGGTCCAATGATGACTGTCAAACATTGGTTCGATGATGATGCTCTCGGATCCTTAAAGCCTCAAATCTATTTTGAATTTCAAGCTAAAATCCAAACTTTTAGTCAACCTTTCATGTATATAGTGGGGGCCTATTTATATATATTTTTAGAGTGACACGCCTATAAATATAAAAAAAAAATTGGAACACCCCATCGGACGGTCTGTGTTGATTCCCTTAATCATAGCTAGACTATTCTTTTTATCATTTAAGCATCTTAATGATGTTAGAAATTAAATGATCTTATGCTCGTTGGATCATTTTGCTCGAGATGCTCAACTGGACATAAGCATGCAAGATTTGGAGATTGTTGGCTCATCCAATTAATACTATGAAGTTTTCAATCATATGTTAAGTATTCAATTTGGGCTCATTCAAACTCAAACTGAACTACTTTTTGTATAGTTAGGTCCATCTCGTTGAAACGTTCAGTTCAAATATAAGTTTACTAAAATCATAGTTCATATAACCCTAAATCTAATTTTAAGAATTTTCAATTTTATATACTTTGAGATACGTGCTGGACATAGACTATTTTTGATGAGTATCAACCCTAAAACATTTAAAACCAAATGCAGACAGATAAATACATTAATTTTATCAAAATGTTCAGCTGAAAATTTCAACATCTTTGACGTTTAGCAAAACCTGAACAAGGCCAAATAACATGAGCCACATTTATTATTATAAAATTCATATGCAGCCATTTAACTTTATAAATAAATAAATAAAATATGAGATTGGTTGCATCTATACCACAAACAGTGACTGTTGCGAATCAAAATAGATTTGCAAGGCATGTTTTTTAACGGCTAGCAAATGCTTTTTTCCTACAAATTGGCCCCTTGTCCAATAAAAATTTGTTCTTGGGATGATAATTTTATTTTTTTTTATTTTTAAGATAAGTTTTAATAAAAATGAAAATATTTATTATATAATAAAATATTAATATAAATATACATTTAATAGAATAAATGTTGTAATAAATAATTTAGATATTATTTGGGACAAATTTTTATCATTATTTTTTAAAAATATTTGTATTAGAAAATTGTTATAGTAAATAATAAGAAAATTGTTGAATTCTTTTTTTTTTTGTTTGGGATAGATTTTGACTGTGTTTTTTTTTTCTATTTAAAAAAAATACTAAAAAATTATTTTGGAAAATAATAGGAAATTATCTCAAATGAAAGTTTTATTTGGAGAGAAATTATTCTGTGCGGAGACCGGAAGTAGAATGCTGCTCGGAGACCAATCAGAAAACGTCACGTCAGTAGTACTGAACCGTGATACCAAGCTAGGGGTGACGTGACGTATTCTAATTGGTTTCCATACGACGTTCGATATCCGCACAAAATAAGTAATCTTATTTGGAATAATTTTGTTACTTTTCTATAATAATTTTCTAATAAAAAATTATTGGATCAATTTTTATTAGACATATCTTTCTAAATGATTTATACAGCAGTTTTTTATTATAATTTTTTTAAATAGAAAAAAACTTCTAAACGAAATCTCAATTATAACACAGCTCATCTTGGCCTGTTGGTTCAGAGCTTATGCTTCAACTAAGAGGTCCTGGATTTGAGTCTTTGTGTATGCGTGGTGTGTGTGAGTTTGCCTTAATTGGCCTAAATGTTCAAAAAAAAAATCTCAATTTTATATATATATATATATATATATATATATTCCATAACGCCACGTGTTTTATGCGGAGTAGCCTTGGGAGAGCTATATATAAACAGGCGTGCTGCTTACGCCAGAAGTGAGCAGCAGACCCTCGTCGGCGCATGTCAAGCTTCTCGTTCCCATTTCCTAGAAATCTCGCGCTTCCTCTGCGGAGCCTATCTCCCCGCCTTTCTCTTCCACTGCCTCGCTTAATTTCTCTCTATCTCCCCAGTTCTCGCCTGCGTTTCCACGGCGTGTCGACAAGGCTTATGGCGTCTTTAGAAAGGAAGCATCGCATCGCGGAAATCGCATCCTCGATCCGCGTCATCCCAGACTTTCCCAAGCCGGGTAATAAGTTTTTGACGAGATTTTGAAGGTGGGTTCGTTTTCAAAATTGCGGGCTTAGCGGTTTTGGTTGGGATGCAGGGGTTATGTTTCAGGATATTACGACGCTGCTGCTTGATCCCAAGGCGTTTGGGGATGCTGTGGAGTTGTTCGTGGAGAGGTATAGGGATCAGCGGATTTCTGTTGTTGCTGGTAAATTTCGTTGAATTATTGCTGATTAAATATATATATTTTTTAAAATTTCTTTTACGCTTGAAGAGTGATGCTTTGCTTGGTTATGATGAAGAGACTGTGATTTTGTGAATAAACAGAGTGAGAAAATAATCTAAAGGGTGGGATTCTAGATCATGGGAAACAAATATGCACACCCGTAGTCAGCTATGTTAAGTCGGTCAAACTCATAATGCTACCATGAACCGGCTGAATATTTCTCCAAGATGCCGACACGTGAACCCACTCACCAAAAGCTTTGACTTATCAAAATAAGCATTCTCTTTGAGCGCAACTCACTTTGATATGTTCAATCTGTTGGTTGAGAGCTTTGGTTATCAACCAAGAGGTCATGGGTTAAAAGCTTACGTATGTGATGTGTGTGTGAGTTTGTCTTAACTGGCCTAAATGTGAAAAAAAAAGTCACCAAACAACTTGCCCTTAAGTATATCATAGTTTTGCAAAGCTCGAAGTCATCTAACAAGGAGAACGCACCAGTAGAATAATGATGCAACCAAAATTATAGGAAACTAAGATTGTATATAAAATTGACTTGTCTTCCTTTCAAAATAACTTTAACAAACACAACAATAAAATATGACAAAACACTACTTATATTAATTAGAACAGACAACACATACAAGACAACACATACATGACAAACACAATCTTAGAACATAAAAACACCTAAAAACTTTTCATTGATTGAGAAGAAAGATACAATGGGGGTGGAAACTTGCGGAGAGAAAAATGAGATAATAATCCCAGAAGAAGTTATAGAGAGGAGAAGAGGAAGGGATACATAGCTCGCAAACTATCAAAGAAGAACCCTTAGGTTTTCTTTCCAAAAATAAGTCCATAACCTCTAAAAACTGCCCAAAACTCCTTTTTAAATAGGATAGAAGTAGCCTCAAAGGACACCCAAACAGTCTCCCAAAGGACACCCAAAAATACAAAAAAAAAGGTAGCATTTAAGGCTCCCAAAAACCAAACCACCACAACCAGGAACTGGGACAAACAAGAATCGAGGGACCTAGGCAGAGGAACTGAACAACCAAGCAGGGAGCAGGAACCGAACGGTCCAAAGTAAGGGGAATCGGAACAACAGGGAGCAGGAACCGAACGGCCCAAAGCAAGGGGAATCAGGACAGCAGGGAGCAGGAACCGAACAGCCCAAAGCAATGGGAATTAGGACAGCAGGGAGTAGGAACCGAACAACCCAAAGCAGGAGGGGTACGGCTTGCTTACATCAAACAACCTAATCGATCAGAGCTCAAGAATGCGCTCCTATTCTAAAGATAACAAGAAGTATATAAAATGTTTACACATGATAACTATTTAGTCTTCATATAGTGATGTTATTAGTGATTTTTCTTCAAGTTTTTTTAGCAATCTCAAGAAGCTCTGACAAAGAGTCTACTCAACCTTGAGCCTAACTCTTCTCTTCAAAATTACATTGTTCTAGTAAAAGTTGGATATCAATAGTTTCTATCCTGATCTCTTCCACCTGTTCTCTGACAACAATTTTCTTCTATGAGAATCTTGTGTTTCTAACGCACGCAATGAATGTTGTGAGCATTTAGCAGAAATTATACATAAAGGGAAAGAAAGTTGCCTCCTTTATTTCAATGCCAATATAGAATTTCACTGTAGCCTCAATATCTAAGAAATTAAAAAATTTAGAGTAACACTGAAATGCTCAACATCTCTCAATTTATTTGGGTTTCTTCCTGGCAATTCACCTTTCAAATCTACTTAAAAATCACATAGCCCGAGTACTTTTAGGACTACTCGACTGACTCAATGATTTAATCCTTTTATTCACGGAATTTCTTAGGCAAAACAATCAATACTTTACTATATATAATTTTATTCAAATCTTACATATATATGTCATTCTCTATATAATCCTACTTGGCATCTCTTTGGGATGAAGAGTTCTCTACTTTAATTATTTTCCCTCCATTTGATAAGAACTCATAGATTTTTTTTCTTCGTGACTATTCCTCATTGTTAATAAGACTAGAGAGGGAGTTGGATTACATCAAGGATCAGCCTTAAATCCATATCATTTTGCTTTAGTCATGAATATTCTCACAAGACATTTGAACAAGTTGTACCCTGTTGTATGCTTTTTGTCGATATATTCTTCTCGTTGATAAGACTAGAGAGGGAGTTGAAGGTAAACTTGAATGATGGAGGTCAACCTTAGAGTCTAAAGGCTTTTATTTGAGTAGATCTAAAACTGAATATATGGAGTGTAATTTTAGTAATAATAGATCTAGTGAGGGATTGTGACTTTGAGCGATCAATTCATTAATAAGAGTAAACATTTTAGATATCTGGGATCTGTTGTTCAGAGTGATGATGAAATAGATGGGAATACTATTAGTAGAATTCAAGTTGGATGGTTGAAGTGAGGAATGCATCGTGCTTGTTGTGTGATAGAAAATTCCCTCTCAAACTTACAAGAAAATTCTATAAGATGTAGTGAGACCTGCAATGCTTTATGGTGTAGAATGTTGACCATTAAAAGATAAGCATAATATTCAGTTAAGTGTTGCAGAGATGAGTGGCTTTACTCTTAGAGATAAGATACGAAATGAGCATATACGTGAAAAGGTTGGAGTAGCTCCAATGGAAGATAAGATTAGAGAGAATCGCCTTATATGATTTGATCACATAAAACGTCAGCCTTCCGATGACTTGGTTAGGAAAGTAGATGCATTAGATCTGACTTATATTATGCAAGGTAGAGGTAGACCTAAAAAGACTTGGTTAGAAAATATTATAAATGAATTTTCTTTATAAGATTTAGATGAGAATTTGACTCTTAACAGGACACAATGAAGAAAAATGATTCATGTAGCTGACCCTACATGATGGGATAAAGGCTTGTTGTTGTTGACTATTCCTTATTGTCTTTGATATGTACAAGTTGTCTAAAACTATGTATTTGGACAGTCATAATAATAGAGCACTGATCTACACCAACCTAGTGTTAAGTGAAGGTGAGGCCGAAAGAATCGAAACAAGAACATTTAATCTTATTTGAGACTTATCTCTTCAAGTGAACTTGATTAGTCAAAAAGCAACTGTACAAAAGATATACATACTCTATTATTATTTCAATCTTTAAATGTTTCAAATTCCATGGGGTAATTTTTATTCATTACGTCATTTAATTGTATTAGAAATTCTAGGTGTTTTTTGATATAATTTCTTTTTAATTGCACAGTGAATGGTGCTCCGTTACGTTCATTCAGTGCAACTTTTCCTTGTTATGATTGTCTGACTTGTGCAGGTGTTGAAGCAAGAGGCTTCATCTTTGGCCCACCCATTGCCCTGGCTATTGGTGCAAAGTTTGTACCTTTGAGAAAGCCAAAGAAGTTACCAGGTAACAGGTTTATTCTTTTAATTTTGTGTCTTAGGTGGGACTGTTTGATCTGTATGGATATACAGTAAGGCAAGTATTTCCCTTAAAGTATCCTGCCTTATTCCTAGTTCAACTGTGTTTTGTTGAAACAGTTATTACATATGCCTAGTCTAGTATTAGCTATTGAGAATAGAGATGCTAAATCTAATTTTGTCTCGTTAATTTTGTCACATTTATTATAATGATTTACCTCAGTGTATGGCAGTTCCCAAAGTTTAAATCTGATGTACTGGCATGAGTTGCTGAAAATAGGGGATATTAAATCTTATGTTTTTCTAGTGAATTTTAATATTTTTAACAAAATGTTTTACCTTAGTTTTTTTAAATTGGAAGTTCCCAAAGTGCAAACACGAATCTTGGTTTGGAATCCAAAATTAAGATCCTCGTGTAAATAAATCTTAATGGCAATCATAGCGGCTGGGAAGTTATTGCAGGTTCATTGGTGATAAACTCAATGAAGGTCTATACTTTTATTTGGATATGACGATGTTTGGTTGCCACATGAAGATTGAACCTCATATGATTGCCATTATATATCATGGCTTGTGAAATGAAATTGCGAAAAATTAAGAGATAAGAAATAGAAGAAAAGAACTTGAATCTTATGTCATTATTTCATCCATAGAAGAGGTACATATTTATAGATGTTCGAATATACAAATCATATGTATTTGATTATTAAGGAGTAATCAACGGGAGTCATATGTGAAAGAACAAATTGTAACAAATTGTTGAGGTGGACTACTATTTTGTTGTTGATTTAATCGGAGCATATGGATTTTTGATAACACATGAGTGTGAGCTACAACGGGGTTTTTTTAAATAGAATTCTCACGCTCCCCTCAAGTTGAGAATTGATCATTCGTAGCTTAGAAGTTAAGTTATCTAATTGTCATTGATCAAAGGTTTTGATAAGGATATTGACTTTTAAAAGTTTTATTGGAGCATACTGTATTTGAATAATCTCTTGATCAAATTTTTCTTTAATAAAATATCTATTAATTTTAACATGTTTAGTTCTATTATGGTGAACTTGATTTTTAGCGATGTTAATTGAGTTTAATTATCTCACATTATTTTCATGGCTTAATTAATATGAATATTTGGGTCTTCCAATATTTTTTTAGCCACATTCCTTATAAATTTCGTTAGTTGTGGCCATGAATTATGCTTCAATACTACTTCTAGCAACTACAGCTTGTTTATTAGTTCTCTAGGTGGCTAGGTTTCTGATGCGCCTTGGACATAAAAATAACAAATAAAAGAGAAGAACAACTTAGGATCACTAAGATAGGGCTGATTTTTTAATTTCTTCTTCAATAATAAACTACTATTTGAGAGGTACAACTCTCCCACAAACCCTAAATTCCGTTAGAAATTCACAACAAACACTAGAAAAATAAATTCAACAATATCATAAATTTAACCCTAAACAACTCCCCCTTAAATAGTCCTAGAATGCAATAACATAAATAGAATATTCCTAAACAATTTAAACATAATTTAGGAAACCTTCCTAAATAATTAAACATAATTTAAAAAACCTTCCCCAAAAATTAAATATAATTTAGGAAACCTTTTAAACAATTAAATATGATTTAAGAAACATTCCTTAACAATTAAACATAATTGGGTGAGTGGGGCGGTGAGTAGCTCCTTCACCTTGTGCTTTATTTTGTTCTGCTGTTAGAACAGAAGACAAGACAGCAACGGCAGCTGCTCTTTGAGAACTACCCTTAGTTATACGGACTGGAATTGGGTTGGTAGGCTTTGATTTGAAATGAGGATTGCATAACAATGCTGCTAAAGCTGATGCCCTCTGAGTGGGTCCACTTTCACTTGCATTATTTGATTTATCCTTAGAATCTGAAGCATGAAAAATTGTCCCGAACAAGATTGCAAGCTTCTTCTCAAAAGAACTTCCATGGGCAGCAGCCTTTGCACTATCCCAGGAGAAATATGCCTTAAAGAAGCAGGGCTCATTACCATCCGTGTCTTTATAAAGGGGCACATCTGAAGCTAGACCTTTTAAGAACACTGCAAACTCTATGTATTTCTGGCATTTATTAAATGCCTTTTGTTTGTCCTTGGTTTCTACACACTGACCAATCCAAGTAAAAACCTCAGAATGCGTGTCAAGTATCCACCTATCCTCGCTTAACAGATCATCTTGCTCAAAGTTGAAAAAGGAGAACATGCACAAATGGGATCTCTAACAATATCTGTCGCAACTTTATTGCTGGAAAAACTTTTTTTTCCTCCAAGAGCGAACCAAAAAGCAGAACTCTCTGTTCCCTCTGCATGTTTAATCCAGCCCTAGGCTTAAAAAATTCTGCAATGTTTGTGGCCCAATGATGTTGCTCAACCGTGCTTGATGTCCCTTGCCATATAAAGATTGTATTTCCAGATTGCAGAAGAAAGCTGTCATAGGAATGCATAGAGAGTGTAGCAACATGTCCCTGGAAAGCAGAAATGATGAAACCAATTCTCTCAGTAGACACAGATTCAATTCACTTCTGAATTACTTGATTTCCGTTTTGATCACAAACACATTGCAAAACATGCCCATCAAGCTCTTACAAGCTGTGTTTTCTAATCAAATTCAATCACTTTAAGTGCCTTTTGTATCACTCGGCAACCCTACATTTGAAGGCTCAATGGAAATACATGCTCGACAAGCTGATTTGCAACTTCCTTCCTCTCCTCAGGACTTCCATACTCAAAAAACTTATGGATAACATAATTCCCAAATACATCAGTCATTAATGTTGAAGCATGTGGAAGAATTTCTTGAAAGACAGATGCCTTCTCTTTAGCACTACAGCTTTCCAACTTCTGCTGAATAATACGACTTCCATGTTGTTCAGCGCTGAACTCTGACAATGTGTCCAGCTAAGATAACTCATCTACGGGACTTACTGGATTTCAACTCTTCAATAAATGAGTGCAATTTTGAATCATCAATCTTATCATTCAATATTTTGCCTTCCCAGGATATGCACCTCCACCCCTAACAGAGCTAACAGATGACCTATTGCCCTCACTTCTTCTACCAGAAGTTACTGAATTAGCCACAGGTGATCCTGGATAAACAGGACTGGTAAGGGGAGAAATTGGATATTGCATGAAGAGGCCAAGGTTGGCGAAATTCCCCAAAAAAAATTGAATTAGCAGTTCCTCCCCTCCTGATACTTGGAGAGTTAACAACTCCAGATCTTAGGACATGAGAGCTCTGATCAGATGAATAAGTAAAAGGTAATGAACCTTTATGTGGATCAAAACCTGGAGAACTCCCAATAGCACTTTCCCTGAGAGCTGCTGGTCAAATTGACCTTGACTAGCATATGCATGTGTGGAAGGATGCTGAGGATAAGACACATACATTGGCTCCATATATGGATGCTGAATTGCAACCACCATTTGTCCCATTTTTCCATAATACCCTGGAACAACATTTCCTCTGGAGGGAACACCGGAAGGCCTCGTATCATAGTTAGAGCCCGTGGAATTTTCATAAGGAATCTGAATAGCATTATAAGAAGCATAACACAAATATAAGGGTGGTAGAAGCGAAGCATTCACGGTGACTTCGCCAATGCCAAACTATGGAGGAAACAAGTTTAATGGTTGGAGATTAGGGTGATATGGTGCTCCAAAGGCAACAACAGTAGCATAAAGTCGCGTGTTCGATCCACACTGACTGCACCCAAAGCTTCTTCATCCTCCAGTGTAGCGGTTGTCGTGATCCCTCCATGTTTCTCCTGGGTATGGAGGGTGGGAATCTCACCTTTCTTCCATTCTCCTCCCATGATCCGATTTCCATGGCTTAGCTAGTCCACTACCTTTGCCCAAACAACCTCCCATAGTGGTCGGTCACCCTAACACCTTCACCATAAAACTCTCTTCATGCTGTCCCCCTAGCAAAGAACCCTACTTCCTCCCTTATCAAAGCCCTAAGAGGTGGCTCTTAATAAAAGCTCTCTTCGTCAAACTCTTCCTGTCTGATCTCTTTCCCTTTAGATTTGGCTAAGGGAATTCCGATCAAATCTTAATTTGGATTAGCAATCAGACTCGTCAGTGGGGTTTTGGATCGCATCTCCATAAGCTTTCTCACATCTCCTCCAGAATTTCTCTTCCCTTTGGTTCAGCCCTATGAATCACTGGTGGAGCTTTCAATTACATCTTGATCGTTTTCTTCATCATATCTTTCACATTTTCAAAGCGGTTATATATGGATGAGAGCCTTCAGTCCATGGATGAAAACCTATAATTACCTACAATTCACCTCTCTAATTCTATAATTTTCACAATTTATTATTCAAATAAATTGCATAAAATCAACTTACACTAACATAACAATTTACCTCAAAACCAGTTTCTCTCCTCATATAACATTTAAATTTCCTATTTACTTGTTAATAACACTCATAACATGAAATATATCTAGGCGAGCGCATATAATAATAAACATAATACTGATAACTTCGCTGATGTAAGGAATTTGAGCCATCTATTCCTTTTCTCATTTAGTCTCTGGTGACTATTTTATGGATAACTGAATGGACTGACAGTGGAGTACTATCATGCCAGCTATTTTTCATGTCAAGTCATTCCAAGATTTCTCCATGTTCTTTTGTGATAAGTATAACTTTCTCAATGCTTCGGATCATGTGTTTCTCCATGCCATGTATGCATTGAGATCTTTCATCTTGAACTAACTTGATCGAAATTTTAATTAATATATCTCTAATATGTTCTCTTCTGTAATCAACATGTCATCATCTGTGGGCTCCGAAAATTCGGCCTCGGCCTCCACTCGCTTTTCTTTATTCGGCGAGGGAGTTTTAACGAACTAAGTTCCGAGGTAAATTTTGGAAGGCAGATGGGTTTGTAGATAAGATACTACCCAGAGATTTCGCCCTCATTTTATGAGGACTTTATGATCTGAGTTCTGGTTTCCTATAGGCGCAAGCCCCTATAGTTAATTACCCCTCTCGATCACGAGAGAGAACTTTCGATTAAGGCTAGTCATCGATCAGATACGTATAGAAATACGTGTTATCTGGCATATAGTAGCAGCAATTGGATTTAGGTATTGAAAATTGAGTTTGGATTTGAGAATTGAGGAATTAGGTTTTTGGATTTGGAATTTGGGTTGGAAGATTTGATATTTAAAATGAAATTGCACCATCTTGCATTTAAAGCGGATGGTGGGGGAATGGATGATGGGCCCGATCAAGATCCCATGGTTCCGTCGTCCCGGGCCATCGTGGTCCCTGGTCTACTTAGTCAGAGGAGGTAGTCGACCCAACCTGACAGAAGGATCCTTGTCAGCAGCCATGGGTTGCTTCGTCCAAGGGGACCTTGTAAACCGGGGTTGGATGTTGTCTAAGGGGACAAATTTGAATCCACCTTAGCTCACAGAGGGCTTTGTGCCCTATCAATCATATCCTATTGATTCATATCTCAAGGATTTGATGCCAATAAGGAACGTATTGGCTCTGGCCATAACCGCTATCTGTGGTGCCATTTGGTGGCAAAACCACTCGGTTCAGAGGGCCCCGGGTCATCGTAACCGTTTATCCTGCGGTGCCATTTGGCGGTCAACCGCCGGTTAGAGGACACGTACCACGTCCTTATTTGGGAGAGATTGTTTGAGAATGGATCCTAGTGATATTTTCGACTAGGCATTTGACTCTTTGTGAGCTAGAGTTTATTTGAATTTGTCCACCTCGGCAAACTGTTGCGGATGATGGATGGAATTTGCTTTAAGTTTTAATGGATTTATTTCATTTTAAATATTTTTGGGTTTTTTTGAGATTTTTGTGGCATTTTTGGGCATTTGGATAGAGTTTGAAAGACATTTGAAATGTACTTTGGATGGAGATATTTGAAAATATTTGAAAACCCCTCCGGTTGAGATATGCATTCAACACGGCCATCATCGGGGTGTGTGGGGTCATTTCCATTTGTTGATTAAACCTTGTCGACCCTATCAACTTATCGATAGGGGATCGGGTTTCTCGTAGGCTTTGTGCCTTTGTTTATGAATTTTCTTGATTTTAGGCATTGAAGGCCTAAAAAGAATGTATTTAAATAAATACACCGGTCACTACAACCGTGTATCTATTTGATAGTTCGAACCCTGTCGACTCCTATTGATCCGTATAGAAGGATCGGGTTCTTTAGGCTTCATGCCTTTGTTCATGAACTTTCTTTGTTGAAGGCCTTAAAAGCCGAATATGAATGTTGTAGACACCTTCTGTCTGCTTATATCAGTGTTGCAGATCCGGTGGCGTTGCGTTTTGGATGTTGACTCCCCCTTTCTCATTCACCGGGGGAAGGATTTTCTGGATTCTGGAGTTAAAGACTTCTTGATTTGGGGAGAACTCCTTTTAGATCTTCAGTATAGCGGACATGTTATTTCTAGTGTTTGTGGGCACCCGAACTGTTCTCTTCTTAATTATATAACCAAAAAGAGGCTTTAAAACACCAGGAAGTTTGGTTCTAATTTGTTCAAACATGTCCTTCCTTTTGTCAGGGGATGTCTTTTTTCGTACATCGGGTTGCCTTTGTACCCGGTGTACTTAGAGATTTTGATCACCGCTGTCGTAGATGATATCTGTACTTGTGTCCACAGTGATTCATTGTTCTTTCAATACACTGTTGTTATCCACAAGTGATTTGTATTCATTTGTAGGAATCCGTTGTACCTGCTACGACCCCCTAGCGGTATTTGTAGGAGAGCCCTTGCTTTTGTATTGAAACCACCTTTCACCAATCTCAGGTGGTTTGATTGTACTTGTTTGACCTCGTAGGGATCGTCACAGGAGATACTTGTACTTGTGCCCACAGTGGTTCGATGGTGCTCACGATATGCCCACTGTTGTTATCCACAAGTGGCTCGTATTTGTCTGTAGGCTTCTGTTGTATTTGTTACGACCTTCTAGAGATGTTCGTAGAAGACCCACTGTTCCCACATCATGCCCACCTGTCACCAATCTCAGGTGGTTTTGCTGATTGTACTTGCTTGTAGGTACAGATCTTTGATTGCTGGTCTTCAGTATTGTCATCTCAATCAACAGGCAATTGTAGAAATTGTCGTAGGATTTCATGCATCGAGGTCTTGTAGTTTGAGTTTCCTCGTGTGTGATCCAAGTTTTGATCTTTGCATGTATTTGAATCCAAGTTCAGTTTCATTCAAACTTGAATTCATCAAGTTTATAAGTCCCCACTTGATGTAGTATAGCCTGAGTTCAAGTGCGAGTTCAACTGCTTTATTCGAATCCGGATCCAATCCAAATCAAAGTCTTTGTTTGATATTCAGTCTTGTTCAAGTCCCCCGCAGTCCTTTGAATTCAATTGCATGCTCACATTTTGTTTAAAGTCTTCTGGAGTTCTTGTAAGTTCATTTTCATGTTCAAATTGATTTGATTTTGATTTCAGTTTGATTTCATTTCATTTGGGTTTGATCTTTAGAAATCACTTAGAGTTTTTAGTCCACAAGTCCACTGTTCATCGTACAGGTCCTCTGCTCATTTTAGTTCAATTTATATGCATTTCTGTTCCAGTACAGGTCTTCTATATTGTTGCCCAAGAAGGTCTTCGAATTGTTCAAGTCTTTGTACATTTCAGTGAAAATTTCGGCAGCACCCCGGCATATCTCCCGTTTGGGAGAAAATTGGGGAGCTGGGCCTTCCCACCACGCTACTAGAGCGTGTATGGTAGGTGTCCGTAGACACCGCGGCCGTAGTAATTTTCATCCCACCACGCTACAAGAGCGTGTATGGGGCCTTCAGTAGTACCCGTACAGCGGAACAACAGTGACGTACCAGAACAGCAGTGACTCCCCACCACGCTACAAGAGCGTGTATAGGGCTCTCCCACCTCGTCGTATGCGTCGCACCGGGCTCCCTCCTACCGTGCTACAAGAGCGCGTATAGGTGGTTCTCCGGTCCGTTGCAAACGTCGAGAATGAGATTTTGGAACATCGTACCTTTCGTAGCAGCGTCGGCGGTGTCGGTGTCGAGGTCGAGGACCGTCCCCACCACGCTACAAGAGCGTGTATAGGGCTTACCCGCCTCGTCGTATGCTTCGCACCGGGCTCCCTCCTACCGTGCTACAAGAGCGCGTATAGGTGGTTCCCCGGTCCGCTGCAACGTCGAGGATGGGATTTAAGTCAGAAATTATACCTTGACGACTCTGGCGGTGGTGGCTCGTGGATCGAGGCAAGAGAAGGCTGAATCTTTTTTTTCTTCTTTTTTTTGAATTAACGATAATTAACATTAATTAATTATAATTAATTAAGAAATTATTTTTTAATTAATCACTTATAATTAATTATAATGAATTAATATAATTAATTAAAGTTTATTAAAATTAATTAATATCATTAATTATAATTAATCTATAATTAATTATAATTAATTAATATTAATTAAATTTTAATAAATTATAATTAATTGAAATTAATTAATGATAATTAATTTTATAAATTATAATTAATTAAGTTAATCCTAATTAAATTAATTATAATAATTTAATTAGAACTAAATGTAATTAATTATAATGATTATAATTAATTAAAAATAATAACTAGAATTAACCAAAATTAATTAAAACAATTATAATTAAAATTAATTTTAATTAAAAACTAACTCATCTCTCCCTCTACCTCTCTCGGTTCGGCGGATTACGGGATTTAGCCGAGAAGCGTGCGAGCAGGGAGAAAGTTACCTTCACTTCCAGTGAGCTCCTTTGCTTGCTTCCGATCAAAATGTTGTAACTTCCGATCCCGTCAGGAAAGGAAAGTCGTCAAGGAGCGAAGTCGACCGGCACCAAAGGAGACGCGAAAGGGAGAAGGCTGTCTTTGCACGAGTGAGCTCCTGTTCCACTTCCGATCAAAATGTTGAGCTTTCGATTCAACGGGAGGGGAAAGTCGTTCAAGGAGCGGCGTCGAGCAGCACCGGAGAAGAAGGAAGAAGCGCACGAGAGGTAGGAGGTTTCCTTCACAGCCGGCGAGCTACCCGTTCTTGCTTCCGATCGAAATGTCGTATCTTCCGATCCGACTGGAAGGGAAAGTTGTTGACGGGAGTGAAGTCGACCCACTACGAAGGAGCTGCCGAAGAGGAGAAAGTTGTCTTCACAGCGTGCGGGTTCCTGTTGTTGCTTCCGTAAAAAAAAATGTCGTAACTCCCGATCCCGGCAGGAAGGAGAAAGAGCGAGAGAGGTAAGAGCGGGAGAGAATGAGAGAAAGAGCGAGAGCGAGAGTCGTTAACACGACGTAGAGGGACGACGTGCTGAATTCAGCGCCGGACAGGTACGTGGATTTTAATATATTTTTTTTTGTTTTATACGGCAGGTTAACAAATGCCCCCCAACAAATGTGGTAGGCGTCTGGAGCGGGCCACGTTTGTTGCATGCTGATTGACCCTGTGGATCTCTAGATATCTATTCTAGATGTCACACAAGGGTTTTCTTTTAGTGGATCTCCAAAATTTTGTTTGGATGTCACACTAAAATTTTCTTTTAGTGGATCTCCAAAAATTATTTGGATGTCACACTAAGATTTTTTTTTTCATAGCGCTTCTAGATGTATCCATAGATGGTTGATATCTTATCTTTGTAGATTGACGTTAGTGGATAGTATATGCTCAAGATTTTTCTATCATTTGGTTGTATCTTGATAGAATTTTAAATATTTATTTGGGGATTTCGGCATGCAACGCGATGTCGACCCAAATAAATATTTAAAATGCCCCCAATATTTCGAGACATTTGTAGATATTATTCAGGGAACTCATTCTGCAACTTTAGCTAGAGCCCTGAGATTTTGATCCTTCTGTCCTGTGCTTTTGTGCTGCGGACTTGGCGAAGGGTTGTCTGATTTGTCTTTGCTGACTTGTCAGAAGATTTGTATGCCTTCTGCCCTTTGCTTTTTAGCTTTGGTGGGCTTGATGAAGGAGTAGATGCCGATGACCTAAAACCCTTAGGTTTGCATTAGGTCGATGGCGAAAAGTCATCGGTCCAGAGCTTTGTGCATAACTGACTTGTTGATGACGGAATCCACTTAGTTCAGTCATAGACTTTTCATGAACTTTGGGATAGTTTTCTTCGGTCCTTTGCTTTGTGCTTTGACGGACTTGTTGAAGAAAAATTCCTTCGATCTTCGCTTTGTGCTTTACGGATTTGTTGAAGGATTTGCAGGTTCTGGATTCAGTTGATAGTACCGAACGTAGGTAGTATCTTGATCCTTAACCACTTGAGAAGACCTTAATCTGAATCACTTGAGTTCGTCAGATCGGGAGAGCTAGAATTTGATAGCTCTTTGTCCTCTGGTTGCTGAGATGGGGGTTCCTCTACTGCGGCCTTTCTTATGACTTGTTGAGTAGATGGAGCTGCCAGCGATCCGGCCATATTTGGGCTTGTTGGATCCGACCTCTTACACCCATTCAGGCTTCAGACTTGAGCTATGGGAATTGCGCTACCCAATACTGATTTTGCTGAAGTTGGTAGATTTGGAGTCATCCTTCGTGGTTTTAGATTTTGGAGCCTACGAACATTCAGTAGTTGCTCGAGACTTATCCTTTCACTGGAACTTTGATTCTCCAGTCATTTTAGAGAATTTTGTAGACTACGATTACTTGAACTGGTCGAGTCAAATTAGCCTTCGTACTTTCTTCAGTCCCTACTGACGGGTTGACGAAGTGGGGGTTCCGCTACTACGGCCGTTCTTATGGCTTGTTGAGTAGACGGAGCTGCCAGCGATCCGGCCATATTTGGGCGTGTTGGATCCGACCTTTTACACCCATTCGAACCTTAAGCTTCAGACTGTTGAAAGACTTCAAGCTTTTCCGGCTCGATTTTGTAGGAGTGTGTAGCCAAAAAAAGTCTCTTTCTTGACTTTTGAGTCTTGATTTGTTGGAAAATGTGTCTCGATCTTTGAGAGATCACCTGCATATACTTTGAAAAAGAAGATCTTTGTATTCTTTAGCACAAAAAACATATGAATTGATAATTTTAAATATTTATTCGGGGATCTCGGCATGCTGCACGATGTCGACCCGAATAAATATTTAAAATGCCCCTGTCTCGCAGGGACATTTTAGAGCAGAATAGAGTTGGAATCTTGAAATTTTAAATATTTATTCGGGGATCTCGGCACGCAGCGCGATGTCGACCCGAATAAATATTTAAAATGCCCCCAGTCTAGTAGGGGAATTTTGAAAAGTATTCTCATGACAGAGTAGAATTTCAGAATATGAAATGTATGTGCTAATAATAATGTATGAAAACACAATACATTAAGCACAATATTTCATGCGTAGTATTTCTTCAGGTATCTGCCATTGATCGGCGGCATGGGCCTTTGACCGTTCAGATCAATTAGTTGATAAGCTCCACCTTGATACACCTTTTCGATGACGAAAGGTCCTTCCCAGTTGGATACAAATTTACCACCGATTTTTCTGTGCGGGATAATTGGCCTTCTCTGCACCAGGACCAATTCTCCTTCTTGAAATGATCAAGGACGAACCATTCGATCAAAGGACTTTGTCATTCTTGCTCGGTAGATTTCCAGGTTTTGCTGAGCTTGTAACCTGATTTCATCGAGTGCATCGAGCTCTTCCATTCTTAACCGAGCATTTTTCTCTTGAGTCAGCTCATTCTGGATGGCAATTCGAAGGGATGGAAGTTCAACTTCTAGTGGCAGTACTGCTTCAACTCCGAACACCAAAGAGTAAGGAGTGGCTTTGGTCGGCGTTTTGTAGGTTGTGCGATACGCCCATAGCGCTTCTGCCATTTTCGTATGCCACTCTCTTTTGTTTTTGGAGAGAATCTTTTTTAACAATTTCACCAGTGTTTTGTTGAAGGCTTCAGCTAAGCCATTTGCTCTTGGATAGTAAATGGAAGAGTACCGCCAATCAATTTTATGTCGATCAACGAACTTATAGATTTTTGTACTCTTAAAAGCAGTTCCGTTGTCTGAGATTATGCGGCGTGGCACACCGAATCTGTAAACAACATTGTGGGTGAAGAAGTTGATCACGTGCTCAGATGTAACTTCTTTGAATGGAGCCGCTTCTGCCCACTTTGAGAAGTAATCGGTTGCTGCCAAGATAAAGCGGTGTCCTGCTGATGACGGCGGATCTATTGGCCCAATAACATTAGTACCCCAACATTCAAATGGCCAGGATGCTATTGTAGGGTGCAGCGGATTTGGCGGTTGATGTATAATATCACCGTGAATCTGGCATTCGTGGCACCTTTTAGCATGATTAATACAATCTCTGACCATGGTCGGCCAATAGTAACCCATTCTTTTAATTTTGACTGCCATCTTAGGACCTGATTGGTGTGCTCCACAAAGTCCTTCGTGAACTTCTGCTATCACTTTATCAGCTTCTCTAGTCCCTAGGCACCTTAGCCACATTTGATCGAAAGTACGCCGATACAATGTGTTGTTGACAAATGCATATCGTAGCGCTCTCTTCTTGATTTGAGTAGCTAGTGATTTGTCTGTTGGCAATTTACTTTCTTTAAAATAATCAATAAAAGGCAGTCTCCAGTCATCTTCTTCCTCGACATCTAGACAATGCCACCATGATTCTGAAGGTTGACTGGCCTTTCGTCTTTTCTTAGGAACTTGATGTTCTTCAAGTTGATCTTCGAGATCAACTGGTTGGGGAGATTGAGGATCAACCGGAGTTGCATCCTGTTGGCTTGAATTTGGTATTCCCTATGCCTGCGGGAATTGTAGTAATGCCGGCTCTAGGATCCGCCGATTGTGCACCATAATTATTATAGGCCATTCGTCGTCTATATTCGCCATTTCTTTAGCCAATTTGACAAGAGAATCGGCTTTGGCATTTTGACCTCGGGGAACTTGAGTTAGTTTGACAACTGGAATTTGTTTCATAAGCTCAAGAACTCGTCGATGATAACAGGCCAACTCAAACTTGGTGATTTTATAAACTCCCAACACTTGATTTACAACAAGTTGAGAATCACCGAAGATTTGAAGATTTTGAATTCGAACATCGATTGCAATCTCCAATCCTGCTATTAAAGCTTCATATTCGGCTTCATTGTTTGTCCGAGGTTCAGTCAAACTGAAAGAGAATCTCATTATGCCTCCCTCGGGTGCGACGAAAATTAGTCCAATTCCGGCTTGAGCTTTTTCTAGATTTGGAGGCCGAGCACGTTTGATTGATGATGCTCCATCAAAGTACATTTCCTATACTCGTAGCATCTCCTACTCTTTGACATTCATGATCTGCTCGTCAGGTAGATCATCATTGAGCGGTGAATCTGCAGGAATAGGATGTGCAGCGAGAAAATCTGCCAACACCTGCCCTTTCACTGCCTTTTGAGGGACATATGTGATATCAGACTGCAGGAGTATCACTGCCCACCTTGCCAAACGACCTGTCAACGCTGGTCTTGTCATCAAGAACTTCAGCGGATCGATCTTTGATATCAAGGTGATTTTGTGAGATAGCATATAATGGCGGAGCTTCTGAACTGCGAAAATCAGGGCTAAGCAATGCTTCTCGATTGGAGAGTAGCGAACTTCTGCTCCTATCAACCTCCGGCTGATGTAGTAGAGCGCATTTTCTTTGCCTTCTTCATTATGCTGGGCCAATAATGCTCCGAGGGACTCTTCTAATGCTGCCGTATACAGTATAAGAGGCTTCCCCGGGATTGGCGCCGCGAGAATAGGAGGATTCAACAGATATCTTTTGATGCTGTCAAATGCTTCTTGGCACTCTGCGTCCCATTTGAAACGGACATCTTTCTTCATTAGCTTTGAAAATGGCTGGCACCTACCCGATAGATTTGATATAAATCTCTGAATGAAATCCAGTTGTCCTTGTAAGGAGCGGAGTTGCCGAAGGTTCTTTGGAGGTGGCATCTCCACGATCGCCTTGATCTTGTTGGGGTCGACTTCGATGCCTCGATGTCGAACAACGTACCCTAGGAATTTCCCTGAGGATACCCCAAATGCACATTTGAGAGGGATCATCTTCAGATCATATTTTCTGATTCTTTCGAACACGATCCTCAAGTCATGAAGGTGGTCTTTTCGGCCCATGCTTTTAATGACCAAATCATCTACACAGCATTCGACCTTCTGATGAATCAAATCATCAAATATACGAGTCATCGCCCGCTGGTAGGTGGCACCAGCGTTCTTCAGGCCGAAGGGCATGACTGTGTAGCAGAATATGCCTATAGGCATTCTAAATGATGTATGTCTTTCATCTTCAGGCGCCATTTTGATTTGATTGTAGCCCGACGATCCGTCCATGAATGAGAACATGTCGTAGTTGGAAGTATTGTCAACGAGAAGTTCTGATACTGGAAGCGGAAAGTCATCTTTTGGGCACGCCTTATTGAGGTCTCTGAAGTCGATGCAGATACGAATCTGACCATTCTTCTTCTTTACAGGGACGATATTGGCAATCCAGTCAGCATACTTTTCCTCACGAATAAAGCCAGCATCTATAAGCTTCTTCGTCTCTGCAATCACCTGTTCTTCAATCTCCAATCTCATTCTCCTTGGAGCTTGCTTGACGGGTGTTACATCAGGCTTGATTGCTAATCTGTGAACCGCTACATCAAGGGATAAGCCGGGCATCTCAGCATATGTCCAGGCAAAGCAATCCCTGAATTCACATAGGAGTTCTTTTATTTATTCTACTTGATCTTCTGGTAGAAGAGAGCTAATGAAAGTTGGGCGAGGGTCTTCCTCAGTTCCCAAGTTGACTTCTTTTAGCTCGTCCATCGTAGCAGCTTGTCCACCATCTTCCAGTTCTTCTGGTGCAGGCTCAGCTTCTACGGGTTGATCATCATAATCATCAACTCCGCGTGTCTCTTCAACACCATCATCCTCGGATTCGATTTCCATGCTCGTGATTGCCCGGCAAGTCTCTTTCCGGAGGAATTTTCGTTTGATGAACCCGATGCCTTTATATGCATCTATATCCTTTCGTCGTAGTGGACGCGGATTTCTTCCATACCAGAGGCCCAAGCTTGTACGCAGTTGTCGTTTGGTAGTAGAAATATTGATTTGTTTTCGTAACATTCTTTGAATATTTTTGGTATTGAATTTGGGTAGCCTCGTAGGAAATAATTCCTCGGAGTCGAAGAGCATGCAATCCCAATCATGATTCTCTTCTTCGCATATTCCCGTGGAATATAGTACATTCTTTGGCACAGTCCCATTTTTACGGGGAGGCAGATAAAGAGTGGAGAGTTCTTCAATTTTATGAACCTCGCGCGAAATGATTTCCTTGAAATGTTGCAAGGGGAACACGTGTGACTACGAGTACGCTGTCTGAAATTAACAGACTGTCTATTCTTCTAGAGAACACACTCTGCACTGAGTTCATATAGATTGAGTCGTAGTCATAATCATCATTTGAAAATTCAACCTGCCTACTCCATTCATCCGTGGACTGGCATATTTTTCGAGATTTGGTAGGAGTAACGTCATCTTCATCCGTGTCGCTCCCAAGATGAGGTACATGCTTCTTTTCTTTAGGAAGAGTTGGTGATTTGGGAAGAGCCGGCGCTGCCTTCTTTCTTCCTACACGCTTCTTATCACCTTCTTGCTTGGGTTTCTTTGCAGCCTTAGAATTTGATGCTCTAGCCTCAAGAGAACTTGACGACTTTTGCTTCTTTGGCATGAAGTACTTAGCATCTTCATAAACTGTTACTTCATGTACTGCAAAGGGCTGAATATCGCCAGGAATTCTAAATTCTTCTCATTTCTGAGATACTTCATGCACTGGTGTAATGTTGAAGGGACAACACCATATTCATGTAGCCAGGGGCGACCCAATAACGCCTTGAACGAAGTGTCCGCATCAATCACATGGAATTTGGCTTCTGTATGGAGTTCCCCAAATACAAGAGGGAGCATAAATGATCCAAGGGTTTTCTGCCCTTTCTCATTAAAACCATGCACCATCAACTTGTCTTGCCCAAGATGCTCCACATCGAGGCAGAGGGATCTCAGTGCTTTAAGACTCATGAGATTTACAGAAGATCCAGGATCGATCAAAATCCGACTGATCATCATACCATCACTCTCTGCCGCAACATACAGAGGGCGGTTGTGATCTGCCGTTCCAAGCATCATATCATCCTCAGCAAAGGTGATGAGGGGCTCATTTCGAGCTTGCAAAACCTCAGTCAAGTTACGTTCAGCAAAATATGCCTCATATCTTTCAGGGTCCTTGAGAGCTTGGATCAAAGTCTCTCGAAGGTCTTTAGACATTAGTAAGGCATCATATATACTGAGTTGCGCCGGGATCTTTCTCAAGTGGGATAAGATATTGTAATCTATCCCCTTGGATAAAGTATTATTTTTCTTGGGATCTTCGGGGATAATATCTTCATTGATAATTATCTCTTTTCCCTTATCTTTATTAGGGATCCCTTTCTTTGGTGGAGGCGGCAGTATCTTGCCACTTCTCAATTGTACTTGGGCTACCTCATCTGATTCAGACTTGTTTGATGAAGCATTTTCTTCAGAATCAACCATTGTCGCGTCTAGAGATTCGCCGGTGGACTCAGAATCGTCTCCCAATTTCACCTGCTTCATTTGCGACGCTACACTTGGGTCTGAATTTTCATCATCGGAAAAACATAGATCTTCTTCTGAACTGTATTCCATTGATGACACCATCAGACAAAATTCAGGGGCCGCTTCTTCAGCGTATTTCTCCCTATCTGATATTTTTAATGTTGCTGAGATGACTCGGCATATCTCCGTAGGAAGAGATTCATCCTCTGCTTCTTCTTCCTTTTCATCTATTTTAAGCTCTTTCATAAAATCACTGAGCTTAATAGGCCTCCTAACAGTCTGGTAATATTCACCCAAACTATCCATAGCCTTTTGAGTTGCCGTCTTCTTTACCACAGGCTTCTTCAATTTGGATTTCTTCTTGGAAGACTTTGGCTTTGCTTTGCCAGAATTTGACGAGCTAGCTTGGCCAGGTTGCTGTTTAGAGGTGGATGCTTGTGACAGAGGCAACCATTTTAAGTTCAATACCGGCTCAGTAGGAGACTTCCACTTGACACCAGGAACTCCTTCCAGCTGTTTCAGCATTTTTGTTGTCTTCTTGGAGACCACGGTCTCCCATTGCTCACCTTGAACATATTTTTTTGTTATTGTTTCTTTAGACGGGAGTACGGAAGAGGACGTGACTACCCGGGTGGATCCCTTTCCGGGACGAACTAACACATTATCTGATAATGTTAATTCTCCCCTGTTATACATCTTTTCCAACCAATCTTTGAAGACATAACAATCTTCAATTGGATGGCTAACTACCCGATGATATGGACAGTAGTTTGGGTCGCCACTATGTTTGGACTCTTCAGGTCTTTTGCATTCTGGCAATTCTAGACCGTTCTTGAGTGCTTGTCGAAATAATTTAGCGACACTCTCCCTTTTAAATGAATATTCTTTATTCATTTTCTCCTTCAGAGAAGAGAACGTTCTATCACCAGTTCCCGTGGGTTGCCTCTGGCGCTCTCCTCCACCAGGAAAGGCTCGAGGTTTATCATTTCCTCCAAGAACCAGTTTTGGTTGAGGGATTGAATTGTAAGCCTGTTTTGGCTTTTCTTCGTATTGCATTGGCTGCTTTCCTTTATCCACATTATACACTACCCGTTTACCTTTATCAGGTCTGGGAGGAAATGCGGAGTAAACATCATTTCTCCTAGCATCAGGAGCTTTAGCTTTTTTGGATTTATCAGGGAAGCTTTCAGACTTTGATAAGTTTAACTTCTCAAATTTTGCCACCCTGTCCAATAGATCCTGGAAGGTAGTGATTGAAGCCATGCATAAGAAGGGTTGCATTTTGTCGTCAATGTTTCCCATCAGTAGTTGAACTGCATGCTCTTCTTCCAGCTGCTGCTCGCACTTCATGCTGAGATTGCGCCAGCGTGTTATGTATCTCGTTACTGATTCATCCTTTCTCCTTTTGTCGAGGGCGAGATCAGCAATGGTAGTCTTCTCTGTTGCACTGGCAAATCTTTTCACGAACAATGCCTCTAGTTCTGCGAAGGTCTTCAGAGAATCATTTGGCAGCTCGGCATACCATTCGAAAAGCAGTTCCACTCAAGCTGCTTACGAATTGCCTGAATAGCAGAGCGTCATTGCCTCCTGTGTTCCCACAAGTTGCTTTGAATTGCGCGAGGTGCTGTCTGGGATTTTTGTTGCCATCAAAAATATTGAATTTTGGCACGGAATATCCCTTTGGATATGGCACCTGATCGTACTCTGCTGGGTACGGGCGACCTTTTCCTACCAGCTTCTCTGCTTGTTCAGCAGCTATAATAGCCTTAATCTTTTCACTGATTAAGCCTTCCAACTGCGATGCAGTTACGGGTTCAGAGGCATTCGCCACATTTTGGGGAGTACGCTGGCGGGTTGAATCATCAGTTTCTTTGCCACCTTCAAGTACACCTTTCACTCCTGAGGCTTGGGGGGCTTGAGGGTTTTGAGAATTAGCAGCTTGGTTGACGGGTTGAGCCGGTGCAGGGCCCACAGAAGTGGTCTTCTGCATCATTTCCATCATAGCCGTCATCTGAGTCATCATCTCAGTCATTTTATCATTTAACTGAGAGATTTCTCTGTCTTTCCTTCGCATCTGTCGCCTCACTTGATTTCTCATTTCCGCGAGTGTGATGTCTTCACCTCCGAAGGGATTTTCTCCAACCTCTTCTTCTTCCTCATCTCCTTCTTCTGAGGAGCGAGCACTTTGGCTGGCAATGGGTCTAGCCCTGTGGCGACGTCGATAAACACGTACGCGCGGCTGTGATTGCTGGTCTTCTTCATCACCATCATCATCTTCCTTTTCGACATCGACGTGGCTGACCATACGAACCACCTCGATCTCCATAGTGTCATCATCGTTATATTCTTTTTCTTCTTCTTGTACCTGAATTTCTGAGCGACGACGCCACTGAATTTCAGGTTCTCGGCTTGGAAGGATCACTTCTTCAATTTGCGGACTACGATCGAAATGAACTTCCTCTTTGGCTGAAGTAGGAGAATGACGGGATCTCCTGGAAGACTCTCCAGGATGTCGACTGTCATTATAATTGTCGTCATTATGGGCCTTCCTTTGGACCCATTTCTGACGAGTTTTGTTGGCAGGGGCGGATCTCCGAGAGACAGCTCCGGATGTCACGCCTGGTCTATCTTTTTCTTCAAAAATCTTTTTCTTTTGAGGCTTCGGCCTCCAAACTTGTTTGCCGTTCCGCTGGGCCCTTTCGGCGACGGATTCTTGGACATGTGGTCCAAGTGCCACGCCCCGATGTGCTTCCCGCGGAACTTGTCGTCGATAACCTCTTTTTTCAACCATCACAGCGGATGATAGTCTATCTCTTGGAGGAGTTCTTCGGGCCTCAACACTGGTGGAGCTTTCAATTACATCTTGATCGTTTTCTTCATCATATCTTTCACATTTTCAAAGCGGTTATATATGGATGAGAGCCTTCAGTCCATGGATGAAAACCTATAATTACCTACAATTCACCTCTCTAATTCTATAATTTTCACAATTTATTATTCAAATAAATTGCATAAAATCAACTTACACTAACATAACAATTTACCTCAAAACCAGTTTCTCTCCTCATATAACATTTAAATTTCCTATTTACTTGTTAATAACACTCATAACATGAAATATATCTAGGCGAGCGCATATAATAATAAACATAATACTGATAACTTCGCTGATGTAAGGAATTTGAGCCATCTATTCCTTTTCTCATTTAGTCTCTGGTGACTATTTTATGGATAACTGAATGGACTGACAGTGGAGTACTATCATGCCAGCTATTTTTCATGTCAAGTCATTCCAAGATTTCTCCATGTTCTTTTGTGATAAGTATAACTTTCTCAATGCTTCGGATCATGTGTTTCTCCATGCCATGTATGCATTGAGATCTTTCATCTTGAACTAACTTGATCGAAATTTTAATTAATATATCTCTAATATGTTCTCTTCTGTAATCAACATGTCATCATCTGTGGGCTCCGAAAATTCGGCCTCGGCCTCCACTCGCTTTTCTTTATTCGGCGAGGGAGTTTTTAACGAACTAAGTTCCGAGGTAAATTTTGGAAGGCAGATGGGTTTGTAGATAAGATACTACCCAGAGATTTCGCCCTCATTTTATGAGGACTTTATGATCTGAGTTCTGGTTTCCTATAGGCGCAAGCCCCTATAGTTAATTACCCCTCTCGATCACGAGAGAGAACTTTCGATTAAGGCTAGTCATCGATCAGATACGTATAGAAATACGTGTTATCTGGCATATAGTAGCAGCAATTGGATTTAGGTATTGAAAATTGAGTTTGGATTTGAGAATTGAGGAATTAGGTTTTTGGATTTGGAATTTGGGTTGGAAGATTTGATATTTAAAATGAAATTGCACCATCTTGCATTTAAAGCGGATGGTGGGGGAATGGATGATGGGCCCGATCAAGATCCCATGGTTCCGTCGTCCCGGGCCATCGTGGTCCCTGGTCTACTTAGTCAGAGGAGGTAGTCGACCCAACCTGACAGAAGGATCCTTGTCAGCAGCCATGGGTTGCTTCGTCCAAGGGGACCTTGTAGACCGGGGTTGGATGTTGTCTAAGGGGATAAATTTGAATCCACCTTAGCTCACAGAGGGCTTTGTGCCCTATCAATCATATCCTATTGATTCATATCTCAAGGATTTGATGCCAATAAGGAACGTATTGGCTCTGGCCATAACCGCAATTTGTGGTGCCATTTGGTGGCAAAACCACTCGGTTCAGAGGGCCCCGGGTCATCGTAACCGTTTATCCTGCGGTGCCATTTGGCGGTCAACCGCCGGTTAGAGGACACGTACCACGTCCTTATTGGCAGGAGATTGTTTGAGAATGGATCCTAGTGATATTTTCGACTAGGCATTTGACTCTTTGTGAGCTAGAGTTTATTTGAATTTGTCCACCTCGGCAAACTGTTGCGGATGATGGATGGAATTTGCTTTAAGTTTTAATGGATTTATTTCATTTTAAATATTTTTGGGTTTTTTTGAGATTTTTGTGGCATTTTTGGGCATTTGGATAGAGTTTGAAAGACATTTGAAATGTACTTTGGATACTTGGGAGATATTTGAAAATATTTGAAAACCCCTCCGGTTGAGATATGCATTCAACACGGCCATCATCGGGGTGTGTGGGGTCATTTCCATTTGTTGATTAAACCTTGTCGACCCTATCAACTTATCGATAGGGGATCGGGTTTCTCGTAGGCTTTGTGCCTTTGTTTATGAATTTTCTTGATTTTAGGCATTGAAGGCCTAAAAAGAATGTATTTAAATAAATACACCGGTCACTACAACCGTGTATCTATTTGATAGTTCGAACCCTGTCGACTCCTATTGATCCGTATAGAAGGATCGGGTTCTTTAGGCTTCATGCCTTTGTTCATGAACTTTCTTTGTTGAAGGCCTTAAAGGCCGAATATGAATGTTGTAGACACCTTCTGTCTGCTTATATCAGTGTTGCAGATCCGGTGGCGTTGCGTTTTGGATGTTGACTCCCCCTTTCTCATTCACCGGGGGAAGGATTTTCTGGATTCTGGAGTTAAAGACTTCTTGATTTGGGGAGAACTCCTTTTAGATCTTCAGTATAGCGGACATGTTATTTCTAGTGTTTGTGGGCACCCGAACTGTTCTCTTCTTAATTATATAACCAAAAAGAGGCTTTAAAACACCAGGAAGTTTGGTTCTAATTTGTTCAAACATGTCCTTCCTTTTGTCAGGGGATGTCTTTTTTCGTACATCGGGTTGCCTTTGTACCCGGTGTACTTAGAGATTTTGATCACCGCTGTCGTAGATGATATCTGTACTTGTGTCCACAGTGATTCATTGTTATTTCAATACACTGTTGTTATCCACAAGTGATTTGTATTCATTTGTAGGAATCCGTTGTACCTGCTACGACCCCCTAGCGGTATTTGTAGGAGAGCCCTTGCTTTTGTATTGAAACACCTTTCACCAATCTCAGGTGGTTTGATTGTACTTGTTTGACCTCGTAGGGATCGTCACAGGAGATACTTGTACTTGTGCCCACAGTGGTTCGATGGTGCTCACGATATGCCCACTGTTGTTATCCACAAGTGGCTCGTATTTGTCTGTAGGCTTCTGTTGTATTTGTTACGACCTTCTAGAGATGTTCGTAGAAGACCCACTGTTCCCACATCATGCCCACCTGTCACCAATCTCAGGTGGTTTTGCTGATTGTACTTGCTTGTAGGTACAGATCTTTGATTGCTGGTCTTCAGTATTGTCATCTTAATCAACAGGCAATTGTAGAAATTGTCGTAGGATTTCATGCATCGAGGTCTTGTAGTTTGAGTTTCCTCGTGTGTGATCCAAGTTTTGATCTTTGCATGTATTTGAATCCAAGTTCAGTTTCATTCAAACTTGAATTCATCAAGTTTATAAGTCCCCACTTGATGTAGTATAGCCTGAGTTCAAGTGCGAGTTCAACTGCTTTATTCGAATCCGGATCCAATCCAAATCAAAGTCTTTGTTTGATATTCAGTCTTGTTCAAGTCCCCCGCAGTCCTTTGAATTCAATTGCATGCTCACATTTTGTTTAAAGTCTTCTGGAGTTCTTGTAAGTTCATTTTCATGTTCAAATTGATTTGATTTTGATTTCAGTTTGATTTCATTTCATTTGGGTTTGATCTTTAGAAATCACTTAGAGTTTTAGTCCACAAGTCCACTGTTCATCGTACAGGTCCTCTGCTCATTTTAGTTCAATTTATATGCATTTCTGTTCCAGTACAGGTCTTCTATATTGTTGCCCAAGAAGGTCTTCGAATTGTTCAAGTCTTTGTACATTTCAGTGAAAATTTCGGCAGCACCCCGGCATATCTCCCGTTTGGGAGAAAATTGGGGAGCTGGGCCTTCCCACCACGCTACTAGAGCGTGTATGGTAGGTGTCCGTAGACACCGCGGCCGTAGTAATTTTCATCCCACCACGCTACAAGAGCGTGTATGGGGCCTTCAGTAGTACCCGTACAGCGGAACAACAGTGACGTACCAGAACAGCAGTGACTCCCCACCACGCTACAAGAGCGTGTATAGGGCTCTCCCACCTCGTCGTATGCATCGCACCGGGCTCCCTCCTACCGTGCTACAAGAGCGCGTATAGGTGGTTCTCCGGTCCGTTGCAAACGTCGAGAATGAGATTTTGGAACATCGTACCTTTCGTAGCAGCGTCGGCGGTGTCGGTGTCGAGGTCGAGGACCGTCCCCACCACGCTACAAGAGCGTGTATAGGGCTTACCCGCCTCGTCGTATGCTTCGCACCGGGCTCCCTCCTACCGTGCTACAAGAGCGCGTATAGGTGGTTCCACGGTCCGCTGCAACGTCGAGGATGGGATTTAAGTCAGAAATTATACCTTGACGACTCTGGCGGTGGTGGCTCGTGGATCGAGGCAAGAGAAGGCTGAATCTTTTTTTTCTTCTTCTTTTTTTTTGAATTAACGATAATTAACATTAAGTAATTATAATTAATTAAGAAATTATTTTTTAATTAATCACTTATAATTAATTATAATGAATTAATATAATTAATTAAAGTTTATTAAAATTAATTAATATCATTAATTATAATTAATCTATAATTAATTATAATTAATTAATATTAATTAAATTTTAATAAATTATAATTAATTGAAATTAATTAATGATAATTAATTTTATAAATTATAATTAATTAAGTTAATCCTAATTAAATTAATTATAATAATTTAATTAGAACTAAATGTAATTAATTATAATGATTATAATTAATTAAAAATAATAACTAGAATTAACCAAAATTAATTAAAACAATTATAATTAAAATTAATTTTAATTAAAAACTAACTCATCTCTCCCTCTACCTCTCTCGGTTCGGCGGATTACGGGATTTAGCCGAGAAGCGTGCGAGCAGGGAGAAAGTTACCTTCACTTCCAGTGAGCTCCTTTGCTTGCTTCCGATCAAAATGTTGTAACTTCCGATCCCGTCAGGAAAGGAAAGTTGTCAAGGAGCGAAGTCGACCGGCACCAAAGGAGACGCGAAAGGGAGAAGGCTGTCTTTGCACGAGCGAGCTCCTGTTCCACTTCCGATCAAAATGTTGAGCTTCCGATTCAACGGGAGGGGAAAGTCGTTCAAGGAGCGGCGTCGAGCAGCACCGGAGAAGAAGGAAGAAGCGCACGAGAGGTAGGAGGTTTCCTTCACAGCCGGCGAGCTACCCGTTCTTGCTTCCGATCGAAATGTCGTATCTTCCGATCCGACTGGAAGGGAAAGTTGTTGACGGGAGTGTGTCGACCCACTACGAAGGAGCTGCCGAAGAGGAGAAAGTTGTCTTCACAGCGTGCGGGTTCCCGTTGTTGCTTCCGTAAAAAAAAATGTCGTAACTCCCGATCCCGGCAGGAAGGAGAAAGAGCGAGAGAGGTAAGAGCGGGAGAGAATGAGAGAAAGAGCGAGAGCGAGAGTCGTTAACACGACGTAGAGGGACATCCGATCGTGCGAGGTCGTGGGCGACGACGTGCTGAATTCGGCGCCGGACAGGTACGTGGATTTTAATATTTTTTTTTTTTTGTTTTATACGGCAGGTTAACATCATCATGCAACAACATATAAATACATGATCCATGTAGGAACTTCCTATGTTATACACATTTGGCATGGTCATTTCTAGATTATTTCTAACCTAGTATGAATTTATCAAATCTTTTATACCATTGTGAAGGAGATTGCTTCAAGCCATATGAAGACTTCTTAAGCAAGCACACATGATCTTACTTACCGAAAACCAAGAATAATTTTGGTAAATTCATGTAGAATTCCTTCTCAAGCTCATTGTGTCATCTTTACATTAGGTTGTTTTAACTCCTGCTCGGATAGAGGTACAATGACAAATAATGCATAAATAGAAGTATGTTTAACAATAGGAGAGAATATCTCATTGCAGTCAAAGCCCATGCTTTCTCATTGAATAAAATGCTTTGTCGCTGCTTATGCTTTGAATCTAGTGTCCTCCACTCAAGGGATATTTTCCTTTTTTCTACAAGAACCACTTGCACCTTACAATCTTCTAACCAAGCATCACTGCATGTCTTGTTCTTATGGAGAGACCTAGTCTCCTTTACATGGTTAGATGCCACTAGAGGATTCATCATTGCTACAACCTTTCTATCAGGACATGACTATGGTTTAATTAAATTAACTACAATAGGCAACGCATAATCTACCATATCAGCATGTTTTTACCTGCATGGAGGGCTGCTTACCCTAGACTCTCTGCTCTTAGTAATGTTGTACTGACTCTAGGGACATGTTGCTGTATTGTTCTGCTCTTTGAGAGGTTAATCTTAGTTTGATCTTCTGTTGTCTCCTTTTGCACTACATTTTCTTCTGAGAGCTTCAGCTTTTTTTGTCTTAGTTTGATCATAGGAAAGTGTAGTTCTCTTCCCGTGACTTTAACTTATCTCCTGAAACATTAGCATTCAAGGAACCAAAAAAATTGACGTGAGAATAATTAGTAAAATAACCAGATCATATCTCCTTGGGTCTTTCCAAATCTACTGTTATAGGAGCTGATTCGCTAAGTAATAAGACATGTTGATAGCTTTCACCATATATATATAACTTGCTTGATCTTTTTCTGTTACTGTGTAATTTAATAGATTGATCTCAATTGAAGGAAGCTATTTTTTATCTTGACAGGTCGCCATTGTCAACTGCTTTATTTCATCCTAAATGGCCCAATATCTTCATTCTTTTGCTGCTGTTCGTTGAACAAAATAAATTAATATTCCATAACACATACATTCAATTGGTATTTCGATATTCTTTCTTCAAATTAGAAATGTAAGCGGTTTCTATGCTTTTCTTTATGGACTATACAATCAGAACCTTGGTGCAGTTTCGGATCTTCTGTTTGCCATAGCATTGATGTAAGATTTGTTTTGTGGTGTAGAAGTATTAGTTTTCTGATGTAATGTATTCTACATGCCCCTTCTCTTACACTAGGCTTTTCTATGGCTCACCGATGTTTGATAGCTACATTCTAATAAGATCAACATTTGTTCATTGAAAAATTAAGGTTGCAACTTTTTGGAAATCATACTGATTTTTAAGTACTTTTTACTGTTTTGAGCCTTTCATGGAGACCTTTTAGTTTTGATCGGCCTTATATGAAGGCAACACTGAAGTGATCAAATTGTATTGGCGACTTGTATTCTTCATGAATTCAGGGTTCTTAAGCATGTGGAAAATGAGAATAATTGCTGATCATCTTGTTTTCACAGGTGAAGTCATTTCAGAAGAGTATTTACTCGAATATGGTGCAGATAAAATTGAGATGCATGTTGGTGCTGTTCAGCCTACTGATCGGGCAATTGTAATTGATGATCTTATTGCAACGGGAGGGACCTTACGCGCAGCAGTCAAGCTACTTGGTAAATTGCCTTCATTTTGAGCTACATTAATATTATCAATTGCGTGCTAATTAGTATCTGCATTTTTCGGGGAAGGCACCTTTTGCTATCCAGACCTTTTTGAATCTAATAGGAATTCTATTCTGCGGCTCTCTTTTGATATGAAAAAATTTTCAAACTATTGTGGCGCAGCTCAAGCTCCTCTCGATCGGTAAGAATCCTGCAAGAAGAAACTAAACAGAGAAACAAGAATTTCCAACCGGAATTATCAGAAAAACCTGTATATTCAGGTTCTGTTCTATTGCTTCTGTAAAAAAAAAAGGAGGATATAACTTTTCTGCCTTTCATCTTCAGGCATTCTCCTATATAAGCCTTCATCTAAAGAGGTAATTCTAAAATTGAAAATACTGTAAAACAAAGTAGTGGAGTGTAGTAACTAAAAAAGGAAAGTTGGAAGTGGATGTCAGAAACCGTTGAGGAGTAGTCGGTGCTCCCCCAGCACACCGTAGCTAAACGTGCACTGCATCATATTGAAGGACAAGAATATTGTCCATATGCCTATTAAAAAGCATGTAGTGATACTCATGAGTTAAGATTTGCAATTTAAATGCTATTAACTTGGATAATCATTTTCCTGATGCAAACAAAAATTACACATAATCCTTCTCAAATGGAAATTTAAAGATTGAAACATAAAAGTTTACGATTAAGCCTTTTGCTGCAATTATAAAACCCATTTGTATTGATTTTGACTAAAATTAGTCATGCTTAAAAAATTAAGCTTAAATTAAATGGAAGTAATAAAAGATAACAAAATTAAAAAATTCAAATCTCATGCTGGTACATGGAAATGACTTCTAGATATTGGAACTCACACTTACACCACGCTTGAAGGAATATACATTTAACCAAGCATTTGTTTGATTTAAATGAATTGAATTTTTTTATTAAGCCAAAGCTTGTTCTTTTATATACCTTAGATTTTGATATTCATTATCATCAATCACTAAATTGGCTACCACATAATCGGTTTAATTAAAATTCACAAACTTATGTAGATCTCATAATAATAAAGATGAAAAAATTTGAAATAGTTGTTAAATATATATGTATCTCTCAGTAACACCGCTAAAATAGTCATACTTGTTGGCTTTTAAAGATGCTTAATTGTTAGATCGGGTCCCTTTTGGCTAAGGTTGATCTTCTAAATTTCTCGTTGAATTTCATCTATTTAGTCAATCTTCAAATTTAACATTTGGGAGGGTTTCTATGTATTTTTCTTCAAAAACAAGTGATTGGCTAAGGTTTTGTTTGGCACAACTTTCTTACTGTTTTTTAAAGTAGCTTTTTAGTATAAAAATAAAAAAAAAATTATACTAGAAAGCTGTCCTAAACAAAGCCCAAATTGAAGCCTTTAAACTATGAATTTTAACTCATGATTGTTTGGATTTCATCACATAATTTGTTGTATTAGAATCCTAGATTATTAGATGTCCTCATTAGTCTTGTTGTAGGGCAAAGTTAGCACGTTTTGAAATAACGAAGAATCAGCTAAGGTAGAAGTAAGATGAGTGCTTCCATAATGCAGGGATATTGGAACAGATGAATTCACAGGCTGACTCTTGCTAGGATAGGCCACTATTTCCATTGATGATAATAAATTATTTTGTGGTGTAAAGTTTTTTATATTCCATCCTATTTATTGTGTTCTGCAATTTTTTGTATTATAACCTATCGCCAATTCTGTGTAGTCAGGTTAATTCAAAATTATCTTTTCATACAAAGTCTGTGCTGGTTTAACAGATTATTGCTTAGTGTTAGTTTTTTAGTGCTTAAATGGAAAAAGCTTGCTGACTCCAATTAGATGGGATAAGGCTGATGATGATGATTATGAAATGGTAAATGCTAATAACATGAGTAGTAAGGCAATAGTTTAGGAATCACAGATTATTGCTTAGTGTTAGTTTAGGAATCACAAATCAGCATTAGTTTGTGGAAAATTTTGTTCATAAAATTGGTCTGAACATAACGATTAAATCCCGTTATTTTTTAGTGCATCTATTTATAACGCATTTTGTGAAACTTACTGCTACAATTGTACTTCCAGAACGTGTTGGTGCGGAAGTGGTTGAATGTGCCTGTGTCATTGAGTTGCCAGAGCTGAAGGTAAGCTATTTACTTTGCTTTCAGTATGAAACTTTGAGATCTTGACCGACCTTTTCTGCTTCTTTTTCCTAATCATAATGCCTTTTGATTTTCCACAATGTTATGATTAAGAAGGCAACATTGAAGCATCTTAGTGCTTGAACTTACTGTTGTAAATTTAATATTAGGACTAATTTGATTGTTTGAAGTTACAAATTCATGTTTTGTTAAACAATGATGTTTGTTAAATTCATGATTGGATATAATTAAGACCCTAATTTCAATTTCAAATTTTACAAATCTCCTGAAAACTCTTCAACAACAATAACATCAAGCCTTTTTCCCACTACATGGTGTCGGCTACTTGAAATATTTTTCTCCATTGTGTCCTATTTAGAATCAAATTCTCATTTAAATCTAATAAAAAATGTCATTTCTAATATTTTCTAGCCAAAACTTGTTAGGTCTACATCTTTCTTAACGTTGGTCAAATCTAATACATCTACTCTCCTAACTGGACATCGGAAGGCCGACGTCTTATGTCACTATAGGAAAAAAAAAGGATTTCCGGCGGATTTTCTGGCGGAATAATGTTCGTCGAAAACAAAGACGGATTTGCGGTAGAGATTTTCGCAGAAAAGTTTGGATGACTTTTTTGGTGGATTTACGACTAAAAATTTGCCGCAAATTTGTGGTGAAAATTGCCGCCGCAAGATGACCTTAGCTAACTAGTTCATTCTCCATTCGTTTCATTTGCGTAGTTTGGCTCTCTGTTCTTCGACTTCACTCCGTCGTTTTGTTCCTCTTCAACTTCGCTACTTCATGTCGGCTTGTTTGTTGCTCTTCGTCTTAGCCTCTGCTGGTTCGTTGCTCGAACTCTGTTCCTTAGCCTCCGATGGTTCGTCACCCTCGCCTCTCTCGGTTCGATTATTCATCTTCGACTTCGGCCGACCTGTTCGTTGCTCAACGACTTTGCCTACTTCATGTTCTCTGTTAATCTTCGACTTCGCATGATCTCCGACTCTTCGTTAATTGTCGAATTTGTCCGATTAAACGAAGTTGTTGCTCTTTGATCGTTACTTATGATTTCTGCTTCAAGTGTGTCCCCATTGTTGTTTATGGCTCACGAAGTCTTTTCATGCAAGCCCTTCATAGAGGTTGATCTATTCCCTAGCTTAGCATTCTTTCTGGAATATAGATCTTAATATTAGTGGAAAAATGATATTTTCTTTAGATGTATGTTCAAGGAACATTTGTTATATAGTAAGAGTTCTCAATGTTAGCATAACACTTGGAAGAATGAGTTTACTCTCACATTCACATTCGATAGTTAAATAATATGTTTGGATAGAAATAACAATTGGTTGCATCACTCATATGCTTTAGCTTGTGGATTGTAATGGGTTTGACCGCTAGTTTATTAGACTTAGCATTAGTATCTCTTTGATCGACAATCCCAAAAATGTGGTATCATGGACGATGGTTTGTCTAGGATCGGGAATGCCTTTAGGCTATGACATAGGTCATCTCATCAGGAATTTTACCTTTACCTTGTATGTGCCCTTACCCTTAATGTTCTTCCTCCACAACCGCCAAAGCCTTTTTGATGTCTCCCTCCCTCTCGATCTCTCCCTCACATCTGCCAACAAAAAAGCCCCTCTATGCCTTCTCATTCCTCGATCGAAAGTCATGATCGACAAACTCTTCCTTGCTCGTATTCTTCAATAGTGAATTCTCTTTTTACATCCTCCCCTTCTTGCTCCACTTCTCCATCTCTTTCAATACCCACAAAAAACATATGAGAATTTTTCCTTCTAGTTCAATTCATCTAAGAATGTCACGACCAACCCGACCGGAACGAATCCCATCGCGTCGAGTGGCGACGAATGAATCCAGGATCTAGCTTTGGAATTTGGTTTCAGACTTTCTTTCAAATAATAATACAGAAAACACAGAGCTACTATAAACTTCTAATATACAGCAATTCATCAATCATTTTCTTTCTTCTCATTCTTCAAAATAATCATGTACAATACAATGCATGGCTATAAACAGAAAGAACAGTACAGAAGAACAGAATAGCCATGACCATACAAAAATCAAAAGTACAAAAATACCTAATCTCAGATCAAACACAGAACGGCTATTCCAACACCTCCTTCCCTTTCCCAGAACCTGAAAACCACGCAGATAACAAGGATGAGCTAATAGCTCAGCAAGACTACAGCAATTCATCAATCATTTTCTTTCTTCTCATTCTTCAAAATAATCATGTACAATACAATGCATGGCTATAAACAGAAAGAACAGTACAGAAGAACAGAATAGCCATGACCATACAAAAATCAAAAGTACAAAAATACCTAATCTCAGATCAAACACAGAACGGCTATTCCAACACCTCCTTCCCTTTCCCAGAACCTGAAAACCACGCAGATAACAAGGATGAGCTAATAGCTCAGCAAGACTACACTAGTCAATCAAAATCTCCAGAAACTCTCATATCAAATTACGCATGAAGGCATTAAAAACATTTGCCATATAGAATTTAGATAATCGTACAACAATCAGAATATCAGACATAGGTAAGAGATTCACACAAAACAGAAATCAAACAGAATACTTATATTCGTTCAGAACAAATGAAGTAACAGAGACAGAAGAACTGAATCAAATTTATGTCACAGAATTATGCAAATTAGAATTCAAATCAAAGTTCATAACATATTTTAGAAAACATTCAAATCACATTTCATCACAGATTTCCCTGACCCAGACAGAATCTCAAAGGATTCTGTCCCCTTATGCCTCCCTTCCCTGACACAGACAGAATCTCAAAGGATTCTGGCCCCTTATGCATCCCTTTGTGCTTACAGCACCAGAACATATCAGATATACAAAATTATCAGATCAGAATTCATTTTTCAAATTCTCGGACCCTGACAGAATCTCAAAGGATTCTGGCCCCTTATACCTCCCTTCCCTGACACAGACAAAATCTCAAAGGATTCCGGCCCCTTATAACTCCCTTCTGATATCACAGCACATCAACATCAAATCATATCAGATACAGAGAAATCAGATTCGTATCAGAATATCATTCACATCGAACATCAAATCGCATCAGATTCAGAGAAATCAGATTCGTATCAGAATATCGTCGGAGAGTATAACGACAAACAACAGAAATTCAACAGAACAAAATTCACAGTCTCAGAAAATTATAAAATTACCAGAGATCGTAGAAAATATCATTTCAAGACTTTCATTGTACTGAAGCAATATTTTTCAACATCCAAAAAATTTTCTATTCGATAAAAACTCCGCAGAATTCAAACTACCTCGTGAAAACTTTTCAGAAATTACTCAAAACGTGCAAAAACATCATCTCTACAACATACTAAAAGTTGTGCGGTAAAAGTTTCGTCGATACAAAGATAAATCACTTTTAGGCAAACGTAAACAAAAATCGAAACAAGAAATCCGTCAAAAACCACATTTCTGAAAATTGAGAAAGGCATAATGTGCCTTACCTCGAGTCGATCAACTTTCTCAACTACGGCGACGGACGAAAACGGACCAAAGTTGCCCAAAATCCACTTTTTCTTCCTTCGTATTTCTCTCCTCCTCTTTCTCTTTCTTCAAAAATATCTCAAATTGGATATTTATCAAACAGGATCGTCCAGGACGATGCCCTGATCGTCCCGGGATGATCTCCTCTGGACTCCAATCGTCCAGACGAAAATCAATTTTTTTTTTTTTTAACGATGCTCTCTGGACAAATTTCGTACGGACAAACATACCTTCGTCCTGGGACGAAGCTCTATGTCACCAAATTTTTAACTGATCGTCCCGGACGAACTCCATTTCGTCCAGACAAACCTGGAAGGAAAATAAAAGAAAGACTGGCTTTCACAAAGAATATGACATCAAACTTCTTTTATTATCAATTACTATTATTTGCATAGATTATAGAAGTATGGGCCAACCTCTCTGGATTGAAGAGAATGTATGGGCCGACCGCAACAATGCTTGGGACAGCCCAAATTTTACACAAAGAGAAGGGATTATAATAAACAAAATTGAGCTTTTAACATCGGGGGCCTGGGTAGCTCCCTCCATATTGGGGGTTTAGTTCCACATACTGAGCACAGACGACTATTGATAAGAATTTTAATAAATTTGAATAATTTATTTAGTTATGCATATTAATCTAAGTATATTGCATAAGGAGTTGCTAGGTAGAGTGTATGCTTTTTTACCTTCTTCTTACATGTCACCAATAATAGTTAGTAAAATTCACAAATTACATAAAGAAAATAATCTCATTGGCTACAAATTAATAGAGACATTGATGGAGGGTTTAGTAGGTTGTGAATTATAATAATTGCTTCGTTAAAATCCCTAAAAGATGATGTAGAATCATTAGACAAATTAAATTCTTTAATCTTCAATCAAATAAATTGAAATATGCTCAATCAAACTCGAAGTGCATGAAAGCCTGTGATCTATTTAAACTAAAAGAAATAGTTTCACCACTAAGATCTTTTGTATACTTTTTCCCTTAGATCTGCTCAAGAAATATGAAATCATTAAATAAAGAGTAAAAACAGTAGCAACGAAAAGAAGTTAACGTTGTGGTACTCACTGCATTGGGATATTCTGACCCTTTTATTATTTGTTCTTTTCCAATCCATTTTATTGTTACGTATAATTTCCTCAGAAACTTCTGCATTATAATCACTGCAGGGTCGGGAGAAATTAGGAGACATTCCACTTTTTGTTCTCGTAAACGGAGCTTGACGGTATGTTCATTCTTCAACTTCTCCTATTTTGAATGCAGTTTGTGGCTTTCAGTATTCATCTATAGTGATAAGAAGTTTGTATCTTATGCATTATTACATGTGTGAATGCCAGATTTATTTTATTTATATATATAGCATTTCAAGTTGTTTTATATATTTTTAAATTTATTGTATTTTTTTTTTCTTTTAAGAGCTTTTAAAACCTGGCCGGCCGGTTTAATCGGTGGAACTGTGGCTGTAGAAAATACAAAATAGATTGCAAAGTTTATATTTATTATTCAATTCATCATTTATGATGCAATATAAGACTTTGTTTTAAATTTTATTTATATATATATTATTTTTTTTAATATTTAGTTATTCATATAATGAGTTTATCCACCCTAAAAAGAAGATTGATTTCAGCTCTGTAGCTATAGGCATGATTGTATTTATTAAAGGACAATATTTGAGTGAAAATGTTATAATTAAATTTCAGTTACAATGAATTGTATATTATTTTGAATTGAATATAATATATAGAACATTAATTAAATTTTATATTGTATTCATCTCAAAGTAAATCAAATAATTTAAGATTTATCTTAATGAAAAAGAGTGATCAGAATATTATGATCAATGGCAGAGAATTAATGATTGGACAGGCTGAGATTCTCTTTTATATATAATGCTTTATTCAAATTTTGAATTAGCATTTTATATAAAGTAACATAGAATTATTGTGCATGAAAATTATCTACAAAACATTTTAATTTGCAATTAGTTTATATGATAACCCTCTTTTTTTAATTTAAAATTTCATCCATTTTATCAAATTATCATATGTCATTAAGATGGTAGTGAGGCTTGCAATGCTTTATGGTGCCGAATGTTGGACATTAAAAGAGAAGCATAATACTAAGTTAAGTGTGGCAGAGATGAGGATGCTCAGGTGGATGAGTGGCTTTACCCTTAGAGATAGGATACGAAATGAGTATATACGTGAAAAGGTTGGAGTTGCTCCAGTAGAAGATAAGATTAGAAAGAGTCGCCTTAGATGGTTTGGTCACATAAAAAGGCGGCCATCTGATGACCCGGTTATGAGAGTAGAGGTATTAGATTTGACTTGTGTTAAGAAAGGTAGGGGTAGACCTAAAAAGACTTGGTTAGAAAATATTAGGAATGACCTTTCTTTATTAGATTTAAACGAGAATTTGACTTTTAATAGGACACAATGGAGAAAAATGATTCATGTAGCCGACCTCACATAGTGGGATAAAGGTTTGATGTTGTTGTTGTATCATATGTCATTATAGATAAATCTTTAAAAAAAAAAAATTTCTGAAGATGATATATTTTTACCCAAAGCATATGCATAGTTTCTAATTTATGCTATATAAAAAAAAAAAAATCAGTTTTGGCTTTGTTTTATTTGACATGACAGCCATGCATTTGCTATTGTATGTGTCATATTATTAGGCCAATTGGCTCTTAGATATTTGTATTATTTGGCTGATTAAGTAAACAATTAATGCCCCCCAAAATAACTGAGCTGGGGGCCACTGAGACAAATCAGTTAAGCTTAAACATCTAATTTGACTTTGCCCCCATATTATTATTATTATTTTTTTTTTTTTTTTTGCAATATGAATTTATAATGATTTTAATAATCTTAAATAGATATATTCATAGAACAAAAAGAGTTTCAAAGAGCCCATAAGAAAACAATTGTGAATCAAAATTTGTAGCTATTATTATGAACATTTCATATTAGTGATGATCCATTAATTTTTTTATTGGCCATATTCAAATAATCTGAAAAGTGATAATCATGACTTCATAATAGAATAAATCATATAATATGAAATTATAAAGTAAAATTCATTTTCAATATACCAACATTTTTTTTTTTTTTGGGATAAAGACTCTTAGTAATCATTAGATGGATTAATTTTTCAAATATTTGATTTTGAGCCAACTTAATGGTGATTAATTTTTATCATAATGAGTTAAATTTTGTTATTGGATAGTTAATTTATCGGGATGCCTCTCACTCTTAGATAGGGCGGAACCTTAAAAAAAACTATTATATGATTTTTTTATGTAATTTGTCCCCCGTCATATATGTTTTAGTCTTTTTTACAAGGATTTTTAGGCAATTCTCCCCTTTAAAAGTTTTAAAATATTATGGTCTTTAGGCAATTGTCCCCATCATAATTAAACACATTATATAGAGGCGTTATTGTTAGGGAACGATGAACAAAAAATAAAGAGAAACAGTAAAAATTAATCCAAAAATATCCTTATAATCAAATTTATTTTGGAGGTGCTATCCTTTGATCCCGCAAGGTCGAATCCTGCGAGGGGGCGTTGACCCCTCGGACTCCGTCATATATGCGAAATCTTTAAGGCTGGTTCTGTCCCTTGCTTAGATATGAAAAAATTTTACATAACTAAGTTATAGAAAATGATGAAGTAAATGCATGAATTTGATTTCTTATATATTCATGCAGTATAATTATGCATGAACTCAGTAGTTCTTAGAAGTTTATTCTCATTAGAAAAGGTTATTCTGGGTATTTCTTTGAAATATAAAGCTTAATCTTGTGAAGTTAAATATATTTATATATATATATATTAATGTGAAATGATGCGAGTGATTAGTGATAAAGGCATGAGCCGGCTGAGCATCAGGAGGGTTGCTTTCATGCCATAAAAGTATAGCTCTGAAGGTTATAAATGAAATATTGGAATCTTTGAGACAATGACAAATGGCATAAATGCAATTATTCGAAATAATTATTTGAAACTGTTTAATTCCAACCTTTGACTTACTCCCACTTTGCATATAGAACCTAATAAACCATCACTTTACCCTCTTCTACTATACTCTATGTCGACTCTTTCCTTGCCATAAAGAGATTGTAAAACTATTATAAAAAAATAATTTTTTTTTGAAAAATTATTTTGAATATTATAATTTAAAAATATATATATTTTTTGAAGCTATACCATATTAATAATTTTCATTTTTTTAAAAATAATTTTTTATCATACTTTTTTTTAAAGAAAATAATGTTGAAAAACACAAGAGTAAGAAAGTTTTTCAAATATACCCTAAATCAATGAACGCTTTGTTATTTTTATTATGTTGATTTTTATGTTCGTAAATGAAAAGGAGATGTATTACAATTAGCTAAAATTTCATTGAATTTAATTGGGTTGGCGGCTAAGCATGATTGGAAACCCTCTAACGAACATTCGATTTCCTTCTCATTTGGCGCAACACCTTAAATATGGAGAAAATAACTGTAGGTCATGCACCTATGGGGCTGGTTGTTGACAAGGGCGGAACCATTTAGGCTGCCCTCCCTCAAATTTTTTTTTAAATTTTTTTATATGATTTTTTTAGATAATTTACCCTTTTTATTCATTTTTTAGTCTTTATTACAAGGGTTTTCATGCAATTGCCCCCCCTAAAAATTTTAAAATACTATGGTCTTTAGATAATTGCCCCCAACAAATCGAACCCCGCCAGAAGACACTGCCCCCTTGAATCCCCGACATATATTTCTTATAAGTTTGCCCCCCCTGAAAATTAGGGCTGGTTCCGCCCCTGGTTGTTGATAGGCTTGCGGAGGAATTAGTTGCGCCACCAAGCGGATAAATACCCGGTTCAAAAAAAAATACTCTCATTCTAAATAAAAAAACAATTAGATAAAAATTAAAACTAAATTGAAATTTACATTTTAAACCAAAAAATTAAGGATATAAAATATGAAGTTTATTAGGTTTATTATATATATATATTATTGATATTATGCTTATAAATTGCATAATACAAATTAAAGCACATAAAGTAATGCTAATTTGATTTAGGGTTTAAGAAAGTTTCTATATCTATAGGAAGCCTTCCTTTGGCCATGGCTATAAATAAGCCATGGCGTTTACTCAACAGTCCATCACTCTCAGGAGCCCAAATACTTGCTCAAGAAATATTCCAAATCCGTCCTCTCTCTCTACCAGCTTCAAAATCCATGGCAGTTCAAGCTACAGAGCCAAAATCGAGCGATTCCCCTCAGTCGCCGGCGAGAACAGAGAGCAACTCCGGCGACTGCAACCAAATCCTACAATTCAATCGGTTGACGAAGAGGAAACGGTCCAAGCGTCAACACGAATTACTCGAATCGCCTTCATCTGATGATGATGAATACATCGCCCAGTGCCTCCTCATGCTCTCTCGCACCGGCGGCCACCCCTGTTCACTCTGCAACAAGTCTTTCGGCTCCTACCATGCCCTAGGCGGCCACATGGCCAGCCACAGGAAATCCCTCTCCTCTACCGCCGATGATCGCCTCTCCGCTGGACCTACGGCTTTAGTCTCCGGCGGGAGGGTTCACCAGTGCTTGATTTGTTTTAAGACGTTTCCGACAGGGCAGGCGCTTGGGGGACATAAGAGAAGGCACTACGACGGGACCATCGGAAGCGCCGCCGGCACTGGATCGGGTTCCGAAGGGGCGATCGGGGACTGTGGAAGGGGGTTAGGCTTTGATCTTAACTTGCCGGCGGCGGAAGAGTTCGCCGGAGGCGTGGGGTGGCGGTGCTTGGAAGAGGAGGAGTCGCGGAGTTCGCTTCCCTTGAAGAAGCCTTGCTTGGCTTCTTTCTCGCGGTTTAGGGTTTCGATAGATTTTTATGGAGCCTGAAAATTTATTTATTTATTTATTGGTATTTTTAGTATTATTTTATATAAACAAATAATATTATAAATATTTTTTTTAAAAATAATAATGATTTAAAATACTAATCTAACATTAATTATTATTTAAACAATTTGTTTATTTGTTGTTTTAGTATTTGAATTAGTGTTCTATGAAGCTCTGTATTTCTCCTGTAAGAGATTGTATTCGCTCTCAATTATTTTGTAATTTTTTTATATAAAATGAATAAAGATATCTCTGATTATTTTTTTTCCTGTTTTAGATTAGAATTCTAAACTTTTGAAATCTCTTCGTTTTGTTTTTTATAAGTGATATATCATCAAAAAATTATCTTGCTTGGGCACGAATCTCGAGGCAAAATCGAGCAGGAAACTTCAAAAATTAAATATGGGAGCATCTGAACTCCGATTTCAGCAGGCTTATCGTCAAACTGAGCGTCTCGGAAATACGAACCCAACGACACCAAATTGAACTCAATCTGAGCCCGAATGAGTCCAAATCAAGCACCCAAAGTGTTGTTGGAAAGTTTGTACCACAATTTGAGTTACCAAACGGTCTCCGAATTTAATGAGCTTATAGTCGAATTGAACGGCTCGACGAGACGAATCCATGAGCCCAAGATCGTCGAATCCGACATCATTAAGACCTTCTAATGTCTGACGAAATGTGCACGATCAAGGGATTCATTATCAGCCGTCCATTCGACCATTGACCTATTTGCCCCTGATCTCACACCTATTTACGAGCTATGCCACACCAGAAAAACTATATATAGACCCCTCATTTCTCATAAGAGGGGACCCAAGCAAGAAGGAGAGAAGAGAAGCATAGGAGGGAATAGCTCCTCGACCACCGTCGGAATTTTTCCCGCCGCATGAAAAACGCCGGAGTTCGACCAGGCACTCAAGTGATGCCGGAATTCTTCCCAAGCAACATAAAAGTCTTGCTTGACGCCGAATTTTAGTACGACTTCCGGACGACACCTGAATTATGCCCAATTTCCTTAGTGACGCAGGAACTCTACGCGACTTTGTAACTGAATTTCAATTCAAAAGAAACTTACTGTAATCTGATCTTCCTAACTTGGTGGACGAATCAGTCTGTTGTATCTCAAACAAAACACTAGTAGAATTATTTCAACTGGGCGTGGCTCCTTGGTTTTTCCCCTTTCAGGGTTTTCCACGTAAAAATCATGTTGTTTCTTTATCTGTTCTGTTTGTGTGCTGGATATCCGTATAACGCTGAGACGAAAATTTTTTAACTTTATCGCCGCGTATATTCTAGCCCGCAACAATTCTTATAATATATTATTAAAAAAAAAAATCACTTATATATTTTTTATATTAAAATTCTCTTAGGTAAAAAAAAGTTTATAAGGTGATATGAGTGATAAGAATAAAATATATGAGTGATATATTTGATATTAAAATTTCATATGAGTGGTATTAATGTAAGATTAAAGTTTTCAGTGGTAGATATGTAAATAGCATGAAATAAAGTGGTATGTATGTATGTGGGGATTTACATACATTTAATTTTATTTACATGTATAACACCTAAAATTTTAATATTACATCTAAAATTTTAATATTACATGCCTACTATCCATACAATAAATATGGGTGCATGTTTATAGGATGGTATGAGTGGTAAGAATGAAATATAAAAATTATATATTTAATTTTAAAATTTTATATGAGTGGTAATAATATAATATTAAAATTTTAGATGTTAGATATGTAAATAGCAAGAAATAAAAAGTGGTATGTATGTAAATCTACCACAAATATATATATTTTTTATGTTAAAATGAATCTCAAAACCATTAAATGTATTTGTGGATAAAAGCCATAAAAATTTTAGTTGCTTATATGTTGTATACATTTGATACTGTCATTATTGGGTTTAATCAATAATCAGCTCAAAATTTTTGAAACAATTATAACATAAATTTTTTAATACATTATTAGTGTTGTAGTATATTGTACATTTATACTTAATAAATTTAATAAATTTACTTTTTTATCAAAATTTTAATTAATATAATAATTAGCCATTTAATCAGTGAACGTTTGCAAGCTGCTAATCCATTTGATATCTAATGACAGCAGCTTTATCTGCCATTAGTCCTCTTTAGAAAGTAATCATATATAAAGAAATACTATTCTAAGCAAAGCTTGGTTAAGGAGAGATTATTATGTGAGTGACATAGAGAATCATTCGGTTTTGTAAATGTGAACATTAAAAACTCAATTATTATTCACTTCTGTGCTTTTACTGTTCACAGTCACAAAAATCGAATGGTTATGTATCTGAACTCTGCAAGTAATAATCTCTCATTATTATACACCTGATATGATATCTCCGTCAATACTTGATCTCTTTAGATAAATAACTTGTCATCCAACAAATATAAATACAATTTGAAATATCCAAAATAAACGAATCAATACATCACCTTAATTATGGTAAGAGAATACATCTCATCTTCACCTTTAAGTATTCAATGCAGACGCCGAGCACCGTCCAAAGACCAATCAAAATGCGTTACATCACTCCTTGTTCGTTACCGCAGATCAGTACTATTGACATGGTGCATTTTAATTAGTCTGCAAATGACGTTCTATATTCGATCTCCGCACAGAATAATTTTATTTGCTCTATTTTCCAAAAGTGTAAATTTTTAGATCCCCCTATATGCCTGTACTTGTTCAATGCTGAATATACAAAATTGTTGGAAGAAATGTTCCAAAACAACAATAGCAAAAGATAAAGCCCGTGAAGCATCTTGCAAGTTGTTTGATCGTACGATACTATATATAAGATGATTATTTTTTCTTGAAAAAGACTTTAAATTTCATATAATTTTGAATTTTTAGTTAATAATTATAAATATTTTTTCATACTATTTTTATATAAATTGTATTAATCAATTTAGCTCGCCAGTACGCTTGCCCAGCCACCACATTAGGAACTTTTATTCTATCCAGTGAACGTACGCAGAGAAGTTCGATTTTAGGCAAAAAAACGTCTGTACCGAGTTTTTTTTTTTAAATTCGGTACACCTCGGTACAGGCGCTTTTTTGTCTAAAACCGAACCTTCCTCTGCGTACGTTCACTGTATAGAATAAAAGTTCCCACATTAGAGTTCATGGGCCTACTCTCCCAATGGAGGAAAGCGGAGGTACAGGGCTTACCCACAGGGCTAATGGGTGCGCATGATTGGGAACCTCCCAACTCATGTTCGATTCCTTCCTCATGCGACACGATTACTTAAGTGAAGAGAATAAATATATGGTTCAACACCTGTGGGGTTAATTGTCGCTAAACCCGCTGATAGATTAGTTAATCCATCAAATACCTCCTTTAGGAGAGTGGCAACAGATCAATACCCTCGTTTTAAAAAATAATACTAATACTAATAATAAACAAATAAATAAAGACATCAAGATAAAGATAGATCCATTGAAATATGACAAATAATGAAATACGTGAGTGCAATATTTCTTATATTGTTTTTATGTGACCTTTTTTGCATATATTTTATGTGAGATGAGATTTATTTTGATGTATTTGAAGTTTGAATTCCAAAAAATCACAACAAATAGGATGGTAAGTAAGCTTACTAACCGCATTAGCGCGTTCAAATTTGACTCATTAACGTCCACACGAGAGCAACTTATCATACTGAGCTTGATTTGGCTCAAAAGCTTATAGAGAGACATTAGTTTAAATTAAAATATATTTTAAAATTAATTTCATAATAATATAATAAAATATATACTAAATATTTTAAACAATTTATTGATTAAGCTTTTCAAACAAGCTCGAATACTCTACACAAGCTCGAGCCTAGTAACTCAATAAATAAGCTCAAATTCGAGCTCAATAAGAATTAAATGAGCTTATAACTCAATTAGGCAAATATTTCATCCCACTCATTTACAAAAAAAATTATTATGTGCAAACACTGAACACCATCCGAAGTTGAATCAGAGCATGCAACGTCACCCTTTTGTTGTGTACCAGGTGACGTGGGACGATCTAATTCACCTCTGAACGGTCTGATATCTGCACAGGATAATTTCACCTCATTTATACCCCTGACAGCAAGTCTCAAGACCATTGCCAACCAAACTAGTTTTTCAATTTCATTTGATTGAACTACAGACTTCTCTTGCAATACTTTTCTGCTGTCACAAATCCATCTCCTTGAATAAAAAGTTGCGTTACTAAAAAAAAAAAGTAAAAGTAAAAAAAAAAATTGCATTTAAAAGAAAAAGAAAAAGAAAACTTGATGATAAAATAATTTATCTATAATAACTTCTCAAAGGTTCCCTTCATCCATGCACTATCTACTTCTATATGAAGAGCACAAACATAAACTAATAATAACAAGTCTACTGGTTTGGAATAATTTACCTGCAAATGCAACAACTTTTTCATTCATAACACAAGTAAAGATGGGATTTTACTAACTATTTGAGGTGAGGAAAGCACTGGAAAAGGTCGTTCTTAGGGTGTTTGGCTTCAAAATGCTCCTTGCACTTAGATTCTGAAGTAGTACACATGAATGTTTGCATGCAAATCTTGCACTGCATCAACACAAGCGCATTCGAGTAGTTAATTATTATATAACTAGGAATGCTACCTGTGCAGCTAGGAGAAACAAAAAAGAGGAAAAGAACATACAAAAGCTAGCCCAAACAATTCAAACTGTTTTTACTTTCTACTCAACTATTGGTCTACTTTTAAAATCCAGGTCCTTGATGTAAATTCATTGAGTCCAACAAATCAAACCAAGATAAGTAATTAGGGTTGATCTAGTTAGCACACCCAACTAATCAGAGGATTAAATAAGATTCAATTGACCATTCAAACTCTGGTCAATTAAAAGATTAATGAAGTTAAGTTCGCCCACATTAGACTTTATTTGAAATGGTTTTCGTACTGCTTCTTAAAACAGTTTTATAGTACAAAATTTTAATTTTGTACTAAAAAAATCATTTTAAGAAGCAGTAGTAAGAAAGCCGTCCCAAACGATGCCTTAGTCGAGCTTCAAGCTATTGAAAGCAGACTAGACATCGCCTAAGTCAGCCTTGGAATGCATAGGCTAGGCTATATTATCATGTCAGCCATGTCAGTCTTGAAAGTCAAAAACTAAACATTATGATAGTCATCCATGAAAATTATGGGCAAACCCAAGCATGGCTAGCAACACTAATATGTGATACTCTAAAATCTCTTAGTCTATTAAAAAGTCCCCAATATGGCATCCAATCTATGATCTCATTCCTGCTTAAGCCCATTAGCCAAGCATACTAACCCTAGTCTAGTTGACTAAGGCTTTCTAACTAAGGTAGTTTTTTAGCACAAAAATTTCTTGAGGACATTCCTAAATTAGTGCATTTAGTTGGAATTGTGGATAGACATGACTTGGCACCAATTTTTCTATAAGTTGATGTCCTTAAATTTTAACAATTAAGCTGGAAGCAAGTGCATGATTTTCCTCATCCATCTCATATTAAGGAACACTCCTATTCCTGTATAGAATCCATATTCTCTTGTCCTATCATCTTCCTATAGGTTCATGTGTCTTTTGCACATCCCCAATTCCATATTTTGTATTGGAGCATAATTCCAAACTATAGGAATTTCATCAGGATTTGAATCGATTGTGGAAAAATTTAGAAAGTTATATAAACACAAACCCCTCATTCGATGGAAGATAGAACTAAGATAAGTTGGAAGGAATTTGAAAAGAATTTCTTCAATTTCACGGGTCATATGTACAAACAGATTGATGACTAGATGCAACCATAATGGCCACTTTTAAAAAGTTTGCAACCAAGATGGTAAACCTTAGGATAAAAGTTCCCAATAGAAAAGTTGCTATCCATATCCTAATATTTTTTATACCAATTTCACGAGTCTTCTTCACAACCCAATTCAAGATCAACAAACTTCAGAACTTATGAAATTGGAGATAAATGTTTCTTAAGGGTGAAATCAAACGAGGTATGACAAGTTCGACATGTGATAAGTAAAAGAAGTTAAACTCTTAAACATCAAGACGCCTTTTAGTATAATGGTTGGAATTTCATTAAAAAAACTTTGCAGTTTAAACATGCTCATCCCGAAGAAATCCTGGGATGGGTGATCTCCTGAGAAGTTACACCAACAAGAATAAAACTATGAGGCCCCTTAGTCAAAAAACGGATAATATCTCGATAGTTAAGAATTTGGATTGTTACACGATATGTTGTATGAATGTAGTTATAGACACACACACAACACACGAGGATAACACTAGAACAATGTTAAACAATGCATATGAGCCAAATAAGAAAGATATCTCTTAATATATTAAAATCAAAAATTGAAAATTTTAACCGAAAAAAATGATAGTAAAACTTAATACATCCTAAGCACACCTATGCAGATGTAAATGAAATATACTTATAGATGTTAGCAATCTCAAATACTACTACTTAGTCAAAACATTATTAATTTTCTATGCAATGATAGGATTTATTTGTAAATCATAAAAAAAAAACACAACAACAACATCAAGCTTTTACCCCACTAATGGTCCTCTTTTGAGATGAGCACCTTCTCTTCCAAATTTTAGAATCCCTCATAAAAATCGTGGGCAACAAATATAACAAAACTCATCAATAGCATGATCTAAACCCTAAACAACTCCCCCTTAAATAGCTCTAGCCACTATAACACAAATATAACATTCCCAAATAATTAAACATTATTTAGGAAATCTTCCTAAACAATTAAACACTGCCTAAAAAGTATAAATATAATTTAGGAAAACCTTCCTAAACAATTAAACATGGTTTAGAAAACCTTCCTAAACAATATAAAGATAATTAGGAAACATTCCTAAATAGTTTCCCCTTAATTAGGAATCTTCCTAAAAAACTCCCCTTGATTAGAAACCTTCTAAATAGCTTCCCTTGCGCCCCACAAGGTGGGCTCCTTGGGCATATCAATACTCTCCTCCCAAAGAACCACCTTGTCCTCAAGGTGTAATGATGCAAACTGTCTCCTGATCATCTGTTTTAACAACAAAATTTGCTTCATGTCAAGAACCACTTAGCACATGATCCAATTCTATATCCTTTATTATCAATAATGTTTCACTCTAGAGAATATATCGTCTTTCAACAGTTCAACATCTTTGTCAATGCCTTCACTTTTTATCTACTTATTCCAATCATCCCAATCATCAATTATTTTTTCCACTCAAAGCCAGAAAGGTCAAAAAGAAAGGGAGCAAAAAGCCAGGTGGCAACAAGGAACCACATAATCCATATATCTGATAAACAATTAGTGGCAGCAAGTTCCAGACCCTTTGTAAAATGACTTCTAGAGTATATCATGTAGTTCTCTGTGAACTTTACATGTCGCTCAACGAATCCTCGTCTAATAGATCTATATTTTGCTCCGCCATATCGGATTGTCCGTCCAAAGTAATGGGATTTTGTTTCAAGCAAGAATGTAAAAAACACTAAGCACAATTGAAGTACAATTGAAGTTGCATGTGATTATATATGGCCATCAATAGACCAAGCTTGATGGCAGATTGAGATTCCATAGCAACCTTCAGAGGATTATTTCCTCTCATCAATGCCTGCTTCATAATGGAAGCCTCACCCACTTAATGAAAAGTAAGGCTTTCCATAGAGGAAAAGGTGGACTATGATAACAATCATCATTGAGCTGACATAGAACACCACAGTCGTGAAGTAGTAAGAAAGCATGAATAAGAAGTCAAATCGATGGCCCAAGTGATGGATATCTAGCTGAGTATTTGTTCTCCATTACTACAGGAAACCATTGCTTCAAACAAGGAGATTTGGTTGAGTCCAACACTCATGGTGGGTGATATTTCCTTGCCTTAATTTCGAATTGAATCCTATAAAGATATCCTCACTTAGGTTGATTCCACGAAAAGCCTTCCCTATGCCACCTCTAATGATGTGAAAATTCCTGTCATATACATTTGGATGCTCGTATTGGAAGTGGACCTTTAGTGGAGTAGCCAGAACCTTTTGTCCAATTTTCACAAAACTTGTTTCTTGGTTTGACATGAAACATCCCAAAGATGAAATACTTCTTGTAAAAATGTGCTCACGTACACCAAGAGTGGTTGGTGAGCGCAGTCCATGGTCTTCATTGAATTCCTCTAAAAGATTCCTCATTTTCAAATCTTCTTCCAAATAGTTATCATGATTCATATCAATTGCCTGAAGAGCCTCCCCTATGGTTAAGACAACTTCATTGTTTTGATTTTCTGGCTCACCTTTACCAATCTTTATTATTCCAAATCATTTGATGCAGTAGATTTCCTGATCAACACCATCAGCTTGGCTTTATAAATTTATTTCTTTGCCCTCTTCATTCATATTTTTTTCTCTTTGTCGATAAGTTTATCATCTAAAGAAGCTTGTGTATCACTTATTGAACTCTCACTCTTCTTCCCCTCAATTATTTGCATCAACTTTCTCACCCTCGGATCGCCACCGCCCCAACAGCTTCTTCCTCCTCCAACGTAGCGGATATCGTGATCCCTCCATGTTTCCCCCGTGTATCGAGGGTGGAACTCCCACTTTTCTTTCATCCGCCTCACATGACCCAATCCCAATGGCTCAACCCATCCCCCTCCTTCTCAGATCGTCCACTCCCTTTGCTCAAAAAGCCTCCCATAGTAGTCAACCACTCCATCGCCTCCATAATAAAATTTCATGATGTTCCCCCATCCTAAAATCCTATTTCCCCCCCTTCTTGGAGCCCTAAGAGGTGGCTTTTGATGGAAGGAGCTATTTTGGTCGAAATATTCCCGTCCAATATCTTTTCCTTTAAAATTTGGCCATGGGAATCCCAATTAAATTTTGATTAGGTTTAGCACTTGGAACAATAGGTGGGATTTTGGATCGCACCTCCATGCTTTCTCATCATCTCCTTCAGAATTTTCTTTCCCTTTGGCTTAGCCCTAGGAATCGCCGCTAAAGCTTTCAACTACATCTCAATCATTTTCTTCATATCTTCCAAATTCCCAAGCCTTCCTTCCATCGCTGAAAAAAGGCTCATTCAACAATCCCACCTTCGTTCACAACTGCTTTGCTTCTCCCTCCAACTTTTCTTCCAACACCTCAACTCTTCTCCTAGCCATCAGTCCCAAGAAATTGTTCTTATACCCAATTTGATAGGACTTGAGCACCAAAAATCAGCAAACTGTAAAATTCAGCAAACCAACAAATTTTATTGATAAGAAAAGAAATACGAACAACCAAGATACAATGGTCCTCTTTCGAGAGGATGACCTTCTCTCCCAAATCCTAGATGCCACTAAAATCCCTCACAAAAATCATGAACAATAAATACTCACAAAACTAATCAATAACATGATCTAAAGTCTAGAAAACTCCCCCTTAAATAGCCCTAGCCACCATAACACAAATAAAACCTTCATAAACAATTAAACATGATTTACGAAACTTTCCCAAACAAATAAACACTTCTTAAATAGTATAAACATAATTTAGGAAACCTTTTTAAACAATTAAATATGATTTAGGAAACCTTCCTAAACAATATAAACATTATTAGGAAACATCCAAAACCTTTCCCCTTTAATTAGAAACCTTTCTAAACAACTCCCCTTGATTAGGAACCTTCTAAATAGCTTTCCTTGAGGCCCCACAAGGTGGGCCCCCATGGCGTATCCGGATGACACTAAACAACAATAGCCAATCAGCCAATCTATCCACCACAAAGCAAAGAAAGAAAAATTCAAACAAAATTTAACCATTGAAACTAAAATCCATAACTACTATATACCAAATTCTATAATACATACCATTCTAACTCTATTCTTCTCTCCTAGACTATTTTCATAAACAAAAAACCTTAAAAAAAAAAAAAAAAAAAACAGATCATCACTTCCAAAATACACAGAAGGAAACAAGCATCGACTAGACTACCGAGAAGGTGACCTGAAAAAGAACTACGTGTTCTCATCATCCCCTTACGAAACGAATTAAAAATAACGAGTCCAATTCGAAAAATTCACATTCTCTACAAAATGAGCACAAAACCAAACATAAAACCTAAAAGGTATAAAAAAGATGAGGCAGGAACTGAAGGAAAAGGCAAACCTGTATGTTCATGGCTTTCTTGTTAGTTTCAAGCTGACTTCCTGCAAGAAGAACACGGAAGAGAGAAAATCAGTCGAGATCGAGAGGATCGGAGGGAAGATCTTAGATCGGCGTCGGCAAAGTAAAGAGTAACCGAAAAGGAATTGGAAGAGAAACCTTTATTAGCGGCTTTCATCTTCTCTATGTTCTTTTCGCGAGCCATCTTTGACTTCTGTCCGTTGCCACCACCCATTTCAGATCTCTTCTTCCTCCTACAGATCTCTTCTTCCTCCCTCTCCTCTCTTCCCCTCTCACCGTATGGACTGCAGAGGAAGCGAAGCTTTAAGAGAAAGAACGGCTGAGAGGGCAAAGTAGTCGAGAGATAGAGAGAGAGACTTTGACGATATATTATAGGGATAATTATATACAGAAAAAATTTGGCTAAGAAATCTCGCAATTTTGTTATTATTATTATCATAAATCTTAATTATTAAAATCTTTTCTATAAATAAAATATAAATTTTTAATCAATTTGAAATGATTCAAATGATTCTTAAATCTACATTTTGACCCAATTTTTAATTATATGAAATTAAAAATAAAACATACTTTTAACTATTTTAATATTTTTTAAATAATCAAAGTATTTTAAAAATAACTAACACCAACGAGCCATCACAACGAGCCAATATATATATATATATATATATATATATATAATATATTTCTAAGACATCAAATATTTTTTTATATTAAATTAAATATTAAAAAAATAAAATAAAATAAAAGAAAAATGATTCTAAACTCTCACTATAATGTATATTAAAATAAAAGAGGGCTTTTAATGCATTAAAAAATAGTTTAGACTTTGATGTTTAAAATAACACAACACAAATAAAAATTGAATGCATTAAAAAAAAGATAATAGAATCTTAATTAAAAGATAAAGGTATCTAAAGAATATTAAAATATTACATTGAGAAATTATTAAAGGAGAGATTTTTAAAAAAACTGAAAAAAGCATAATAAATAATATAGTAAAATATATTATAGATTGATAAGTGGTAGATTTAAGGCTGGGCATGAGAGGCATATATTAATACATAATATATTTATATATTAAAAAAAAATAACTATTAGATGTTTCTAATAGTAAAAATTTACTCTATTGTCTATATTTTTATAGATGACATCATTTTAATTGATCTAAACGTTGAGCTACAAAAGAAGTCATTGTTATCTAAATGTAGGAAAAATCATGATAGAAAAATTAGATAGAACAACAACATTAAGCCTTTATCCCACTACATGAGACTGGCTACATGAATTATTTTTCTGTATTATGGGCTCTTAAGAGTCAAATTTTGATTTAAATCTAATTAAAAAAAAAGTCATTTTTACTACTTTATAAGTCTAGCTCTATCTTTTTTAACCAACTCTTTTTAAGTCTAGCTCTATCGTTTTTAACATAGGTCAATATAATATATCTAATCTCCTAATCGGATCATTGGAAGGCCAATATTTTATGTGATCAAACCATCTAAGGAGACAGTCTCTAATCTCATCTTCCATTGGAGCTACTATAACATTTTCACATATTTCTTGTTTCAAATTATATCTCTAAGCGTAAAGCCACTCATCCACCTGAGCATCCTCATTTTGGCAACAAAATTTTATTTTTTGCTTCTCTTGTAATGGCCAACATTCTACACCATAAAGCATTGCAGGACTCACCATCATCTTATAAAAAATCCCCACAAGTTTGAGTACTTTTTTATCATAACAAGCCTGATTCATTTCTTCACTTCAACCATCCAACTTGAATTATGCTAATAACATACACATCTATTTCACCATCACTTCAAAATAATAAACCCGAAATATCTAAAACGTATACTATTTTTAATAATTTGATCGCCCAAAGTCACAATACCCCCCACTAGATCTATGACTATTAAAATAACACTTCGTGTATTCGATTTTATATCTACTCAAACGAAAACCTTTAGACCCTAAAGTTGACCTCCATAATTTAAGATTTCCTTCAACTCCCACCCTAGCCTTATCAATAAGAAGAATATCATCAGCAAAAAGCATACACCAAGCCTTCTTCAAATGTCTATCTTCAACATCATACAGTGAATAGAAGATTTTTGTAACAATAAATCCTTCCACAGTGAGGTTACGTGCCTGGAGTTGGCAATAAACCTTCCAATAAAATCCTTCTACAAATGTCTATTGAAGATGGATCTTAACGTTGAGCTGAAAAAATAATTATATTTGAAGGCCAGATTAGAGTTGCATCTATTGAAGATAAAAATTAAAAAAAAAAGGAAAAGTAACCATCAAGAGCATATGATTAGCAAGTGTAACAAGTATATCATAGAAGTTACAAGCACAGTCATAACTAAAATTGAGCAACTTAATTAATTGGAAGAATCTACAAATGTTACTAAAGTTTTAAGACATCCCGACTTCAAAGTATAGACCTGAAGTGTTGAAGTGAACTTCGCAATCCACCAGCTTCAATGAATGATCGCCACTACTCAGACTTTGCGCAAGTCTAAGACGAAGCCATAGACTTGCAAGGTGAGAAGAGACTTGTGCAAAGTCATTGTTGTCCTGCACCTTGCAGGCTTGATTGAAATAACCTTCATCATTATGATTTGTCACCGCAATATCTAAAACTAATTTCTCCCAAAATTTTGACCAAATGGAGGACTCTATGGTGCACCAAGGGACTTGATAACTCTAATTTTCTGGGATTAATTACCAAGTTGGAAATGACAAATCTGTATTCCCTAGCTTAAAGGGGAGTGTTAAAATCTCAACCGTCCCTTAGCCGTTGATCCCACGTCCGGCATGACGATCCGTGGGAGGCCCACCTGGATCATATTGTTAAATCTCAACCATCCCTTAGCCCTTGATCACACAGCCAGCATGCGGATCAGTGGGAGGCTCACCTTGATTGCGCCAATCTCCTTCTATATTTTAGTGGCTAATTTAGGAAGGATTATATTAGTGCAACTATGCATGATTCCATAATTATTTGTTTCTTTATTAAAATATTTTGTATAGATCTATACATAGGGACATATTTGAGCAATAAAACTAAAGCCATTTTCATCTCCAAATCTTTGAATTTAACACATGTCGACAAACCAAACATTACAAAACCTCTCAATAAACGACCTTATATGTAACCATCAAAGTATAGATCATCAAATATTCCCAAGTGTAAACAGTACACGGTAGTGTCATTGATATATGATGAAAAGGAATCAGACAGAAAGATAGTTATATGTAAATTAACTTCATTTATGTAGCGATTTCTAGACATGCAAGACAAGTGAAAAAATCACACTTTCTCTAGGTAAAGATGGAATCATCTGTAGCTATCATTAAGAACTGATACACAAGCAACTTAATTTTAAGAGGAAAAAACTCCAAATATAAAAGAGACCTAATTTCCCTATAAGCTATTTGAAGACTGGAAAAAATAGACAAATCTCATCTGGTTTAAACAAAGATCTTTCTTTAGTTCTTTGCTGATAATATTCAAAATTTTTGGTTAATAAGGACTCTGAAGGCAAAGAAAATACAAGACAACAATGCATAATACCATCTAAATTTATAAACTGAGAAAAAAGTGCTTTAATCAAGAAAGGGGAGGCACGTACCATCATTTGCCCATCAATGTAGTGGAATAGCGTTTCCAATGTCCAAACTGCAAATAGGACAATTAAGATTTCGTTTGGGACTACTTTCTTATTGCTTCTTAAAGTAGCTTTGTAGTACAAATATTAAAAATTTTGTACTAAAAAGTTGATTTAAGAAGCAGTGAGAAAGTCGTCCCAAATGAAACCTAAATGTCCAAACAAACTCATACGAGTTCGAAACAAATTCTGCACTTTGATTTAGGTGATTGTAACTGCTCGCAAGTATTGGAAACACAATAGATAAAAGAACGCTTGCTCATCATGTTACTGCACGAACGATGCAGCAATCACACTGGATACTTGATAGGTAATAGGTTGATAAATCTTCTGGAAATAGTTCCCAATGAAATGGTCACAAAAAAGAATAAATGACCATCAGAATTCCTGCATGACAGGTCCTTGGTAGCCATCCACAAATATTAAGCAACAAAAAATTTCTTCTTATTGCACCCCCTTAATCTTCGAATGTTAGCATCATATGAACCTTTTACACCAGCGAACAATATTTTGCATTTTTGGTTCTAGAAAATCTCTAACAGTTCTCTTCTTTCTTTTTGCATCTTCGATATCTAAAGTTCTATATGCAAGGGCTAGTAAATAAATGGCTGGATGGAGTCTCCTGCAGTTATAGAAGTGAAACAAAAAAATATTAATTAAAAGGATCATGAAAATTCCAGAGCCTTCGAATAAATTTCGTGTACTACATAGCATATTCCAGATGGAAATTATTTCCTGGAATAGAAAGCAGCATATAGAGGAAAAATTGACTTCCTCGCTTCTCCCAGCAGGTTCTCACGACTTCCTCACTTCCCTAACTGTGAGGGATCTCAGGAATTTGGGTAGGAGCTGGAGATGGAGAAAGGCAACCAGGGGAGATGGAGTTTTCAAGTAGCTTAAGGCGCATGAAATAGAGGGTGATTGGGTTTGAGAGCAGCCTATGTACTAATTAGGAGAATGAAAGTGAGAGTATGGGAGCTAATGAGCGTGGAGAGGGAAGAGACAGAGGTATGGAAGTTTGTTGACCTCCATATATATTCTAAAATTGAGTCCAATGAATATGAAGAGAATGATGATTAACAAATACGAGGTCATGCAAAAACGGGTGTCGAAGCGCCTCGATCCCACATTGAATTACTCAATTATTGTCTGATAACAAAACATATCGCATTGACGAATTCAGAGCATCAAAATTTGCTTAAAGCGAGCTGATTATGCATGACTCAAGCAACAGAAGCAAAGGTTGATAAGCATAAACGCTGCACAAAACTACCCAAACGGCTTCCAATCGCCAAACAAACTGCGCCGATGTGATCAGGACATCAAATTTTACTTCGGGTGGACCCCTTGTAATCAAATCAAGTAAAGGTGATCATAATCAACGGTCTACATATGTGATGATGTGGGCCGTTGCCCAAAACAATGTCCATTCGCGAAACTGACTTCACCGTTGCGTTCGAAATGTCGAAAATACTTAGAGATAACTAACAATCTTGTATAATACAAGAATTTAGTAGGAAAAAATACTTACTTTTCAGGATGTTCATTAACACCATCCCAATGCCTTCGGGAAAGGACTGTCCTCCCCTTTTTGTTTTGTCCAAATGTTTCAACATACCAACCACCAATGTCATGCATAGAAGATCGAGGTTCAAAAAGCCAGTATCTGAAGAATAATTTTGCATTCAATTATCAAATATAACAATACAAATTACTCGGAAATTTTTTAATAACTAATCTGAGAAAAAAAAACGAAGGCAAAACTTAACCAGCATAACGTTTTTTTTTTTCCCCATTTTTGTTAATCACAAATTTAACTATATGTCATTAAAATACTTCCAAGAAGAACTAGCACATATACTATAAGTACATGTATTCACTAGAAACAAAAACACAATTTTGTTTTAGAAGTGCATACCTTAATAGATTTTAAATTCTAAATATTTTCACCTTGCGGTGAATGTTCAAATAAATAAATGTTATGTAGCTTGGATTTTAACACCCATCAAAGCCTAGATTTCATGGCATGAAATTATTTCTATAATCGATTGGAACCTTCAGGTATTGAATGAGAATACTCAATTTTCCTCCGCTTCAAGAAAATAGATAAAACAATCTGCTTACTTGCTAGGGGGCAAGCGGGCTCTGGTACATCTACATTCATATGCTGAAACTTCACCGTCACCAATTTGAAACCAGTGCATGTGCTTCACCTGGAAAGACATACATGGAAACATCAAAAAACGCAAACAAGTTCTATAAAGTTTAAATGGTATACTTTCATATTTCCTGCTATTGTACTATTTGATCATGCCAGAAAATAAGACACTGCAAAGCTACTGTATAACCATACAAAGATGATTAGTTATAAATTATTATATAAGAAGAAACTCTTGAGGAGATGGGATGAATAATAAAGAAGATGATTAAATCTCCAACTGCAATTTTATCAACAAGTAATTAGGACTCCCTTCAACATAGTTAATACGTAAGCAACCAACCAAAAGGATGAATAAGCTAAACTCTTGGGGAGACCGATGAAAAATACAAAAGATGACTAAGGTTTCATTTGGGATGGCTTTCTTACTGCTTCCTAAAGCAACTTTTTAAAACAAAAATCTTAATTTGTATACTAGAAAGCTGCATTAAGAAGCAGTAAGAAAGCCATCCCAAATGAAGCCTAAATCTCCAACTGAAATTTTAGCAAGTAGGACCATGAAGTCACTGCAATGGAATTAAAAGATACTGACTTCTTGAAGGTATATAAATTGTACGAGATTGATGCAGCATACAGAGCTGTGAAGTGCTTTGGTTAGTCCTACAGCAGTGCATGTTTAGTACAAACAGAGGGAGCATTCAGGCTGGTTTAACCAATCAATGAGATACAAGAGAATGAATCTCATCAAAAAGTTGAGACCAGCTACATATGGATCACAATCATCTTCATCATCAGCGGACTAGTCCCAACTACTAAAGTCCGCCTTTATGAATACTAATTCTTCGTTTATTTATGATGAATGCTATATAAGGTATTAATTCTATTTTGGAGAAATCTTTTAGTACATCTAAATATAAATAAAATGGCCCTTTCTTCTGTGAATATGTATGCACACAAAAGGATTCCAATTTATTGTTTTAAAAAATTGCTTTTGTGAATATATTCACAAAAGCATGTGGACTTTATGATAAATTTGTGCCTCTTTTAAGGAAATTGCAATGTGAAACAGTCAAAGGAGTTAAAAATGAGTGGAAGGTGAGTTCAGAAGAGTTAGCTTCTCTATGTTCAAGTAGGTTCTATAATGCTTCTAGTTTCGCACAAATAAAACAATGGAGGGAAATACCTTGACAGGTCAAGGGTTCTGGTTGCCAAGGTGGTGAGGACGGATATATAAATATCATGAATTGGCTCAAAGTGATATAGACAATCGATGACAATCATGATAATAATGAATACTAAGAATATATTAATGTTAGCATAGAAATAATACAATGGTGACCTTTTGCAATAAGAAAAAAAAAAGATAATAATAACCAACAACAACAACAACATCAAGCCATTATCCCACTACGTGGGGTCGGCTACACGAATCATTTTTCTCCATTGCGTCATGTTAAGAGTCAAATTCTCATTAAAATCTAATAAAGAAATGTCATTTTAAATAATTTCTAACTAAGCCTTTTTAGGTCTAACTCTATATTTCTTAACATAGGTCAAATCTAATGCATCTACTCTCCTAACAAGGTCATCGAAAGGCTGTTGTTTTACATGACCAAACCATCTAAGGCGACTCTCTCTAATCTTATCCGTCACTGGAGCTACTCCAACCTTTTCGCGGATATGCTCGTTTTGTATCCTGTCTCTAAAAGTAAATCCACTCATCCACCAGAGCATCCTCATCTCAACAACACTTAACTTAATATTATTATTCTCTTTTAATGGCCAACATTCTGCGCCATAAAGCATTGCCGGTCTCACCACAATCTTATAAAATTTTCTCTCAAGTAACAACCATGATAAAAAAAAAACAATTCGAAGGTTCAAAACCGCAAATCAATACATATATATCAAACTTTAAAACTTAAGGCAAAAGTAGAGGATAATGAAGTAACCATTCTTGAACACTGGCAACGATAGCAAGTCAACCATATATAATTGAACCGTAAGATCAAATTCTTAAAGATGCTAAAGGGTAAAGGGCCTTGCGCACCAGCAAAGTTCTATGTTTTACTATCACATGAGTTTTTTTGCCCATTTCGATCATAAACAGAACATATTCCTTCTTCTGCATTACTTCCTAGACCAGTGATTGTTCCCAAGAGAATCTTAGACTCAACTGCATTGGAATTCTGAGGCCCTGCGTTGTCTATGTGGTTATTTTCATTCAGATTAAAGAAAAATATTTATATGATCTTCGTTGTCAGCCATAGAGTCACACTTTGATTTGCAATGAGGACTCCTGGTCGCTGTAGCAACTAATTTTCCAGAAATATGCAGCTCCAGGTTTTTGTACATATCTGTTCCATGGTTTCTTTTTTCTCGCACTTCTAATTCCTGAAAATATTCACCTCCAGGTAAACTGGAGTTAACACCCATCCTTTCCTTACTACAACACTGAAAAGCTACACTTTCTGAAGATTCAAAAGAAGCCAACTTTTCTGAGTGGAGATGTGATAATTCAAGAACCTTATCAACTGTATAAATAACTCCAAAAAGATATCTCCCAGAAACCAAATGCAGAACCTCAGAAGTTTCACGCAATGACCTTTCCTCAGCTTCAAAACTATTAGGAAGAAGATTCATAGAATCAACAATAGGGCCATAATAAGCAAAATGTATTGCTGAATAAAGTTCACTCTCAAGTTCACTTAAATAACCAGAACCAGTTGCAACTTTGTTCTGGGTAACAATATCATCGATTACATGCCGGTACCATTTTAGCCATTCAACAACCTCATCCGGCTTTGATATAGCTATATTAGAGTTATATGTGTACATAACTGAATAATATCCTGATTTCTTTTGCAATATCTTCTTCTGTGAAAACAGAAAGATGTCGTAGTGAACCCTCCTTTCAGAATCTGACAGAATCTACAATGGAAAAAAGAGCAAAACATCAAACACCAAAAATAAAAAAAATAAAAAAAGACACAAAATCAGAAAAATTAGATCACCAACAGAAATCACAATGGATGAAACACATGAATTAACTTTTACAAGCATGTTAAATGGATGGCAAGAATATGTTACCATGAGTAACACTTAAGAGTGTCTATTTTGAATTTTTTGTATGGATATTAGAGTTTTCTCCAAAAGTTTTCACTAATTTATCAGGAATATTCTAATCAATGTCATCAAATTTGTTCGAACCAATATTATTGGTTCATTTCAAATGTAGGGGCTGTTTGGTATGCGGATTTAGGCTAGACTTTAGGAAGATTTTAGGCAAAATCCAGCCAAACAGCCTAAAATGCAAAACCAAATCTCACGGAAAATCAAAGCCTCTGTAGATGGAAAATTCCGCTTTTTCATCTTAAATCCTGGATTTCAGAAATCCTCTCGTTCGGCGGATTTCCGAAATCCTCTGGTTCTATTGGCGCGAGAAGGAAGAAACTCCGCCCAAATATTTCAACCTCCTTAAATCCTGAATGGAATAGCCAAACAGTCACATAGGATTTATCATGAAGGTTACCAAACAATTTTCAGGATTTAACCCCCTCAGGATTTCGTAAATCCAGATTTGGAGGATTTACGAAATCCTTCTTAAATGAAATCCTAGATTCTACCAAACAGCCCCATAAAGTTGCTACTTCTAAAGCAAGTTACATTAAGGTGTTGGATCATTTCATCACACCATCAATGATTTCTGGTACGTGAATCAATTCTCTGGTTTTTCCCTTTCCATCCAGCCAAATTCATTTTACCATATGAAGCCACCTGATTTTGATTTCCTATGATTTCATCATCCATGAAATTACATCGTGAATAGTAAAGTTACTATTCTATAAACAAAAAGTTACCCTTAGGATTTCCAATCTCCCTCACCTCACCCTTCTCGCTCCTCCACCAATAGTAAAAAAAAACCCTTTATAATATCCCGGTATTTAGTTATATTCAAATTCAAATTTTAATTCGAAATTTCTAACAAACCTCCTCCTTGATTCTTCCAGCAAACAAGCAATAAAGCTCAAAAAAGTAAATATGTTATAATCCTATTCTAACTCCCGCTCAAATCCAAATGTAAACCACCCTTAGTGCCTAATTACTTGATTACAAGATCAACGACCCGGAACAGCATGTGGAGATCGAGCTGATATAATCAAGGCTTAGAGGACTCCTGAGAGGATTGTTGTTGCAGAGAGGAAACTTGGAAAGACTGATGTATATATTGAAACTAAAGGAATTTGCAAAGTCAAAAGGAACTTCAAGATACCAAGCAAAACAACATAAAAGTACAAAAAAATCAAGAACAAACAATTTACTCTGGCATTGAACTCATTGATTAAGAAGCAAGAAAGATTAAGCCCGTCAAAAAATCAAACTTTGCCGACCAACGAGAACTTCTAACCCGTGGACTACATAACATAGTTCTGTATGTGGAGTACCGGAATACACGGTGAGTACATAACTGTATACTCTCATAGTGAGGCAGTAGAGCTACTTACGTTAGTCTGCGCTGCAGGTAATAATTTCTCCCATCCAACAACCCCAAAACAGAGTTAGTCGTAAATGTCAAAGGACCAAATCATCGGCTGTAGGATCTACAGGCTCCACTGCTCTGAGCATACGCTATACAGTTAAACTGGGCATTGAAATTACTATAAACCCGCCCGAACAAACCGCACAGAACCAAACAGATCTCACATAAGAAAAACAAATCCCCACAACAAAGCAAGCAGCAATCTGACTAGTAAAACAATTAAAAAACCCTAAGCCTAACCAGTCCAAAAACCCAACCCGCCATATTTTTCGCCTTATTAAATCGCAACAATCGTAACATACAGAAAACGAATTCCTCGAAATCTTACGATACATATACCCGAAAAGAAATCAATAGTTTATCAAAATTCTAACCGTGCACTTTACAACTAACAACAAGCACCTCATATGCAGCAAGGATTTGGAGGAACCGAAGGGAGGCGGCGGACTCATCGGGAGAATTACAAACGTCCGGGTGTGTCTCCTTAGCGAGTTTCCGGAAAGAAGCCTTGATCTCCGCTGATGAACTCTTTTCCGAGATCCCCAACACTTCATAGGCGCTCTTGCCGGAATACTCGCCGCCGACGAAGTCATATGTACTGAAGGCTCTTCCTTTATGGACTTCACCGGCGATTCTCCTGTCGGCGGAGAGGGGGAAATTCAATTCTAGAAGGAACAATCTGAAGCTCATCTATCGTGGAAGCAGTAGCCGGACAAGAGGATTGTGAAAAATGGAGAAATTGTTTACAAATGAGACCCTTCCTTGGGAAAAGTCATAGGCTTGATGTCAAAAATGAACATCATATAAAGCTTTTTTTATGATGGGAGTTACAATAATCAACATATACATATTTGTTTAGTCGGTAGATCATAGTCAATAGGAATGACCGTAGTCGAAAGGAGGCAGGGTCAGAAAAATCGTTGTCTGACGAGGGGGTCGGAAGGACCGTAGTCAGCAAAAGACCGGGGTTAGAAAGACCGTTGTCTGGCTATAGATGTCAGAAGAACCGTAGTAAGTGTCGGAGGTCAAAAGGACCATAGTCGACATGAGACAGAGGTTAGAAAGATCGTTGTCTCGCGATGGAGGTCAGAAGAACCATAGTAAGCGACATAGGTAGAAAAAAATCATAGTCGGCACGAGACTAGGGTCAAAAATATCATAGTAGTATGGTGGTGCTCCGGTAGAACTCTGGCGTTAGGTGGTGGCCCAGCAGAAGTCCGGGCATCAGGTGGTGGTCTAGCAGAAGTTTGGGCATCATGTGGTGGTCCAACAGAAGTTCAGGCCTCAAGTAGTGGTTCGGTAGAAGTTCGGGCCTCAAGTGGTGGTCTAGTAGAGCTTCGGGCGTCAGGTGGTGGTCCGGTAGAACTTTAGGCGTCAAGTGGTAGTCCAACGAAACTCCAGTCGTCACGTGGTGGTCCGGCGAAACTCAAGGCCTCAAAGTTGTTATCCGGCGGAACTCCAGGCGGTGGTTGAGGAGTGAGGAGCCAAAAGCGATATCTGACCTCTCTCTTGCTCTCTTGCTTGGAGTCCTCTTTCAAGAGCGAGGAGGGGTCTATTTATAGATTTCCTGGAGTAGCATGACCCGTAAATAGGAGGAGGATATGATTAAGGGCAATTGGGGAGTAGTTTGGATGGACGGCCGATGTTGAATCCCTTGATTGTGAACCGTTCATCAGACATTTAAAGGTCTTAATGATGTAAAAATTCTGCGATTTTAGGCTCGTTTGATTCATCTCGTCGAGCCGCTCAATTCGACTATAAGCATGTCATGTTTGGAACCGTTTGGTCATCCAAATTGTGGTTTAAACCTTCCAACAATGCTTCGAGTCCTCGATTCAAACCCATTTGGGCTCGGATTTAGTCGAATTTGGTGTCGTTGGGTCCGTATTTCTGAAACGTTCAGTTCAACTATAAGGTTGCGGAAATTGGAGTTTGGATGGTCCCAATTTTAATTTTGGAAGTTTCCAACTTGATTTTGCCTCAAGATTCGTGCACGATCAAGATAATTTTTCGAGGATGTATCAAATATCTTCTTCATTAAATACATGTTTTCACACTCAAATTGTAAACTAAAATTAAAAAATAGATGATTTTCATATATGTCCTAAATTTTTACATATAAAGATTTTGGTGTTGAAATAATAGTACATTGACTCTTTATGAAGTATCAAAATAATCCTCAATTATATTAAAATATCATTATTATCTCTTATGCTTCTAAAAAGGGAATTAAAAAAATATCATTGGGAGACTATTTTGCTTCTTCTTTCAGGAGTTGAGAGATCAAAACATTTTTTTTAATATAGTTGAGAACTACTTTGATATTTCATAAATAATAAATAAAACCATTTTGATTCTTTTCTCGTTCGATATATAATTACATAAAAAATTTTGTGATATGATAAAAAACATTATGATGAAGGAAAAATTATTATGTGAGGTGTGTCCGGACGCGTCTAGAGGCAAATTCGGACGTGTCATGTCATTCAATACACAGTGTATTATGTGATGTGGCACGCCCGAGTTAGCTTCCGGACGCACGTAGGGTGTAAGTGGTGAAAAATGAACTTTGATATAGCAAGAAAATGATAAATAGAGTTTATGATTGAACTTATTTATTTATTCTATTAGTTGGTGTACATTAGATTGAATATGTAAGGGGAATTTACTATAAATACACCATACTATGTTGTTTGCATATGGCATATCTTTATTCATTTTCTCATCGAGATTTGATAGGGTACATATCATAAATGTTTATGTGCTCGAGCTTTATCATAAATCAAATTGTTAGGTCTCTTATAAAAGTTCTAAATTCAAAGCTTATAGCTTGGGTTTTGACTCAACTAAAAATCAGCTGAATTGACTCAAAAATAGACTCAGACTCGATTAATTTTGAGTTGCTTTGAGCTTCTTGCCTGATTTGAAATCAATTTCAAGTCTAACCAAATGGATTAGACTAAGAACCAAAGTAGGATATATTGAACAAGTTGAACATGAAAAATGAATCTAATGCAATGGCTTGGACTCTTTAAAAAGTTTGAAATTTGAAACTTAGGTTTCGTTTGGGACGGCTTTCTTATCACTTCTTAAAGCAGCTTTCTAGTATTAAAAAGTTATTTTTAGAAGTACGAAAAAAGTTTTTCCAAACGAAGCCTTACTCGTATTTTTATTCAGAGCTTTTGATAGACTCAAAATCAATTTCAAATTGATATCGAGCTTGACTATGTATCTAGTTGGCTCAAAATGAACACTTGTTTATGATATACAATGTATAGCATGCAATATATGTATATCATATTGTATGCTATGCTTGTTTATGCATAAAACTAATTAAAAATGCCTCTAGGATTTCCAATCATAAGTCATTGACAACATTGGACAATTTTATAGAGGATAAATATTTATATTTCAATATTATTATCATTCATTATCGCTCATCATTGGCCCTAATTTTATTCTCTAAAAATTCTTGGGATTAATATAAATAATTAAATCGTCAAAATTTCACTCCATAATTAACTTCGTCTAAAACATAGTGGTTTAGCTTCATTTGGCACATCTTTCTTACAGCGCTGTTTTTCAGACCGCAATCACAATTTTTATTTAGTCATTGTTTTAGGTGTTTTAAAAAAATTATATTAGGAAGCAGCTTTCTATAACAACTTTTAAAATTTTTTTTCTACCGCAGTTTTGTAAAGCAGTAAGAAAGTTTTCTCAAACAAAGCCTTAGAGTCTGTTTGGGATAATTGTAATTTTTGTAAAAGTTGTTATAAAACTACTCTGAAATAAGTAACTTTTGTAGATATGTTGTAGAAAGTTGCTTCCTAATAAAAAAAAATTATTAGAAGAAGCAAAAGAACAATGGCTAAAAAAATTATAATTAGTCTTAAAAGCAAAACAATAAGAAAGAGATTTCAAACAAAGCCTCAATCTTTCATTTTACACTTTTCATAAGTTTTGGTCCTATATTGAATCTTTCCACTTTAACAATATATGGTTTGTTCTTCAAATGAGTTTATTTATTATAAAAAATAGAGATATTTATTAGGAAATACAATTTAATTTCATAAGCTCTTATTTAAGAAGTCATGGTTGGAGCCATGCATCTATTGATGGACTCTCCTTTTTTTTCTCAAAGCCAATTGTTTTTGATAACATTGGGTCAAATTATGACTACGTGGACTTTTATGCAAATATTTAGTATTACACCAATGGTTCCTATTATGTACAATTTTTTATTGTAATGAAATAATCTATGATTCTCTCTCTTTCTCTTTGCAATATTCTCACATATAAATGATTTATGAGGTGAAGAAATAGATACTCTTCTAAAATGGAAGTTAGACTTTCTTTATTTTGGGTGTATTTAATATAAGAGAATTTACATATATATCATTAAATTTATATTTATTCATATGTTTAACACTTAAATTTTTACATTTAATTAAACAATATGTTTATATATAATTCATATTAAAAATATATATATTTAAACAATATATTTTATTTTAGATAAAATAATATTAGTGATATTTTTATGTGACCAAATAATTAAAATAATAAAAAAATATATTAGGATATTTTAATAAAATTTATAATAAGATGTTTAAATTTATTTTGCTTGGTGTAATGCAGAGTCATCATATGTGCATCATTAATATTAAAACAAATTTAATGATTTTCATATCAATTCTTATATTTTCTTACAACATAATTAAATTTATCATAATTGATTTTAAAATTTTAAAATTTTATTTTAAGATTAGTGCAATATCTATATAATCAATTAAATCTTGAAAGAAAGTTCAAATATTTTAAAATTCATTAAAATAATATTTTAGTCAATGTATCCTCAGCCAATTTGTTTCCTAAAAATTAGGCCCAATTTTTTTTTTTTTTTTTTTTTTTTTTTTTTTGTTGAAGTGTAGCATAGGTCATGTCAATCCTTATATAAACTACCTCCTTTTTTATGAGAAGTTCAAATTTGGAGATTCTCATTCAAATTTATTTTAAAAGGATTTTATGGATCCACAAAATCAACAATTTTGATGTAGAGGGAGAGTTTTATATATGAGAAGTTCAAAAGATATATGAGAATTTTTATGTGAAATTTTTTGAAAAGGAAAAAATCAAGGAATTTGGCATAATTAAAATTATCTATTATATAAATAAGAATATATTTGGGATAAATTTCTTACTATTTTATGAATAAATTTTTTATTTTTATTTTTTTAATTTAAATTTTTTTATACTAAAAATTATTTCATAAAAAACAGGCTATTTCAAATGAAGCCTAAGATTACAAAAGTTCACTATTATTCTCAATTGAAGAAAAATAAGATTCAATGAATCAAGGCATTTGAAAAATCTGAAAAAAAAAAAAAAAATCGGCAGAGAGAGAGAGAGAGAGAAATTGGATTATTTGGAACTTTTCTTGACTAAAAATTTTATTTTATTTGAAAATCAAAGGATTGACCTATTGGGTTCATTTGGTTATTAGATTATAAGAAAATTATTAAAAAAGTATAAAATTATGAACTTTTAAGTATTTTAAATTCAAATTAATTTGAATTATTTCATTAAAAAAACATTTTATCATCATCAAATTTTTATCCACTCTTTAGTTTTATGTATTTTTAAATAAAGTATTTTATCTTAAATTTAAAATTAATGAAATTTAAACTTATGCTGTTTTATTATGACTTTCAAACAATAAATAAAAGAATTTAACAAATTTAATGATCTTGCATATCATGATTTTATTTCAGGCAAATTTAGTTGAAATTGAATCCTCAATATTTTTCAAATTTATTCGTTCGATACTGTTAATCGAATCGAACAACGAATAATTTCTCTGACCTAATGATTTATTTACAACTCTAATAAGATAGTCTTTTGTTATGTTCTTACAATCATATCATTAATGTGATAAGAATGATCTGATTTCATGCCTATGCAGTTTGTAGGTCGAACTGATACCATTTCAAACTAACCCGACTTGAACCAAAACCAGTTCAAGCCGGCTCAAATTTGAATCAAGTTAACTCAAAATTATATATATGATTTATGGTCTCAAAATTGAATAAAAAATCAAAGCGAGCGAAAGATTTGACTCATTTGTGTATATTTGAGCTCAATCCAAATTAAAAATATATTAAATTTTCAAGGTAAAATCATAAATGAAAATAGGTATATTAAGTGATTTTTTTTTTCAATAAAACTTAAGCAAAGGACATCGAAAAAAACCAAAAACAATTTTGATAAGAATTGAGAAGTGTAAGTTTGTCCAATATATCAAATATCTTCTTTTTTATTTAATTCCATTAAAATATTAACATATAATTAAATTATTATTATTTAAATTAGTTATTATTCATGTAGTTTTTTGCCATAGTCTACATATTATTATTAATCCAAATAATTTAATTTACACGGTAAGCTATTTGTCATATTGGGCTTTGTCATTCATATAGATTCTCAAGTTCACCAAAATCTTTTTAAGTTTTGAGACTGCAAATGAATCATGGTTGACTATACTATCAATTTTTTTTTTTTTTTTTTTTTTGATTTGAAGTAAAATTAATTTACTTTAAAACGTGATGACGACGGCAATAGAGAGGGTTGGCACTGATTGTGGTGATGGGAGATGGCAACGATGACTAGTTATGGACGACAGTGGCATTAGCTGTGTGGCAAAAGGTAGTGGCCGGTCGACTGGTTGGCTGAAGGAGGCGGCTAATCTTTGCTGACACTTGTCGGAGAGTGTGTGCTTTACATTACTGATGTATTGGAATTAGGATCTTATTTTGAGTGAGTACATAAGTTTCATGTACAAATGAGTTCCTCCGGTGAGAAGTTATTGTTAGTGTGTTAAAGTCAACTACTTAGGGTTTGTTTGGGGGCGGCTTTCCTCTTGCTTTCTAAAACATCTTTTTAGTACAATATTTTTTTTTTTTTGAATTTAAAATTTTTAGGGTCTGCGACGGCAAGTCGGCGAAGGAGGCGTTACCGCGTTGGACGCGGGATTACGAGGCGAGGCAGCGCCTGCGATGGGTGGGCAGAAGCGACGCTGGCGGGCAGACATGACCACGGGTCAATCCGGGTCATTCCTGGGCTTCTGGTTCAACCTGAATTCAGCCCGATTTTTTTAACGGGTCTGTTTGTTGAACTAAAACACGGTCACTTACTTAAACGGGTTAATCATAACCCAAAATTTTTGTGTCAGATTCGAGTCAAATTTTTTTAGGTCGTGTCAAATATGAAATCCCTAGCAACTACCAACATTGGCCATCTTTAACTATCGTTGGCAAACTTCACAGTTAATTTATTTTATTTCAAACAAAAACTAATAATTTCATATATTAACTTTGTATGTAATAAAAATTTTCTAAAAAAAAAATTCAAATATACTATATTTATTTCATAGGCTAGAATATAATTATTTTATCGTAATTTAAGTAATATTTGTGGGGTGAATTTATTTTTTAAAAAAAGCGCAATAGCTATGTTGAGAATAATGCCACAAAGTATCAAAAAACTCCTTTCTTCAATGGGCTATTTTTCACTTTGAATATTCCGAAGAGATTCAAAGAGGAACTGAGTTTAAACCCCTTTTTTAATCAATTTTAAACTTATGATAGAAGAAATAACTTCTATTTTCTTATGATCAAAATGTTTAATTATTTGGTATTTATCAGAAGTGTTTGCATAGATATTAAATTTTTACATGTATAATACATAAATCTTTTATATATATATATATATATATATATATATATATATATATATATATATATATATATATATATATATATATATATATATATATATATATATATATATATATATATATAATTTAAAAAAATTATAGTTAATAATATTTTTTTATGAGATTTCAATATCATGGTATTATAAAAATAAAATATCAAGATAAGGGTTAAATAAATGATTTGACATGGCAAGTTGATATGAATTTGTGCTAAAAAAATTTAGGATTCAGATTGACACATTTAATAAATTGGTTGGAATCAGGTGTATAATTCTAACTCATTTAATAAATAAGTTAGATCTAGACAAATCGTTTGCTCGCTCTTTCGCTCTGCTAGGGCTTTGCCCTAGCTCTTCTTCTGTGCGACTAGGTGGCTCTCCAGTTGTCGGGAAGTCTCCCTCTTCTTTGCTAGTTTTGTTCTTCCTTTTTGTTTTCGGTTTTGGATGTACCTTGTGGTTTTACTCCGGGTGTTTGGCCTAGTGGCTGACCCTGGGTTTTTGGTTGATGCGTTCAAATCGCGGTCATTTGTGGAAGCTCTCTCTGGTGTATCGTCTAATGCTAGTTTCCCTGATCTCCGGCAAACCATCGTCTGCGGGTTACCCGCTCTGTGGATTTCGGAAGATGAAATAGATGCTCTTGCCAAGCCTTTTAAATTTGCTTTAGTTGGTTCTTTTCCGACTAAGCGGCCATCTCTCGACTCGATTCGTAAATTTTTCTTTTCTCTTAAACTTAACTCAGAGTTTTCTGTAACTGTTCTAGATCAGATGCATGTCCTGATTAAACTGTCTAATGAGCTGGATTATAGTAGAGTTTTTTGTCACCGTTCTTATTTAGTTTTTAACTGTTTCATGAAGCTTTCAAAGTGGTCTCATTTACTGGATGTGGGTTTTGATTCCCCTGTTATCCCGATTTGGATTTCTCTCCCTAAGCTTAGACCACATTTGTTCTCTCCTTGGATCCTTCACGCTATGGGTTCTTTGTTCGGGAGGCCGTTAAAAGTGGATTCCGCCACTTCTGTAAGGTCTCGACCGTCTGTTGCTCGTGTTCTGGTAGAGTTAGATACACTAAAAACTTTCCTTCTCATATCTGGCTTGGGCCTGAGAATTCGGGGTACATACAACAGGTGCAATTTGAAGCGTTTCCTGATTTCTGTGTGTCTTGTAAGCGCCTTGGTCACCTTAAGGGTGCATGTTCTTCTTCCTCTCTTGCTGTCTCTCCCCCTACTACTTCTGTTCTTGTTTCCCAAGCAGTGAATGAATCGTTAAGTATGAAGGGTTGTGAGTTAGTGGCTCTTGTGTCGGTGGCTAAGGATCCTAATCCTATTGCTCTTGATGTTGTCTCTGAGGATGTTTCTGTCGAACCCATTCTTCTTGTTTTGGGTGATTTGGAAAATTTAGCTATTGCTAATGTGGAGTTTGAGGTAGAAAATAATGTGATGGCTGGTGATTCGGTTGCTGTTTTGAACCCAGATGCTTTTCCCTTTCTTCCTCTTCAAACCAATTAGTGTAATTTTGATCCTTTTGCGGTTTCACCTAGGACATGTATGAGTGCTGATATTATTGGTGGTGCTGAACGTTTGGTGTCAGTGATGTCTGCCCCGGCTGCTTTGGGTAAAAATTCTGTTAAGCCTGTTGCTTTAGATTGCACTGTTAAAGCTGCTGTTCTGCCTCTTCTGTATGATAATTTGGATGCGGGAGTTAGTGTGTTACCTGCTAATTCCTGTGCGCATCCAGTTTTGGTTGACTGTTTAGTTAACAATAATTTTGTTGATGTTCCTGTTAAGCTAATTGATCCTCCAAGTTTAATGTATTATATGGGTGATAATTCGGGAATGGACGTTCGTGTGCAGTTGGATTGGTTACAAGAATCGACTTATTCTGATTCTGAGTCTTTAGAATCTTCTGATGATGAGGATCCGTGCAATTCATTTGCCTTATTGCGAGAAAAACCCCTTGTTTCCGTTGCTTCTCGTGGTAAGCATCGTGGTAGAGGCTGGTGTGGTCGGTGATGGTCTCTTGTTGGATAACATTTTGGTTGGCTGGACTTTTGGTCATCATATGGTCGTTGATGATCTATGTTCAAATTTTCGTTCTCGTTTTTTATTGATGGGCTATGATGTGGCTGGGGCTCGCTACTCCATTAGCTAGGTTCGTGGCAACCTTGGTTTGTGTTTCGCCAATTGGACGGTCTGAGCTTGTTTTTTGGATAGCTGGTAGTCTCGGCCTTCTACTGAGCCCTCGTGGTTGTTGTTTTACTACTGTTTTTGCAATTGTTTTTTAGATCTTGTATTAGCCCCTTTTTTCATGAAATGAAATGTTATTTTTGTTTAAAAAAAAAGTTAGATCTAGACTAAATTATAAACCCAATAGTAACCAATTCAATTATTTTTCAATTAAAATTTAAAAAGTGATGCTTTACAAGTAAAAATTTATATTTAAAAAATGCACACTTTCTATTAAGAGTCGTAATTAATCTTACGTGCGGCACGTCGTAACTAATCCTTGGATAGGCCTACAAACAACTAATGTTACACATGAAGGGCCACATAGTTATTTTCTTCCCACTTAAGCGTTGTGCCGCATGAGAGAGGAATCGAATATGGATTATATTTGAGTCTTTATATATATATATATATATATATATATATATATATATATATATATATATATATATATATATATATATATATATAATTTGTATTTGAATTTATTCTAATTAATCTAAATGTCCAAAATATAAATAAAAATTTTAAATATTAAATATAAAAATTCTAGTAAATTTTCCGTCTTTTAGCGTCCGCGGAGTTAAAAGGGAATCCACCCATGAAAACCTCGACTCACGGTCACGGCAGAGAAGACCGCATAATCCATGACTTGATGGCTCTCGCCGTGTCGTCGATGCTGTTTATTTAAGAGAGATCCCTTCTCTTTTCAATTCTCCCCAACCCAAACCCTCTCTTCAGCTCCCAAAGCCCTAATCCCAAAGAACACGAAGAACAAGAAGAGATTGGCGGTGCGAAGAAAGGAACTGAGACTAGATGACTATGCTTCGATCTTGTCTTGAACGGTGCTTCGGACGTCTTGGTTACGGCGACGAGCTTTTCTGGTATCATGACCTCAAGCCCCACACCTCCGGCGAGTTCTCCATTGCCGTTGTTCAGGCTAATTCCACTTTAGAGGACCAGGGCCAGGTTGTCTCAACCCCCTTCGCCACCTTCATCGGGGGTCTATGACGGACACGGTGGACCCGATGCTGCTCGATTCGTTAACACGCAGCTTTTCCCTCACTTCTGCGGTGAGTATCAGTGTCCTCGCACCTATCTTCTCGATTTCTAATGAGATATGTGTTTAATGCCGCGGATTGCGATTGTGTAGAGTTTGCCATGGAGCAGAAGGGGGTTTCGGCTGACGTGATGAGGAAGGCGATTGTTGCCACCGAGGAGGAATTCTTGCATTTGGTGAAGCGTTCGTTTCCGTTTAAGCCGCAGATTGCTTCGGTTGGATCGTGTTGCCTTGTTGGGGCGATAACGGAGGATACGCTTTATGTGGCGAATTTGGGGGACTCCAGGGCGGTGCTGGGCCGCTGCGCGACACCCGATGGAAAGGAGGTGGTGGCGGAGCGGTTGACAAGTGATCACAACGTGGCGGATGTGGAGATTAGAAAGGAACTGAAAAAGCTACACCCGGATGAGTCTGATATAGTAGTTCATACTCGAGGAGTGTGGCGGATTAAGGGGATTATTCAGGTGAGATTTCCTGGATCTTCTGTTTTGTGTCCTTTAATTCATGTCAGGCTTTCTTAGGGTCCAGTCCATAATGTGAATTATATGTTTGTTAGAGCATTATTTAGCTTAAGCATGCCATTCTAAATCACTTAACTTACATTTGAGGTAGTCCATGGTGATTCTTCAATTGGGTTAGTTGCTACTTTATTCCTTGCTTTGTTATAGATGGATTTTCGTACTCTTCAGCCATCCGATCAATGCACTTAATGCAATTACCTATCCTTCCCGGTCATCCAGTCCATTTGGATTGTCAGTATACTGTGTATGAAAATCAGTTGTTTCATGTAAACCATTAGTACTTGCCATCCAGAACGTATCGTATGGCCAAGATGTCAAACTGCCCAAAGTGCAATTCGTTTAGTAGTTGGAGAGGATCTGAATCCTTCGATATATGTTGTTAAACTTATAGAGAGAACGACAAAACCCTTGAAATTTGTGTCGTAAATGCAAGGAACCAAAAATTTGCCAGAATAGGAAAAAAAAACCAAAGCCTTTTGTTTTTTGGGGACTGTGGGTTGGTTATTTTTGTTCTTTTTTTCTTGTTGTTTCTCTCCTATAGGTTTTATTTTACACTTTTACATGTATCTGGCTTTTAGTTTTTAATACACGGGATTTGGCCCCAAAATCCCCCACCCCCCCCCCCCCCCCCCCCAAAAAAAAAAAAAAAAAGCCAGAGCCTCTTTTCAGGGTGTTTGAATTGGAATAAGCCTTTTACAAGATGAAAAGCTTATTCTCATTGAGGATCATTGGAAATCTATATTCTTATTATAGACTCTCTGGAATGCACAAATGATTCTAACTACGAAAGCATTAGAACAAAAAAAAAATCACATCAGTTCACTCTTGGTATTAGGAGAAGTTGTTGGATAAGCTGGTCCAATCTAGCTATCATGTCACGTTGGCTTTGGTGTTTGTTCTTGGGATGCCTTCGATCAATGGAATCACCAAGCATTTTGGGATTATTTATTTGTAGGTTTAATCTAGCAACTATATGAAATGCCGGATACAATCATACAATGCCTTTGATGGAAGCGTCGTGATATCAACGGTTAATTCTCCACACTATAATTGGAACACTATTGTGTCCTCATCTCATTCAATGAGTCTTTGTCTATTATCATGGTCTGTGATGTCATCAAAGACTGTAGTTGGACTATGACGGCTCGCAGGATATAACAAATGGTTTTTTTTTTAGAGGAATTACATACATACCATTTTGTATTATGTTATTTACATATCAAACACCCTATACTTTAATATTTTATGCCAACTATCCATAGACAATTTTAATATAAAAAATATCACTAATTTATTTCATTCCTTCCACCCATTTCACCTTTTAAATTTTAATATTTCATTCCTTCCACCCATATTTGATCTATGGAGGTAGGCATGAAATATGAAAGTTTTTTGTGTTAGATATGTAAATAGCATGATATATAAGTGGTATGTATGTAAATCCCCATTTTTTCTATATAAGATGATTTTCTTGATAGGCACCATTTGTTATAAAAAATGGATATTTTTTTCCTTGTGGTCATTGTTTAGAATTAAGATACACTAGTACAAACACATTTATGATACAAGATGTATATAGAACCCATAAATTTTTTGACAAATGTGGAACATGGGACATGGTATGTAATAAATTTCAATATATATAACTTAAAGCATGATATACTAATTTGAAAAATTAAATAAAATTATAATACATATATTGCTTGTCATAGAATGATAAATATTTGTGAACAACTCATATAATAATAAATATATTCCAATATGTTTAGTACATTAAAATCAATTGAAGGAGGAATAGGCGTCTTGGTTTTTTTGGTAGACAGTTAATTTGAAGCTGAAAATTTATGTCTTTCTCACATGGGATTAACAAAATCATGTAATCAGTTATAATTAAAGAAGATCTACTCATTTACACAATGCAAAATTTGTCCATCTCAGAAGAAAATATCGCACAACTACATAACTCATTTATTCAGAAGGCGACAACGAATGTCCTAGTTTTCTTGTTCTATTCAGTACTTGCGAATTTATACGAGTGGTTTATTATGGAGTAGAGCAAGTTCTTTTAGATTGTTTTGAGTGCGGAGAATATGCTTTGAGTTATTTTGATAAGTTTATAGTCGAAGATTTGGCGAACCCCTCTCGAAAGCTCAAGACATTTTTGTTAACTCTTTGTTTCCTCTGGATGTTTGCCTATTTAGTAGTTTACAGTCTATATTTCTGCAAAGAATTTCTGTTTTTTTTTTTTTTTAATTACCTTCACCTCTTTCTTTTTCCCTCCTTTTTCCTGCTTATTTTAACTGTTAAGTTTATTCTGTCTAGAATAAAAAACTGCTTTTAACAGGCAAATTATAGGGCTATCAAGAATCTTAGTTTAACCAAGCGTAAAGAAATATTCTTTCTGCAGGATAAGGTTCTTCCTTATAAATGTTTGTCTTCACAAAATTATTGCAGCATATAACTCCATCATTGGAAAATAAAAACCTCCATGTGATATTCTGCGCTCTCCTACATCATTTTCAAACCTTTTTTTTTCCATCCTGATTTTTTTTTTTGGGAAATTTTTTTTATATTTTTTGGGAAATTTCCATCCTGATTCATTTGTTCTAATATTATTGCAGTCAGTTTCATCAATCATAATGGACTCCTTTCTGCCCATAAATGGTCCTGATAAACTTTCTCACAACGCACCCTCTCCTAATTTCTCAGAACAACGCCCCAAGTTTGCTTTTTTCCCTTGTTAGAAAACTTTTTCTTTTTCTGAGTAAAGATTCTTTCGGGCCAGTTCTTCATCTCAATGACTTTTTAGATCACTATTAGTATTATTTGGGAGATATTTTTTAGGGGTGTCAATATTGAACACGACCCGAAAATCCAACTCAAACCCGACACGAAAATTTCAGGTTCGGGTCAACCCGAACTAGGTCGGGTTCGGGTTGGAGATTTCGACCCGTTTGCAAAAACAGGTCGGATTTTGATGGACCCGGAAACCCAAAATCAACTGATTTTGACCCGGACCAACAGTTTCCGTTCTTTGTCCGTCCTCGTCCAGTCGCATGAATAGATGCCACATCTGGCAAGCCGTCATCTGTCGCGTCCACCAGCCACCCGACGTCCGCGCGATCCGCGATTCTGCGTCAGCCGTCCACGCCATCCTCGTTGTCCTCAGTTGTCGCGTCGCAAAAATTGGTCGGTTGACTCGGTTTCCCGCTCGACGCTCGTACCGACGGAAGGTTGAATCCTTTGACCACTCGACTCAGTTTCACGCTCGATGCCAGCCATCCTCTCCCGCGGTCCGTTGGATCCATTCGCGAATAGCCAGAATTGGAAGTAGCGACGGGAGCTCGACGACGACATTCCTTCCTACCAAATTGGAAATCCATGTCGGGTCATGTTGACCCGAACTCAAAGTGGGTCGGGTTCTTGTCTCAAAAACCGAACCGTTTGAAAAAAAAAAGGTCGGTTTGGGTTGACCTGAACAATGCCGGATCAATTTCGGATTCGACCCGAACCCGACCCATGACCCAAAATTAACACCCCTAATCTTTTTTCTTCTTGCTTTTTCAAAAAATTTTGTGATGTTGGGTACCTTTTACAGCCAGCTAAGACAACTCAAACAGATCCTCAACCACATCCTTCCCTCATTAGTCCATCATTATTCTCAGCAAGTCATGACATGGGGTGTGCTTGGTTGCTCCAAATTTTCTTAATTTCACTCCATAAACATTTTTAATTGTCATTGCAAGTGGAATTTACCACTTCTACTTTGCTAGATAAATTTGTCTTTTTTGCTTTAATTGAACTGATAGTATTTCATCTGGATTTCCTTATTTTGCACTTAACCAGATTACTAATACAATCTTAATAACAATTTTGTTAGGTATCGCGGTCGATTGGCGATGCATATTTGAAAAAACCAGAGTTCAGTAGAGACCCTCTGTTCCCGCCGTATATCTTTCCGACCTCTCCTTTGAAGCGGTCTGTTATCTCCGCCGAACCGTCCATTCACACGCGCAAGCTGAAACCAGATGACTTATTCTTCATATTTGCTTCGGATGGTTTCTGGGAACAACTAACCGATGAAGCTGCTGTTCAGATCGTCTCCAAGTATCCAAGATCAGTAAGTTCTCAACCCCTCACCTTTAGATCACTGCTTTTTTTCTGTTTTTAAGATATTTTTGTGCTAAAAAATAGCTTTATAAAACAGTTAAAAACTGGATGGCTTTCTTCTTGTTTTCTAAAACAGCTTTCTAGTATAAAAATTCTTTGAATTTGAAATGTTTGCACTAGAAAGCCATTTTAGAAAGCAGTATGAAATTTGTCCCAAACGAAACCTAAATCTTTATACATTTTGCATCGTGATGGAGCTAATTTTCACTTAGCACATTATCTCTAAAATTCAACTAAATTTGAGTGGCAAATATTATTAAACTATTAATTGTTGATGAGCGCGCATATGCATAATCGAAATTAATCTGTTCGTGGAACAATTATTAGGTCAGGTGATCTGACGTAGCTCTACGTTCCGATGCCAATAATATGTCGCCACGTGTTCTTACTCTTTACCGCGCGGTCCAATGACCCGATTTGGACCGGAACCCTGGATTGCTATGTTCGAGTATTGCTCGGTATTGCTTGGCAATAACGAGAAATACCGCTCTGTCAATGCTAATACCGAGCAATACCTAGAAAAACTCGGTATTGCTCGGTATTGTTATGTATTGGTCTTCACAGAATGGTATTTCTCGTTATTGCCGAGCAAAATCGACCAATACCTAGCAATACCGAGCAATATCAAGCAATACCGAGTCCGTTTCGGGTCGGGTTGTCGGGTCGCGCGGTAAAAAGTAAGAAAACGTTGCACTATTTCACTGGCGTCCGAACGTAGAGCTACGTCAGGTGTCCGGACCAAATAAAAGTTCCTATTTGTGATGCAAAATATATGAAGATATTCAGATAATGTTCTTTTTTCTATGAACTTCAATTTCAGAAAGCACTTATTTAAAATCAAAATAACATGAATATTTTCATATTAAGGTTTTGTTTGGGACGGCTTTCTTATGGCTTGGCTTTTTGGTATAAATATTAAAAAAATTTAACTAAAAAAGTGCTTTAAGAAACAATAAAAAAAGCAGTCCCAAACACCTTTTGAGGACTTAAAATAGAATTTCAAGGTCATTGAAACAATATACATGCAGGGAATAGCAAAGAGGCTATTAAGAGCGGCACTTGAAGAAGCCGCAAAGAAGATGGAAATGAGAGTAAATGACATGAAAAGAATACAGAAGGGAGTGAGGCGCCATTTTCATGACGATATCACTGTTATAGTGGTATATCTTGATCATGATAACCTTAGGAACTCTAATAGTCCGAATTTTAAAGCTATGAACTACAAATCCATCAACACTCCTGCTGATATCTTCTCCCTTCACTCCCATGAATCAGACAGTCGCCTTCGCCCTGAGCCCTTAGAAGCCTAAAAGAATTTGAGAAATCTCTGTAAATTGAGATATAGAAGAAGGGCGCTGCTACTTGATCGAATAGCCTAGAAAAAGAAAACTAATATTTTTGTTTATTTTCATTGACAAAAATTAATGTGTTTATGTAATACCGAGTGAATATTGATATCTCCCTTAACCGGGAATTATAGAAGAAGTGTACCGGAGGCCTTGTAAATAATGGATCCTTTGGTTGAAAGAACTTCATTTTTGCCTTTTGTTCCTAATTTTTCAATGAAATATTCCTATATTTTTTTTATGCTGAGACTTATGCTTCATTTTGGACAGCTTTCGTGCTGTTTTTTAAAATAATATTCTGAAAATGGCAATCATTTTTTATTTTTACTTACATTAATTTTTTACTAAATTGGTTTGGCATCTAAGATAGTAATGTGTCATGAAAATTAAAGAAATATGTTACTATGTTTTAATATAAATATCATCGACTCCTCGTTATGCTAATATTGAATCAAATATGTATAATAGTTGGAAAATTTTTTGAAACCAAAACTTTTAGAAATGGATAGAAAGGTGGGAAGACATTTATTGAGTTGAATTACATAGTGATATAAATATATATAAGCAATAGAAGAGAGTACTAAAGAAAAATATCATAAATGAAAACATTCTTAATATTGATAATAATGACTATAATTGTCTGCTTTAAAATATTAAACATATATTATAATATTTATATGATAATGAATAATTTCAATATTTTTAATAGAAATCATTGTGATCTTTCTATATGACAAAACCATGAGGCATTTGTGGTAATAAGTAAATTACTCTCATGAATGAGAACATTTACACACATTTGAGAGAAATGTTAAAATTTAGCTCACTCAACATTCCTTTCATTTACATAAGCAATGTACATGAGACGTGCCGACTACCAGAATGATTATTACTAAAAATATATCGAAAATATAAAAAGCTATCCATAATTATGTAGATATTGATGGTTTTTCAGTATCTGTTGTAGAGCCACATTGAGTCAACTTCAACAGCTTCCTCGTCATAGTTTCTATGTTAGGCATAATAAGCATGTGTCATGTTCTTAATGTCAAATATAGCATTACCAAAACTAGATTATCTCTATGCTAAATACTTAGGTTGAAGGTCTGCCATGCTGCATTACTAAATGACATAGCATATATACAACATACAACATTTTATAACATGTTGATATACACAAAGGAATAACCATCAAGAGCTAAAAATGATGTAGTAAAACATACTCGGTGGCTAATCTTCAAGATTTTGTCTATCATCTCCAATTGTAACATACAACGAGACGGATTGTTTGAGAATGGGTGCCCACATTCACTATATTGTATGAGATGTTCAATATTGAATGCATGGGAACAATCAACCATGGGTGAATTTATCCTATGCAGATACTGATGCCGTCCGGAGGCGAATTAAAGAGCGTCACGTCATCTCTTTGCTATGTACCGTGGCTATGTATCCGTTGTGTACCAGGTGATGTGGCGCGCTCTGATTCACCTCCGAATAGTCCGGTGTCCGCACAGAATAATTTCTCCAACCATGGGGTCTCCCTTCTATCTACTTTGAAGAGCTCAGTCTCCAGCCCCCAATACTGAGGAGTGCATTTCTCTGGGTAAGAAATATGAATGATTTTACTTAGATATGCACACAAACAATTGATATATTAGAAGATAAAATGCATTTGTATTCTAAATTTATAACATTTAAAAACTACTCAATATGAGCTGATCAAAATCGTCTGTATCTTTTAAATAAAAGAATCAAAACTAAGAATCTAAAACAATATGAATTTAGTATTCTCAAGGCCAAGCTTTATAAATGAAGGAGTTAGCTACTTTTACAAGAGATGAATTCATAACAGTAGACTCAACGAAATAACTGAAAGAAACATACTGTCATATGTATGCTGAATAAGAAGCTGAGGCAATGATGTACATCGAGTACCAGAACAGGGATGTCTTGCCTGAAGCTTTATAAGAAACATAATAACTGCACCTGTAAGGCTTCAATGGTAGTTTCTGTAATAGTCCGTATTTTGATTCAGATAAATATTTTTTTAAGGAGTTAATATAAGTTCAAATTACAAACCTTCTTCAACATAACATAAATATTGTAATGGTTTAATTATATAAAATACTTATGTAGTTTTTTGGCGCTGGTGCTAATCATTGAGAAATTAACACCTAACGGTACAAGTGGGGATTTCGGGACCATTAAGTGTCGATATTCCGTTTTGCAAACTGATTTCATTAGAATTTTTTTAAATAAAATGAGCTATTTTAATTATATTTTTTTTATAATTTTTTAAAATAAAAAAATTATATGAATTTTATACTGAAAATTAATTAAATTGTATAAAATTTTTCTATAATTTTATTATTATATTATAAAATTTAAATCTATCATAAGCCATTTCATTAAAAAAAAAGCTTTTAATCTTTTTTCCCCTATTCATTTTTGCTAACAGAGAAGGAATTAGGAGATTTGAGAGAAAAAGTGTGGGGAGAGAAATTAAAATTTATGATTTGCATGCCGTAGAGTGATTTTCATTAGTTGACCTAATTGAGAAATTTGCTCATCTCGCTGTAAGGAATTAATCATTAACCTATTTTTGATGTCAAGGATTTTCTATATTTGAGATTTTTCTAATCAAATTTATTTCTTATCAAATAATGAGGATACTTTTATATTTGTAAAACATGATTTTTGGGAAATAAATAAAGATGTATATATTGATGTTTCGATTGATAGTTTATTTTTAATGGTATTTATATTGATAAAAGAAATTAGGTAGCAGTGATTGTTATTTTTTAAAAAGATAAAAGAATAATTATTCCAAATTAGATTCTAGGACATCATAGTTTCATAAATATGGAGAAAATTTGGAGTACTCCATTGAACATTCTGTATTGATTATCTCGATTATAGATTATTTATTCAGCATTTATGTGTCTAAATGACGTTAGAATCAAGGGATCATGGTCTCGTTGGATTTGTCTCATCTAGCCACCTGATTCGATTATAAGCCTTCCATATTTGGATACCATTTGGTTATCCAATAAATGTAAAGTTTTTAATTGTGCTTTGTGGCCCTGGTTCATTCCGGCTCAAATTGGACTTTTTCAGTTGGGTTTGTCTCATCGAGATGCTCCTTTATGCTATAAATTTGTTAAAATCAGAGTTCAAATAGTCTAGTGTTTAATTTTGTAAGCTTCCTATTCAAATATGCGTCAAGATTCTCATCTGACAAAGCATATTTTTGGTGACATCAGAAATGATATTCAAATAGGCAATTATAGGAGAATCATTTATATTAAAAAAATATAAAATAAACTTTTATATATATATATATATATATATATATATATATATATATATATATATATATATATATATATATATATATATATATATATATATATATATATATATATATATATATATATATATATATATATATATATAATGCTACTTCTACATATATGATGTAAACATAATAACTATTTATATGTATGACATAAAATAAGTTAGAATCTCACAACATAGGTTGCATAACATTAAAATATGTTTTTTAAAACAAAATAAATTATTTATCAATAATATTCCTTAATAAATTTAGATAATAAATATTGATAATAAATTCTATCAACAACAAAAATTTTATTTTGATAAGTTATTGTATCCATTAAAATAAAAAATATTATGTATTTTTTTACTACATATGTCTCTGATGTGACCTAAAAATATAATATTCCCTTCAAACAATTATTTTTCTTAAGTTGTATGCCTCATCTCAATCATTTGTATTAAAATAGAGAGAATGTTGTACCATTCCGGGAAACCGACCCGTTTACAAAAACGGGTCGGGTTCGGGTTGACCCGACGGGGTTGCCGGGTCAACCCGAAAACCCGTTTAATTTAAACAAATTTGATTCCCGCCCTTGCCCGAGCTGCCCGCTGCCCCAGCCCGAGCTGCCCGCTTGCCCCAGCCCGCCCTTGCCCGAGCTGCCCCAGCCTCGAGCCGCCTGGCGCCTGCCCCGTCTGCCCAGTGCGGTACGACCCGCGTGGGCGTGAGTCGCGTGACCGCGTGCGACTGTGAAAGGCACGGAGGCAGGAGGCTTTCGCCGTGACCGCGTGACCGCCGTGACCGCGTCCGTGAGACCGTGACTCAGCCTCGGCTGCCGTCGGCCCGTCGTCCGTGCCTCAGCGGCTCAGGCGCTTAGCCGCAGTTCCGCCGTCCGGCGTCCGGCGTCCGGCGTTTCTTCATGCCGCGTCGTCCCGAGGCTTTCGCCGTCCCGAGGAGGCGAGGACGGAACTGACAGTGACACGGGCGTCCCGAGGCTTTCGCCGTCCCGAGATTTGGATGAAATATGTGGGGTCGGGTTGACCCGAACCCGACCCGAACCCGAAGCGGGTCGGGTTCGGGTCCAGAAAATCGACCCGTTTGAAAAAACGGGTCGGGTCGACCAGAACCCGAATAATACCGGGTCAATTTCTAACGAAACCTAAGTCTTTCGAAGTCGATCATTCTTATTTACTATTTTATGGTGTGGGAGATAAAGTATTTTACTATGAACAATAACACATGAAAAGAGCTATTCTCTGCAACTGAATTTACCAACAAAGAAATTTTCAAAAATGATAATAAAAAATAAGAAATCGATACAAAATAGAATAATATATCCACAATTCTTAACTCGCTATGCGTCCACTATCGAAGAATATTTCCAAAATACTATTTTTTATAATTGACTGATTATTAGGATTCAAATATAACAATTTATGCCAACGAAGAAATGAATTTTTTAAAAAAAATTAAATGTTATGTTGACAAATTGATCGAATCTGTCACTTGATTAATCATTGCATAAACAAATTTATATTAATTTAAATCATAAAATAAATAATGAAAAAAATATATATTTGACTATTCTATACTAAAAATTTATTTTTTATAATAGTTTTCAAAAAGTTCTTTTCTTCGTTTGGAATGGCTATAGCTTTTTGTAAAGATGTTTATAAAATTATTATGGAGAAAGTAATTTTTTAAAGTTATTATAGAAATAAATTTTTAATATAAAAATATTTTAAAAGCAGTAAAAAAATTTTAATAGTCAAATAAATATTATGACTATATTAATATTTTAATAGTACGTAATTATTTTTTGTCTTTTACTTTAAATACAAATATTTGTCCTATGAGCACATTGCCAAATTTTGCTACCTTACGGCTCTGACCACTGCTGTTTTCTTGCTGTATTTCGAAATATTTTATAATGGGAGTTGAAAATATCTTCTTCTAGTTAAATATTCTTTAGAGCACAATAATTATAAAAAAAAAAATTATTAAATAATATTTAAATAATAATAATAATACTCATAATAATTTAAAAAAATATTATTTTCTCATAATAATTCTACAACTGTATTTACATAAAATAATATAAGTCATGCCAAAAGTATCCTAAGAAGGATTAATTTTATGGTCCATTTGGGATGATTGCAAAGTTTTTGTGAAGATAATTATAAGATTGTTGTCATAAAAATAATTTTTAAAAATTATTATAAATATTATAAATATTAATTAAAGTTTCCTAGAGAAGTCATACTCTAGCAAATGTTTGAAAAGCAGTTTTAAGCACAAAAATTTTTAATGAGTAACCATTAAGGAATAGCCAAATGAATATGTGACAACAATTTAAAACTCAAAATAATGAGAAAACTGTTGCGTCATGGAGTATTCGCGGCGATAGAGAAATATAAAGTTTAGCGTCTTAGCGTTGTACGAAAATCCGGCATGCAATCAGATTAGAGAGAGAGTGCGTCATTCATTAGAGACAAAGATTTTTACGTAGAAAACCCCTGAATAGGGGGAAAAATCACGGGGCCTGACCCAGTATAAATGAATCTACTATTATTGTAGTTAATCACAAATGAGGTCCTTCCTCAAGGGAAGGCCTTAGCTTGATGTACATCTTATAGAGTACATTACATGGTGAGAATACAAAGCATCACTGTTGATGTGTTTGTTTGGTCTGAAGGACTGTAGTCGGTGTGCGACATAAGTCGGAAGGACCATAGTCGGCGGGCGACGAAGGTCGGAAGGATTGTAGTCGGCAGACAACGTTAGTCTGAAGGACCGTAGTCGGCGGGCGATGGAGGTCAGAAGGACTGTAGTCGGTGGGCGACGTAAGTCTGAAGGACCATTGTCGGCTGGTGACGGAGGCCAGAAGGACTGTTGTCAACGGGCGACGTAAGTCAAAAGGATCGTTGTCGATGGGCAACGGAGGCCAGAAGGATTGTATCTGATATAAGTCCAACGTTGAGAAGAAATTTAGCGGCGAGCGGAGGTCCGGCTTCGGGTAGAAGTTTGACATCAGTTGGTAGTCGAGGTTACCTCTGGCGTTAGATGGTATTCGGGGAGTACTCCGACGTCACTTGGAGTTCGAGTGAAACTTCAATGTCACTTGAATGTCGGGCAAAACTCCGGCGTTGCTTGAACGTCTGGCAAAACTCCGGCGTTGCTTGAATGTCGGGCAGAACTCCGGCGTCTGGCAGAATTCTAGCGTCGGGCAGAATTCTGGCGGCGGTGGTCGAGGAGGAGTTTCTTCCCTCCTATCCTTCTCGTCTTCTTCTTGCTTCTTACCTCAGCCCCCCTCACAAGAGAAATGGGGGGTCTATTTATAGATTTCTGGAGTAGCATGACTTGAAAATAGGTGAGAGATCATGGGCAAATATAGAGTAGTTTGGATGGACGGCCAATATTGAATCCCTTGATCATGGACCGTTCGTCAGACATTTGAAGGTCTTAATAATGTTGGAATTTGGCGATCTTAGGCTCGTTGGATTCGTCTCGTCAAGCCGCTTGATTCGACTATAAGCATGTCATTTTTGGAAGCCGTTTGGTAACCCAAATTATGGATTGAACCTTCCAAATGTGCTTCGGGTCATTGATTTGGACCCATTTGGGCTCGGATCGAGTTGAATTTGGTGCCGTTGGGTTCGTCTTTCCGAGACGATCAGTTCGACTATAAGTTTGCTGAAATCAGAGTTCATATGATCCCAGATTTAATTTTTGAAGTTTCCGACTTGATTTTGCATTGAGATTCGCACCCGATCAAGATAATTTTTTGATGACATATCAAAAACAATCTCAAACAACTTATATGCTTTGTTTGGAGTAGCTTTCAACTGCTTTTATGATAAAAAAGTAGTTAGTAAAATTCATAATATATGCGGAAAGGCAGCTTTTCATTGTATTGTAAACTTTTGTTTTGAAAACTGTTTTCGAACAAATATTTTTAAAATTTAAGTTTCATTTGAGACATTTTTTTATTGATTTCTAAAAATGCTTTTTGTTAAAAAAAATTTTGAATTAGAAACTTTTGTACTAAAATTTTATTTTAGAAAGTAAAAAAAAAAATTCCAAACAAAGTCTTAGGAGCAAAATAAAAAAGCTTAAACTATCTCACATAAAATGTTAAGCTAAAGCTCATTATATTTACTTATAAGATCAATGCAATATAAATTTAAAAATAATTAGTCATAAATATCATTTATTTATATTAAATTATTATAAAATTTTCCCTATATATTTATATATTCAATGCTTGTAGCTTTAACACTACACAAGTAGGCATGAAGTCCCATCTCCCAATGATCCTCCTCATCTCCCTCCTCGTCTTCCTCTCTCCTCTCGCCGGAGCCGATAACTCCAAGTACTTTGCCGAGTACATCGGATCGGAGTTCACCGACGTCAAGTTCTCCGACGTCCCCATAAACTCCGGCGTTGACTTCCACTTCATCCTCTCCTTCGCCGCTGACTTCTCCACCACCATATCTCCACCTTCCTCCACAGACGGTAACTTTATCGTCTACTGGGACACCGACGATCTCTCCGCCGATCATATCAACGCCATAAAGCAAGCCAACCCTAACGTCAAAGTGGCCCTCAGCCTTGGTGGCGATACGGTCTCCGGTAAACCGGTCTTGTTCAAGCCGACCACAGTTTTCTCATGGGTGCTCAACGCTGCTTCTTCACTGACGAGGATCATACAGGAAAACCATCTTGATGGCATTGACATCGACTATGAGCACTTTCAGGCATGCTTTAATGACTCTCTAATTAAATTTAATAATTATAACATTAATCTTAATTAATTACATTTTAATTAAAGTTTATAGTTTAATTACCATTGTGTTATATCATGTATTTGTAATTTAAATCTAAAATATCATTTTTTTTGGAAAATTTACATACAAATCAGTATAATACTATTATTTTAGATATCTAACACCTCAAATATTAATATTATATTTATATCATCAAAATTCCTAATATTCCTCATTAGTCATTTCCCCTTTTTTTATTATTTTAAAGTATTGATAAAAATTTGTATAGAACACAAAAGATGCATGAAGGAATATAATTAAGTAGAATGTAAAATATATCATCATAATTTTCAAAGTTTTTGATTTATGCTAAGATTTGTATTACTTAACAAAGATCATAAAGATTGACTAATCTTTTCATAATATTTATGGGACATGCTTACTCTCAAAAATCTATTAATACTCTAGCTCATTTTTTATATGAGAGGACATGACGATCAGATTTGAGCTTGAGATTCAAGAGAACCTAGAATTTGTAAGAATCCTGAAGCTCCACTTGAATCGAACTACTATCTTACAATCAGACCGCCGCTTGAATTTATGCTAATATTAGTACAAAATTCAAGTTAAATGATTCATACGTAAGGATACTCAAGTAGATTAGTAGTCATACATTTAAGGAAATATTATGAAGCAAGTATATACGTGAAAATGTTAGGGTAGCTCTTTTGACAAATAAGATTAGAGAGAGTAGTTTTAAATGGTTTGGTCGCATAAAGCACCAGCCTTCTAATGACTCGATTAGAAGAGTAGATGCACTAGATTTTGACCTATGTTAAGAAAGATAGATGTAGGACTAAAAAGACTTGATTAGAAAGTATTATAAATGATCATTTCTAATTATTATATAATTAGATTTAGAAGAGAATTTGACACTTCCTATGACACAATGCAGAAAAAATAAGTCTCAAAACATGTCAATAGATTGGGCTCAGGTCCGACACGAAATTGGCCCGATTTGAATTCGATCAACTCAAACTCAACCCATTTAATAAATGGGTAAAAACATGCGGACTCGACCCACTAGCAACCCGAATGACCTGAACTAAACTTGATAACCCGTTTTTATTTTAAAAAATAATAATGATCATTTTAACAATATATTTTAGATTAATTACAAAAAAAAAAAATGAAATAATCATACCAACAAATATAAAAGAAATTAAGAAAAATATAATTTACACGCTCATTTCCGGTCAAATCAAATTTGCGGGTCAACTTGAACCCAATCGATCTATTTAATAAACGGGTAAAAATTATCGACCAAAACCCCAATTTTTTTGGTCGGGTTCAAATCAGGTTGACATATCGGATCATTTTTAGACACTTCTTTATGTTGTGTTACCACAATTAATGATATCAAATACATCATTAATTTCTGCAAAAATTTGAGAAACTTTGAATCACATCATGCATGATGCATGCATGCATCATATCTTACATTACATCAGGATCTGCTACTCCTAACTAAATTTATGATGTTGTAGGCTGACCCGGCCACCTTTGCTGTTTGCATCGGGGCCTTAATCAAAATTCTAAAGAAGAAGAACGTGATCTCCTTCGCCTCCATAGCACCCTACGGCAGAAGCGACGTGCAGCAACATTATCAGGCTCTGTGGGCTAACTATGGCGATGTTATCGACTACGTTAACTTCCAGTTCTACGCCTACAGTTCAGACACGACGGTGGATCAGTTGCTGAATTACTTCGATGAGCAAAGTTCCAACTACGCCGGCGGGAAGGTGTTGATGAGTTTGACCGGAGACGCCAGCCGTGGCCTTACGCCGGCGAATGGCTTCTTCGATGCGTGTCGGAAGTTGAAGGAGGAGGAGAAGCTTGCTGGGATCTTTGTGTGGGACGCAGACAGCTCCAAGAGCGGAGGATTTCAGTATGAGATTACTGCGCAGAACTTGTTGGCGAGCTAAGCTAAGATCGATCGATGTTCATTACTTTTCATGTAGAAGAGAAAAAAAAAAAGGAAGAACCAGAGGAAGACCTCAATGATATATATAGTGTTTTCTTAATTAAATAAATAGCAAGTAATAAAATTAATATGAGGGATTTATATAAATACCATTTTATATCATGTTATTTATCTATCTCACACCTAAAATTTTAATATTTCATATCTGCCACTCATAAATAACTTTAATATCAAATATATCATTTATAGATTTCATTTTTACCATTTATATCATCCTATAAAATCTAATATATATATATACACACACACGTGTTATTGAAAATGTATATTCGTAAAATAGAAAGAGTACCACTTAATTTTTGACCACGGGAAAAATTTGTAAGAGATTATAAATTTTTGACATGAAAAAACAAGATGGGAAAAATTGCTTGGGGTCTGGCTTGTTCAATTAGTCTTGTCGAGCTGCTCGATTCGATTATAAACACATGCATCATAATCCTATTTTGCCCATCAACGCTAATGGTCGTTAGTGTTGATCGACGTAAATTCGATTTTTCTAATTCATACATAAAATTATGCATTTCACAATCATATTTTGCCACACCATGAAAAGAGAGGTTGGTTCTGCCCCTGCCAACTCCCATTTTCAAGTGTGAAATGAAAACTTATTTATAGAATTCTTATTAAATATTTTGATTATTTTTATCAAAATTTTAAATACTCCATCAAAATGATCAATATTTGAGTGTCTTGCTAACACTAGAATTGAGCAATCTTTAGCGTGTAATGCTTCAACAATAAATTATTTATAAAAATTTATGGATTAATTAGGCTCTTCTAGATGATGAATTTTTAAAAGTCATATAAATTATATAAAATTTATGAATATTGTAGTTATTGTTGTGCTCTTGTGTTGTGACTTGTGTAGATCCATAATATTGGTATTTGTGTGTTAAGTTGTATAGTTTAGTTTTGTAATATATTAATTGCATTAGTCAAATATTGTGTAATTAATCAATTCATGATGACAAAATATAATTTAATACTCGCTTGCTAATTAATGATTTAAGTTACAATTTTGTTTCATTTGTATGATTATTATATTTTGCTTGATTGAATTAATTGATTATAAGTGTGAATTCTCTATTAATATATTTAAATATAATATTTATTATAAATTGAACACTCATTTATATTAATTTATTCACATTCTTTGCGTAATTTACTTTATATTTATACAAATAATTTATGGATTAATTATTATATTAATTCACTTTCATTATGTATTTTATTGTGATATTATTTTGAGATAATTTTGAATTGATGAAAATTTAAAATAATAATAAATAAATAAATAGTATTCATCTGCCCTGTTAATGCCCTTTAATATAATATATAAAATTCAAATCCATACAAATTAATCACATCTCTTTGAGTATTGATTTCTCATTTATTGGTTGAGGAGTATTTTTTATGCCTCATTAAAATGGGAGATTGACAGTCTTAAAAATCAATAATAATAATAATAATAATAATAATAATAAATATTTTAATTTTTTTAAAATTTATTTACATATGAATCTTATTGCGCTTCGAGTAAGAGTGTGATTGTCTTGAATAACTAAAATTTTATATTTAAAGTAAATTTTTTATTACTAAAAATAGTGCATGGGGATTCTAAAAATCTGTTAATTTGGGTTGGTTGATTATGTTATAGTCTTGTAGTTTTTTGTGGAATTTGATTGACTTGATCAATAAGATTATATTGTTGACTCATATCTCAATTTTTATAGTAAAGCTTTACTAGGATTTTTTTTGGGGTAGAGCATCTCCTGCTGGGGGTTCAAGGGCGAGGTGCAAGCCCTAAAAAAAAGTTATGTCTGTATTGCCGCATAGTGCTGTAATTTTGTATGGTAGAGCATTGCAACGCTTCAAGCTCACACTGGAGCCAAAGAGAAGAAAGTTGTGGCGTTCTAGCTGTAGTGTTGTGTGTATGGTTGGTCAGTTTTTTTTTTTTTTTTCTCTTTTTTCTATTTTTTTAAGTGAGCATGTTTTTTGTTTTAAGAAAAAAAGCGTGTGAAGTGAAGAGATAAAGAGAGAGTGTGAGAAGATAAATTTTTATAATTTCTTCTAATTTTCATAGTGAATTTCTTGGCATTGTGTAGCTTGTAATTTTTTTTTCCTATTTCAAGTTTTGCCACATTAATTCATGGTGCTCATTTCCATTGTTTTTTTTTTTACTTTTCGTTTTCTTATTTGTCATACGTTGTGTAGTTTACTTTCCAACATATTCTAATCCAAAGTTAACTTGATTCAAATATGTTTAACCTAAATCTAATCCGTTTATTATATAGCTCAAAATATTTGACTCATACAGAGCTCAATTCAAATCCGTTTAATCTGAATCCGACTTGTTTAACATGTTATCCTATGGATCATATGACCTATTTAATCTAAACAGCCCCTTAACTGAAACTCAAACCAAACAAAGTTACTAATCACGTTGGGTTAATTAAAGCAAAAAGTGATTATTTTCTTTCATATACATTATTAACTCCCTTTATTAGTTTAAGGTGCATAAAAGCTCTCAAGATTTCTTTTGTTCTCTTCATATTTTCCTCTTTCTTTTATATCAGCAAAAAAAAAAAAAGGATCATGAATGAATAACAAGCTATATAAATGTCATTTTTTATTTCTTAAATATTTATTAATTATTTTAAATTTTCATTTTGAGCTATATTTTAAGTTTTATTATACTATTTTTGTAAACAACTAATTAATTATTTTTTTTCTCAGCTGTTTGTTTGAAGTTTGGAACAATAACAAGCTAACAGACTTCCCACAGCTTCAAGAAATATTACATAATTAAATAAAAAAGAAAATTACAGCGAGGAAGGTTTATTAACTAAAAAAGAAAATATTTTTACTTAAAAGAAAAATTATAAATTTGCCCTTTTTCTTGTCAAGAAGATTCAAAAGATTAATTTTGATATGTCATCACAAAATTAACTTGATCGGGCACGAATCTCAAGGCATAAGCTAGTTGGAAACTTCAAAAATTAATTCTGAGAGCATCCGAACTCCGATTTCAGCAAACTTATAGTCGAACTGAGCGTCTCGGAAATACGAACTCAACGACATCAAAATCGACCCTATCCGAGCCCAAATGGGTCCGAATCATGGACCCGAAGCGCTGTTGGAAGGTTCAAACCGCAATTTGAGTTACCAAACGTTCTCCAATTTTAACGAGCTTATACTCGAATCGAACGGCTCGACGAGACGAGTCCAACGAACCCAAGATCACAGAATTCAGACATCACTAAGGCCTTCAAATGTCCAACGAACGGTGCACGATCGTAGAATTCAATATCGGCCGTCCATTTGACCACTCCCTATTCGCCCCTGATCTCACGCCTATTTACGGGCCATGCCACTTCAGAAAATCTATAAATAGAGCCCTCATTTCTCATGAGAGGGGGACTCAAGCAAGAAGAGAAGGAAGAGGAGAAGGAAGAGAAGGGAGAAGCTCCTCCTCGACCACCGACGGAACCTCGCCGAACTACCGCAGAAGCCTCGCCGGACCACCGCCGGAGCCTCGCCGGACCACCGTCAGAGTTTCTCCGGACCACCATCTCAAGGCTCGACGTTCAGGCCCGACGTGCTACTAAAGGCCTGACATTCATGTGAGACCTCGTTCCCTTACTATTCCTCTCTAGTTTGGACTTTCCTCTCAGGATCGTCCAGGACGATTTGAGATCGTCCAGGCCGATCAGCACTGTAGAAAATATCGTCCTGAGAATAGTTCTGGGAGTCGTCCAGGACTATCGATTTTGGTCTGATCGTCCCGGGACGATGTGGCGATCGGCCGGGCCGATCCCACTAATGATATGAGGAAATGAGCTCGTTTTGAGGAGAGAGAAAATCATTTTATAAAAATCAGATATTTTGAGGAGAGAGAAAGAGAAAGGGAAAAAGATGAATCTTGGGTTTTGGAGGCCGCGGAGCGCTTTTCGTCCGACGCTGCTGTTGGAGAAAGTGTAGATCTCGTGGTAAGGACTCCGAATCCTATTTATGTTTTCAAAGATATTGAGTTTTGACCGAGTTGTGATCTGTTTTGTGTTTTCGTAGTCGAACTTTTGACCTAATTTTGATTTGACACAACTTCCACCGCACAACTTTTGATATGTTATAGATATGACTATTGTACACGATTTGAGTGTATTCTGCGACAATTTTACCGGTCGGAATTGATTCTACGCGATTTTAATCGAATAGAAAATAATCGGGACGTGATTTGATTTGGTTTCTATAGGATAATAGTCTTGTATTGATGTTATAGATATTCTATTGTAATTTGGAAGAATTTGGAAATTGTGCCTTTTTGCAGGATTTTTGTGTAAATTTGATAGACTGCCGTTACTCTGCCCGATTTTCGTACGATTTCTGATTTTCCCGGAATTGATAGGTGTATGACTATTGATATGATCGTTCTAGATTTCTTTAATATTATTTATTGCATCGATTATTGCATTGACTATTGATTGAATTGATTGATACTGAAAGACAAGTGTGAACCTGGTTGAACGTTGGTTGGAGATAGATATTGACCTGTACAGGATGGTGGGCCGACGGGCTTTCCTTTAAGCATCGATTATGGATTTCTACAACAGCACTATAGATGGGAGTCATAAGGAGTTTTATATGCCGACGGGCGGCCGACGGGCAAAAAGAGTGACGACTCTTATTGATTGAAACCAACGTGCGGATATCTACAACAGCAATATGGATTCTACAACAGCAATATAGATTCTACAACAGCACTATTGATCATGACTAGTGTTTGTGCTTGTCGAGTAAGACCATTGTATGAAATTGCATGTATACTATATTGCATCGTATGGATTTCCTGATTTGCATTGATTTATTGATTTAATGATATTGATGGATTTATTGGATCGAACGAATTTATTGTTTTATCGATATCTGCTTTATTGATTTGATCGGCTTTACTGTATCGTACGGATTCATTGATTTTATTGATTGATCATTGAGCATTGATACTATTGACTATTGATTATTGACATTGATATGGACATGGACGGCATAGATTTATAGACTCATAGATACTATTGAGTCTGCATTAATTTGACTTGCTACTATTGATTTATTGTATTGCTTTTCCGATTGGATTTCTTATATTGCTTTTCCGATTGATGTTATTGACTTGATTGATTCATAGATACCGGCACCAATATTGATATGGATTCTGCGTATTGATTCATAGAGATTGACACCGACATTAATATAGATTGTACCGATTGATCGATACCGACATCGATATTGAAATGGATATGATATTGACATATGGAAACTATTGATACGACAGATTCTGACATGATATTGATACATTGATACATTGATTCGTCGTACTGATTATCGATTGATTGATTGAATGGATTGTTGCCGTATGGATTTGAGTTATCGTAGAATAGATTTCTTTATAGAGCTGATTGTATTGATTTCTATTGACCTGATGATTTTATTGTATTGATTTGATTTCAATTGATCTTTCGCCGTATTGATTTGATCGTTTATTGGGATTTTAAGCCGATTGATACAATTGACTGGAAAGTGCTCTATTGATGATTTCCCCACTGTAGCATCGTACGTCGTCATTATTGAATCTGTCATAGTGTCATTGAAGATAGTATTAATATCGAGTAAATCGTATTGAATAATTGGATTGACTGATTTGTAAGAGTACGTCCTGACACGAGTCCCTTATGGAATTAATTGATGCTATTGATTGCTATTAATTGATACAGACATTCTATTGATTTGACAGATGATATAGATACAACGAATTGACTAGACGACGCGATTGATTGAACTGATAGTATTGATTGATAGACATCGATGGATAGATATTGGCTTCCAGTTACTTATTGATTTGATTGCTGAGATGTATTGATTTATCGATGTTTTTACCGCTGCATTGACTGGTTTTATTGACTTTGGATTTCCGCATTGCATAGACTCATTGACCATTGATTGACTTGATTTGATTGACCTGCATATTGATAGCATCGCCGTGCTTTGATTTCAGTTGTAGGCTTTGGTGACCTGCTGGGCTTTGTAAGCTCATTATATGTGGTTAAAATTTTCAGGTCCGAGCAAGGAAACTGGAATGGAGTTCGATCAGAATGTCAGACGAATCCTTTCACTATTTGATTCTGGGGCGTCACAATTCATGCCTAACGTTCTGCTCAAGGCCCGACTTTCAGGCCTGACGTCTTCATCTGAGGCCCTCACCTTCTCCAGAAGCCCTCACATTCGTCAAAGGCCCTAACCAACATCTGAGGCCTTCACCTTCACCTGAGGCCCTCACCTTCGCCAGAGGCCCTCATCTTTGCCAAAGGCTCTCTCCTCCGCTAGACCCCCTCATCTTTGCCAAAGGCTCTCTCCTCCGCTAGACTACCACCTTACGCCGTTGTTTTGTCGGAACACCACTTGAGGCCTGGACTTTTGCTGGGCCACTACCTGACGTCCAGAGTTCTACCAAAGTACCGCCCTACTACAACGATCTTTCAGACCCCAGTCTCCTACCGACTACGGTCCTTCATGCCTTCGTCGCCTACTATGTTCCTTCCGACCAGACAAACATGTATATGTAATTCCTACTATGTAATGTAATCTGCATGATGTACATTTGCTACATCAATCCAAGGCCTTCTCCGAAGGAAGAGCCTCATTTGTAACAACTACAAATACTAGTGGATTCATTCAAACTGGGCCAGGCCCCATGGTTTTTCCCCCTTTTCAGGGGTTTTCCACGTAAAAACTCTTGTGTCTCTTATCAATGTTTCACCCTCTCACTTATCTGCTTGTGTGCTGGATCTTCGTACAATGCTAAGACGTTAAACTAAATATTTCTCTACCACCGCAAATACTCCAGGACGCAACAAATCTAATAAGATGTTTGTTCATTGGTTGCTGAGAACTTTAGTAAAAATTAAGGAATTTAAAGTATTTTTAGATTTAAAAAACTAGGTCAAGATGTACATCCTTTCTTCAAGGGTATTTTTATAATTTTGAAATGTAATATTTAAAAATGTAAAATAATAAATTTGATTAAGTAAAATGACTTTGAACCAAAATGAACATTAAAAAAAAAACCTAAAGTTTGATAAAATATTATATTTTAATAACATTTGGATGGAGTTTTAAAGAATTTTATGATGGAAGATTTCTATTTTGTACAAAAATATAATATATAAAAAATATTTCTATTTTTTTAAAAATGAAATAATAAATTTCAAAAATATTTATAGAATACATATTACAAGAGGTAATTAAATAAATAAATTTAAAATATGTCAAATATATAATTAAATAATTTTATTCACCTTAAACCTACTTCACCTACTCCAACTTTGCGTTGTCAACTTAGGCAACAGGCCCCAGCTGGAAATTTCGGTGCGCATTAAACACGGATGGGAAGAAGTCAGGATCTAGTGATGATTATAACAACATAAAACCCTTTCACAACCCTTAGATTTGCTTTGCGATTTGCGTAATTTTACACTCTTAAAGCAAAATCCAACAATCTCGTAAGTTTGAACACTTCTTTTTTAATTAGCAGTGTACAAGATTCTTACTTCCAAAATTCTCGGAAGCTGCAGCCGGTGAATTGGTCCAAAAAGCAAGGCATTCCTCTCTCCCGCGTGATCCCGAGTTCGAGCCTCTTGATTTTGAGAGATTATTAGGTGCAGAGTGCAGATCGAAAGAATCATCCGTACAAATATTAGGTATCTAGTGATATTCAATACTTATGAGGACAGTGTGCACTCCACACTTAATAATTTTTCCTCAATTTTTTTGTTCTGAAGTCCTATTTTGTAGAAATGTAATTGATGCACTATGTTGTTTTACCAGATTTATTTACCTTGGCCTGAAAATTGACATTGAGGGCACTTAGGTAATTTGCCCCCCTAAACTTCTAATTTTGCCTCCCTTTTGCCCGAAAAGCCCATCATATTGCTCACATAGTCGCAAATTATGTCCATTTTGCTCTTCTTCAAGCGGCGCTGGCAGGAATCATGTCTCTCTTGAGCTCTCCGCCCCGTCCGCGGCTCAACGTTGGCCTTCCTTGAATCGAAGGTTGTCCCACGATCATAGTGTCCTTTGCCGGCGTCTTTCATCCAATCGTTTGTTTGTTCTTCAGCTTCTCCGATGAGTTGCTTGTATTTCTTTTCAAAATCATATATATTTATGTATGTGTCACTATTTTCATTTTTATTTTCAATGTAGCATTTATGTTTATTTTTTGTTATTTAACTATTTCATATCTATCTATTTTTTTTTAATTTTTTTTAATTTTTGAATTCAATTTGGAGTTAAATGTGCTATATATGGCTTACCAAAGTTATTTATAATGATATTGTAAAAGTTAATGGATGAGGGGAGATTGGAAGAGTCTAGATGTTTAGAAACGGTTTCTTCCTCATTCATGTTTTTCTCATCTTTTCCTAATTTTGTTGCTCATAATAGTAAATTAAGAAATCTTACAATATTTAGTTGATTTTGGGTACAACTATGAACTTATTTCTATTTAGGTTTTCATCAAATTAGACATATGGATCTTTTGATGTTAAGGTTTAAATTAAGAGACTGATTTACAAAGATCTGGTGATACTCAATGAGTTCATATTTTCATTTTCTAATTAGTCTTATAAGAATGTATGCTTCAGTAATTGAAATTTTTGAGATTGTTAAAAAAAATGGGTACATGTTCAACAGTCGGTTAAAGCAGATGTTAGATTGATATAATGGAATCTTTTGATTTTATTTTTACAATCCATTTGATGATTGATATCTTGGAGATTACACATGAATTATCACAGTCATTATAAAGGAAAGATCAAGACATAGAAAATGCAATTAAATTGGTGAAAATATCCAAACAACGACTACAGATTCTAAGGGAAAATAGATGGACTACTTTACTAGAGGAAGCACCACGTTTTTATAATATTTTCAAAATTGAAGTTCCAAATATGAATAATACATACAAAACTTGTCGTCGATCAATACGAAGAGGTGAAGAAATATCAAACATACGTCATTATCATGTTTAATTATTCTATACTATGGTTGACATGCAACTTCAAGAGCTATATAATCATTTTTTTGAATCTACTGTTGAGTTGCTTCTTTGTATAGCATACTTAAATTCAACTGATTTATTTAATGTTTATGATAAGAGTAAATTGATACGTCTAGCATAATTATATCTAAATGATTTTTCTACTGTGACCTTATGGCTCTTAAAATTTAATTGTCAACTTATAACACTAATATGTGCACCAAAGACTAGCTATCATCTCTAAACTGTATTGCTGATCTTGCAAAGCAAATTATTAAGGTTAAAAAGGATCATGTGAATCCTCTAATTTACACACTTATTAATTTAGTATTAACTTTATCAATTATTATTGCTATAGTAAAAAGAGCATTTTATGCAATGAGAATTATCAAATATCGATTGTGTAGTAAAATGAGTGATGCAATGATTGTCCGATACCTTATACTGAAAAAGATGTGTTTGATTTGATTTCAAATGAGATTGTAATGCAATATTATCAAAAAATACAAAATAGACTAATAAGCTTGTAACAATTTTCAATTTATCTATTACAATGCAATACAAAATTTTGCTTTGAATAGTCTCCATTATAATTTTTTTTTTTTATTTTCTCCATTTATGTTAAATTTTTTTTACTAAATAATTATTTTAAAAAACAGTTAAAAATGCATCCCAAAGGAAGCCTAACTCTACATTAAAACTTCCTCAAGCTAACATAATCTATGATATATAACAAAAACATTAGGATAATAGCACCAATATACGCTAAAGTCGCTGAAGAAAAAAAAATTATATAAATAAACTATTTTATCAAACCATTCATTTAATAACAATATTTTATAAATTTAATTCCAAAATATCCTAATTAGTTCCTAATTACCATTACTTAACCAATGATTATTAACCATCCCACGTCTAATAAACTAAATAACTAATTAACAAATTATCAGTATTTCTTCGGGAAAGATCTATTCTAATTTTAGCTAACTAAAAACGTGACGCACATTGAAGGCGTTCAATTACCTCCCGGTGAGGTTACCGCTTTTCCTCTTTGCCACAAATTGAATTCAAAGAAGAATTTACCTGGAAGCAGGCTTCTAAATTTTATTTTATTTTTTTTTCTCGAGCGCAATTTTTCTTAACGTCTAAATAATTTTCAATAATCTGTAAAAAAATTTGCTTTAATTATTTCTGAACTTTTTATTGGCTATTGAAATAAATTAATGATTCAATCACGTAAATAATTAAAATCCCCCCCCCCCCCCCCCCACCTCCCCCCAAAAAAAAAAAGAAAAAAATGGCAAAATTTTCATCAATAATTTACAAAAATTAAAATACTTAAATCGCTGCATCATAAATAAAATAAATAATAATCCATCATTGCCAAAATTCAACCGTATAGAAATTGTAAAAAACCCTAAAAATAAAATAAAAACAAAGTCAAAATTTTCTTCTCAAATAAGCGCTGAGACTTTCATCAGCTGCGTTCAGACAACAGCAGAAAGAATAATCTCCGTCGGCGACGATTCAAAGGCGACTTTTTTGCTGCGGCAGCCTATGGCCGGAACACGCACGCCGGCAGATTCGGCGGCGGAGACTCCGGCGGTGGTTTCGGCGATGTCTCCTTCGGTTGCGCTGGACGAGGCAGGGGGGTGGTAGTACAGGCGAGCCGTGTGAGGGCAGTGGGAATGGAAGCGAGCCGCTATTCTCACCCCCATATCGATAAGCTCCACGTACTTTGCCATCGCGGCGGAAGAGAGATTAGAGAGAGAGAGAGAGGGGGTGAGGGTGAAGAGATAGAGAGAGAAAGAAGGTGACCCGCGATGGGGAGAGAGAAGGGAAAGAGAAGGGAGAGAGGTTTTATAATTACACGCTCCTCCGCGTTCTCTTTAAGCGAGGTATTTTGTTTGGACGCCGGAGAGATTTTTGTCCGAAGAGATTCTAGCCGTTGGATATTGGTAAGTCCATTGAGCTTTGTGCTAATAAATGTAATTGACAGTGGTGATCTTTTCGGAGGCGTAATTCGTTAGATGAGAGAACAATTATATGTTGTTTTTGAGAAAAATACGGAGGCAATGGCAGCCGTAGAAAGATCGGCTGGCAGAGAAACGAACCAGCGGAGCAAAATAAAAAAGATATTTTATCAGATTTTTTTTTAAGGAGAAATAAGGAATTAGAGCTTTTATATTGCTATATAATGTTTACTTATAAATATTATAAATAGGCAATATTAAAATACAACTCAATCTTATACATTTAAAAATTGCTGAAAATGAAATTAGATGCCTAAAATTAAAGAGAAATAAATAATTAATGCATAAAAATTTTGGATTCAGAAAGCACAAAAAATGACCACACATAATAACAAAAAAATCTTAAACATATCGAAAATATTAGAACTACCCTGATTGCCAAAAACATATTAAATTGATCATCATAATGATGATACAACCCAATGTGTAAGGGGATGCAAATCTCATTATGTTTATAATAATTCAAAATCATTAAAATAAATTTATTTTTAAATTATGAAAATGTGAATCCAGCAGAGAGCATCACAACACTGGTTGATAAGCGTAGTAGTGCTAGGGAATCGTTGTCGTGGTATTGAATGCTCTGTTCTACAATAACTTTGGGATTGACATGTAGCATAGAGACACTAGAAATTTAGACACCATGGCACTAGGCGCTAAATCAACATTTAAATATAATTAATATGAATATCATTCAACACCAAAACTAAACCTGACTCATTCTATTTGTGTGTCAGGAAAGGAATAAAGGAGAGGAAGAATAGAAGAGAAAATGCTCTACAGGGCTTCTAAGTCTGTCGCTCGTGTTACTAAAATTATTTTTTTATCGTTGTAAGTAACATACTCTACTATACTACATTCAATGATTTTGAGTTTGCATATTTCTCACTCTCGAAAGCAATAAAAATATGATATCTCCTATTATTCTTCATGTAACTTTTGATACGCGACATATATCGTTATTCTGCACATTTTGATTGATTTATATGAAAATTTCACTGGATAGATTGGTAGTTATATTTTTTAAAGAAAGTAAGCAGTATACGGATTGTTATGCATTTCATAGATTATTGAATTTCATGCATGATATTGATGCATAGAGAAAATGATATTTTTGATATATGATAAATGTGATATATTTGCATGTACACAAGGAATGTTGACTGTCAACACTATTATTAACATATATTGACTTTTGAAATATAATACCACATATAGGAAGGTTAGCAAATGCGCTTTCTTTTAACTCAAGGTTTATGGTATAATCTTTAAAACTAGTCTATAACCAAGTGACCAACTATGTCGGCGGATAGAGAGTAACGACTTTTCATTTGCTAAACTCATATGAATATGCATGCATTTTATCATTTTATGATATGATAGATATGACAGATAATAGATATAACATATAACAAATTAAATAGATTGATTGATTGATTGACATGCAGCTTAACTAATAAAGTATTGATAGACAGGGACGGAACCAGCTTCAATTTGGAGGGGGGGGGGGGGGGGGGGGGGGGGGGGCAAATACAACACAAAAATAATTAAATATTAAAAAAATATTATTATATATCTATATATTACGACAAGTTTTTTTAAAAAAAAAATCAAGCAAGAAAAATAAAGAAAAAAATGTAATAAAACAGTCATGAAAAAACATGAAAATAGAATATTAGAATTAAATGTGAAGAAATATATAGATATTTTAGGACAAGATAAGATAAAAGAGTTTTTTAGGGGGGGCAAAAAGTTTTTTTTACTCTCATATAATTTTTTTTACTCATATAAATTTTTTTTTTAAAGGGGGGGGGGGGGGGGGGGGGGGGGGGTAAGCTTGCAGTGGTTCCGCCCTTGTTGATAGAAACATATATCATAAGATTGCATATTAATTACATGATATACATGATGTTGTTCCTATAAAATGCTACAAGTTCTTACATATATGTGATTATTGTTTTTGTTTGATGCCTTGAATTCGGTTGTTGATATTGGATATTTGTTGGGCTATGTACGCATTATATAATTTTTATATATTTTCAGGCAATGGTAAAGATCCTGTATATTAAGGTTGAGCTGGGCTGCAGGCTTGAGTTTTCTTTATGCATATGTTGATAACTTTCTCCTTTTTTTTGTTGTTGTTGTTGTAGTTATGATGTATTTACAATGATGAGTTGTTGTTGGTCACATATAATGATTTTTTTTTATATTCATTTTGAGATATTGAATCAAGATGTAAATATTGATTGTGGAAAAGTAATTATATTTTTCGTTGTTTATATTTTTTAAATGAAAATGGCTAGCTCTAGCTGTCGATTGAAAAATATAGAGAGATGTATGGTTCTTCCAATTTAAATTCTAAGATGCTAAATTAACATTGTCCAATTGATATAGAAAAGCTGAAAAAAAGAAACATCGTAAAATCTTCATAGTTCTTCCAGCTTTGAAGCTTGCAAATGATAGCATTTTTAATCCTATTCACATATCTCACTCTCGAAAGTGTGATTTGTGAATAGGATTAAAGTCTCATTCTTCATTCCACATCAATGGAATGATGGAATGAAGAACAGTGATGCTAAAGCTCAATATTCTTTCATTTGTTTAAAAAAAATATTTAGTCAAAATAATAGTTCTTTTACATTTTATATGTCATATATATTCTTTATCATTCTTTATAACAATTAAATTATTAAATGATATAATTAAAGTATTAAACACATACAACAAAATTATTAGACACTCACATATTAATTTAAATAAAAAAAATATTAGAAATGACTTATAATTCAATTCAATAAATTAAGAATTTAGGTATATTTATCTTATAAAATTAATAAAATTTAATTATATTAAGTGATAAAATATGAAGTTTAAAATTAATTATATTTATCATAAATAAAAACATCTTGATATAAATTATATAATGATAGCTAAAAAAAAAATCCTTTATTTTTTATATTTTATCATATGTTATACATTGAAATGGTTATATTTTTCTTCCCATAAGTAATTAGGGTTGATATTTGCTTTTCGTTTTTATATTTTGGCTCTTATAACATTCATATCATTATATTTTTTTTTCTAAATTTAATTATTATAAAAAAAATATCATTCACCAATCATTATTATTATTTCAACCAAGATTTATTTCGTGAAGCGCCTTCTTATTAAACATTTTTTTTAATTTATATTTTAGATATAAAATTAAAAAATATTATTAAAAAAAAAGACAGCCCCAAAAAAAAATCTTAGTTATATCATTCAAAATATTAATCAATTTTATTTATTTTGATTATATTTTTTTTAAAATGTTTATAATTTCTTGCAAATAATGATAATATTTTACTAGTTCATGAAATTATTGATTTTTTGTTAAAATAATGTTGGTTGGTTTGATAGCGGAGTTAGTTTTAATCATTTTTTTTTAATTTTATATTTAAAAATATATCTTTAGTATAATTGATGTTTTCATAATTAAATTAGAATTTCGTTAAGAAAATCATAAATCTTTAGGCGATTTAGATTTATGTGATTCAATTTCTGAAAAAAATTTAAAAATAATATTTAATAACATTTAAAAAAAACTTAAAAAATTTATACCAATTGATGCCAGATAGGTTCTTTTTTACACAGATATGAAAATACTCCAACAAAATTAAAATAATTAATTGCAAATATAACATTGAAATATTTTATCACGTGTGAAAAGGTTGGAATAGCACCTGTTGTTGTTGTGTGAAAAGGCTATTTGACAAAAAATTAATAAGAGAAATAGCAAGCATAACATTCAAATTAAATAAATTTATAAAATTAACACTCATTTCTTTCTTTTTTTAACTTCCAAAATCATATAATTGCACATGGCATGATAAAAAATCAAGAATAAAAAAAAATGAAAAATACGAATTAATGTTTCATCTGAGACAATTTTCTTATTGATTTCTAAAACAATTTTCTAGTTTAAAAAATTTCTAGTTCAGGAAATTTTTATACTAGAAAGCTGCTTTTAAAAATAATGAAAAAACCATCACAAATGAAGCTTAAGAAGGCTTAAATCCGAACGATCTTTCTAACCCATATATTATAGGGTTTCTTGGTGTATATATCATAAGATTTGGTTAATGGGAAAATCTAATTAACATAAGTTAAACATGTTTAACCTAAAACAAACCAAATTTTTTATATTTAGATCAAAAAAGTAGATTCGAATTCGACACATAAGATTTGAGCCAACTTGAGCTTTGTTTGAGACAGTTTTCTTTCTGTTTTCTATAATAGCTTTTTAGTACAAAAAATTCATGAAAGCAGTAGTAAAAAACTGTCCCAAACGAAACCTTAAATCCAAATTTTTAGAGTTTGATTTATGATATATCATGAACATCTAAATTTTGGATTGCACCAACATACAAAATAATTAAATAATATTGTTATAGAATAATTGGACCATGATTAAGGCATCGTTTAAGACGGCTTTTCAACTATTTCTTAAAGCAGCTTTCTTATTGCTTAATTTTTTGCACTAAAAAGCTGCTTTAAGAAGCAATAAAAAAGTCATTCAAAATCAAGCCTAAAGTTCAATAATTTCAATTCAAATTCAACAATTTCAAGTAACTTATAATTACAATCAATCTTAAAGCTCCTTAGTAATTTTGAATAAAAAATTTGTATTATTTATTGTGAAAGACAAGCTAGGAGGAGAACCATCCTCCAATGTGGTGCTTTTTTATTTAAAACAAGGAATATATATTTATTGCATGTTAGAAAATTCATGACGATGGAAATTGAGTTTTAACGTCACTGCTATCACGAAGACACAACGCACGCACGCTGATAACAAAAAAAATACAATGGACACCATAATTTTAACATGAAAAACTAAAAAAGCAAAAACATTACAAGCCTCACTTAGATGAAATGATTCACATTATAAATAATTTATAAGAGTGTTCTTCCCTTTAATGAGAAAGATTCGATTAGAAAGTATGTATTGTACTTTTGTCAATGAGGGAGAATGCTAGAAATGTAGTAGTTAGATGTGTTATTCGGGTGACATTACTCGGACAATAATGATTGAGTGATGATAGTCGGACAATGACATTGATTAGATGATGTTGTATGGATTATGAAGATTGCATAATAACAATCTAGAATCCACGTCTAATTACGGTGACTGATAGTGTTGGTCGTCATCAAACGTCAAGCAGAGCTCTAAAGTTCTTTAGATCTCCAATCTATCTCCAAATTCAAATCTTAGTCCCCTTCATGTGGAGAAAGAGAGCCTATTTATAATACTTTTGTAGTGAATATTTTAATAAATTCAGCTAAAATTCAACAACACTCGATGGGAGAGCTCATATCAATTCTTTTGATCATAAGTTATTAATTCAACATAAAGTGATTTTTTTTTGGACATAAAGTGATTTAATATTCTTAGAATCAAGTGACATTAGGCATGTTAGATTTACTTCATCGAGCCACTTTTTTTATTATAAGTATGTAAGATTCGAAGACAATTAGATCCTTCAATTAATATCTCAAAATTTCTAGCAATTCTTTAATTGCTTGATTTGAGCTTATTTGAACTTGGATTAGATCACCAATAGTGTTCTTAGATTTGTTTCATCAAGATGCTCAACAAAACTATAAGTTTGTTGAAATTGGTATGGAGATGATTATGAATTTAATTATAAAAAACTTTCAAATATTACATCAAAATTTACGCTAATCAAAATGAATTCCCTTAAGGTACATCACTATTAATTTATATACACATTTTTTATTTTTTATTTTTTGAATGATTCTTCTTTTATCAAGATAATATGAAGATGAACACAAACCAAACATTTCTTTTTTCTCCATCAATAATTTTTTTTTAAATAAAGTGGGACACTACTCACAAACTCAATTTTGTCATTCTCATTCATCTTTTGATGTCAAAGCTTTTATTTGTGTTTATATGGTTTAGGGGACTACTAACCAAAGAATGTCATTAATAGGGTAGTTTCTTTGGATCTTAGTAGCACTCTTAGTATGAATATGCATTATCAATTTATTGTTAGGGAAGGGATAAATTTATTGGATTCTATGTTATTACTTATTAGTAGAATCACATCATGACCTTGTTATAAATTTAGGTCAAGAGTTTGAGGAGATTAGAGTGAAATTAATTCATTAATGATAATCAAATTAACTAAATTTATTTTCCATTATTTGAGATTCAAATAACATGCAACTGCTTAGCAAGATAGAAACTCTATGGTCCTAACTTCTAAGAAATAATTGTTCTTAACTTGACTAAGGCTTCGTTTGAGACAACTTTCTTAATGTTTTGTTTTTCAGATCGAAATCATAATTTATGTTTGGTCAATGCTTTGTTGCTGCTTTCAAAATAAATTTATAATAGAAAGCTACTTTTTATAATAGCTTTAAAAAATTGCTCTTTACAACCGCTTTACAAAACAGTAATAAAATTATCCCAGCATAAGCCTAATAAAACAAAACCAAACTTTAGAAGCTATAATTCAAAGAAGAGGTGGTTTTTACCTCAAGGCAACAATATACAGCTTGTGGTTTCGTTTGGGACGGCTTTCTCAATGCTTTTTAGAGCAACTTTTTAGTACAAACATTAAAATTTTTATACTAAACTAAAAAGTTGCTTTAAGAAGCAGTAATAAAGCCATCCCAAACAAAACCTGAATCTTCCAATTAGGCTTAATTAACTACTTAAAACTGAGAAGCCACCCATTTCAACCTATAGCTTTTATGTAATTTAGAATCATAACACCAATAAGCAAATAAAATAAAGTATAAACATACTATGAATGAGTTCATTTATTAATAACGCAATCATATGTAAAAATTAAAATCTTAAAATCATTCAATATGGCATTACTAATTGAAAATATTGCTTAGAATTCAAAGGTAGATAAGTACTTAGTATATGCCAAAGACAAACCAGGCGAGCATCAATTCTTATTTGAATGCAGCTCGATCTTCTTCGGCAGATCGTCTTTGTTGGCGCCCACAATCTTGTCAATGATCGTCCCGTCTTTCAGAAATATGAAGGTTGGCATAGCCTCTATCGCCCAGTCTTGTGCGACAGACTAATAGTTGCAAAAGCAGTGTGAGAGGAAGATAAATATAATAAAAACACTGGCTTGGTATATTTTTTCTTAAAGTTTTTTATGATAGGTGCAAGGCTTCGTTTGGGATGGCTTTCTTTCTGCTTCTTAAACCAACTTTCTAGTACAAAAATTTCAATTTTTGTATTAAAAAGCCACTTTAAGAAGCATGAAGAAAGCCGTCCCAAATGAAGCCTAAGAGTCAATGGCTTTGCGTTGAGATAAGTGCAACATAAATTTTGATTGATTCCTTATAGCACTCATCTCAAAATAAATATAATGACTAGAAGACCCATCTGGTCAAAATTTAATAATATATCTTAACACTTAGAGATAAGATACGAAATGAGCATATAAGTGAAAAGGTTGGAGTAGCCCCAGTGGAAGATAAGATTAGACAGAGTCGCCTAAGATGGTTTGGTCACATAAACCGGCGGCCTTCTGATGACCCAGTTGGATAAGTAGAGGTATTAGATTTGACTTATGTTAAGAAAGGTAGAGATGCCTCTAAAAAGACTTGGTTAGAAAATATTAAAAATGATATTTCTTTATTAGATTTAAATGAGAATTTGACTTTTAACAAGACACAATGGAGAAAAAGGATCCATGTAGCCGATCCCACATATTCAGACAAAGGCTCAATGTTGTTGTTGTTGTTGTTGTATAGCTTGACCAAAAATTTTCCAAAAGAAAAGTGCATTATGTTATGAATATGGACTGATAAGCAAAAGGCGTCTTACCTTCAGTTCATCAACATCAACCTTAAGGAAAATAACATTTGGGAACTTCTTGGCCAGATCAGCAAAAATTGGAGCAATTGTGCGGCAGGGACCGCACCAGGTAGCAGTAAAATCAACAACGGCCTGTAATGAAATATAAGAATTATCAGAGGTAGCAATTCCAAGTAGGCCTTCTGTTCTGCAACGAAGCTTATGGGGTGGGGATATTGAATGAGGCCTTCTGTTCCAATTAGGCCTTCGGCAAAGAAGCAATTCCAAGTTTTTCTTTTTGTTTTATATGACCAATATATTTATATCTATTTTGTAAAGCCATCCATATATCTTAAAATTATCATTAACAACTTCTTTTACTAAGAACACTCAAATCCATATGACACAACCAGCCTACAAGTATTTTTATACAATCTATCTTTTAACTCAACAGTCAACAACACAACATTCTCTTATCCAATAATAACCTTGAGGCACTTTGCAATTTTAATCACAGACTTCAACTCTAGTAGTTATATCATCAAATGTCCCTTCTGTTGACCTAAAACTGCCGCCCATTCAACGGCTTAGACTAAAACTACCCGCTGCACTCAACCGCTCATTCCACCTCAGCCACGATCGATCCCATAACCGCCCACGATCGCACTCCTCTCGGTAGAAATTACTCCTCACGACACAAAAAAGATCCCCTCCTCTCATTCGGCTCTGACGCTCTCAGAATCGCATAGAGGAACAGAGCAACGGAACAGAGAAGGATTTTTCGGAAGACTTACCTCAGACGAACGAAGCCCGACGCCTGCTCCTCATCCCACCGCCGCCGGCAGAACTCACCAACTCGAACCATCTGTCAACCCCGCCGGCCGCCTCAAGCACCGACGCACCCGAAGCTTCCGTCGACTCCGTGCGTGCCTCCGATCTCCTGCTCTCGCGACTCCAAACCCACGGGCGAACAAACAGAAGCCATCGAACCCACCGTCGGCCTCCAATCTCCATACCTACCTTCGGCCTGATCATCGATCGACTCCATTTGCACCTTCCCCGGACAAGCCTTCCGCCGACCTGCCTCCGCCGACGATCTGCACGCCGATGCCGAAGCCTTCCCCTTGCGTGGCCTCTCCGACCTAGCCAAATCGGGCTTCTCCCGATCCTCTTTTCTCCCCATCTCTCTATTATATTATATATTATGAAATATATATAAGTATATAACATATATAATATTATGTTATATTGTATACTATATTATAATATTATAATACATAGTATGTTTTATTATAATATATATAATACATATTATGTTTTATTATAATATAATATTTATATTATATATCATATTATAAAAGAAAAGAAAGAGCGAGAGATTAAGAGAAAAGGGAATATTTTCAAATAGGTACAAAAGCAAATTGGCAATTTGAAGAAAGTCCCGGTGTTGATCTGGTCCCTTGAAGCCCTCGATCGTCGAGATTATCCGATCGAGGGAGCGCAGACACTACTCTCTCAAATCTCCTCGCCGTTGATATGCTCCGGCCGAGTCGAGCCACTCTCTTATCTCCCGGCATCGGAGAGGGGACGCCGGAAGGCTGCCGGATTTTTGAAGGGACCAAAAATATTTTTAAAATTAAATTTAATTGCTTAACTTAGCAGGTTGCGCACATCAAAGGATCTTTCGAAGACTATTAATGGGATTGATTCGCTCTCCCAAATCTTATCGCCGTCGATTTGATCCGGCCGAGTCGAGCCACTCTCTTACCTCCCGGCATCGGGGAGGGGACGCCGGGAGGCTGTCGAAATTTTCTCTAAAATTCAGGACTTAAGAAATTTTTGGACTTATACAGATTTTTGAGAAAAATGGAGAATATGCAATCAAACAAAAATAATTTAATTAGTAATGATTTAAATATATTATCTCATTAATTAATTTAAATTATTTAATCAGCAGATTGAGCATATTAGAAAATTCAAAGACTCATTTTGGGATCGATTTGCTCTCCCAAATCTCCTCGCCGTCGATTTGATCCGGCCGAGTCGAGCACTCCCTTACCTCCCGGCATCGGGGAGGGGACGCCGGGAGGTTGCCGAAATTTACTCAGAAATTCAAGACTTAGCCAAATTAAAATAAATGTGATGGATTTTGCTAATGATGTCGAAAATCTTATGTATTTTAGTAATGATGATCTATGTAAGATTTAAAAATGACTACATCACATACTATCCATGAGTGATAGCATCCAATAGCAATTAAGCAAAATTTAAAATTTATACTAAATAAGGTCAAACAATAGAACACTTGACAATTAATTGTCATTTGATATCCTGCAATGAAGGACTCCTCTAGGTTCCTTTATGAGAGTTCTTTGGAAATTATTTGCTATGTGAAGATCAATATATATCAAGACTTAACATCACTCAAGTTCTTTGTAGAAATGAACAAAATATACTACAATTCACTTATGAGAAGAATAAGGAATTCGTAGTGCCCACATCAACTAGCTTGCGAGCAAGAACAAAATACTTATATCAAATAAATCAATCAATTTATGGGAGAAAATAGGAGAACTTATAACAAACAAGATAATTCTCGTACGAATACTGGCACGATATCCTAATATTTATTGAATAATCATTCTCTGTAAACTATGTTGAATGGGATAATAACGACAGAAGGATATCTACTATGTGTTACAAATGAAACCTAATTTAGAGTACGCCACCGAATCCGCAACATGTGTACAAGCGGACAAAAGACGTTCATAGGCTCTTAAATGAAAATTCAGGCATTTTTCTAAATAAAATCACTTGGTAAAATGGGTCATATTTAAATATTTTAAAATGTCCCTTATATATTAAATATGATCTCTAAAAAAAAAAATTAAATATACCCCTGCATGTGCTCTGACAGAACTATTAAAGTTACAAACTCAAATCGTCGAGAATGTTGCGTAGGGTCAAATACTATAACCCGCATGTGCTCTAGTCGTCACATCTAAGTCCCAAATCCGATGATTCGAAAATGCTGCGCGGGTCTAATATTCAAGTTTCATCGTCCTCCTCAAAAGGACTGGAGTCGACATGACTTGAAGTATAAAATGCCTCCCAAAATTCTTACAAAAATAAAAGTGACCTCAATATCACCCCGATTATGGCCGTGTTGATAGAAAATCTCAACCGGAGGGGTCAAACCAAACAAAAAAAAAAAAATCTAAATTCTTAAAATAAAATCAACCACCTAAAAACTCAAAACTAAAAATCATCCACCTCCCGCAATTGTTTGTCGGGGGTGATAAATTTAAAATTAACCTCAGCTCACAAAGAGCGAATGTGTGACGGGTGTATCACTTTGATTCATCATCAAATAGTCTCTTGCCAACATGGACGTGGCACGTGCCCTCTGATCGGGTGGTTTTACCGTAAAATGGCACCATTATATTACGATCACAGCCAAAGCCCGTATGTTCCCTAAAGGCGTCAAACCCTTGAGCGATGAATCATAGGGTATATTCCTGATAGGCATAAAGCCCTCTATCAGCTAAGGTGGATTCAGATATATCCCCTTAGACAAACACCAACCTAGGTCTACAAGGTATTCTTGGACGAAGCAACCCATGGCTGCCGATAAGGTGCCTTCTGTCAGGTTGGGTCGACTACCTCCTCTGACTAAGTAGACCAGGGATCATGACAGCCCGGGACGACGGAACCATGGGATCTTGATCGGGCTCGTCTTCATTCCCCCCACCACCAGTTTTAAGTTTATGGTGATAAACCCTAAATTTCAAATTTCAAACTTCCAAATTAAAAAAATTAAACTCTAAAATTATTGCTATTATACGATAGGTTTATAACATATTCGACCCCTTTAACGACTAACCTTAATTGAAAGTTCTCTCATGTTATCAAGAGAGGTAATTAACTATAGGGGCTTGCGCCTATAGGAAACTAGAACTCAGATTAAAAAAAGTCTTCACAAAATGAGGGCGAAATCTCTGGGTAGTGTCTTATCTAAAACCCAATCTGCCTTCTGAAAATTCCCCCGGAACCTAATCTCGTTAAAACTCTCTGCCGTCATCATCTCATAAACACTTAAAAGAAAAATAAACCGATGGCGCGGAGAGGCCGGAATCAGATCATATTCACATCAAAAAATGGAATTTTCAGAGCCAACACCTTCTTTTGATATAATAAACCCAAGGTACTAAAACACGCTACATTGAGCTTCATTTTATCCTCTCGTAATATTGATTAATTGTTAGGATTGATTCAAGTTTTGACTAGTGTTATTCCGCAAGACATCACACCTATGTAAATATCTATATATAGATGCTATATGTTGATGTATGAGGCACCTTCTAGATGAAAAATTCAATCAATAAAGCTCTCTCTCTCTCCTATTCTTCAATCTCTTCCTTCCCCATCTCTCTCTCCTATTTTTCAAGAAGCTCAAGAAGCTTCTTCTTCCTACCAAGAATTGCATAACATTAATAATTAGTAATATATTGCAAATTAAAATTGCACATCATTTACATATTCTTAGTACTAATACCATTATCATTTTTATCTTTTAAACGTGTTCCTCATTATTCTCATTGACCACTTAGAAATCTAATTGAGTATAAACTATGCCATCTAAAATAAGTATACACTGAGATTACCTTGCAACCATGAACACGCACTTTAGAATTCTGTAAAATCCTTTGGTTAACTTAAATTGGAGAGGCCAAATCACAAATAAGATTATTTTAACTTAAAAAGAAAGAAAAATACTGTTCCAAAGTTGCGAATTATTTCGAGAGAAAATTTTGCTGCAATATAAATACTAGTTATGAATAGGTATCTTAGATGCATAAATGAACAACTTAAAGAAAAATAGACTTAGAATATGATGATAGAATTTTGTTGAAAGTGAGGCTGCTATCCTTACAACATATATAGATTGTTAAGAGAGATAAACTATTTTAAATGCTAAAAATTAATCAAACATAATTTGACATAAAATGTCTAATAACATTAGGAAAATTGCTTTATAAATTTTAGGAGTGCCAAAAAAAGTTCAAACAATTCTTGATATGTATACTAAAGAACAACATTAAGAGAAGTTGTTAATAACCAAAGCAATGCAAAATCATAGTGATTAAGGTTTCATTTGGGACGATTTTTTTATAGCTTTTTATAGCTATAATAACTGTGCTTTGATTGTACACAGAGAGAAAATGTACAGTTCTCTCCGTCTAGTGTCCGCACAAAATAATCTCTCGCTCTTATGGCACCCCAATCTTCACAAAATTATTTGTTTTAGATGATGACACAATGATCACAATATTCATTTTTAAAACTAACCTTATAGATGTTTAAATCTTTTAACTCTGCAGCAAACAAAAAAAAACAAAAAAAGGATTTATGGCTGTAGAACAACATGACTTAAAGTAATTAATGCAAGGAAAAGAATTAAATCTATGCCTAAAGGGCTTGCAATTTTAGGGAAAAATATTCACATGGCTGCAAACGATATTCAAGTTTATTTAAATCCGATTATTATCCTAAAAGAGGGAAAAAAATTAAGAAGGCAAAAAACATTCGAAATAAACATCAGACAATAATCCACCAGATATTGCAACTTGTAAGCAAACAAGCTAAAATCAATCAAAATGAAAATCAGAAGATCGAACCAACTACATAAATCCCGGCTCCCAGTGAATTTGTCTCTAAGATCAATAATTAAATTGATTTATAACTCAAATAGAGTTCCGATAAAAATCAACAAACAGACCAACGAATTAAGCTCAGCTTGGATCAAATTTAAATCGGGACAAAAATGAATTGGTTGATCGAGTTATGGATCTAAATAAAAAATATATGCTTATATGCCTGAATGAATATATAGATATTTAAACATGAATTTAAATTTTAAAAAAAAAAGTGTATATATTCATTCTTGCATTTATATATATATATGAATATATCTTTACTATGAATGTATTTAACTATGCTCGACTAATAATTTTACCCTAACTAATAGAAATCAGATCAATTTTTGGTTCCAAACACGTAGAACTCGGATTACAGTAAGACGAAACCGACAATAGAACTCTGGTTTAAGTAAAAAAGTCACCCGGCTTAGATCTAGATCGAATCGATTCAAAATATTGTAAAACCTGGCTCCAAGATCAGATCGAAAAAGCTCTAATCCCAAGAAACAAAATATCCTCCGATTCAGAAAAGAAAAAAAAAAAAAAAAAACAATCCGTTTTTTACCAGTTTTTTGGTTTCAATGGCGCTCTGCAGATGCTGGTTCCACTGCTCGACGCTGTGGCAGCTGATCACGGTTGCCTCCTCCGCCATCGCCGAAACTAGCTTCTCTGAATCTCTGAAATAAGGCAGCTGAAGAAAACAAAAAGAGAAACCAAAAGCTTTGCACTCGAATCCTCTGCCTCGCATTTGCCTTTATAGGCGCAATTTCTGGACACTATTTATTTTATTCCGATTGGGGATATTGCAGTTTTGTTTGAAATAATTATAATTTCATCTATGATCTTTTTAAATATCATTAAATATTACTTACATATTTATTTATATTATTATTTATATAATTTTAGCTACAATAACATCAAATCTTTATCACGCTATATGAGATCGACTACATAAATATTTTTTCTCTATTATGTACCATTTAAATCGAATAAAAAATATTTATAATATTTTCTAATCAAATCTTTAAAGGGCTATACTTACCTTTCTGAACATGGAGCGAGTCAACTAGACCATCTGCAATCGAGAAACACATTTTCCACTCTAAAATACAGTAACACTTTAAAATGCACTAATTCATTTTCAACTGAACTCTATTTCTTAACACAAAAAAAGAATATTCCATATATATTCTTTCTCAACTGAGCTCCACACGCGCAATCCCTTCTCCACCTCAACTTTCTCTGTTTTCGCCAAAAATGCATTCGTGAATAGTGAAACCCAATATTGGAGTAGTTCACGGACGCCAAACACGTGTATGGAGTTTGATTGCAGATGGCCTTATATATACACATCAAAAGGTTGATGTTATGTCACTAAATCAACTAAGACGACTCTCTATCTAATTTTTCACTATAGCTGCTTCGACCTTTTCACGTACATACTCATTTTGCATTCGGTCTTTAAATGTGAAGCCATTTGTCCTCTTAATAATCCTCATACCTTCAACATTTAACTTAATTTTATGCTTCTATTTTATTGATCAACATTATGCGCCATAAAGCATTGCATGTATTTTAATAATATTTATATTTTTTGCAACTTTTTGGGAATTTGGAATATAATTCCAAGAATATATGACTTTTTATTTTATAGGCATAAGCATAATATAAAAAGAAGAAAAAGAGGCCGACTTGTAATCTTTTTACAGTTAGACCAACTTATCAGTTTTCACATATATCCAAAAAAATTGAGAATTTACATTCTAACACTTACAATTTTATTTTTTGCATATGAATTATCTATTTTTTATTTATTAGTTTTTGTTACACTCATCATACAAGAGGAAGGAAGAGTCAAACTACTTCAAGCCATTTTCTGATGCTAGCCACCTCTCGTCGACCAACCCTCTCATTAGCTTAGCTGCAAAACAACCTAAAAATGAATGTTATTTTTAATATGAATTTTAGATTTTTTTTTTTTTTTTTTTGGGAACTAAAGTGCTTTGATATTGTTTTTGTGAGGGCTGCGGCGCTATTTTTGAGAGTATAGCGGTTCTAGAAAATACTGTTGCGGCGTTTGAGTCTCTGTTCTATAGTAATTATGGATTTAACATGCAGCGTTGCAATGCTGAGTTTGAGCGCTATAACGCTGGGCCACTGACTGTGTTTTATATATTTTTTATTTTAAATATCACTGCCACGCTCCCTCACTCAGCGCTGCCTTGACCGGGAAGAAATCAAAGGAAGGAGTTAAAGGGGGGAAAAGAAAGAAGAGAGGAAAGAGAACGATGATCTTCAAGGCTTTTTCATTCATTATTTTTGTTTGGAAAATTAGTCTGATTGTTGTAAATAAATATCATCTTGCTTTTGTTTTTTTTTTTTTTTGGATTTATGCAGATTTTATTTTTCTTAAATTCAGAAAAAATAAATAATTAACTGATTTTGTAAGCTTCCACCATATAACTTTTGATATGTTATAAATTTGATTTTTCGAAAGATTGTGATTTTTATTTATTGTATTTTTATCGATTAAGATGTGTATAGAATTATTTTTATGAAAGGAGTTGGAAAAATGTATATCAAAAAATGAGTTGAAAGTGATATATTGTGATTTGATATGATTGATAGAACTAGGGGTGTAAGTGAGCTGAACGACCTTGTTAACAAGCTCGCAAGTCGAGCTTACTGAGCCACAAGTTCGAGCTCATGCCTATACTTGAGCTTTTATTTTAAACAAGTCTGAGCTAGAGCTCAAGCTTGGCTCTAGGGGTGTCAATTTTTGACACGACACGAAAACCCGACCCGGACCCGTCGGGTTGGACCCGACCCGATTTCAAAACGGGTCGAGTTCGGGTTCCAGAAATCGACCCGTTTCAAAAAACGGGTCGGGTTCGGGTTGACCCGGCGGGTTGCCGGGTCAACCCGCCAACCCGTTTAATTCAAAAAATTTCGAAATCCCGCCCTCTGCCCGCTGCCCCCGCCCCATGCCCACTGCCCCGCTGCCACGCGCCGCTGCCGCCGCCCGCTGCGTGCTGCCACGCGTGACGCGCCGCTGCCCCGCTGCCCCCCCGCCGCGTGCCGCGCGCTGCCCCGCTGCCCCACTGCCGCCGCTGCCGAGCTGCCGCCGACGCCTGCTGCCAAGCGCTGCCGCCGTCGCGGTTCCGGGTCGTGTCGGGTCAACCCGGCAACCCGCCGGGTCGGGTCCGGGTTCGGATTTTCGACCCGTTTCTCTACCCAGGTCGGGTTAGGGTTGACCCGTTTTCCACCCGGGTCAGTTCGGGTTCAACCCGAACCCGACCCGTGACCCGAAATTGACACCCCTACTTGGCTCGATAGAAAAGCTCGTTAAACCACTTGATTAAATTAAAATATATTTAATAATTAATTTAAATTAATATTATATAATATATTTTAATAACTTTAAATTGATTATATATTAAAATAATAAAATTTATAAGAAAATTGAATTTTTTAATTTAAAACTAAGAAATGGAGCTTGAGCTTTTTAAACAAACTCGAGCTATCGAGTCAAGCTCGAGGCTATGAATTTTTTAATGATTCGAGCTCGAGCTTAGTAAACGGGCTCGAGTCGAACTCAGTAACAATTAAACAAACTTAGCTCGATTAGGAAGATACTCAATTCGACTCGTTTACACCCCTAGATAGAACTGATATGTATTGTAATGTGACACAAATCTAACTGAAATGATGAATTGGTTGATGTCATATTACTCATATATATGAAATGATAACTCCCACGTGATAACCACAAGATTCACTGATTCATTAATGGAAGTTCTAAGGAGATGAAGACTAATTAAGAGCCATAAGAAGTTAGGGTGACTAATTCATGTGATTCAATGAGAGTTATATGGATTACACTAAATTGGGAGTCATACGGGCGACTGATTGGGAGTCATAACTCATAAATATATGAGCAAAATAACCTCAAAATACCTTTATTTGAATATCTGATAGAATATTGATTACTGATTCTGATTATTGATTACTGATAACTTATACTGATTATTATATTTTGATATTGTATGGATACTAATACCAATATATTAATTTATATTATTGCTTATTATTACCGAATACAAATTAAAATATAGATGTTATTATAATTATATAATTGATAGAATAAAGATAATGATTGGATGAAATGATTAAGCGAAAGTAATTGAATGATAAATACAAGATGATTGACTTATACATGTGACCAGTAAATATAGCATATAAATAGATTTATAGATTTTCTTATATGATTTATAGCATATTGTTTATCTTTTGCATTGCCTTAATTTTATATGTAAGATTTTAATTACTTGTTGGGTTATGTACTAATTATATAGTTTTACATGTTTATAGAAATGGGTTAGGATCTTGTGGCTTGAGGTACTATATGATATACATAGTTTTCTTTTTACACCCCTGGTTTAGTTTTCTTTCAGTTCATTTAGTTTATGTATATATTTTTTAGCATATGAAGGATATTGTATATATTATTTTGATCTCTGGATGTAGCATGTAGATTTTGATTATATTAATGTGAATTGTATTTTTCTGCTATTTATATTTTTGTAATGCAATTAATCAGCTTTGAATATCAAATTAATATGGCTGTACGTAGATGATTATTAGTTGTTATTGAGAAATAAGTAAGAAATAAATAAATGAAAAGATAGAAAAAAAATTCTTTTACTTTAAATCCCTAGATATGACAGTTATAATCCAAGAGCTCGACCTTGTGTTTTGATGATTACAAATATTATTATATGTTTATTTATTTATTATTGTGTTTATATATTTGATATGTTTCTTGTGTCACCAACTATTTCATGTATAACATATATGGAGCAGTATTAAAGAATAAAAACTCAAGACAATATAGGGACAACATATAATTCAGTTTGTATTTGAGAGAGTATGTACTTTTTATTTTTTAAGCCATTTTTTCTACTAGATTTATGTTATATTAGCAACTATGCATACACACAAAATGGGTAGCAAAATTGAATATTTAGATTTTTGTTAATCATACTATACGATCCAAATCATATTATACAATCTATTTAAATGTAAATTAATTCAAATATTTAATTTAATGATATTAATTAATTATGGGCTATAATTAATCATAGATGATGATCAATTATTTTGAGAAATTCTATTGTCGAATCCTGATTATCTAAATTAGGCAAATATAAATTTTGAACTAATTGTACTGCATAAATATTAATTAAAATTACCTATTTTAATTATGATGATTAGGAAAATAAATCATGATTTAATTAATCATTTAATGATCGTATTGTACTATCTTGATTGTACTATACGATCAGTAGAGAGCTCAAGCTGGATAAACTTGGTTCGTCCTGGGCGATCTGTGATTCGATATAACTAATCTTACTGGATGATATTCGATGGAATCAAACTAATCGTACTATATTGAAAAATTAGAATTGTTTAGAGCCTGCTTTATAAACTTTTGTTATGTCTTTTTCGGCTAATAGTGTTTGGGTTGCCACACAAATGTTTCTATTGGAGAGCTTGGAGAGAGTCAACTTCACAAGGAAGAGAAAGGAGGTGAAGTTGAGAGAGGGAGAGTGCCTTGAGAGAGTTAAGAGATGTGAGAGGGGTCACACGATTGCTCTACTTGCCCGCACCTTGGGTCCTCTAGCTGTGCTTTGGTGGAGCTCTTCAAGAGGAGCTATGGGAAGAAAATTCTTAGTGGCCAAAGACTTACTAGTCGAAGAGGCTAAGGATTCAACATTTTTGCGAGACTGGGAGGTGAAAGAAGGGAGCGACATCTTCATCAGAGCAATAAGCTAAATTAGGGATGACATCTTCATCAAGTCGAGGAGGTGGGAGGAAGGATTGGTATCTTTGCCGAGCAATGGAGGCGAAAGGAGGGATGACATATCCACCAAGCCGATGAGACAAGATGAGGGAGCTTCTTTTGAGCCTATAAATATTATTCTCCGCCTGTGGTAAGGGAGAAGGGCTTCTTCGCCTAACTGTGCGCTGAAGAAGTCGTCTGAGTTAGTGCACAACCCAAAGAGGAGGACCATTAGGGAGTGAGGGGAGATCAATTCGACTGAACTACTTTAAACTTGGTTTGTGTGTTATTACTTTTATATACTTTACTTTTCATGCAATTTACTTTAGAACACTGATTTTATTTTGATTATCTTTGTGTATTAGGACTTCTGTGAACGATATATATATATATATATATATATATATATATATATATATATATATATATATATATATATATATATATATATATATATATATATATATATATATATATATATATATATACTAAATTCTTAGAAAACGTATAATTTGTATACAATAGATACATTGGATAATCATGAAATCATAAATAGCCTTGCACATCTTAAATTTTAACGTTAAAATTACTATTAAATAACTTTACAAATAAAAATAAATTAAGTTATATTATTGTATTTTAGCTTAAATTTTATCTCTAAAATAATAAAATATTAATTATCTATCTATAACTAAGTAGAGTATTAAATACATTTATTTGTTATTTTTTATAATTTCATTCTAGAGATATATTATGATTGATAATGATAATAATTATTATTAATTAATACTGATGATTAATTTAAATAATGAAATATATTTACTATTTTATTAAGCTTATATGTAATATATCAATGTTATTGATTCAAGTTTGAGCAAGACACCTAAACTATAAACTGAATATTTCAAATTTTACTTAAACTAAATTCAAATCAAGCCAATATTGATTAAGTTGAGTTTCGAGATTATTTGAGTAAATCCTATTAATTTAATAAACTTGTAACCATCATTCACAAATCAATTAATTAAAAGAGGGATTATATATTCAACACACAAACTTATATATTTATAAGATATAGCACTATATAAATGTACGTGCGAACCCCTCGATAATGATGATGAATTATCGAAAGGCTTTATTACAGGATGATGAGGATATGAGAAAATGACATCAAAATCTCGCTACAAAGAGTATCAATGGAATTAACAGTTAGTGAGAGATGAAAAAATGAGATCGATGGTGTGTGAATGGATGAATTATTATGTGCAAACACTAGACGGAGAGAACAATCTGGTTTATCTCTATGAACTGAGCTTTTACTATTCACAAAGATCAAACCAGACAATTCTTTCCATCCAGTGTCTGCACAGAATAATCTCTCATGTGAAGGAGGACAAAGCTGAGCAATCCATGAGGATTGCAGTTGGTGAAGAGGAGAATTGTGACCAGCAACATATGAAAAAGGATGAAGACTAGAAAGTCTTAAAGGACATGCTAGGGAAGAGAAAAATCATAATCGAAGGTGTGTGATATGAGAACTTGAAGATAAAAACAATAGAATGATGGTGTTTTAAAGATAATGGAGGGTATTATTTCTATCTTTTTCAAATATGTTGAGTTATATGTGTAAATAGAGTAATTTATATTAAACTAGTATAAATGCACGTGCACATGGTGCACGTTAATAAAAACTAAAAAATAATATTTATATAATATGATTGCATGTGAATAAAATTTAAAATTTTATTTTATTAATTTTTTATAAATTAATAAAGTTATCATTATAATTAATTTTAATAAAGATCATATTATTGAATAACTTGAAAATTTTTCTTAAAATTTAATTGATACGTTATTTTAGGATATTTTTAGATGTTTAAAAGTGTACTATCATATTATGAAAATTATGATTGATCATCCATGCCAATTTCTAAACGCTAAAAGCATTTTAATCCTTAAGGCAACTAAAATAAGAAAAAAGAAGAAAAAAAAAATTAAAACATGAAATTAATCAAAGTGAGATAAACGTCCACTCTATCTCTGAATAAAAAATTCAAAATATAAATTGATTATCAAACAAGAAGTAAATTTGAATAATTAAAAAGCTCGATATGCAAAACAATTAAGATATTTTTAATCTACACAGCTCCAGCCACTTGTAGATTGATTTTCACATCAATGATATAATCAAAGTATAAATGTAACCTCATATACATTAATTATAGTTTAGGAATGCATAATCAATTATCGAACCCATAAGAAAGTTAAGTTCAAGAAGCATTGCCATTATCATCCAATTTTATTTGCATTTCCTATTTATATTTTAAAATATTCTTATGTCCTATTACAAACATACATCAAGCAAGCTCAGTACCCTCTTATAATAACCAATTATAGCATAAAATGATTTAAACAAACAATTTTTTGAAATTCAAATTCGTGGTATGTAATAAGGAAAGAGGTAAATTAAGTGACAATGATTTAACTTTTATTGATCAAAGAGATGAAGAAAATATGAAAATTAGGATGATTAATTAGTAAAGTAAAATATCAAGCGAAATTAATTAGTATTCAACAACTAACACACCAAAAGGAAATTAATTTTTTATATAGGCCAAATGAAAATAAGTTCATAATAAAATATTATATGGATCAATTGATAGAGTCAGGTCATTAAAAATACATAATACTTAAATATTAATGATTCCATCAATTTATCTTCACATCAAATATCTTTCAATTTGAATCAACAAAATTTATCAACGAAACCTTTAAATAAAAATATATGGTCCATCATTTATTGGAATTATCATTTGTTGTTTTGGATGACAGTACTATTACTCAATTAAAAGAAATGAACAACATAAGCACTTATTTTTGTTTTTTCCATCAATTATTTGCATTTAATTTCTTTTTGTTAATCCATTCATCTACATTGACTGACAAATAACTTAATAAAAAAAGTTTTGTTAAATAGGAAATATGTTTTGAATTGAATTTAAAATGTTACATATTTTCAAAAACTGAATCTCATATGATAAAATTCTTTCATTATTGATAAATAACAAAATAATAAAATATTAATAAATAAAACAATAAAGCTATAGTTTAAAAAAAAACAAATCTACATGAAGAAAATTGCAAAAATCACATGAAATAAAATTAAGTTTCAAAATAAAAAGAATAAACTTTTATATTATCTTATTATCTTTTAACCATCATCTTCATATAAAAGTCTTTAAGCTAAAATAACAAAGAAGCATGATTTTTGTGAACTACAAACAATAGAAACTTCAATACAATCTCATCAAATAAATATTATATATGATATAAGTCGTAGTAAATTTGGAACTTAGTGAACTACACATCGCATAACAAATTATCATAAGAGCTGTATTGTTTATAATTTTAAAGACAAAAACAAATGCATGAAGGGAGAATTTAGGTCCAAAGCAAGCTCACTAAGATCCTGTCAATTGTACAAAACTTAAGACTCCACAACAAACATTCAGGATTGTTCTCAATCTTGCATCATTGTTTATTAACATTATTTGGGAACTTCAACTTCCATCTAATAAACTAAGTAAAATTAGTCGTTCATTTTATTGTTCAACAAAAAAATAATACGCTTTGAAAGAGATTGCAATGGATGATGAATTTCTTAAGATTTAACAGTTCTATAGACAAATAAATAAATAATATTTGAGATAAATGAATCACTAAACATTAAAACAAATCAGAAGAAGCCAACACAAAGACTTTCTAGGAGTTAATTTAATCTCAATAGCATAAATAGGCAGAAGAAGAAATCAACTTACATTTGCAATTGAGGCTTTATATTTGTCACCTCTGTGATGAAAATGTGTGCTATCACAGGGAAAATGTATCTTATGAGCATTCACAACCATCAAGTTCTGATCAAACTTCTCATGTGTAAGGTGAGTGTGAGGTATGCTTGCTTCCCAAACTTCATCTATATTAATGTTATTGACTACTTAATTGGAATCTAACGCAAGTAGAGAACAGTACCAAGAGCTAACACTTCTCCATATATGACTTTTTCGATTTTGAAGATACAAATATAATCAAATCATAAGAAAAAAGTTTCCTCAAAATGAAGGAAATCACAAGAAAATAGAATGGAAGGAGTCATCTAAAATATGCAACCAAAGAGTAGGAAGCCTCAAAGATTTTATGTACAATAATTAGAAGATAAAACTTTATAGTCATTAAGATATGAAATTAAAATATCAAAATAAAATGATAAGCTACAATGTCAAGTGAATTCAACTAAAAAAAAAAAGAAACAAATGTGCTATATCAAATAAGACAAAATATTTAGCATCAAATAAAACATTTAGTTCACGTGAATAAAAATAAAAATAAACATTATAATTTATAGTACTATATTTATTTATTTATATGAATAAATAAATTTATCAATAAAAACATTTGTAATAATGATCATATTAATAAAAAATTAGAATTATATAAAATTATATTTAACAAAAAATATATATTTTTATAGTTTAGTAAGAAACTAAAATCTTTGATATCTTTGATCAGAATTAAAATAGGTTATTTTTAGTCAATAGCTTATCATCATTAATTTTTGAACAACTTTTCATCCTATTTTTCAAATAAAAACATTCTTACTAAAGAAATTCTAACACTTACAATTTTCACATTAACTTTGAACTAAAGAATTCAAGGTTTGTAGGTATTATCCGAATGAAATAGACAATAAAATATTTGTATGTGCACTTAATAAAATTTAAAAAATCACATTTCTATCTCTATTACTATATCTTTTTAAGTGCACTTGATCACATCTGTACGTGCACTTAATCACATTTCTATCTCTATTATTATATCTAATTAAAGATGTTTGATTTATCACATAAGCTCTTAAAGACGACTTAATTGAGTATTTTAAAAATAATCATAGAGGTTAAGAGATCATTTCATATCTGTGCAAGTATTTCAAAATCATGTAATTAAATTTATTAAAAATAATTTGAAGATGCCCAATCTTGAGTGATTGAATTTTTTATTATCATAATAACAATGATAATACAATTAATTTATGTTTACTTCTTTTTCGTCAAAATATTAAGGAAAATCCTTTCTCATCAAAATAAAAGGAAACGATATGGGAGAAAGCCAATTATAGAGACAATAAAACAATAATCTAAGCACGCATTAATTGAGTATTTTTTAATAAGAAGATATAACCTGTAAAAACTTACCGCAGGCAGGATGCTTGGAAGTTCTAAAATGAATTTGTTTCTTTCAACCTTAGGAGGATAGAAGTTGAAGAGAAGCAATGGCGATTTGGTAGTCAAGGGCCCAAAACTCTTCTTCATGTGAAATAGGTGAACGAAGAGGTAAAAGATGTGAAGAGACTTGAAATCATGGGGATCTCTCATCGTGACTTCCGATCAAATAGGAACAACATAGGAAGAAGTTTCCTCTACCCTCTCAAAACTCTTCTTCACACGAAGCAGGGAAACGAATACGCCTAAAAGAGGGTGTGAATAGATTTGAAGATGAGCTAGAGCTTCCGTCGTAACTTCCCATCCGACAGGAGGAGAAGAAGGCGATAAACTTTTTAGCGATTTCATCTGTCTCGGTGAAGAAGAGGAAGCGAAGATATAAAAGGAGGTGAGCGGAATGGAATGCAAAGAGGCGCAAAAACGGATGGAGCAGATTAAATTAATAATTTATAATAAATAAATAATATAGTTTCAAATAATTTGGTAGCAGAATGAAACGGCCAAGGCACAAATATAGGCTGTTTCCTTCATCTTCCAAAACATGAAATGCGAGATGCTTAGTGCAAATGCTTTGGAAGTTCAAGAGAACGAAGGTGGTAATTAATTAATTAATGAAATTTAAGGCTTTTTCAGTTATGCATTTAAAGTCTTCAATGAAATAGATTTAAATGCTTTGGAAGTTCAAGAGAACGAAGGTGGTAATTAATTAATTAATGAAATTTAAGACTTTTTCAGTTATGCATTTAAAGTCTTCAATGAAATAGATTTAATATGAAACTCAAGCCTCTTTTGGAGGAAATTAAAAATAAAGAATATGAAGAGTTATAAATGAATGGTGTAGATTTAATTTTATGTTTATAAATGAACGATCAAGATTTACTATGGGTGAAGTCCCAAGCCACTTTTATATAGTAGTATAGATTTTCGTCAAAATATTAAGGAAAATCCTTTCTCATCAAAATAAAAGGAAACGATATGGGAGAAAGCCAATTATAGAGACAATAAAACAATAATCTAAGCACGCATTAATTGAGTATTTTTTAATAAGAAGATATAACCTGTAAAACTTACCGCAGGCAGGATGCTTGGAAGTTCTAAAATGAATTTGTTTCTTTCAACCTTAGGAGGATAGAAGTTGAAGAGAAGCAATGGCGATTTGGTAGTCAAGGGCCCAAAACTCTTCTTCATGTGAAATAGGTGAACGAAGAGGTAAAAGATGTGAAGAGACTTGAAATCATGGGGATCTCTCATCGTGACTTCCGATCAAATAGGAACAACATAGGAAGAAGTTTCCTCTACCCTCTCAAAAACTCTTCTTCACACGAAGCAGGGAAACGAATACGCCTAAAAGAGGGTGTGAATAGATTTGAAGATGAGCTGGAGCTTCCGTCGTAACTTCCCATCCGACAGGAGGAGAAGAAGGCGATAAACTTTTTAGCGATTTCATCTGTCTCGGTGAAGAAGAGGAAGCGAAGATATAAAAGGAGGTGAGCGGAATGGAATGCAAAGAGGCGCAAAAACGGATGGAGCAGATTAAATTAATAATTTATAATAAATAAATAATATAGTTTCAAATAATTTGGTAGCAGAATGAAACGGCCAAGGCACAAATATAGGCTGTTTCCTTCATCTTCCAAAACATGAAATGCGAGATGCTTAGTGCAAATGCTTTGGAAGTTCAAGAGAACGAAGGTGGTAATTAATTAATTAATGAAATTTAAGGCTTTTTCAGTTATGCATTTAAAGTCTTCAATGAAATAGATTTAAATGCTTTGGAAGTTCAAGAGAACGAAGGTGGTAATTAATTAATTAATGAAATTTAAGACTTTTTCAGTTATGCATTTAAAGTCTTCAATGAAATAGATTTAATATGAAACTCAAGCCTCTTTTGGAGGAAATTAAAAATAAAGAATATGAAGAGTTATAAATGAATGGTGTAGATTTAATTTTATGTTTATAAATGAACGATCAAGATTTACTATGGGTGAAGTCCCAAGCCACTTTTATATAGTAGTATAGATATGTAGATAATATCTTAAATAAAATTTATTTAAAAAGTGTAGAAATATTGCAAATATTTGTAAAAGAATTATTAAATAATTAATATAATTATTCATATTAATAATTAAATAGTTGATTCTTCAAATTTATTTATTTTTATTTAAAATAATAAAAATAATGTTTGCATCTAGCTAATTTTTGTGCGCTTGGCCTCGCGGTCTCCCTCGAGGCAAATTATTGGGTCAGGTGACCGGAGCCAAAAGATAAGTTCGGACAGCCAATAAAAATTTGCCGCGTCAACTTGCGCTTTAGTTGCGCTTTTTGACTTGCGCTTTAGTTGCGCTTTGGTTGCGCTTTAGTTGCGCTTTGGTTGCGCTTTAGTTGCGCTTTTTGACTTGCGCTTTAGTTGCGCTTTGGTTGCGCTTTAGTTGCGCTTTGGTTGCGCTTTAGTTGCGCTTTAGTTGCGCTAATTTTAAAATAATATTTTATTATTATCCGAACCTATCTCTGCGTTCACCTGACCCAATAATTTGCCCTCTCTCGACGCTGATCGGAAGCAACTCTTCTTCTCCTCTCGGCTGCTTCCTAAGTCCTAACCCTAGGGACGTAGTCCCAAAATTGCAGCCTCTCCTGTCTCTCATCGGCTCGGCCTTCTTCTTTTTCTTTCCCTCTCAGCCTCTCTCGATCCCTGGCTATCTCCGCCTCCCGTTTCTTCTTATTTTCGCCATCCAGGACGCTCTCGCAGCATTCTCGTCCGGATCAATCCAATCTTTCGCAGTCTTGCCCGGTCTCTTCTCGTGTACAACTCCCGGTATGTATTCTTACTGATAGGATACATTCTAAGTGAACATTTCGAACTGTTCAACACTCCCAAAGATAGAAAGAGAAAGATAAAGGGGAGAAAGACTTATTCATTTCATCATGCCCTCATACACTCTAATTGATGTGTTAATAGCCTTACAAGGCTTACCTTTTGTTATTTGAATAACATTACGCCGACTTTTTATGGAATACCTTTTGTTATTTGAATAACTTGAGCTGCGGTTGGCTTATTTCTCCTTTGCTTTCTAATCCTTGTCAAGGAGTGTGTGCAAATTCTTAAAGTTTTCTCTCATAGTAATTTCCTCAACTATGTTGTGACTTGTGAACCTGTTAGCAATCCTCTATGTATTAGCCATGATCTCTGTGGAAAATGCAGTGCTTTGATGTTTTCGAGTATAAGTTTGAACACATATTGGCGGCCAGGGGCGGAACCAGCCTTTCATCTTAGGGGGGGCAAAATTTTCTTAGTATAATAGACTAATATAAAAAAAAAAAGATGACATAATTCAAAGTAAAATATTGTATTTCCATTATGATAGGAAAATTGAAAATCATTACAATTTTATCAATCTATTTTGCATTTTTTGATAATATTGGATAACATCTTCATTGGAAATCAAATCAAATACATCTTTTTCAATGTAAGGCACAAGACAATCGTTGAGCCAATCATCACCCATCCTACTACGCAATCGATGTTTGATAATTTTCATGGCTGAAAATGCTCTCTCCACTGTAGCAGTAGCAACTGGTAAGGTTAATGATAAAGTAATAAGTTTGTAAACCAAAGGATACACATCATTCTTCTTGAACTTAACAATCTGCTTTGCAAGATCAGCAATACTTCTTAGAGAGGAGAACTCTTCACTAGTCCGCATATCGATAATGTAGGTTGCTAATTGATTTTTAAGAGCAATAACCTCAATTGTAGAAAAATCACTTGGATATAACTCTGCTAGACATATCAACTTCCTCTCATCATAAGCACGAAAAGAATCACTTGGGTTTAAGCATGACATACACAGAAGTAACTCAGCACTTGATTCAGAAAAGCGATTATTTAGCTCTTGAAGTTGCATGTCAACTACTGTATAAAATAAATCAACACGATAATGATGTAAATTTGTTTTATCTTCACCTCCTCTTACTGATCGACGACGAGTTTTATATGTTACATTCATTTTTGGAACAACAACTTCAAAAACACCACAAAAACGTGACACTTCATCTAGTAAACCATTCCATCCATTCTCCCTAAGAAGTTGTAGTCGTTGTTTGGAAATTTGAACCAATTTCATAGCATTTTCAATGTCTTGATCTTTTCTTTGCAATGATTGTGATAACTCATTCGTAATGCCCAATATATCAATCATCAAATGCAATGTAAAGATAAAATCAAAAGACTCCATTATATCAATAAGAACACCCGCTTCAACTGATTGCTGATCATGAACCCCTTCTTCCTTAACGATCTCTAGCACCTCGATCACAGAAGCATACATATGCATAAGACTAATCAGAGAATGAAAATGTGAACTCCAACGAGTATTACTAGATTTTTGTAAATTTGTCTCCTGATTCAAACCTTTGCCACTTATGAGATTTCCATTTTTAAGATGAAGAAGTATTTTCTCATGCTGAATGCTTTTAAGAGCATCTGTTCTCTTACAAGAAGCCCCAATAGTATTAATTATTCTAGAAGTGAACTCAAAGAGATGTTTTACTTGCCAATGATTTTTTGCCACTGCTACCAAACATAATTGGAGTTGATGAGCGAAACAATGAACATAAAATGCTTGAGGGTTATCATTTAGAATAAGGGCCTTTAAACCATGAAATTCCCCTCTCATATTGGATGCCCCATCATAACCTTGACCACGTATCATTTGTATGCTCAACGAGTGTTTAGCTAGAATGTCTTCAATGGCTACCTTCAGTGTAACTGCATTAGTGGATGTGACATGTTTGATGCCTATAAATCTTTCAATCACTTGGCCCAGCTTATCCACATATCGCACTGCAATAGCAACTTGTTCTTTCGTAGAAATATCACGGGATTCATCAACTATAAGTGAGAAGTAAGAGTTACCAATATCTTTCATTATATATGTTAAAGTTTGAGCTGATGCAGCAAAACATATTTCTTTCTGGACTTTTGGTGAAGTTAACTTCAAATTTGAGCCAGCATATGCAGATGCCACTGTCTTAATTTTCTCATTATGATCAGTTAGAAAATCAAGTAGCTCTAAATAATTTCCTCGATTATCTGAATTGGAAGACTCATCATGCCCCCGAAATGACAATCCCTGACGTAACAAAAATCTAACACAATCAATGACTGCAGTCAACATGATCCTATATTATTTTTTGTTCTTGTCATCTTTGCTTAACCATAAAGCTGGAACACTCTGTTCTTGGTTCTTCATCAAATCTTCACATTTTTGTCTAGATTTATTATGTACACTATTGTGATCTCCAACGTGACATAATAATTTTTCTTTCTTCTTCCAATTTTTGAAACCTTCTCCAATAAATGAATCCCCACCACCTTTACCTTTAATAATCTGCTCTTGAGGTTTAAATATATAGCAATAAAGACAGTAAACAACGTCTTTCTGCACACTGTACTCTAACCAATCAGAGTATTCATCAAACCAATTCGGATTGAACCTACGTGCAATATTTCCATATAAAGTTTGGGGAAATTGATGACTTCTCGGTTGATGGGGACCCTTATCTTATCTCTGTCATTTACATCATAACTCCAAATAGGAGGTCGAAGTCCTGGATCTGCTAGGAGATTGTTTATGTCAATTTCTATTCGCTCTTTCCTCTTTAAATAACGCTCCATTTTCCTAAACCCTAAAATAAAATTTATTACCAAAGAAGAGCGACCGTCAATCAAAATATTTACATCATAACAAACAATGAAATAGCAAAATAACAATTTCAAAATTATTATCATAACAATCTCTTTTAGCATTTCTAACACAAAACAAGAATTCTAGAATTTTATCTAAATGTTTCAAGTTGCATTTAGATTAGGTTGATTTAGACGTAAGCGGACAACAATTCAAGTTGCATTTAGATTTTAGAAATAGCAAAACAATACTTCCTAAATTGAATCTATTAGGAAAATGGAGCGTTGGTTGCTTAGGGGCGGTAATTAACAGTAAGCATAATTTTCTAATCCAAAATTTTCTCAAGCATGTCAACATAAGTGATGCTCTATAATTTTCTCAAGGATTTCAAGTTGATAACAGAAAAACAAATCAAAATTTTCTCAAGGATTTCAACAAAATTTTCTCAAGGATTTCAAAATTTTCTCAAGCAAATCAAAGCAAAATAGCAAATGAACAAAAAATGCTAGCGCCAGGAACCAAAAAATGCATTCAAAAAATTTTCTCAAGGATTTCAAGTTGATAACAGAAAAACAAATCAAAATTTTCTCAAGGATTTCAACAAAATTTTCTCAAGGATTTCAAAATTTTCTCAAGCAAATCAAAGCAAAATAGCAAATGAACCAAAAAATGCATTCAAGGATTTCAAAATAACAAACAAAACAATCAAATAATGTATTCAAAAAATCAAAACTTACCTAGATCCTGAAGCCGGAGACCCTTGCAAGTTGGGATTCATGAACGGACTATCGAAAACGGACGCCGGATCCGCTCTTGAAGCCGGAAACCCTCCTCTTACACAGTTGAGCGAATCACCAAACTCGAAGCCGACGAAGCGAGCTTCTTCCCGTCGTTCCCGAACGCGAACTTCTTCCCGAACGGCGAACGCGAACTTCTTCCCGAACGGCGAACGCGAACTTCTTCCCTAACGGCGAACGCGAACTTGCTTCTTCCAATCTTCCGCTGTTTTTTTTTTTTATTTCGGCGGGTTAGGTCAAAAGGGGGGGCAAAATAAAATTTTTTTCATGTTAAGTTACCTAATTACCCTCCTCTCTAATAATTTTTTTTTTTAAGGGGGGGCAATTGCCCCCCCTAAACATCAAACAGTTCCGCCCCTGTTGGCGGCGGCAGGTGAAAGTATTCTTCTTCTTTAATAGCATTAATTGGTTATGTATATGATATTAAAGGAGCATAAGTAAGATATTTATTAGCTATTGGAGACTCATCTATAGCATAGTGTTGGTAAACGTATGGATTTTTATGCTCAATTCATTGTTGATTGTGTTGATTTGTTAGCTACTAGTAGTCACAATGAGTTCCATCTTTTGTTGGGTTGAAGTCACCTCTATGTTTCTTTGATCGACGCTAATTTTGTCGTGGTAGGTCTCTGTCGAATTACAAATGCTGAGTTTGTAATTTTTTGTATTTATTTTTTGTATTTATGTGACTATTGGTGAATTCCAACATTTCAATTAATGTCTTTAGTTGCTTCAATCCGAGTGCATATATATAAGGTCCTTCTCTTAGACCCTAAGTTGGTGCAACTAGGGCGATTAAAGGCTCTAAATATTTAATTACTTGCATCTCTTGTTGAAATCGAGCAAGAAAATTTATTATAGATTCACCTCACTCTTGCTTCATCTTCAACCATACTTAAGAATTTTTTAAACAGCTTTTGAGCACTTGCAAATTGGTTGACAAATTATTTTATGAATTCGACAAAAGAAGCAATACTTTCTTACATGAAACTAGAGAACCATCTAAGTGGCGACTTCTTGGAGATCGTAAAAAGCAATCAACATCTTATAACATCATTGATATTCAACAATGAGGTGGTTGACTCAAAGTAGGCAATATGGTTGGCTGGATCTAGAGTTGTCAATAAGTAACCCATCACGATAAATTCCGATTCGGTTTGACCCGCAAACTCGATAATGATTCATTTATATGTTTATTTTCTTTAAATTATTTCACATGTAGAGCAATCCAATTTTGTTCTATTAACATAAACTCTATACTTAACAAGTTACTATTTTTGTTTAAATTAAAATGGGTTATTGGGTCTAGTTTGAGTCTTCCTGGTTACCAACGAGTCAGGTTCAGGTCCACCATTTTAACCCATCTTTTAAATGTGTCGAGTTCAGGTCGACTGGATTCAGATCGGGTCAATTTTGGGTTGAACCTATACCCGACATGTTAATTTGTTTAGACACCCCTAGTTGGATATATCTTTTCTTTGTATGAATCTAAATGTGAAAATTTGAACTTTGTTTGCTAGAGAATGCACTCATGAATTTTCAATAGCATTTCTCAATCCTTTGAGTTGGAGTGGTCTCAACATTACTCCTTGGGTAGTAGCCATCAGCTGTAGGAGTTGAAGTTGGTACTTGCCGACCTGATCGTTGTCATTGGATGGGCGGGTTTGAAGATCCATAATTGGGAAATTTTCATGGGACGAGCCTGGGAGGGCTCTCCAAGGTGCCTTAGAGGCTTAGATTATTCTTGTTGGCCTCTCTTCCATTTGGTTGAGTTGCTTGCTAGCGGCGAAGGCTTGATTTTTTTATCTCAACTGATCTCCCTTCGTCTTGATGTTTTCTATTTTGTATTTTCAATGCTTAGCTATTGGTCATTGGCATTAGTTCACACTTACCACATCTAAAAAGATGTTAGATCTCAATATGTTCGTGGACAACATCATGACTTTATTGAAATGAGAGAATAAAAGAGGGAGAGAGAATCTAAAGAGCTCAGAGATTTTTCTTTGCTAGGAAATAGTAGTGTTGCGTACTGGAATATTCGCGGCGGTAGAGAAATATATAGTTTAACGTCTTAGCGTTGTACGAAAATCCAGCACACAATCAGATAAGTGAGAGGATGTAGCATTCATAAGTGACACCAGAGTTTTTACGTGGAAAACCTCTGAAAAAGGGGGAAAAACCACGGGGCCTGGCCCGGCTTGAATGAATCCACTAGTATTTGTAGTCGATTACAAATGAGGCTCTTCCTTAGGAGAAGGCCTTGGATTGATGTAGCAAATGTACATCATATAGATTGCATTACATGGTAAGAGTTACATATACAGGTTTGTTTGGCCTGAAGGACCGTAGGCGGTAGGAGACTGGGGTCTAAAAGACCGTTGTCTGGTGATGGAGGTCGGACGGACCGTAGTAGGCGATGAAGGCCTGAAGGACCGTAGGCAGTAGGAGATAAGGAGTCAGGTGTTAGTCCCAGTGTCACTTGGAAGATCGGATGTTGATGGTTTGGCCCTGAGTAGGACGTCGGGTCTTAAGCAGGACGTCAGGTCTTCAGCAGAACGTCGGGTCTTCAGCAGAACGTCGGGTCTTCAGCAGGACGTAAGGACTGAACGTCGGGCCTTGAACAAGACGTCGGGTCTTTGGTAGGAAGTAGGGACTGAGTGTCAGGCCTTGAACAAGACGTCGGGTCTTTGGCAGGATGTAGGGACTGAGTGTCGGGCCTTGAACAAGACGTCGGGTCTTTGGCAGGACGTCGGGGATGAACGTCGGGCCTTAAGGTGGTGGTCCGGCGAGGTTTTGTGGTGGTCCGGCGAGGTTCCTGCGGTGGTCCGGCGGTGGTCCGACGAGATTCCTGCGGTGGTCCGGCGAGATTCTGCGGTGGTCCGGCGGTGGTCCGGCGAGATTCTGCGGTGGTCCGGCGGCTGTCGAGGAGGAATTCCTTCCTTCTCTTCTCTTCTTCTCTCTCTTGCTTGGATCCTCTCTTATGAGAAATGAGGGCTCTATTTATAGATTTTCTGGAGTGGCATGGCCCGTAAATAGGCATGAGATCAGGGGCGAATAGGGAGTGGTCCAATGGACGGCCGATATCGAATCCTTTGATCATGTACCGTTCGTTGGGCATTTGAAGGCCTTAATGATGTCAAAATTCTGCGATCTTGGGCTCGTTGGATTCGTCTCGTCGAGCCGTTCGATTCGAGTATAAGCTCGTCAAAATCGGAGACCGTTTGGTAACTCAAATTGCAGTTTGAACCTTCCAACAGCGCTCTGAGCCCTTGATTCGGACTCATTCGGGCTCGGATTGGGTTGATCTTGGTGTCGTTGGGTTCGTATTTCCGAGACGCTCAGTTTGACTGTAAGCTCGCTGAAATCAGAGTTCGAGTGCGCCCAAAATTAATTTTTGTAGTTTCCAACTAGCTTTTGCCTCGAGATTCGTGCCAGATCAAGCTAATTTTGTGATGCCGTATCAAGTAGATTTAAGATAATGATTGCCTCGTCAGTTTGCCCTCATACCTCTTATTTATAGGTGGGGGTTGAGACTTAATTCTATAAGAAATGTTGCATTTAAAGTAAATTTGTAAATTGAATGCCATAGCCTAATAAAAACTTGCCAAACAAATTTTGCTTGTTCTTGCATTTTAATTACATTAAATAAGCGTTAATGATTTTCAAATAAGGAGTAGATTCATGTGTTGATGGCTGACATCATCTAGATCGGTGGAGTTCCAACGAATTGCTATGTCGAGTGGCTGGGGCTAATTGGACTATTCGACTCTTGGGATCGAGTTTTGGACTAATCGACTCTTGGGATCGAGTTCCACAGGCAAGTAGTTTCACTTTGATGACCTTTCTTAGTGGGTTCTGGAGTTTCAAGTATTCTAGTTGATAATGATGCTTAGCGACTGTGCCTATACACCCTCGAACTGAGTTGAGATTAGTCAACTTGCTCCAATCTTTACTGAGCTGGGCTTACTTAAACCTTGTCTAGTTGATACATGGTTTTACAGTATTGATGCCTAATTCTTTTGATTATACGTCTAACTTATGCTAAAATGGTTAATTTTAGCAAATTACCATTATAATGATTTTTTTACAGTATTGAAGAACATAATGATATTCAGACCAAATTACCATTATAATGATTTTTTGTTTATAAGCACTTTCATAACCGAATCCATCTTCTCTGAGAAAATATTTATTGTTTTGGTTTTGTTATTCACAGTGTTATTTGTTCTTGTATGATAAGATCATGGAGCTTGAGGAAGTTGCTGATAGTGAACAATTATTTGGACGAGGCTCTCCTCTTGGGCCAATAGATCCAAGGAAAGCCAGGTTCCCCTGCTGCATAGTGTGGACGCCCCTACCCTTGATCTCATGGCTTGTGCCTTTCATTGGCCATATTGGCATCTGCAGAGAGGATGGTGTGATCCTAGATTTTGCAGGGCCTCATTTCGTGAGTGTTGATCATTTCAATTTTGGATCAGTGACGAGATACATTCAATTAAGCAGGGAAGAGGTAAGCATCTGCACCTACTTTATATGAATTAATTTTGCTAGATCAAAACTTATGTGTTAATTTATCATCAAAATCAAATGGATTCCAAATACATGGAGTTGGCTTTATGAATCTTCCTCCTGTCATTTGTCCTTAGAGCATCTCCAATGGAACGGCAAACAATTGTTTGTCGTTCTTCTGCTGCTCCAACCGAGCGGCAATTTTGCCGCTATTTCATCACGGGTGAATTCGCACTGTTTACCTGCTAAATTTTTATGTGTCAATGGGATTTGCCCGCAAAACGGAGAAAAATGGTTACGAGACAATAAAGCCCGCAAAATGGAGTTCGATTGGAGCATAATTACGGCATTTTAGAGTTTTGCTGCATTTTGTAGTGGAAAATGGGGTTTTTAGTTGGAGATGCCCTTAGTGATGTGTAGTTTAACATTATTTTGTTTAAGTGTTTTTTTTTTTTTTTTTAAATTTCTTCTGAGTCTAACCATCATTTTTGTTCTCCCTATTAGTCCATCTTTAATAGGATCCCCTATTATCCCACTAATATGGTCAGTCTTTCAATTTTTTTAGCTTTATCCAACATTAATCTTAACATTCTCATTTTTTCTCACTATTTGATTGTCAACCATATTATTATTATTATTTTAAAATAGTTCCAAGATTAGTTAAGCATAACGCATCAGTTATCATTTGATCTTTCAATAATACTAATGCGCACATTTTTCTTATTAATCCCAATGAAAAATATATGATGATTCTTTTATTAATCCATAAATTTAAATAAAAATTCCCTTCTCATAACTATTAACAAAAACTCAAAATAATATTATTACTATTTTCATCTTTAATGAGAATTTGTTTTTATAAATCCCAAAACATCTAACTTGATTTTACAAACATATCTAACACTCAAAATATTAATTAATATTACATACCTAACACTAATAGAACAAATTTGAGTACATGGAATGAAATATTAAATGTTATAGGATGATATTAATGGTAGAAATGAATTATAGGAGTGGTATATTTGATATTAAAGTTGTATATGAGTGGTAGGCATGTAATATTAATGTTTCGGGTGTTAGATATATAAATAACATGAAATAAAGTGGTATGTATGTAAATTTCCCCAAAAGAAAATACAAATTTCAACCCTTACGCAGCTCATCTTAGTCTTCTGTTGAGAGATTTGGCTATCAACCAAGAGATTTTGAATTTGAGTCTTGCGTATGTGATGATGTGTGTATCGGTTTGTCTTAACTGACCTAAATGTAAAAAGAAAAAAAAAATCACCCCTACCTTTCTCATCTTGCAGGGTTCCCTCTCCACCAATTTGGCCGATTCGCCGAAAAATGAAGCTTTAGAAAGCAATGAGAAAACGACATGGGATGACGCGCTGTGGAAAAGCACACAGGATTTCCAGCACAGATCGTACAGCCTATTCACCTGCAACTGCCATTGCTTTGTCGCAAACTGTCTGAATAGAATGTCTTATGGTTGTAGCAGACATAGAAGGTGGAATGTGGTGAACTTGGCAGTTCTGATGTTCTTTAGGGGAACTTGGGTTGATAAATTAGCTGTGCTGAAGTCTTTCTTGCCTTTTGCAATTGTGATTTGTCTGGGGCTTCTATTAGGTGGCACGAATTTCTTCGTATTTCTTGGTGGTTTTGCACTTGCACTTGTAGGCTGGTTCCTTGTTGGAACATACTGTTTCAAGAGTCTTGTACTGTTGTAATTGTTGATTTTCATATTGGATGATACTGTGATGAGATTTGAATTGTAGAATAAATTATGATTTATGTAAAATGTATGAAGAATGGATGTGATTAAGGTTTCATTTAGGATTTTTTTTACTATTATGCAGGCTTTGACAACTTTTTTAGTGCTTCTTAAAGCAGCTTTTTGATATAAAAATTAAACGTTTTATACTAGAAAGTTGTTTTGAGAAGCAATAAAAAAGCCGTCCCATTCGAAGCCTTAAAATAGCTTTCTAATGCAATTTTTTTGAAATAAAATTTTTTGTGTTAGAAAGCTGCTTTAGAAAGCAGTAAAAAAGTTGTAACAAATGAAGCTTGAAGCATATATAAATTAGTTTTATTTGTTTTTTTTAGATTTTCAAGATGAGCCTTTAAATATATATTAGAAATATTAAATTTATATAAATTTAGAAGTAATTATTATAATTATATCCATTAAATTGATGCTTGAGACAAACAGGCTAAAAATTATTAAAAAAAAAAAAAAATCAGTGCTTGAGTTAAATTCATTTGACATATTCTCAAGTAATTTTTATATCTCAAGGCTCAAATATGTTGGCCGGAAATATTAAGAATTAATTTTGAGATTATTGGAAGTATATTTTTAGTAAATTTGTAATTAAGATTATGATTTGATGAGATGAATTCGGTAATACTAAGAATATGTATTTATATTTGAGTTTAAGTTATGAATAATTAACTTCTTGTATGTTTGGGAGTCAAACATCTTCTAAAATTTACATATTTATAGTTTAATTTTAATTTCAAGTTTATTAAGACTTTAAAATATGTAAAAAAATATAATATGATCAAGGGTTGAGATTCATTCCTATTGTTGTGGAATTTTAAAAAACTTATCAGAAATAAATTTAAAATAAAATTTGGCTTTACACATTCATGAAGATCCTAATTAGAGACAAATCAATGATAAAAAACTTAAAGCCTTGATTGTCGATGGTCTAACACCACCATTGATATGGATGTCTGTTATCGACTAACATTAATATCAACATCAACCAGATCGGTTGTTGGTCCACATCAACATCCTTCATTGCTTCCATTGTTCTAATCATCAACCGACATCAATACCTAACATCTGATGTCTATTTTCCTCATCATAATTATTAAACTGACTGTCGATCATTAATTGATTATCAACATTTATAATCGTTCATTATTCGACATCAATCAATCATCAAATAAACCTCAAGGTCTAAATATACAAGTTCATTGTAGTTGCGAATGTCTCCGGAATCATGTCCTAAGATGCTAATAAGCCCAAAGAGCTAGGATATAAAGAAAGATCAAGAGCAACATAATTGAACTAAGAAATGAGGTTCTCTTTATAGCTCAACAAGCCAAAGAGTGAAATGGGCTATATCCCAACTCATAAAACAAAAGAGTAAAGCTACTATGTATTTCAAAAGTCTTATTATGTAGGGGATGATCTTTATATAGCTTCTCTAGTTTAAGTTCTTTGTTAGGTATGGGATAATTTCTTGATGCAAAGTCTGTTAATCCCACAGCTCATGATTTGTGAGTAGAAGCTCATTACTTATATTATGATAATAAATAAGATACCATCTAATAATTTACAAAATGTTCTACATGTTATGCAAGTATAAGCAAAATCATGATAATGAAGATTGGTTCCACTATGCTTATTTGGGATTAGGGGTATAAGTGAGTCGAGCCGGTTTATCAACAAGCTCACGAATCGAGTTTATCGAGCCATGAGTTCGAACTCGAGCTTATAATCGAGCTCAGCTAGGCTCATCTCGTAAGCTTGTTGAGCCGCTCGTTTAAATTAAAATATATTTAAAATATAATTTTAAAATATTATAATAAAATATATACTAAATAATTTTAATTATTTTGCGAATCAAACTTGAGCTTTCTTAATGAGCTCAAGTAAACCAGCCAAGCTTGAGCCTACTAATTTTCGAATGAGCCTAGCTCAAGCTCACCAAGAGTTAAACAAGCTTAGCTCGATTAGATAGATACTCATCTTGACTCGAAACATTTACAATGCCTATTTGTGACCTTTGCAACTTGGAAAAGAGCTAAATATGATGAATAAAAATTCTTTAAAAAATAAAAGCAATTATTACGAAATTAGTTTAGCATGATGTTTTGATATTTTATTGTATGATTAAGCATGCGGTTTACCCTAAACATTTTAAGGCTAATGAACACAATTAAAATATAACAAAGCTATTTATATTTAATAAATATTTTAATTACTTAAACTAACTTAATTTTTAAATAATTTAAAATTTAAAATTTAATTATATATTTGCTCACCTAAATGAGTGTTTTACACTCAGAGACAGAATGCGAAATGAGTATATACATGAAAAGGTTGGAGTAACTCCAATAGTAGATAAGATTAGAAAGAGCTGCCCGAGATGATTTGATAACATAAAATGTTTGCCTTCAAATGACCCCATTAAGAGAGTAGATGTATTAGATATGACATATCTTTAAAAAATGTAGAGGTAGACCTAAAAAGACTGGGATAAAAATATTAAAAATAACATCTTTTTGTTAGATTTAAATGATAATTTGACTTTTAATAAGGCATAATTGAGAAAATGAATTCATATATATAGTTAATACAACATAGTGGGATAAATACTTTTTTTTCCGAATTAATTTGTTAAATACTTATCAAAATAAATTGATATAGCAGTTTATGATTCGCCATTAAGTGTTGTGCACAATCCATAAACAATCATAAATTATGGGCTAAAAGACTATTTATTTGCGGGACACTGCAAACCTTAGCAAGCTCCTATAAATAGGACTGCAAACAAACAAAATGTTCGACGAGTTACTCGTTGTTCTGTTCAATTAAATCTCGTTTGTGATCGTTTAATTAACTAAACAAACAAACTTGAACAGCATTTTTAATACTCGATCCTTAAATAAACAAGCTTGAACACTAATGTGTTTGATTCATTTATGTTCACGAATAACATCATTTGATGCTCGTGAACAAGCTCGAGATTAAGCTCGATAAGAAGCTTAGATAAAAACTCGATTCGTGTTCAATTTAGAACTTGTGAATAAGCTTGATAAATATATTCATATAGATTAATCCTATTTTCATTTTAAATAGACAATTGCTTTTATTTGATAGCTCAAGAAATTTCATTAGATTTGTTCATGAACGTGCTTATTTGATAGTGCTAAAAAATTCACTAAATATGTTCAGGAACATAACTCATTAAGGCTTGTTTGTTTAAAGCTCAATAAGCACTAAATGAATCGAATATGTGTCGAACATGAATCAAACATGAACACCATTAATTTAAATGAACCAAACATGAACACAAAGGATTAAGCACAAACATATGGCATGTAAGAGGTTGAATCACATGGATATTATGGTTATCCCATTTGCTCTTTAGAACTAGATTTACATTCCTTGCATGCTTCATTAATCTCTTTTATTTATGCACAAATGCTATTTGTGATCAATCACTACTGTACCAATTCTTTAATTGCTCTCAAATCTTATATCTAATCTCATCTCATAATCACCATTATAGTTTGTATTTGTAAAGTGTGTATCAATTGGTGTTTGATTATATTGATCATACAAACTTGTGTGGTGAAATTAAGGCTTTGTTTGGGACAGCTTCCTTACTGTTTTTTAAAGCAGTTTTTTAGCACAAAATTTTTTAAACTAGATTTTTTTATATTAGAATATAGTTTTAGAAAGCAGTAAGAAAGCTGTCCGAAATGAAACATAAGTTAGTTCATAATGCTTTTAATTTAGGCTTCAGCTTCGTTTGAGATGACTTTTTTTACTGCTTCTTAAAATAATTTTTTTTAAAAAAAATTATTTTTTTATACTAAAAAGTTGTTTTAATAAGCAGTAAGAAAGGCGTCCCAAACAAAGCCTTCAATTGAGATAACTTTCTTACTGCTTTATGAAGCAACTTTCTAGTAAAAATTTTGAAATTAAAAAAAAAAAAAAATTGTAAACATTTGCATGCTGATCATTATGTTATTGATGCAAAAAGGTACTAAATTAGTATGAAGGCACTAAGTAGCTTCCCTCATTTCATCTATTGATAAATTTAATTTTTTTAATTATCAAAATCAATTAATTTCAATTCTAAATTTCATAAAATCAAACAAACCAAATTTAAGTTTTAAATCAAATTAAGAGTATATTTAGGACAATTTTTTAGCTACTTTGTTATTCAATAACAACCATAATTTCATTTAACTACTACTTTCTAACTGCTTTTTAGAAATTTTTGAGTTAAAAATCAGCTTTATGCAGTAGCAAAATTGCTTTAATGGACCCTAAATCAAAGTTTTATGCTTCGTTTGGGACAGCTTTTTTTATGCTTCTTAAAGCAGCTTTCTAGTACAAAAATTAAAATTCTTGTACTAAAAAGCTACTTCAAGAAGCAGAAAGAAACCCGTTCCAAACGAAGCCTAAATCAATTAAATAACGGATGAGCCAAAATTACAAATATTTCATATAATAAATCTTCAAAACCATATAACAAATGGGTGTATGAACATTAACTAATTACCACAGTGAAAATTGTAATTATAATTAATTAATATGTATATCATTTATAATATTTATTAAACTTAGTATAATTCAATTTTTAATCTGAATAATACTTTTAAAAGAGAATTAAAATTATAAATAATAACTAAATCAATCAAATAAGATCAATTTGATTTAATTTCATTCAAATAAATAATGATAATAATAATAAATATGAGTGAATAACCCCTAATTTCCTAAAGACATGAGCCCACTTGCCATTATTTATTTGGGCACCACATTAAAGTCACAGGCTTTGGGAAAGGACACAAGTGAACAAAGGTGCAACTAGTGCATGATGGTGATTCTCATAAAGCTGTAAAAAGCTACCATTATGAGCTCCCTAGGAGCATGCTCCACTAGTAAAAGCATGTACAATCTTTTTTTTTTTTTAATCTTGATATAAATATAAAGATAATTAAGCTTATCACATAAGGTAAAGAGTTTATTGAAGGATATCTTGTTAGAAAAAAGTTTTGATTTAAAATATTTTGATAAAAAATTGATAAAAAAGAATTTCAAATCCAGTAAATTTATTTTGAGATAAGTTTAATTTATAAATAGTTAGTCATAATTTATATTATACTAATCTTAAAGTAAATCAAATGAGTTTAAAGCATTTATTGATAAAAAATAATATATTAACCCATTTTTTTATGTGTTATTATCCTGCCATTATAATGTTAAGCATGAATTTTAATCATATGTAGTGCATATTTTGATGTATGTTTCATATTTCAAAATAGCAGAGTATTTGATCTTAAAATGTTTATAATTGTTCAAGGGTTCAAATTGATTTTGATCTTAATGCTTATGATCAAAATCACTGCATAAACAAGATCTAACAATATTAAGATGCATAATTCAAATGAGCTAAAAAAACTCTTAAAAGAATAATAAAAAAAAATGAAGGATAAGAAAGACTTTGAGTTCACCAAATTTACAATAAAAATTACCATCACATCGTGATGAATCAAACGACACCAAAAATATCTTAAGATTAAGTATAGAGATCAAATGAACCAACGAAATGTAAAAGACCTAAATGGACCTCATCCATTCTTTGCCTTCTTCATCATCCCTTCTCCCTCTGTTGTACAAGTAATTGCACACGATGGTGATTATCATTATTATTATTGCTCCAATGGTGGCTAAGGCCACAAAACCAACCCCCAATATATTCTCATTGAGAACAATCCCAACATGGTGTCAGATCGACCTATTTTTTGCTTGTATTTACATAGTTTATCTACCTTGCACGTAACTTCAAAAAACTTTTGCAATGTTTATAAGAATTAGATTCACAAGTTGAATATGGGATTCTCTAGGGAGTTGAAAATTTCATCCAAAAATGGCAGGCAATTTTCAATTCATCATATTTTTAGACGACTTCAAATTTGATTCCTACATCTTCTCAAAATGATTGTAATTGCAACACGACTTATAAATTAGGAGCCATCATCAATGATGTTGGATTGTTCTTATTGAGATGAGCAAATCACATTATATTGTGTCACATCATCACCATTCTTCATTAACCCTAAACTAAATCCGTAAATTTGCATTAAATTACTTAGTGTAATATGCACATTAGATTCTTAATCCATCAACTTTATTAAACTTGTGAGATCGATAGCATATTTTGATATTCAATCAGAGACTTCATTGCCACCCACAACTGATGGACCTTTTTCATTGACAATCGATAGGTTGCACAACCTGGTAAATCGAGCCAGCTAAGAGGCAAAATCATCTAATCACTTTTCGATAACATGTGGGAAAGATTTGGTGCATCTATTATTGATAAGAATATGGAATATTCTATTATAGTTTTAGAGACGATTAGATATATACTTCATTGTCACCTACCACCGTTAAACCATTATCATCGATAATCAATCTACTGCTCAACCCTCCCAGGCGAGCGATCAAACCAACTTGAGGGCTAAGTCATCCAATCACCCTATGATCATGTGGGATTGTGTTGGTGTGCATCCATTGTTGATAAGTACAAGGAATATTTATTTATAATTTTGAATCACGATTGAAATACCTCTTCCTTTGTAAATCTATAAATAACCCATATTCTTACTCATTTTTCCATAGTATGCTCTTTGGATTTTAGAGTCATGGAGAAATATAGAGCTCCTATTGTTTATAAAAATCTAAGTGATATTTATGATGTTATCCTAGCCCTCCTTCGCTTTGCCAACTTCTAACTCCACCGATATCACCCTTCTAGAGGTCCTTGATATCTGACATTTGTCAGCCAACGATATTAAACATGCTCCAAAGATTGACATCTTACGTCCTTCAACTCTGATGTTTAATGTCCAGTGATAACAAACAGCTGATAATGAACATCCACTGATGATTGTTGCCCAATATTTGCAATGATTGAAGTCCACCAGCAAGCATCATCTTCCAACAACTAAAGCTCTTATATGTCAATGCCCAACCTCTGATGTCTACTAGCAATCAACCCATGTACGTTTTCTAACACCCTTTATCATTTGAATCCCATTGTTGCCTAACACTTAACACCCACCATACGGAATCCAACATTCTCGATCACTCAATGCTTGCCATCACCTGACATTCAACACCCATCATCCAACATCCATCATTCAATGCCCATCATTAATTGTGGATGACACCCATTATTTGTCATTCGTCATTATTCTACTCTCTCCATTACTTGGTGTTCAACGCCCACCATAAACTAACGTTCAATATTGCACAATAACCCATGTCTGCCATAATTCATTGCTCATTAATCTAAAATTCATCATCAACTAGCATCTATTATCACTCAGTTCAGTTGACTAAACGATCCCTTTATTTCATAAAAATGTAATATATGAGCTTCATCAACATTAACAACAACACATTCATGTTTTGTTGTTCACCAAAAATATGAAATCTTTTTTTCTAACCCAAAGATTTGCATTTATATAAAGCCTACTCAACATTGTGAAAAAAAAACACTCTATTTATGATACAAGACTTTACTAATTAATATTTTCTAAGTAGATAAGACCCATACTTTTTTTTTAATTTGCAAAATTTTCACATAACAAGTATGGCTTTCTTTGTTCCCTTTACATTTTATTGATTGTGTTAGGTAATCATTAAAAACTAAGATGGGTAATATTCTCCTTCTAGGCAAATTATCTTGCACATAGCAAATTCTAACTATTTGTGTGTTCATCATTATAGTATTAAATGTCATGATTAGTTCAATATTTTTTTAACCGCTCAAAGATAAGTATATAGTTTTTCAACAAATCTTATTTATTATAAATTGGACTTAGTATCTTACAATTGATCATTATATTTTATGATGAATTGAAGAAATAGTTTCTTGTGATCATCCTTTAGGGAGCCTCTCCCTTCTAAAATTTCTCCAAGTTGTTTTATATCTACCGCAAACCTCTCTCCGTCTAAGTCATTCATTCATTTATTTTCTCAATCACTTTTTGTCTCACTACCTTTTCATCTCTCCCATACCAAATTCGTCTAATTTTCACTACACTCATTCATTACCAACCCTGGTACAAAATTTGACACTATAGATTATGGCTTTGTTTGAGATAATTTTATTAATGCTTTTTAAAACAGCTTTTTAATACATAAATTTCTTGAACATAAAATTTCTAGACTAGAAATCTGCTTTAGAAAGCAACAAAAAAAATTAAAAATCTATAAAAACTTCATAACAAATTCTAGTATTAGAGTTATATGAAACACTAATAGACATGCAAACTATTATATTTATTTACAAATTTTTTAAAAAAATTATCTTTCTCACAAAAAGATTAAACTCCACAAAATTTTATACAAATTCTTTTTAATAGATCATGAAAAATCCATACTTTCTTTGTGCCAACCAAACAATCCAACTTAGATTGGATAAATAAAAATAATAACAAGCATTCATTATCCTGATCATAGTCATCTATTCACCTCCTTCATAAGAAATATGGTTACTTTAATACCCATTATTACCTTTTAGAACATCCTCCCACATCCCACTACAAAAATAAGAGTAAAGGCCCCAACACCATAAAATAGTAGCACAGTAAGAGCAGTAAAGCCCCAAGAAGTGGAGTAATTATTCTGTCTGGACATCGAATACATCCAGAGACCAATAACAAAATGCCACATCACTAAAGTGCTTGGTACTGTGCTCGGTACAGCACTCGGTACCGCGCTCGGTACAGCACTCGGTACCGCACTCGATACACTCGATATGCTCATTATTTTTACCGGATGTAATAATTTTTCCAAGAAGTGAGATTTTTCAATACATAGAAGCATTGAGAAAGAGACAAAAAAAGAGAAAGTACTCACACTATAGCTTATTACAGTATATGTACCTTAGTAAGGGAATATTTCAGTTATGCTATAACAGTGACATTTCCACATGGATGGTGAGGATGCACTTGTGTGTTATTAAGGAGTGGTGGAGATTGTCCAAGTACAGAAAGTGGGAACATAGAGAAGCTTTTGAGATATTATGATGATTTGTACAAGTGCTATTACAACTTGGATATTAGCAAGTGAAATCTTTCGGTAGAAAGAGTCTTTGTAAAGATATATCAGCTATTTGATCTTGAGTTTAGATGTGGTGAACAAGAAGTTGACTCTTTTTAATACAATCACGAACAAAATACTGATCTATTTCAATGTGTTTTGTTCTGACATAAAACACAGGGAGTTATTTGCAAGAGCCATAGCAGAAATATTATGAGAATATAAAATTGTAGGTGAGTTGGAGAGAATTCCAAACTCAAGAAGAAGTTGACGAAGCAATAGATGTCGGATGTAGCTGTTGGAAAAGCACGATATTCAACTTCAATGATAGAATGAGCAACAATAGTAGTTTGTTACTTTACACACCAAGAAACAATTGTAGATCCTAAAAATGCACAATAGCCTGTGGTAGATTTTTAATCAGATAAGTCGCTCATCCAATCAGAATCTGAGTAAATCGTAAAAGCAAGAGACTCTTTAACAAAAGGGAAGCCCAAAGTGAAGAGATCCTTGAAGATATCATAGAAGACATTTAAGATGAGTAGCAATAAGTATAGTATCGACCCACACTATACTTCAACATCAGCTAACCAATTTAATTAGTTAAAGTTTAAAGTAAAAGAAAAGAAAAAAAAAAGATTTATTATGCAAATGGTTAAAATCTAACGTATAAATCTGCAGTAGATTGGCAAAAGGTTGATACATAAGATATCAACATTCAGCCAACCAAAAAGTCAAATGTGCAGCACAAAAAGTATGAAAAAAAATTATATATGTATTAATATTTATAAAAAAATTTTGTTTACTTACATAAAGTTCTATTTCTATTTAAAAAAAAATCTGGAATTCCCTAAAACTTATGAACAATACATATTTTATATGCCATTTACACCGGCCCCTTCAGATCATCATGCATAAGTTGTATTTAGCAGAATATGATGAGAATGCACTCCAATTGAGGTGAGTCCTTTAATTTACTGCTAAAAAACAAACCTGTTTCAAAATAGTTAAGTGTCTACTTTAATCAAACAGTTATGATCAATCTGTTTGTCATACGTGTTGGATTCAGCTTCAACAAATCAACCTGCTTTAAAAATTGGGTTGGATTCAGGTTGACCTGGAAATCCAAAAATGACATGTATTTGATCTGATTTCATCACCCGACTCACTAAGGCTGTCAAGCACCACCCACATCCCGTATAGGCGTAGGCAGTAGGCGCACAACGGTATAACCTCATGGCTCACAGGCCGCACTCTTGCTCTTGTTGACCCGCCTGCAAACCATAATCGCGCGACTCACATTGTCAAACTCGTCTTGCTGCTCCACCTGCTCACACGGACCGGTCGCACCCCACGGCCGCGGGTCTGGCCCAATTGTTGTGATCCCACCTCCGCCTATGAGGTGTGAGTCCAACGACTCCATCACTCCAACCTGCACGACGTGCGCTGTGTGCCTTTGCATGCAACTTCTATCCTGCCTCGGGTCAACCGTGTCGGGTCATGAGATTACCGGGGTTTTTGACGGGTCAGGTTAGAGTTATAAAATCTAACCCTTGTGCAAAAATGGGTCGGATTCAAGTCTTGTCGAACAGAAGCAGGTCAATGTTGAGTTTGACCCGAACCTGAATCATAACCTGATGTTGGCACCCCCTACCTGAGAGAGATTGAGAGAAGAGATAGAAAGGATTTAATTTTTATACATGATTTGTCCGAATTATTATATATATCACATAAATTATATAATTATTTATTTAATATCTATTTTGTTTATACTTTATACACCATCTATTTTTTTATTTATAAAAAAATTATTATAATTATTATTAATTTTTAACATGAAATTCACTATTTAATATTTTTTTTATATAATTGAGAAATTAAAATAATATACAAGTCAATATTAAAATGTATATATTAGATCTACAAATATATAGTATACTATTATATGTATGTAAATTTTCATAATAAAAAATTATACATATACTAATAGTGAATCATTCAAAATGATAAATGAATTTTATATTAATAAGTAATTCAAGGTCATGATTAAAAATTAATAATATATGACATTTGATAAAAATTAAACAATAAGTCTAATAAAAATATGAGCATATAAAGAGTACAAACTTAATAGTTATAGAGCATATGTAGAGTTATAATATAACTATAAAAACAAGCGTAATAATAAAACATGTAGGAAATCATAAGCTACTTTGTAGTATATGTGGGGATCTTTTTAAGCTAACAACTCCATTATTCTATCATGGTGCAAGTTTTTCATGTTAGATAACATACAAATTGCTTACAATAATTTTCCTCATATGATTTGCAATCATAAAATAGCTCATATGTGCTTTGTCTTGTAAGATGAGGCTTAGGCAAGAAATATGACAATATTTTCTCAAATATAGCTATAAGTATGTATGAATTGGTACATATCCATATGTAGCTATATATTATAAATTTTATAGTAAAAAAGACAAAGAGACATAATTCATTTAATTTTATCATTAAAAAATTCATATGCAAGAGACTTTATATTTATGAAAATAAGAGAAAGATTTATAAGTACACTAAAAGATATACTCAAATATATCCATAATTTTAAACCTATCATCATTTTCATGCGTACTACTGTCTTCATATATTCCACTAAGCCCAATAAGATAAAGATCTTTCATAATCCAACATATTTAAGCTCAAAATATAATATAATTTAATGACTTGATAAAATAAGTTTCGAAATAAATACAATCATATATGCCTCAAAGTGCATGAAAATCGGACTTTATAACAACAACAATGACGATGACCTATAGCAACAGTCCTTCGTTTTTAAATATGTCTCAAGAAAATGAAGATTTATAAAGTCATGTAGCAACTACGAACTCAGTTGTGCAACTTATTAAAAAATAAATCATCAATGCTCAACAGATATTTTTTTTTTGTTGACAGTGCATGAGGAACTTTGCAATGCCTTTATGATATTTGGTTATGATTTGGTGCTGTGAATTTTTATATAGAAGTTAACAAAGAAGTATCGACCGACATATTAGTGACATCTACTTAGAGAGCACTGATATATGGGATTTACCTAAAATGCAATGTTAAATTTGGCATATTGACTTAATGGAGAAATTCTAATATCAATTGAAAGATCAAATTCCATAACATTATCATTTAGCTTCCTTACAAATCTATAAGTATCATGTTTCTTGAGGGTTAACTATTTAATAGTTATATTTTGAAATATTTAAAGCCTAGCTTTAACTAAAAACCTCCCTCATTAAATTATATGTATAATTATCAAGCATCAACATCGGCTTTGTATTTATCATAACACAAAATAACTTTTTACTAAATTTATTAGAGTAAGTCACATATATCTTATGTGAATTGGGGCGTAGATGCACTAAACTTTGATTAAATTAAAGAGGCAGGTCAATAAGATTAATTGTCCTTTAGATTTATGCCCAATGATAGCATGGAAATGACTTATGTCAGTTTGCCTATTGATGGAATGATTCTATACAAATATTAAAGTAAGAAGGATGGGATGCTAACAAGTTGTATTGTCAATTAATAAGTACATGTGGGTCTCATAAGCTCATGTTAATAACTTCAACTTAATAATTAGTCTAGTGATAATAGATTGTGGGTTGTACCAAGTCTCTTCCACATAAGTTTTTCAAAATGGCTAAAAAATTGTATATCACAATCAACGATAATCATCTTCATAAGCTCATAAAGACAAATATGTCAAAAAATAAAATATATGATATATATGATGCATTATATATATCTTATAGTTGAATGAAGTATGTCATTTAAGAAAAATTCAACAACTTCTAAGATGGAGTAAAAGCTACGCATTGTGCATGGCATCTTGATATTAAAGTTCATGTTTAAAAAATTTGATTGGGCATATATGGACTATATATATCATCAGTCATTGCCACTAGGCAACATATCATTAGGTGATAACATGAACATATCCCTCTTGAGGTTAGGCTAATCCTCCATTGTAGCTAGTGTCTTATCACAATCGAATTGACTAACATATCTCCCAAATGTATTTAAAAAAAAAAAGAGGATATTTTGAATTAAAAAATCTAAAATACATAGTTGAATTTATTGAAGTAGATAACCACCATATATTTGATAGTCATAATATAATTTTGTTTGAAGTATTTATAATTAGGGCAATCACATTTAACCTTGTTGAATTCAATAACCTTTAGCAATAGTGCATATTCAACTCAAGGCATCAACAATTTTGTTCATAGCACCGAATTTGCACTTTAAAATAGAAGCATACTTAGAAAAAATTAAACTTATTTTACAAGATCAAAGATATGTTTTTTCTAAGTATAATTTCCGATTTTCTCAAAATATAATAAGAAGAGAAATAACTTGAAATATGCACATAATACATAAAAGTGCACATATTATATCTATAAATACTTATCATTAGAATTTTCCTCAACTTTTGTAAGGAAATCCTCATTTTTCACTTTCATTTATTTGATATGAATATTTCTTTCAAAAAAATTATTATCTTATAAGGGTAAATTATATATGTAACTCAGTGCGAATATTAAAATTATAAATTACTATTATTTTGTTTAGTAAAAAAGATAAATATGCATGTTAGTTATCTCAAATGAGTTTGGATGAAATTATAAAAAAATTTAGTTTTATTCAATTGTGAGAATGAAAAATGAAACATAACGTTTAATTGAACATCAGTAGCACGTGCAAGAAAAGAAAGTATCATATTATATAATATATTATAATGTGTTATAATAAATCTTCATAGGATTGGAAAATTGGAATCATAATTGGCTAATCCAACAACTCTTGAAATTTAGATCTCGACATAGCTCACCTTGGTCTATTGGTTGGGAGCCTTGGCTACCAACCAAGATGTCCTGTGTTCTAGTGATATTATGTATGTGATGTGTGTGTGGGTTTGCCTTAATTGACTGAAATATTCCCAAAAAAAGATCTCTCTTTGATTACAATAAGCATTTATGCAATGATATATAGCAATGACGAAGACTTGTTCAACATTAATCTTGAAAGAAGATATATCCACACACTAAGTTTTCTATGTTTTTCTTCTTCAAACCAAATTTTTTGTTCAATTCAATGACAACTTACCCCTTTTTCCTTGCACTAAATTTATGTGGTTGGATTTCCAATATTCTTTGAATATACTGTGACATACATTGTAATATAATGAAAGGAGCCAAGACATGAGATCTCTCTGTAATCTATATGGCATTGCATTTATCTTATTTATTGAGAAAATAGGACCAAATTTTTGTACCGGCTAAACAGCCTCACAATTATATATGTGCAATGCTTATTGAAGTCCATTGTCAATAAATATGGAGTTCAAACTAATTTGAATTATAAATTTGTTAAAACTTGTTATGACAAAAAAATTGAATAAGGCAAACAAGGTTCGTTGAACTTTATTCAAATAAATTTTTAATAAAATTTGAAAAAGATTCAAACTTCCTTCACATGCACTAGTTATGTGAAAAGCCGTCTCTTCACAAACCATCAGTCTTGTTGGTAAGCCCATAACTAGCTCCTATGCAGAACACCCTTATCCTTGCATGTTGATGGTCTTCTCGACGATCCCCAACAATCTCCCATTGTGAATGGTCGCACTTAGCTCCTATGTAGAACCCCCTTCTTCTCTAATGCCGATGCTCATGTCCACAAGCTCCAATGATCTCTTGTTGTGAAATCAAGCATACAACTAGTGCATACATGAAACCTTCTTATCCTCACATGTTGATAGTCCCGTTGGCAAGCCCAATGACATCCCATTGCAAAATAGAGTTCGCCTTAGCTCCTATGCGAAACCCTATTCTCTTCCCACTTTCATAGTCCTATTGGCAGGACCTAATGATCTCCCATTCTGAAATTGAGCCCGTAACTAGAACATACTTGAAACCACATTTTATTCATATGTGGTCCCGTTAGCTAGCCCCAACAACATACCATCATGAAGTCAAGCTCGTGACTAACACTTATGTGAAACACCCTTCTCCACACATGGCCATGATCCCGTTGGTAAGCCTGGCTGCCTATCCATCAAGAAATTAAGCCCAAAGCTAACTCATACATCAAAAGCCTAATTGGTGAGCCTAGGCCATCACGAATTCGAGTCTACAACTAGCTCTTATGTGAAACTCACTTCTCACATTTAGATACTCTCATTGGTGAGCCCTAGCCACCATGGTAGGGCTAGAAAATATATCAAGTGGGGGCACAAATTGATTGTTTTCAAACATTCCCTCTACTTTTTCATCTAATCTTGAGAGCAATATTAATAGATTTTATTTATACTTCTATTTCAATGGAACATAAATATTAATAATATAAGGCCCTCCTCGTCTCTAGCCACTGCATAGCCACCTTCAATTATGAATATCATTCTCCTTGTGTGTTACAGTAACACAAAACTCCTAGATTAAAATTAATTCGTAGAACACTAGAATTTGATTTGATTCCAGATTCAAATTCAATTTAATTTTTTAAACAAATTTTGATAAATATGTCAGAATAATTTATTATAGAATTTTTTTTTTTTAGAATATTATCTTGATAGCACAAACAATGATCTCATTTCTCAAATAGTTAAATATCCAACATGATTGGCATTTAAAGTCTCATTCTAATTTATTAGGCGGGATATTAAGTGCTCATAAAACAGGCTTTAAAATATAAATATTTTTCTCAAGAAAAAAAAATCCCCTCTTTTTTGTTTATCAGACGCGGTTCACAAAGCAGTTTCGATTTCATCTGTTCGGAGTCAACATTCGGAGAGGCGCCTTAATGCCATAAAAACGCTGGAAATCTGTCGAACGAAGCTTCAGTGCCATCCAAATCAAGCTACTGCTCTACCGACTCCACAGCTTATCCGCGCTCCGCCCTTGCAGCGGGAACCAATCTTCTCCTCGATCGGCGGCATCCCATTGATCGTTCGATTTCTATAGCTCCTCTCTGCCACCGCCATTTCTACTATTCCTTGTCAAAGACCGATGAAAGAAGGTGAACAAAGGTCAAATGGAAGGGGATGAGCGAGAGCGAGATAGAACGGGGGAAGAATCACGTGCGAGAAAGCTGACCTTCTTCTCGGGTCTCTTTCGCTGTAGCTTTCTGTCGTGAGAGCCGCCCTTATCTTCTTCTTCGCAAAAAGGAGTAAAGAAGTTGATAGATAGGTCGAGAGAGAGAGTGGGAAGAGCGAAAGAATGATCGGCTGAAGGAGGGGTGCTGGGTTCCGCCGCCCATTGACTTCTTGGATCCACTGTTGCTGATACATTTTTCAGTGTAGGTTTACCGTCATAACGATTATGCCCAACCTCTGCTTACCTTTTTCTTTCCATTTCTCAAACCTTAACCCCCCGTTTTTTCTTGTATCCAAAACAGTAACCCTGTTTTTTGTTTATTGGCGCATTTCAGGCACTATTTCACCGGGACAAGGAGGCCATGTTCACGCTTGGATTTGCCCAAGACGAGTGCTATCAGGTTGTTTTTCTGCTTTTACTAGTTCTTTATGTGAAGTGTGGGAGACAAGCATCATAGACTTTCGTTTGAAAAAGAAAAAAAACATCATTGACACCATTGAGCCAAGCAAGTAATAACTCTGATGCAATGCAGTTGTTGCTTATTTGTATGGTCTGACTTCTATTGACGATGTTTGATGTTTATTAATACATTGATTTTTTTTTTTCTGATTGTTTGGTTTTTCTCCTCTTTTCAACTTGGTTATTTTTGTTCTGATAGCGCCTGTTTGGTATAAATATTTCCATTTATGAATCTATTTCTGTGTTCATAAATCAAAGTATTCTGCACCACCTTTGGCCTGTTTTGGTTGGAACTAATGGTTTATAAGCGGGAGTAGTGCGGTTTTACCTGAGGTTTACCGATGAAGATTTTCGTATTAGTTGAATGGAAAATTGTTGAACATCTGGAAGGATGACAGATAGCAATGAGAGCAATCTCTGTGGCAGCAGAGGAGGAGATGGAGGATAAGAGTCATCTGCTGACAATGTGGAGGTAGTTTGAGCATTGATTTGATAGCAAGGAGGAAGAAGAATAATATGAGAGAGGAGCTGTTGAAGAGGAAGCAGTGGAAGGGAACGGGAACAAGCGTGGTCAGAGGAGAAGAATACAAACATTGAGATTGGGGTAGAAGATGGATGTGTGTTTAGTTTGCTCACAAGGGCTTAACAAGCTTGTGTGTTGAATTGCAAGTTGATCTCAAACTGGATTGTATTGCTCTGACACCTATGCTTGAGTCAACAAATGCGGAAGTCAATTGCATTTACTTTCATGATTGGGATGATACTGGGAACTTTAGCTGACAAATTAATGCACATTACTTGAAAAATGAAGTATATCTATTGCTACTAAAATTACACTCAATGTATTTGGTTTTAGATCTACTCAAAAGAAAACCTTTAGACTCTAGGGTTGATCTCCATAATTCAAGTTTTCCTTCAACTCCCTCTCTAGTCTTATCAACAAGAAGAATATCATCAGCAAAAAGCATAAACCATGATTCATCCTCTTGCAAATGTCTAGTAAGAACATCCATGACTAAACCAAAAAGATATGGACTTAAAGCTGATGCTTGATGTAATCTAATTGAAATAGAAAAAAATTTGGTCAAACCATCTTATGTTTGAACACAAGTAACAACTTATGCATACATATTCTTAATGGCTTGAACATAAGTATTATTAACTAGAACTCTCCAGAGCACTTTTCTTAGAACTTTATTATATGGATATCTTTCACCCTGAACTAAATTGCTGAAGCTTCTTTAGTAACATATGTTGAGTAGTTGTTTGTCCGGTCAATTGCTCAGAGCTCTAAGTTGCTCTTATTTTGTTAGGGAATTAAAAAATTCTGCTTGTGGTATTGACCAGAAATGTTGGTTTATTTAGTTAAATTAAGATGGTTCAGTTACCTTGCAGGTAATGGATGCAGCTTGTAGTTGTTTGATCGTACACTCCAATTTATTAAAACTGTCATATGATTGCCTTTTTGGCTATTTCATTAATGGATTCGCGTTTGATTTACTATGGTGTAGTTAATCCTTCAAAAATTTCTCATGCACTCATCCATTTTCATCATTTGTGGTGTATTCCTTTGATTTATTAACAGGATGCTGCACTCTTCCCTGAATATTATTTGTTTTTGTAACATAATATGATTGTATGATTCTGAAATGAATTTGGGTCTTTTCTAGATTTGGAAATCCTGATGAGCTCCTAAGATGGCTGTGAAGAACAAATTCAAGTTATTTGCACTTGTGGGAATTGCCTTCTGTGTAGTATCACTGCTGGTACATCTTCTGCTTGCAGATTATTCAGCCGGGGACATTATACAATACAGGCCAACAGCAGATAAGATTTACCAACATGGAAAGGTACGCCTTTGAACTGACTTTGTAGGTATTTATTCTTAATTTTTGAGTTAAATGAAAGCTATTGATGTGGTGATTTCTGGTGAAACTAGTTCACTTTCTTTGCATCTGATAATTCTTCTAGTTAATAAGTGAATTACTGCTCTTTTTCTGCTCATTTGTTTTTATTTTTTAAATGCTTTGCAGAAGTTTAGATACAGAAAATTATGGGGTTCAATCCAATCTTTGGAGAGCTTACAACCGTTTGCTAACCCTAGAAAATCTTATCCAGGTATTTATTCATGGTATTGTTGACTTCATTTTATTTTATTTTATTTTCTTTATACTTTTTCTCCGAGTTATGTTGCAATTATGCAACACTACTGTTGCTAGATCCCAAGTACTGGATGAGAAAAATGGAGGGTTGCGATAGGTAGTCGAGAACTAGCGTAAAACTTGTCGAATAATCATGACATGAATCCTTTAAGCGAAAAAGGATTCATGTAGCCGACCCCACGTAGTGGGACAAAGGCTTGATGTTGTTGTTGTTGTTATATGTTGCAATTATGCATAGCAACTCTCAAAAAGTCCCTTTTCTTATCCATCACGGATCTCCATTCATGTGGAATAAGGAGAATGATGTGCGGACCTCCATTTTCTTCTTCATTTATAGCAATTAGCTTGCTCTTGGGAATATGGATATCAGATTAGCTCATTAAAAAAAAAAAAAAAACAATAAAATTTTTGTCCTTTCCTACTTGTTTGATCCCTGAGCCTGCTATGGAAGAAGTGATTTTACCATCTATAAGAAAATTGCATTATGGTATATTTCAAGTCCAATTAAAAAGTTAGCGACTTGATGCAGGACTTACCTTAGAAGCCTCTCCTAAATAGCATTACATGTAAACTGACAGAATTTAGATGACTGGTTTGCTAACTGTTCTTTAGAAATATGATTGTTTAATGACCCTTGATCATCATGAGGAAGCTGGGAGCGAATCATGAAAAATTTTCTTTTTTTTTTTAATGAATTTTATTTTAATTGAAAACCATTGATTTAAGTATGAATTAAATGCTCGTATTGCATGTTCAAATGTGGGTAGGTGGGAACAAGGAAGCCTTCATATGCTTATTTCAGTTCGGACTTTATATCACATCTTTCACATGTAGTTGGGATCGGTAAAAAGGCCACATGAGGTTTTCTATTATGCCAATTAATTATTTTTATGGCAAGTGTATCTGAATTAATATGCAATGGTCAAGGTATTATTCTTGTATCAACTAGAGGTCATATTTGTCATACTTAAAGTGAGTCCCGTATTTGCAGTTACTGTAAATATTGTTATGCCTTTTAATTTAACTAAGAAACATATAGCTAATGAAGCTTTTCATTGAAGACTGATCATCAATGCCAAATACAGTTGGATAGAGACTTGCTATATGTAATGCATTTTTGGTTTCTTTCTTCACCGAGACATCTACCAATATCTATGTGCTCAGTTTATTTCGATTTTAGAAATAGCTGCATGGCTATTTGCTTCTTTTTTGGGATATACAGTCATTACTAGGATCCATGAACTCAGATTCCTTTTGAGGATTGATCCATTTGTCTCACCCAGCGTTACTTAATTTTCTTTTGTAATTTCTCTCATTTTACCTTGTTGTGTTACAGTTCCTGGAAAGCAGAATGGTTTTATATATGCAAAGATATATGGTGGATTTGATCATGTTAAATCTTCGGTAGGCTACCTTCATCAAGTTTTTTTTTTCTTTTTTGGATTTGAATTTCAAATGTTACGTGGTCACTTTTTCATCATTGTCAGATTTGTGATCTTGTAGCTGTTTCAAAATTGCTAAATGCTACTCTTGTCATTCCTGAGATTCAAGATGGTATTCATTCTAAAGGAGTTAGGTAATTTATGCAAGAGAGTGCCTCAGATGTTAATCAGTCTAAAAAATTGTGTTTTTGTGGTACATATCTTCCAATCTCTGGCTCTCCTACCTTTTTGTTTGTGCTTCACGCAGTTCCAAGTTTAAGAGCTTTTCTTATGTCTACAACGAGGAGCAGTTTATAGCTGCACTATCAAATGATCTGGTTATTGTGAAGAGATTACCTAATGATCTAAGGCTAGAAAGAAAAAGGAATAAGTATCCAACCTTTCCGATCAGATATTTAGCTCCCCCAAGCTTTTATATCAACGAAATATTGCCTAAATTGAAGCAATCAAAGGCTATTGGCTTGCTGATTACTGATGGTGGATGCCTTGAGGTATGATATTTCCATGGTCCCATGCATTTTACATGCTAAGGATGCCAATGCCCAAAAACAATTTTTTTGTTGCATGCATTTGCTAATAATGACATATTTGAACTAATTTGCAATCCCATATACGGTTCTTTCACTGTCATATACATCATCGATATATATCTAGATTTCTGCTTGGCAGTTTTTGTTAAAAAGATTCTTTTGAGTGTTTTGCTATATCAAGTATTGTTTATGGAGTGGTAATGGAGGGAGCATGAAAATAATAAGTTTTAGGATTATATTTGATGATTTTGAGAGTCTATGAATGCTGAGAAAGTAATGAATATAAATGAAAATGGTGAGAGGGCAATGATAATGAATGAAGGAGAGGAAGTTTTATTTTGAGATTGCTTTTGCCTGCCTTACACAGCTTAATTGATTCAAGGGAGGATGCTTTCATTGATGCTATTGGGGGCACAAGATGGCTGTCCAACATGTTGCAAAAGCAATAAATCATTAATCTCATTCATTAACTTGGTCTAAAAAGGATATAAGGGCTATTTAATTGAATATCATAAAATTAACAATCACTTAACAACCCTTACTGCAAGAACAAGAAGGATGAGAGAAGAATAGCTTTTAACACTTCTTGATTGAAACCCTTGCTAAAATCAGTGCTTCAGCACACCAAATAGTATTGTTCATTCCTAGCATTCAGGTTCTTGATTTACAATGGAAGGTAACATCAACAGATGAGGACCCAAACAAAGCGATAAATGGTAGGTGCAGAATACAAGAAACAAAACACGAAAGAGTAAAACGAGCAATCAAATAGAAATAATTGTAGAATGTCAATGCAGAAAAACATAATACCCATTCTAAGCACGCTGTATGGGCTGACAACTTATGGAGCATGAAAGTGATGGGTTTTAGGAGTTGTTTTGATGGTGGGAATGCTGGGGCAGTTTTAAACATTGAAGAATTGATAAAAGGGCCATGGTAATGGATGATGAAGAGGAACTTTTATCTAGAGAATTCTTCCAACTATTATATCTCATGTAGCTCCCGTCTCATGGAGATGACATCCCACTGATACAAGGATGAAGGGGGATGGGGTTCACAGGATTGCTGGCCAACGACTTGCAAGAGTATGAAATCACAAATCTCATTAACTTTGTCTAAAAAAGGATGCAAGAGCTATTCATAAGAATAGCATTGTTCAAACAATGAAGTGTTGTTTTAATGGTGGCATTGTTGGGGTTATGGGTGTAAACCAGTCAAATCGAGTTCGAGGCACCCCTGACTTGAGTTAGAACCAAGGTTTAAAATTGCGTAACTGCGCCTCGAGGCGGTTTTCGTCCGTGAGGCGAGGCGTAAGCCTCGAGGCGGTCTGAGGCGTAAGCCTCACGAACACAGAATTGCGTAAATGAAAAATTAAGGATTTTAGCAGGAAAATAATAGCAATAGTGGAAAATAAGAAAGTAGATGCAATAAAATTATGACCCAAAGTATAAAATCACAAAATATTAGTTTAACAAAACTCCCAAAATACAAAAAACATATAAAATGAAATCATATCCCATCACTAAATGGGTCTTCAAGTGAATCTTCTTCTCCAATTGTATCTATGAATGCCATGTCATCTTCATCTTCAACATGACTCACTTTTCTCTTCCCTGTTCATTAAGATAAAAGATCATTATCATGTATTCATGTTCATTGCTCACTTGACATAAATGTAATGTAATAGCATATAAGAAGTTGTGGAATACCTTTACTTGATTGTTGTGCTGCAGAGCTAGTGGATGTGCCAACTGCAGTACTAGTGGATGTGCCAACTTGATCTGCTTCGCCTCTCAAGACATCCACACTTAGTTCTTCTAACTGTAAGTCTGATAATGACAAATCTGTCTCATCATCTATGAACCACTCATTATCAGACGACACATCATCACACACTAATGGGTCCTCATCATCCTTCAACCCCTTATTCCTCAACCTTCTCTCTCTCAACCTCTTGTTGTGCATAATATATACCAGAGAGTTCATTCTGAGTGTTGATAGCCGATTTCTTCTCTTTGTTTGCACTTGGCTATATGTACTCCAGTTTCGCTCACACCCAGAAGAAGAACAAGTGAGGCCCAACACTCTTACAACAAAACTCTGTAACTCAGGGTTGGAATCACCAAATTGGATCCACCATTTAACTGTTTTCAAGAAAAAACATAATCAGAACTGAATAAAGTGTTTTGCATTTACCAAAAAAAATATATACTGGAGATCGTTTTAGAAATGGTTGCTTTTGCTGCATTCAATCCAAAAAAACCCTCTTTATTCCGGAACTGAACAAGCTGTAAATCTGCAAGCTCCCTATCTGCCTGCTCCAGTATTAATCTTTCCATACAATGATATAATCCAAGCTTCACCTCAGGATTTGAAGATTTCTTTTCTGAATATTGAAATTGAGGGTTGAGATAATATGCCGCTGCATGTAGATGTCGGTGTAACTGCACCTCCCACCGAGCATCAACGATATCCCAAATCTCCCTATAACTTGCCTCCTCTCCTCCCAAGTTGTGAGCAATCATCTCCTTGGCCTCATCCATAGCATTATAAATAAAACTCATAGCTGGTTTCTTCTCTGCATCCACTAAGCGTAGAACTTGCACTAAGGGTCTCGTGCTCAAAATGGCATAGGTAACAGTAGCCCAAAATTTATCATTTAGAATTATCTTTCTTATTTCCTTCCCCTCACTTTACTTCCCCCAAGCAGAGTTAAGCCATTCAGTTGATGTAAGCATGGCTTCCAAAGATTGCCTCACCTCCATCAAGCTCTGTAGTGTCAAATAGGAGGTGACAAACCTATAGATTCACAATGCACAAATGTAAGAACTATGAACATACAGTAGGAATGATTTGCAATGTACAAAATTAAGAACATACCTAGTGGTTGCAGGGCGAATGATTTCTTTCTTTGAAAACTTTCTCATCAAGCTTAAGACCCAAGAGTGATTGTAGATGAACTTTGTTATCTTTTTTGCCCTAGAAAGAGCACTCTTGTGCTGAGGTAAGTCACCAAGATTCTCCAAAATGAGATCGATACAATGTGCTGCGCAGGGTGTCCAATAGAGGTGTGTCCTCTTCTCCATCAACATCTGACCAGCTGCTTTGTATGCACTGACATTATCAGTCACTACCTGGACAACCAATTGCTCCTCAATCTCCTCAACAACACCATCAAGTAAATTGAAAATGAATGTGACATTTTTCACCTCCTCTGAAGCATCAACTGATCGTAAGAACACCGTGCCGTAGGGATTGTTGACAAGGATGTTAATCAAGCTCCTGCTCTTCATGTCAGACCATCCATCTGACATAATAGTCACACCGGTCTCAATCCATGTCCTTTTAATCTCTTGAATACTCCGCTCTGTGTTCTGTAGCTCCTCTTTTAAAATCCATGTTCGCAACTCATACATGGAAGGTGCCTTCAACCCTCTTCCATACAATCCTACAGACCGCAACATACTGAAGTAGGCAGGCGATGTAGCAACATTAAATGGTATTTGCATTAAAAAAAAAAAACCTCCCAATGTCCATGCAAACCTGTCGTCGCCCCTCTCTAGTACCAGCTGCAGGTATCATCTCTGCTTCTCCTCTATCCACTCATGGAGTAATCATATACTGATCCATAGGACCCCATGCACCTCTACTATGTATAGTGGAGGAAGAGCCCTTTCCACTCTCGCTCCCAAAATATACACCTTGCTCGACCCTTTCATCAAATTGCTCCTGTTGTAAGTGTTTAGCAGTGGTAGTTTTCTTCATGTAAGCACTTATTTCTTCCTTCACATTGTCCGGCACTTTTGCACAGGGTGCTACATTTTTGTGCGAGCATGATAGATGTTCCTTCATGCGGGTAACACCTCCCTTCACCACTTTATCGCAAAAATTACATTTCAAATATACATAGCTCTTCTCTCCGCCGCCAATGTCAACTTGTACATTATACTTCCAAGAAGGGTCCCTCCGCAATGACGTATTCGTCTTTTCTTTACCTCTAACCATGTCTCCTAAAGCAAAAAATCAAATACACTAAAAAAAAAAAAAAAAAAACTAAACCCTAGTTTCTCTTAAACTTGCAAAATACATCCCTAAACTTAATAAAAATACCTAAAATCCAATGTGGAGTACTCCTTGAGGGTGGCCGGAAGTTTCCACTTCGCCGGAGAGAGGCGGCGCCGGCGGGAGGAGCGGCGGGAAGCAAGGCCGACCGCGTGAGGGAGCTCGGAATCGCGACCTGGAGCTTGCGGGAGGGAGAAAGGTCGGGTAATGCTGAAGTTTACGGGTTAAAGGAGAGAAAAATACTTCATTTTAAGTGAGTGGACCCTACCCAGAGAGGCGTACGCTTCACAATGAGTTGCGCAATTGCGCCTCTGAGGCGCGCCTCAGCCCCAGTGAGGCGTACGCCTCTTGAAAGCCCAAAATTGCGTAGGCTATGAGGCGTTTTTGGGCAGAATTGCTCAAGGCGCGCCTCTAATTGCGCAATTTTAAACAGAGGTTAGAACTTGATTAATTAATCAAGTTCGAACTCGAGCTTTATTCTATGAGTTCGAGCTCGTTCACGAGTCTGCTCGTTTATTATAAAAGAGAGCAAATGATTATGATCCAGGCAATTTTTATAATAAAATAATAAAAAGAATGAACAATTAGAAGAAAATGATAAAAGAATCACATTATATAAAAACAAATTATAATTTTTAAAATATTTTTAACAACTTTGCACTTAAAATCTTGAATGCTAATATATTTTAAGTGCATTTATATTAATATTTTTTTAAACGAGCTGGCTCATGAGCTAACAGATCGAGTCAGGATTGACTCAAGCTTGCTCGTTAGCTCATCAAGCTTATCTAGTGAGCCATTTATTGAGTCGAGTTCGAGCTGATTCACAGGTTGGCTCGACTCACTAATACCCCTAGTTGGGGTATTTATAAGCATGGAAGAAATTGATGAAAAGGTGATGACAATGGATGTTGAAGAGGAACTTTTTCTAAAGAAGTCTCTGAACTAGCTCATATTGCTCCTTTTGCACGGAGATGACATCTCATTGATACCAGAGGAAGGGAGAGGAGGTTCACAGGATTGTTGGCCAATGACTGCAAGGTTTGAAATTACAAACCTCATCAACTAGGTCTAAAAGAGGATGCAAGAGCTATCATAAGATTAACATGACCCATGATAATGACACATGAATCTTAAAAGAAGAAACAATACAATGTCCTAAGCAATAAAGAAAAATACTAAATATTGTTAATATATTTTAAGGCATAATCTAATCGGATATCCAGTAGGGATATGGATGATGACGATGGATGTTTCAAGGGTTGTATTCAAGTGGACTTGGCCACACAGATGTATTGGCATTTACTGTGTGGCATTTGATTCATATGGACCAGAATACTTTCAGTTATATGATAGAAATAATTTAATTTTAAGTTTTTTTCCTAATATTAGCTAGAGTTGTCTGATGACTTCCATGAGATCATAAACTGCACTTTTCGTTTGCATGAATAGTTTGCAACATCTATAAATTTCCAATTTACACTTTTGATGTATATTTTGCTTCCTTTTGATATTCTAATTACCTTTACTAGGATTCATTTGTCACCTGATTAGGATTAAGGTTTAATGGTTAGAATTTTGAAGGGTATTTTACGAGTCCGTTCAGGAAATTATTGAAGTTATACTACAAATAAAATATCAAATTTAGAATATTTAAAACATTCCCAGTCTTTTTTTCATACGCATTAATTATGTTAATATTATGTGAATAATGCACTCTATATTTATTCAGGAAAGTAATTTTGCTAAAATACAAGGACATTTAAAATATCAGGAAATACCATTGATCAAGGAAACCCCTTAAAGATTTAGACACTATTCACCAGGGTTTGAGATTATAGAAAGTGAGTTTTGTTCTTAGGCCAATTATAAGTACATCCAAAGCAAGTTTTTGGCGTTATTGATCATTGTCCCATTAAGAAGATTATTATTAGTTTTTCTAGATAATGCATAATTCTTCTGATATGTTACACTTTTCCACAATTCCTGCAGTCTATTCTCCCCCCAGACATGGAAGAATATCAGAGACTTAGGTGCAGAGTTGCATTCCACGCCCTTCAGTTTCGTCCAGAAATCCAGGCACTAGGAAACTTGATGGTGGAGAGGTACTTTTCTGTTCATTCAGTTTGCTGCGTAGTTAATTATAAAATGCACCTTGGTATTGAATTTAGCTTTGACCGCTGGAATAATCCAATCAGTTTCTTTTCACCTTTAGAGTGCATTGATTTACTGCCGTCTACTTATAATGATCTAATATTTATTTAGTAATAGATTGTACTGCATAACACCTTCCACCCGAATCATGTTGAGTTTGTTCTTTCCAATTTTTGCTGAAGTGGAGATAAGAAAATAGTAGTTTTGTTCATTTAGTGTGTTAATGTTGTCGCTAAAAAAAATTTCTATTTATTCTAGCTTAATTGGAATTCGTTTTGCAGATTAAGGGCTTCTGGTCGTCCTTATCTTGCTTTTCATCCTGGCCTTGCAAGAGATACCTTGGCATTTCATGGCTGTGCTGAACTTTTTCAAGTTTGTATTTAAATTTAATTACCCATTGATTACTGTTTTTTTCTTCCAATAATCCTGTTTAAGTTGATTATTGTGTTTAGATAGGCCTTCTAGCATTTATGAGTTTGAAGGAATGATTTTTTGTGACCGCCTAACCAAATGTTGTAGAGGTTCATAATTTCATTGACAGTTTATTACTTGGCCTTGTCTAGGATGTTCATACTGAACTCATTCAATATAGAAGGAAGCAGATGATCAAGCGTAGTATTGTTCACGGAAACCTGAGTATTGATTCTGCATCTCAGAAAAGAAAGGGGCTATGCCCACTTATGCCTGAAGAAGTGAGTTTTTTTTTCCTACTTATTGCATCTCTCAATTGTTTGGCTAAACTTGCGTTATTTACGTTCCTAAAGTGTTTCGGTAGTTAAAAAAAAAAGTGTTTCAATAGCTTGCTCTTAAGCTGGTGCATTTGACACCCATCTTAAAAGACATTAATTCAAAAACTGAACTGTATTGAATCATCATTATCTTTATCATCTACGTTGGCCTTATTCCAAATATATATGATGTAATTTACGTGTAAATGCTTAGGAGATTAAGAAATTTATTGACTTACTAAACTCTTTAATATTATTTTGAAGACAACAAGATTCCAGATGGGTGGAGAAAAGTGTGTTAATTCTTATTTTAGAATAAAGGTAATGCACAAGAGTGTGCACATTATAGATGAATTAAGTTAATGTGTCATACATTAAAATGATGGGAGAGTAATTGAGCATAATTTACAATGTGATACTAATGTTTCTCAAAATTAGTTTGGATTTATGCTGGATAGGTCTACTATGGAAGTTATACATTTGCTAAGAGGTTTCATAAAGCAATACATAAAGAGTAAGGAGGATCTATATATAGTATTTATTGATTTAGAGAAAACATATGATTAAGTTCTAAGAAAAATGCTCAGGGGAGTTCTAGGAAAGAAATGAGTTAATTGTTATCTATGTGCATAATTTTATTGTGTTGATCAATCAGGTTATACCAATATTATGAAAATTGGACCGGACATAGAACCGAAATAAGGAAAGGTTTATTGTTCATTGGTTCGATCGGGGTAAAACCGGATGATATAATAAATATTAGAATTATTCAATTATAATATAAGTTATATTTAAATGAAAATTTTAAAAGTGAATATATAACTATCTCAATTAAGACTCTTGAACAAGCTCGATTAAAGAGATATAAAGTGCGATAAGAAGCTTGATTAACCATTAATATGAATATAAGTATATTTATATTATAAATATAAATATATATAAACATTAAATATATTTACAAAGTTTAAAAAATATATAATATAAATGTATAAATATAATAGAATTTATAATAACAATAATAATTAATATAATATATAAATTTATAATATTAAAAATTTATATTATTAATTTTAAATTTTTTATAGTACACATTATGAAAAATTCTTAATATCTAAATTTATAATACACATTAAAAAAAATCGCAGCCCAACCAGCTCAAATTTGCGGCCCTAGACCAAATTTGTATTCTAACTCATGTAGTATTCATGCAGCTTTTTTTAGTTCTATATTATAGGGGAGTTTGAGGTAGTTTTATTTATGTAGTATAAAATACATACAACTTACATCAAAGCATATTATGTGAGATGGCATGCATATATCATGGTTGAATTCATCTCCATATCTAATGAAAATATTTTAAAATTTTTAAAAGGATTTAATAAACTAAAACATATTATTTAAAATTTTATTAAAATAAAATTAAATATTTTATAAAACCGTCCGATTCTACAAAATCGGAATGGTTCGATTGTTTTTCGGTCGAACCGACGGTTTAAAGCAGTTGAAGCCGGCTTGATGCAAACATGATTTTTGAATTTGACCGGATCGGTAACTTGGCCGGTTCACGGTTGAGCTTAATTCAGTCTGTCGAGCTCGCTGGAGGGTTGTAGGGAGGTCCTCCCCCTATTTGGTTTGGGTGCTTTGCACCATAAATTTTTTTTTGTACAATGACCACGATGCTGTGCACTCGAGCGCCTTGGTGCTGCATAATTTGCTTGAAGAAAAGCTAAGAGCAGAAGCATTACGAAGTTGCCAGGGAGCGCTGTGGCATTGTCAGATGGACTATAGACAAAGGGTTAAGCGCCGCGACACTCAAACTTGGTATCATAGCCCTGCGAAACGGGCTGACAATTTCTTTCTTGTTTATCCTTATGGTTTATGCCCCTTGGTGATATTTCTTTGTTTGTTCTTGAGTAAAAACGTTGCAAGGGTGAAGAGAAGCAAAGAGAGAATGAGAGAGATTTGTATAAATATTTATCAATTTTCATTGTGAATTTCTTGATGTGGTGTGGCTCCGTGACTTTTTCCCGTTTTCGAATTTTTCCACATTTTTAAATCTTGGCGTTCTTTATTTTTGCTGCATTTTATCTTTCTTGTGTGTGTTTGTTGCTTGGTTTACTTCACCCGACATTAACAATGTTATATTCAAGTTATTTGTTGACTGTAACCGCATACCACCGACTCCCACACCCACAAATCCAAACGACACAACCGCTCATTCCACCGACTCACCTACGATCGGACACGACGATTCAACCATCGTCTCCTCTCACGACATAAAAAAAACCACTCATTCGGTTCATAGAGGCAGAGGGACACATACACACAGGCATACAGATGAGAGAGAAGGAATTTTGGGAAACTTACCAGAGAAATGAACGAACTATCCTTGCTCGATCTTTGCACGACCAAGCCGACCTCGCCGTCGACCTCCTGCCTCCGGCCGACCTAGCCGCCTGCCGCCTCCGTCCAAGCCGACGCCGCCTCTGCCGACGACCGGCTTCGACCCTGCGCCCTAGCCCGACGCCTGGCTTTGTCCGTCTCTGCCTCCTTCCCGATTCTTGCCCCCTCTCTTTTTCTAATATATTATATAAGATATATAATATAATATAATATATATAATAATATATATATCATATATTATATTATAATATATAGCATATGATATATGTATATATATAATATTATATTATATATTATAATATATAAAATAAAAATAAAAAAAAGAGAGGTGAAGGGAAATGAAATAATTTTCAACAGGTGTCGAAGACCCCGGCTATCGTACCTTAGGTCCGACCGGGATGGTTTTAAAATTTGAAGACCTCGGGCCGTCGCATCTTAGATCCGGCCGGGATGGTTCCAAATTGAAGACCTCACGCAGTCGATCTTAGATCATGGTGGGATGGTTTGAAATCGAAGCCCCTACGCCGTCGACCTTAGGTCCAGGTAGGAAGAATTACGGCAGTGCCGTCCCGATTTCTCCCTCGGTGGGGAGGAGACGTTGGGAGGCTGCCGAAATTTTCAGTGAACATTAAAAGACTTGGACTACAAAATCTAAAATTGATTTGAGCATAATTCAAACATAAAAATCAATTTTAATAAACTTTGATCAAATATTGTTTGCCTACACTCGAACTAGACTCAAATATGAACTCGATTTAAAATTGAATGGATATGTGATACATTCAAAATAAGCTTTTAATCAGGATCTCGCACTCCAAGAAATAGTTAATATATTTTGAGTCATTATCAAATCATAAAAGATCTTGATTTCTATGGAAATTTAAATAGACTCTGTTGATGTTGGATTATCTTGTCAAATATTCAAAATATTTAATCAACATTAATTCAAAAGCTTTTAAATCATTTATTTCTAAAGAAATGTCATCACATTACAATATGTTTGAAACTAAATTATTGAAGAAAAAATATACTCTCGAGTGATGAGTGATGAAACTTTAATAAATCCTACATGTTCTAATTTCAGGAAATACATATGATAATAGAGCATTTGACACTTAACTGTCATTTGATATCTTGCAATGAAAGACTTCTCTAAATTCCCTTATAAAAGTTATTTGGAAAATCTCATACTACAACTCACTTGTAAATGGGAGAAGAGAATTCGTAGTGCCCATAACGATTATCCTATGAACATGGATAAGAAGCTCATATAACACAAACTAGTCTGTTTTATGATAGAAGCGGGGAATTTCTAGTTAATGCTACAATTCACCTATGAGCATGAATAGGGAATTTGTAGTGCCCACAATAACTAACTTACAAGCAAAGACACGATCTCCTACGGGAAAGAATAGGAGAAATTATAGCAGATAAGATAATTCTCCTACGAACACTAGCACGATCTCTTAATGCCTATTGAACAAGCATTCCTTGCAATTTATGTAAATAATATCTTCTTATGTGCTATAAATGAAACCTGAATTAGAGTAACGCCACCGGATCCGCAACATGTGTGCAAGCGGACAGAAAGCGTTCGTAGGCCCTTAAATGAAATTTTGGGCATTTCCTAAATAAAATCACTCTCACGTAAATGGATCATATTTAAATATTCTAAAATGCCCCTTATATATTAAATATGATCATTTAAACTGAAATCCCTGCATGTGCTCCGGTTAACATGCTAAAAGCATAAATACTAATAATCGAGAATGCTGCGCAGGGTCAAATGTTAAACCCGCATGTGCTCCGATCGTCGCATTTAAATCTCAAATCCAACGATTCGAGAATGCTGCGCGGGTTTAATATTCAAGTTTCATCCTCCTCCTCGAAAGGACTGGAGTCGACATGACTTGAATAACAAAAATACCTCCCAAATTCCTACAAAAATGCAAGTGACCTTAATGTCACCCCGATGATGGCCGTGTTGATCGGAAATCTCAACCGGAGGGGTCAAATTTCAAATCTCAAATGTCAAATCTCAAATCAAACAAAAGTCTAAATTCTTGAAATAAAATATATACACCTAAAAAACTCAAAACTAAAAATCATCCACCTCCCGCAATTGTTTGTCGGGGGTGATAAATTTGAAATTAACTTCAGCTCACAAAGAGCGAAAGTGTATCGGTGTATCACTTTGATTCATCCTCAAATAGTCTCTTGCCAACAGGGACGTGGCACGTGCCCTCTGATCGGGTGGTTTTGCCGCAAAATGGTACCATTATATTACGATCACGGCCAAAGCCCGTATGTTCCCTAAAGGCGTCAAACCCTTGAGCGATGGATCATAGGGTATATTCGATAGGCATAAAGCCCTCTGTTAGCTAAGGTGGATTCAGATATATCCCCTTAGACAAATATCAACCCAGGTCTACAAGGTATTCTTGGACGAAGTAACCCATGGCTGCCGACAAGGTGCCTTCTGTCAGGTTGGGTCGACTACCTCCTCTGACTAAGTAGACCAGGGATCATGACAGCCCGGGACGACGGAACCATGGGATCTTGATCGTGCTCGTCTTCATTCCCCCCACCACCAGTTTTAAGTTTATGGTGATAAACTATAAATTTCAAATTTCAAACTTCCAAATTCAAAATCTAAACCTTAGAACTGTTGCTATTATACGATAGGTTTATAACCTATTTGACCTCTTTTATGACTAGCCTTAATCGAAAGTTCTCTCCTGTTGTCAGGAGGGATAATTAACTATAGGGGCTTGCGCCTATAGGAAACCAGAACTCAGATCAAAAAGTCCTCACAAAATGAGGGCGAAATCTCTGGGTAGTGTCTTATCTAAAACCCAATCTGCCTTCTGAAAATTCCCCCGGGATCACACATCCCAAAATGGAATTTTCGGAGCTCACATTATTAAGGATATATATAAGAGAGTTGTTAATCTTTATTAACTTCAACATTAATAATAGTTGCAAAGAATGATTCAATCTTTGGACTTGTAATTCATATATATATATATATATATATGACTTTGCAATTAGAGCTTATTGAATTTACTATTGCGCTAAAATCTGACAGTTTGGTCTTTAGACTTATTGAACTGGAATTTAATATTCCTGCTCAATCCTTGATTTGTTGAATTTGACATTTGTATGCTGATTTGCTTATTACAGCTTGAATCAACACAAAAACTAGACTTCGAGATTTATGGGCTTATAATTGTTTAACCAATTTAGCTCCTTGAGTTTGTTGAACTGATTACCCGTTGCCTTTATCCTTGAATTTATTAAGCTGGACCTTACACATAAGAATTGGCTTTGCTAATATAAGTTATTGAGCTAATGTGGATAGCTTAGCCAATTACATTCAAAAGGTAGAGGCTATCATTTTCCTTTGCATTGTCAATTATCTTTCCTGTGATCATATTGTAGAATTTACAATGAGTAAGAAAAATTTTTGTTGTATGTTTCGTATCTTTTGTAATTTTAGTGATTGATAATAGATTGCAAGAAAGCTTAGGAATCAAGCATTTGTTTAACTTTCATTATAATTTTGTATTTATTTTAATATGATGAATGACAAAATATATAAAAATAATTTTATAATCTCACATACATCTTAATACCCAAAATGCGCTCGCATTTAACTGTTGGGGTTGACTATTACTTTTTCCCTTGGGATCAAATTGAGACATTTTATAATAGTTGAGGGATTAAATTGGGACATTATGAAAGTTTGAGGTTAGATAGGGTATTTACTAATAGACACAGCCTATTTTGAACTGTTACTTGATATTATGATGTTATTTTCATGATCATTCACATGTGAATTGAAAATATATTATAATTTTACAAGAAAGCTATATATATACATATATGCCAAATTTATATTCGTGCCATATATCTTTAAAAAATTGGTACGATCCATGCCCCTGTTTCTGTGCTCATGCATCCTAGAAGATAATCTCATGGTTGTTTTCATTTTGATCTTCCAAGTAAAAAAATTTCAAAAATAGCATTTGTATATTTCTTATATCCTCACATTTGAATTAGATTAAGTTTCTAAATGCACTTTTTTATTTTCTCACCTTTTGTATGTCTAATTTCTCCTCAATATCTAACCTATTTTGCAAACCATCAAAATCTATAGCATTGGCTTTACTTACCATGTTCCTTGCAAAATTCCAAGCTTCATTGTAATGGTCATATGTCTCTATAGTGTCTATATTTTCATTATTTTAAAGCTATTTTTTAATTAATCTTTGTACCTCTGCACTTCTACTTTGGAGTCTTCTATAGTTTATGTACCCATATTTCTAAAATATCATTAAACTAAAATGATAATTCTTCTATTGTAAATTTGTAATTATTAATTTTATCTAACATTAAAGTTGGCCCAGTTTTAAGTTTTAGTTTGTTCTTTTAACAACATATCTAAGTTCTGTTAATGAAAGATGTACTTGAACTGTCTAAATTTATGTATCTTTGAATGTTCTTATATTTTTTGGGTGTTTGATGTACCTCATAATTAGAATCAAGTTACCTGTTGCATCATGTATGTATAAATGTTGAAGTCGTGTATAGTTTTCCTGGTTAATTTGGATGTGTATAAAATGCTTGATTGATTTTGATTTACGCCATTAATACTGCCGCTTCTGGGTAATATTATTTTGGCTTAGCCAGTACAAAATTTGGTCAATGCTTGAACTCATCCTTGCAATTTTCAGGTTGGTCTTCTCCTTCGAGCAATGGGATATCCTCCAGACACAATAATTTATTTGGCCGGCGCGGAAATGTTTGGTGGCCAAAGGGTTCTAGTCCCATTACGCGCTCTATACACAAATTTGGTCGACCGAACTTCTTTGTGTAGTAAGACTGAGTTATCCAAGTTATTAGGTCCAGAATCCCCTCTTCCTTCAAATCTGCCTATGCCAATTCCACAGAAAAGCAAGAAACAACTCATTGAAGAGTGGAACAAAGCTGGGCCTCGACCGCGACCTCTCCCTCCACCACCTGCTAGACCATTTTATCAATATGAGAAGGAAGGCTGGTATGGCTGGATTGCTGAGAGTGACATTGAACCAGACCCTTCAGCAATAGATCTGAGATTGCAGACTCACAGGTTGATTTGGAATGCTCTAGATTATTATGTTTCTGTGGAAGCTGACGTATTTTTTCCTGGATTTCATAATGATGGTAGTGGTTGGCCTGATTTCTCTAGCTTAGTCATTGGCCATCGGTTGTACCAAATGGCCTCTTCAAGAACTTATCGCCCTGACAGGTAATACTAACATTTAATTGTCAATTACCTTATTTTGTCCTAAATGGTAGTAGGTAGTTTGTGTGAATGAAGAATTATCATATTAGTTTAACACCTTAGATAGTAGTTAAATTGAGTTGAATGAAGAATAAGGATTTATAAAATATACCTCAAATAATTTGGATAATATTAATGACAGACGATGACGATGACATTGATCCAATAATATTTTACTTGACAAAGTTATAATTCAGCAAACTTGATTTTATGCCCTTTATGTGATAGAGACTTAGTTTTCTAGTTTTAAGGTTTAAAATTTACTTGCCTACTTTAAGGTAAATGCATCATAAGGCATTTTATGTCTTGATTAGTTACATATTATTTTTATTTAATTTAAGTTGTCCCTATCTAAATATACTATGGATCATACCTTACATTCAGCTTAAGATGCCTGAAAAGAAGCTTGCTTCTTGCCAAACAGTATGTGTGATTTTTTGCCTTGTGGTTCACTGGATTTGTTATAGATCATGTAAACGTACGATATGTTTAAATGATTATGAGGTAGATTAAAGTATGAACTTACTGAAATACAACTTAAAATAGAGCGATGCATTCTGTTTGGCCACGACTGCAAGGAGAAACTATTATGTACGGAGGCTGGGCGCAGCTCTACGTACAGAGGCGAATCAGGTGCAGCCACGTCAGCGTTACCGAGCGAATGGGTGACGCGGCGCATTCTGGTTGGTGTCCGAACAGCGTTCGGCGTCCGCACAGAATAATTAATCCGACCGAAGGCCATTTGACTTCGCAATATGTGCCGTTGCTTGAAGCTTCCATTTTTTAAATTCTTTATTAATTTGTTTTTTCATCCGCTATTTTACATTTCTAATAATAATAATAATTATTTATTTTGATTATGTTTAATGCACATGCTATACTTTGCTTCATTCAAGTAAATGCATATAATCTATAGCAACTTTGAGACAGGCGTTCTTAGTATGCTTGACATATTTGTGCTCTTCTACCATGCATACTATTCTCTTCTTTTTTGTTTCTTATTGTTTTTTCATTCCATCATGTCACCTTACAGCAGCATGATTTAACAATTTTCAATTTCTTATGGAAAGTAGATGCGGTTAAGAAACCTTGTTTTTTTTTTTTGGGTGATTTTTTGACATGAATAGATTTACCCCTATCGCAGAAAAACACTTGCGACGCTATTAGATTCAATCCGCGACAACCTTTATCATCCCAAGCATAATTGGACACTCTTAGTGCGTGAACATCTCAACAATAGTTTAGGTGTCAATGGCTTGATAATGGAGGCCCAGATGTCCAAACCAAGATCATTTCTGTCCCATCCCCTACCAGAATGCTCCTGCAGAGCATCAAAAACATCTGAAGTTCAAAAACTTGTCAAAGGTCCCAATGGCGAAATCTTGTTTGGCGGCGAAGAAAGATGTCCCGAATGGATGGTTCGCGGCCTTAATTTGGTTCTTTCTGAATCCGGCGATTCGAAAGACGAAGGTGATGAGTTTCCTGAAGATGAGATAGATTTGGAGAGCGAGCAGGATGCCGGCGACGGAAGCAGACCGGAATTGACCAGACCTATTGAGCAGGATGAAGAAATAGATCCAGACGATTAGGCCCCAAAAAAAATGACAATTTTCAAAACCCATTGGTTCAAAGCATCAGTAAAGAACGCCTTGAGGCCGCGGCGCCTGCTTTGATTCTCTGATACTAAGGATTGCTCACATAGACCCAAAAAATTGAAAGGAATCTAATCATTTTTTCCTATCTTTTCAGAAGATCTGTGAAGCGCCAATAGCTGCATAATCTGTACATTTCTAACTCCATTCAGTTCAATTCATGGTGTAAGAAATGGTCATTTACTGGTAGGCAATTTTGGTACTGCCCTAATGCTGTATCTGATCCATAAATTGTTTGTGAAATTTATCTTTCAGGCTTTATGTAGAGGATTGAATACCTCCTTTGATATTTGATGATATTTTTGGCCATTTTTGAAACTGAAATAAAGTTTATATTTTTCTTATAGTTTTGGCCATTTGATTAGAATTTTGTAATCGAATTTTCAGATGAATGAAATAAATGATTAATCAATTAAAATTTATCTTAATTTAGATTGAATAATTTTGAGATTTATTTTAACTAAATTTGAATGAGAATGTCATACTTTCAAACTTTTGAATCTGATGATTAAAGCCATGTTTAATGTTTCATGATTATGTTTGTTACTTTCTTAGGCAATTGAGTCTTATTCTCTCGTAATAATGAGTTTTACTCATTCATACTAATTACAATATGCCAAATTAAATTATAATTTTACATTTTTTATACACTTGTTATGGAATTCTCTCGTGACATCATATTGATAAGTGAACAAAAATAAAAATATAACTAAAGAAACTGAAAATAAAATCCCAAATGTTAGTATTAAATTTATTATTATATTATTAAAGTAAAATTTAATTATTAAAGATATCAAAACAGTTATATTTATTTGAAAAACGCAGCGTAGAGTCTAAAGATCAACCAGAATGCGCCATATCAACGGTATCGAGCCGCGATACCGACTACAGGGATGACATGACGCATTTTGATTGATCTCTAGAAGGCAATCGACGTCTGCACAGAATAATTAATCGCTTTTAGCGGAGAAAAATATAAATCCTGAACACCCCTCAAAGATCTTTGCACCAATTTATTTCTCTTAAGACAGCAATGGTTGTATTGTAGTTTTAAAAATTAAAAATTTCATTCCATTACAATCAACCAAAGTGGGAAGCATTTGAAAAAAATGAGCATTTACTTACACTTATAATGAAATAAATTAGCAGTTAAAATCAACTTGTCAAATCCAGTCATACTGTTACTGTTAATAATCAGCTACATAATTATATAAAAATCTTTGTCCAAAATTATTATAACTCACGTAAGCACTTGACAAGCGCCTGCAGCCTTCTTTATGGTTTTGATATTGTACAATCCAGCGCTGTCATCTTAAGGAAAATGATGAATTTCTGCCTAAACAACAAATGTTGAACAGAAATGTTAGAAGCTCCATCCGAAGTATTTTTAAAAATTTCCATATTCTCTCACTTCATGATAAAAAGGAGAAATTATTGTATACGCAGTCCGAATGCAGAATTGTATTCGGATGCTGCGTACACACTGCTTATTTCACTGCGTATTTTTTGATACATTATGTTTTCTACGTATTTTTTGCGTATTTTTTGTGTATTTAGTGAGTATTATTTATTTGCTAATTATTTACCACAAAAAAATTATGTCTCAAAAAATACGCAACAAATTAAGCAGTGTACGCACATTCGAACACGTTCGGATTGCGTACACAATAATTTCTGGATAAAAAGAGGGATCAAAGCAAACGGACATTGAGTAATTTAAGACCAGAGTGAAATTTGAATGCACCAACTATTTTAATTAATTGATTTCAAACTTGTGTTGGTTTTGATAAGAAATTCCATGGCTGCAATAACCCCGCCGAGAAATTATTCTGTGCAGAGACCGGACGCAGAATGATGTCCAGAGATCAATTAGAATGCTCCAAGTCAACGGTACTGAGCCGCCTTACCGAGCACAAGGGTGACGTGTCGCATTCTAGTTGGTCTTTGGACGTCGTTCGGCATTCACACAGAATAATTAATCCTCCAATTGAATGTGAAAGAAACTCTTATCAGGAATTTCTAAAAGAAATTAATAAAAAAAAAGTCTTTATCACAATTCATTTTTAAATTGAGATTTGCGATTACAAATTTCTGACATTGAATGATAGAGATTTATAACCCAAAAAACAGAAATCTTATAAGAAATTCCTTTTAGGACACAGTGCTGACACAAAAATGTGTAGGAATTCCTTTTAGCTACCTGCAATTATTTTGAGATAGTGGCTATTTCTAAAAGGGCATAATCCTGGCACCCTTCATATCAATAAGCTAGTAAGCTTCTCTTCCATATACCTTCCCATTGATGGATGAATATCTTAATTTAGGTTGAATTTGCTGCTAATAGGGGCATATAAAAAGATTGCAGTAGGTGTTCAATAATGTCAGCTCACCAATCAGCTCAATACAAGTTGATTTACTTGACTAGCCAAACAAAACATGATCTTGAGGGTGTTTGTATGCGTCCATGTATTATTATTGTATGTGTTATATATATATGTAAGACCTAAGGAAGATAATCCATGACTAGATGGAATTGTAAGATTTAGTGAGTTGAAACTATAGAGTGTCATCATGGATTTGTTATTATCTTGAGTCCTTTTATCTTTGAGTATGATATGCTAAGAGATTTAGGGCTAAGTTTTCAACCTTTTTTGTGAGTCCTCTCTCCTTGTTGGTTGTGGAGGAACGCACAGATTAGAGAGGAGAGATTCTTGATTCTTCTTTTACGTCCACTAGGGTGGTTGCTTATGCAGCTCCCAAAAATAATGATTCTGAACAACACTTATATTATTCCTAATTACCCATTAGAGCATTTCAAAGTAATTTAGAGTGAGGATGGAGACTTCTAGAGTAAGTTAATGAATTGGAGCATGCTCGTAGAGCCCTTGGTTATTTTCCCTTATGTGAGTATTTTTCTTCCTTTGATATTGTCAGCTTGGCTTAGTGATGAAAAACAAATCCCATTTGAACATGACAAACTTTAAATCATTTGAAAAATGCACTTGACCACATGAATATGAATATATTTTTATATTAATGTAATCACATAGCAATTGTCAATACTTCAAAATTGGCATTCACAATATCATAGATATATATCATTCAACATCATAAGACAGGCTAAATGTCTTGGGATTTCTATGTAGATGGAGAACATATTAGTCAACATCCATATAAAACCTCAAGTGAACTAATCAAAGATGAAAAGAAAAGTCTTTCCTAGTGGAGTTGCTAGAAATTTGATTGCTAAAAAACATAATCCTTTGATTCTCAAAGTGTAAGGACTCAATATAAGGTTTTCTTGAGATAGATTAATGTATGAGAAAGTGGCAAGTTATAAACAAGAGTATCATGTACAAAATAGTGATGGAATGACATCACATCTTTTTATAACATACAACACTGACATGGCATGAAAAAATTCTATCATAAAGGGATGCCTAAACCTGCTTCCAAAAGTAAATTAAAGTAACGAGGCATAGCTATCAGCAAAAAAATATTTATCCTTGTCGTGAGAAATTAATAAAAAATACCTCATAAATGAATACGGTGAGTGGCATCACAAGTTGATTTCTTCTTGAACATGTAATGGAATGTTATTTCTCCTCAATCTTATATTTGCGGTTCAGGTCACCCAATTTTAGCTTCATCATCAACTAAATTAGGTTTTCTGGAGGATACCCGGACTGCTTTTACATCGCTCTTGCTTTGTTTCTCCTTGTTGGCAACTGAGCTTTCTCTCACTGGACGAACTAATCTCCGAATCATTTCCTCAGCTTTAGCAGGGACTGAAGTAGCTTTCCTGGTAAAAACAGACTTCTTTGAAAGAATCTTGCTTTCCCTGGTATTCACAGACTGTACAGACTTCTGCTCAATTGATTCAACTCTGACAGAAGCTACTTTTGAGGCAGTGTCAACAGAATCATTTTCCTCTTCACCCAAGCTTGTTTGATTCTTAGAAACAGTACTCTCAGGGGTTGCATCAGGAAGCAAAGCACGACGGCTCAGTCGTAGTTGTCCCTTTTCATTTACCTGGATCAAAAAAAGTATAAGAAACATAAAAGAGCATTAAGTCATAACTGCCTGGATGACATCCAAGAAAACTATTTCATTTTTTTCCTTCCAGATTCCCTGATATGTTCTGAATTTGCATATACAGAATAAAGTAAATCATCAAAGCTTAATTTACAAAACCCGCCCATTATGCAGGTTTCATTTACAGGAAGACATGAATAGTGTTGAGGAATCATATTTAGAAATTCAATTTGACGGAACTGAGCACTAGAACTCGGATAAAATTATTGGTTTCAATAAAAAGTTTGGAATACTTAGGTTTAAGGAAAATTTTGTTCAATTTATACCAAAATGCCTCATAAATGCACTCTGAAGACAGTTAAAACACAAATATGCAAACAAACAAATATTCATAGATGCAATCATAGTTATGCAGATAAGACACCCTTCCTTTCACACACACTCTCTCTCTCTTCTAGAAATGCAGGTGCAATTATTCAGTTCTCAATGACACATTCAAATACTTAAACTAGTTAAAATTTCAACCATATACATCTGCGCTTTAAGATAATGCAGAGCTTTGTTACCATCTTTAAGATAGTGCAGAGCTTTGTTACCATATTTATATGGTTTAATTCTAGGTTACAGAGAAATTGTACCTGCATCTTGTTAAAAGCATAGTTACGTAGTTCTGTTAAGCTTTCATTATTTAAGCATGGTTTTATTGCCATATTTATGGATTATATTGAAAAAGTGCTCTAATCTTAAAATAACTAAATAGATTGTTAACAAGATGCAGGAATTATTTCTCTGTAACATAGATTTAAACCATACTTGTGGTAACAAAGAACTGCATTAGTTTAGCAAGTCAAGTCGAAGCTTCTATTAATGCAAGATTGCTTGAGCATTGGATAAATCACCAAGATTTATAAAACTTCATGAGCATTACAGCCAAATGATTTATAGGTTTGCAAATTGAATTAATTGAACTTGTGGACTCCTATTTACCTGCTTAGGAGGATCGGATTCAAATTTATTAACCAGCGCAGCATCCCTAGACGTCACGTGTGTACTAATAACACGCTCGTCGGGGCCCATTCGGGTTTTGTGATTGCATTTATCCCTTGTGTACCTATGTGTATACAAACAACGGTGCACGTGCAGGGGTACTTGAAATATTTTAGTTGTGCAGATAATTGTCATTTGAATGCACACTACATTTCATTTGAGAGCTTATACATGCCTTTTGCCCGCTAATACGAGTGTTGCGGATCCGGTGGCAGTATTATCTGGATGTCATTAGGCATTTCATCATTTAAATGTTGACTCCCCTTTTCTCATTCACCGGGGAGGTCTTTCTGGACTTTGAAGTCAATGGCCACTGATTTGGAAAAAAACTCTTTTTAAAATCTTCAGTTTAGTGGACTTGTTACTTCCGGTGTTTGCGGACACCAGAACTGTTTTCTTCTTAAGTATAGGACTAAGAAGAAACTTTAGAACACCAGGAAATTTAGTTCTAATTTGTTCAAACATCTCTTTCCTTCTGCCATGGGGTGTCCTTTTTCGTACATCAAGTTATCCTCAAAACCGACATACTTTGTAGTATTTTAATCACCGCTGTCATAGGTGATATATGCACTTGTGTCCACAGGGGTTCATTGTACTTACAATTACCCACTGTTGTTATCCACAAATATTCATTTGCAGAGGACCGCTGTATCCACTACGACCTCCTGGAAGTATTCGTAGGAGACCCATTGTTCCTACATTATATCCACCTTTCACCAATCTCAGGTGGTAGGTGATGTTCGTGTGTAGGGACCGATCTTATGCCATCAATTAATAGTGCTGCCTTCTTCGATCAACAGGGATTGTCATAGGAGTTCATTACATCATGCTTATACACGTTTGTGATGTATTGCAGAATTCCTCACATTTGCTCACAAACATGTATCGAATGTACAACAGACCTCCTACAAAGGATCGTAGGCTTTTGCATTTCGCATAGTCACTTTGTATCTTGCTTGTGGACAATAAATTGGGTGTACCACGAGTCCTCCACAATGGCCCAAGGATACTTACATTTGTTATAATCATTTGGTATTTTGTTCGTAGATGACACTTCACATACATGAAACTTTTTTTTTTTACGACGGCTTGTAGGAATTTGGATTTGTCGTAGCCTTATATCTTTGCTTGTGGAGAATAGATGAACTTGTGTCCATAAAGGATTTACTACACTTACTATGTATCCACTATTGTTATCCACAAGTAATTTCAGTGTTCGTCGTGGAAGACAGATGAATCCATATGTTTATTGACCTTCATTGCTTACAAGTATCACTACTTTGATCTATGAGTAAGTGGTTGTATGTATGAAGAGCCTTACATCATTGCCTGTAGGCACATTATCACATTTCTCGTTCAATCATCGCATGGATGTCAACTTGATTGGAGAGCTTGAGTCACTTTAATTTCATCACTTCTTGCCCCGACGATGATTCTTATCGAACATACATCCTCCATTTGATCTCGATTGAGTAACCATGAATGTCGATCAATACTTGGATGACGATAGTTTGCTATTTGACTGCGCTTTCATTTAATTTTTGTTTGCAAGCCAAATCCCTCCACTTGCACATGAAGTGTCGCAATTATTTCATGTTCCTTGTGTTCAAGCTCTTATTCCAATTTGAGTTCAGATTCAAGTGTAGTTTCTTTTCATTTGTTTGAACATGAGTCCAAGCTCAAGTTCGAGTTCAAGTGCACAAGTTCACAGGTCCTTTGTATTCAATCCAGTTCAAGTTCATAAGTCCCTTGTGGTCCAACTCAAATTCTTGTTTGAGTTCAAATGATCGAATCATGTTCAAATTCAACTCAAGTTGAGTCCAATTTCATTATCACTTGTTACAAGTCCAAACTTATGTTCGATTTCATTTAAATTTGAGTTCATTTAAGTTTGATTTAGGCTCGATTTTATGTTCAGTTTATTGTCCAAATCAAGTCTTCTTTGTTCAAAAAGTTCACGTCCTCAACTCCACTGTTCATTCTCATTTGAGTCCAAGTTCATTGTTCTTTTGAGTTCAAACAGGTTCGAATGCACTTATATTTTCACCCGAAATTTCAGCAGCCTCCCAGCGTCTCCCCCGCTCAGGGGAAAACTACGGAAAAACTGGGCCTCCCGCCGCGCTAGAGAAAAACGTGTACGGTAGTTGCCCTCTTACGAGGACACCGCGGCCGTGAAATCTTTATCCCCCACCATGCTAGAGAAAGGCTGTATGGGTCTTCAGTACCTGTTACAAGAGAAAAGTAGTTGTGCGGGTACTTATGAATATCCCGGTCTCGCCGTAGACGCCACACCAGGTTCCCATCTCACCACGCTAGAGAAAAGCGTGTATGAGCGGTTTGCCGGCTCGACATGAACATCGAGAACAAGATTTTGGAGCCGAGGGGTTGCTCATCTACCTCGTCGTAGGTGTCGCGCCGGGTTCCCTTCCCACCATGCTAGAGAAAAGCATGTATGGGCCATGCACGTCGAGGTAAGGCGAGGGATTAAGTTCAGAAAGTAATACCTTTGGCGGCTGATGGGCTAACGGTTTGGAGGGCACCGAAAACGAGGCAAGGGAAGAGGGAAAGCATCCTCTTTTTATTTATACTTATTTTTTTATTATAATTAGCATTAATTAATTAAAATTAATAAACTAATTATTATTATTTTTAATTAGTCACTTATAAAATAATTAATTAAAATTCATTAAAATGATAAGTTGTAATTAATTTAAAATTAATTATAACTTATTAATTAATTTCAATAAATAATAATTAAATTTATATATATAACTAATTAATTAAAAAATAATTATAATTAATTAATATAATTATAATTAAAATTATATTATATAAAATTTATCTCAAATCCCTTTGTTCGACGGATTCACGGGATTTGGCCGAGAAGCGTGCAGCAAGGGAGAAAGTTACCTTCACCACCAGCGAGCTCCGTTCTTCCTTCCGAACAAAATGCCGTGACTTCCTACCCGAACGGGAGGGAAAGTCACCGGGGAGCCAAGTCGGAGGAGGGCATGATCGGGAGAAGGTTACTTCACAACGAGTGTGCTCCCGTTCTTGCTTCCGCTCAAAATGTCGTTACTTCCGGTCGGACGGGAAAGTCGTCAAAGGAGCGGCGTTGAGCAGCAACGAAGGTGGCGGAAGAGCCACACGAAAGGGAGGAAGTTACCCTCACAGCTTGCGGCTCCCGTTGTTGCTTCCGATCGAAGTGTCGTTACTTCCGATCTCACAGGAAGAAGAGAGAGCGAGGGGGATCGCGAGAGAGAGAGAGAGAGAGGAAGAGAGCTGGAGCTAGAGCGGAGCGAGAGCGAAGGAATGGGAGGCTTCGTTCTTACACCCTTTTAACGACGCGAGGTCGTGCGAACGACGTGCGAGGAGCGTCGCGAACGTGTCCGCGACGTGCGACGTGGGAGGGGCAGAGGGCGGGTATGTTGTTTATATTTTTTTTTTCCTTTTGTTTTGACATTACGGGTCAACAAAGATGCACTCTGAAGTGTGGAAACATTAAGCTCAAATTTTTCTAGAATTCTGACTTCTTAATTCAATATTTTATACTATTCAAAATGAAGAGAAGGGAAATAAAATAGTAAAGAAAAAAAGTTACCATTTCTTATTTATCTCACAATCCCTCTTTTGTTGCTTCTAAAAAAAAACTTCATGTCATCTTTTTACATCATCATCATATTTGTAATGTTGTGTCTTTATCTCATTTTATCTATACACTCTTTTAACATCTACCTCGTGCATTGACGCCTACTTATTGCTTCTGGATTATTTGTCTTATTGTCTTCCACTTTCATCCATATGCAACATTTATTTTTCATCAGTTCACTCCATTTGAATAGTTAACCGCACCTATAATTTGATTATTTTAATATTACAACCATGTATTCCTTATTTGCAATTTAAGTTCATTTTAAACTTGCTCCATAATAATCATTTATTAATCATCCCTACAAGTTCAAACAGATAGAGGCTTTGGATATATCTTATTGACAGGGCCATAGCACTTAGCATGTCCCATATAAGAGAATTTTATGTCCTGTCACGATCTTGTCATGTCCATGCCTCATAAATTCAAGTAGGTTCAAAGTTTTCTACTTCGTTAGTAAAGTTCCATTGCAAAAACTAACAAAATTGCCATCTCTCTTCTACCCTAATGATGTCTAGGTCTACAACAGAAATGGAGGCCCAAATAACCGGCAAAGTTGCCAGAGAGACTAATTTTGCTGCCTCCAAAGAAAAAAAGTTAAAAGATAGGAGTTTCGGGCATTTAATGATTTAATAATGGAAAGCATCATCGAGTGTGCCTATTTGTTACAAAACAGAAATCTTTTGGAAACTAATGAAACACCAAGGGAAAACATTATGCCACCTTAGGATCTGCATATACACCATACGAAATTTATTTTGATTACTTGAATGCTTTCTTAATGATTCTTCACTCAAGAAATTTGGCAAAAAGTGTTCCAAAATTGCCTAAGTAGATGTATTAGAGATTGATCATGCAGCACATATATATGCTATTCAACCAGTTTAATATTGTTAAATTAGAGTTGCACACTTTAAATCCTAGACCTTTGAGTCAAGCATATGTTTAAAAATTATCCAGTGAATGTTTCAAGTACTCGAATCTCTGAACCATCCCCTGCACCATAAATTATACACAACAAAAGCAGTAACAAACCTCAATAAGTTTTAAATCTAGGCGATCTCCAACTTTAAAGGCCTGTAAACATGAATAAAGTAAAAGTTAGGGAAAGAGACTAGTACATTTAAGCAAAAATGTATTAAACAAAACATATAAACAGTGGTACCTACATCCTCAGCCTTAGCCAACCATTCTGAACTAAGCTCACTAATATGACAAAGTCCCTGTTGAAGAGATTTATCAATATATATTGAAAGTTAACAGGAGTGTTGTAAAAACGAAGACAAGAAAAATGTACAAATTTAACTACTATAATTGCAATGAATAAATTCGAATTTAAATTGTTTCTTGAAATCACTAAAAATAATGTTATAAATTGGTAAGTTTTGTTGAAGTACACAATGCTCACTAATGTGAATGGAAGGCTAATTCAAATCTAAACACAATTTTGCTAAACATGGGTAAACTACTTAAATACATTCCATGGAGACTGCAATTTATGAAATCAAACTCAAGTGGCTGAGTTTTAAAAACCAATGATTGGATTAATTTACTTAATTCCTGAAAGCATATGGAAGTGAATGGATTTTGCTACCAAAAGTGAGTTCAAAGTTTGTTTGGTTGCAGCTCAAGCGAAGTGAGTTCTCATTCTTGAAACTTGTCTTCAAAAGCATGAGTTTTGATCTTGAGGGCTAGTAAGTTAACCCTCATACTTGAATTTTTGTATAAATATAATGTTAAGTTATAAGTAAATTCAAAATTAAGAAATTGAGAATTTTTTTAATATAGTGAAGAATTTGACTCTTAATAGGACATAATGAAGAAAAAAGATTCATGTAGCCAACCCCACACAGTGAGATAAAAGCTTAATGTTGTTTTTGTTGTTGTTAGATTAACATATAAAATAAAAATTGTAAATATTTATATACATAAAAGTAGAAATGAATTAAATAAGACTTATATAATTTAATGGAAGAAAAATAGACATAAATACCAAGTGAAAATACTTTTATGTATATATAGTTTATATGAAATAGTTAACATAAGTTATAACAAAAATTAGATGTAAACCTTTACGTTTTCATATTATAGGATTTAAGTAAAAATACTAAGCTTATAATTTAAATAAACTTTTTAAAGAACAAAATAAAGGATATTTATCTGCTATGAATATTTGAAAGGATATTTAAACATTAAATTAAAGATTTGAAGTATTGAATAGCGGTTATGTATAAGAATAAAAGCAACAATTAATATAGCATAATTTATAAATTTAAATATTATTAAATAATGAGATAAAATTGTAAAAAAGAAAATTTATAATATAAATAAAAATAAATAACATTGATATTTCAAATGAATGATTATATGTCCCTCAACCTTATTTAATCACCTTCAGCACTGCGGCAAGCCTAACACTATATCTATCTCTAAACCATAATTGATTGATTATTTTGTATAGATCCATCACCTAACCATATTTTAAAATAAAACATATTAAAAAGGAACCAATCGTTTACAGAGATTAAATTAGAGTAGTCATTCAATTGAATTACTAAATACAGAATTAGATTGAAGGATGAACAAAATAAAAAGACGTAACAGCAATTTGATCAATGCCCATAATAAATAATGCACGGGAATAAGGATATAAGAAAATATAACATTTAAAACACAACATCGATGGTAAGCAGATGCACTGAACATCTAAAAATAGTTAAACATACAATGCTGTCCTACCTCACGCCCCGGTGCAATCTCCACAAAAACTCCATAAGGTGCAATTGATTTAATTTCACAATCCCTGAGTAATTAAACAACAGACAGAAAATGAGACTTGAATTTTCTTTATTAAATTTAAATGGGAATTGGACTCTTAACATAACACAATGACGAAAAAAGATTCATGTAGCCGACCTCATGTAGTGGGATAAAAACTTGATGTTATTGTTGTCTGTTATGGTTATTTAGCCTTCAGCAAGTAATGTATTGGGTGCATTTTCTACCTAAATTTTCTTGAATCTAAGGTTTATTGGAGCGAGATAAATTCTAGTTACAATTGATATCTCAAACTATATGGTATACTACAAGTAGTTGGCTCTTTGTTTGCTAAGGAATATATGCACCATTCCTTATCGGCAATTTTCTTGAAGCTTGGTTGCCACTCCCTTCCGAAGTGGTAAATGGCTCTCCTGAGACACCTCTTGTGTTCTCTCCAATGGTTATGTCTTCTAATCCACAAGCATCGCTTTCCTTCGCAAATGCTATTTGTGATCTGAATGTTGCAGACTATCAATGCACCCCTTCCAACAACCCTCCACTCTTCTTTCAATAGATTTCATCAACTCTTCAACATAAACATCTTTCTTCTTTTCAAGATAACCCTGCTTTTTTCTTTTCTGATGAGGAGACTTCAGAACTTGTTAGGCCACTTGCTCTCTCAATTATTGGAAACTTCTCTGTGTCATCCAAATATGGAGACAATTAGCAAGTTTAGTTTGATTTACAATTGAAGGGTGACTACTCCATTGAGCTCATCAACTCCCCGGCCCAGCCTTGGCTGAACCAGCCCTTTGGCTGGGCAAAATCAGGGGCAAGATATGGGAAGATTTAGGTCCCTCTTGTGGGGCCCAGAGGAGCTATTATTCATTATGTAAGGAGGAGGAATCAAGAGGAAGCTTTTTAGGAAGGTTTTCTAATTGTGTTTATGTTGTATAGGAAGGTTTCTTAATTGTGTTTATGCTATTTAGGAAGGGTCCAATTGTGTTTATTGTGTGTGAGAGCTATTTAAAAAGGAGTTTTGTTTAGGGTTATCATCATATATGAGCTGAGTTTATTTTCTAGGGTTGGGTGTGAGTTTTCTAGTGGAGGTTAGGATTTGTGGGAGAGTCGATCTACCTCTTGAACATTTTTCTTTAATTTATTTGCTATTTTTACTTCCAAGACGCTTCAAATTGGTATCAGAGAGAGGCTTTGGAGAGATGACAATAAAGGTGGATGTGTTGGAAGGCGAAATGGAGAATCAAATCCAAGATGGAGAAATTCTCAACCATCAAAGGAAGGTTTTCAACCATGGAGAATCGGATGGAAAGCCGATTTGGAGGGTTGGAGGAGATGATCAAAAAGCTCATGGAGATGCAATCCAAAACTCCGCTGGCGGCTCCGATTGCTAACCCTAACAAAGACTTAACTGGGATTCCCTTGGTCGAATCTAAGGGAAAGGAGATCGGATGTAAGGAATTCGATGAGAGTTTCTTTCATCGAGAGCCACCTCTTTTTTTTTTTTAATCAAGAGCCACCTCCTTGGCTCTAATAAGAGGCGAATCGGGGTTTACAATTGGGAGAACAACAAGGAGGGAATTTGGTGGTGGAGGTGATAGGGTGGCCAACCACTATGGGAGGCATTTCGGGCAAGGGGAATGGGCGATTAGGGATGGAGGGGGTTGAGCCAAGCCATGGGGATCGGGTCATGCAAGGAGGATGGAGAGAGGTGGAATTTCCACCCTCAATGCACGGGGGGACCATTGGAAGGAGAGGAAGTTGGAGTAGAGATGCTAGGGTGAGGAAGATGAAGATGCCAATATTTGAAGATGAGGATGCCCATGGGTGGGTGTATATGGTGGAGAGGTATTTCACGGTGAATAGGTTGATAGAGGAGGAGAAAATTACGATTGCAGGGCTATGTTTGGAGGGGAAAGCCCTAGCTTAATTCCAATGGAGGGAGGCTAGATATTCGATCCAGTCTTGGGAGGTGTTTAAGGATTGCTTGATGGAACGTTTTCGAGCCAATCAGGAAGGAGACTTACACGAGCAATTCTTTGCCTTAACTCAGGAAGGGTCGTCATGGAGTATAAGGAGAGATTTGAGTTGCTATCAGGGCGATTAAGGGGGATTTCGGAGGCGACGTTGGAGGAAAATTTTATGAAGGGGCTAAAACCCGACATTACGAGCAGAACCCTAATTATTGAGGCTAAAAGGGTTGAGGGAGGCGATGGAGCTACAAATAGCGGAGGATCAGAGATTGATGGAAAGGACCGATAGAAGATGAGTCACGGGAGGCTCCTCTAGAAGTGCCTTGACTTCCCTGGCACCGAGGACCCAAACAATGCCATTTCAGCAAGAGGCACCGATGGAGAAGAATGGGGGACTTCGCCCTTGGGCCAACTTCAAGCACCTCACAAAGGAAGAGGTGCAGGACAAGAGAGCGAAGGGTTTGTGCTTCTGATGTAATGAGAAGTATGCACCAAGCCATTGGTGCAAGGACCGCACACTCCAGGTCCTTATGATTTGTGAGGAGGAGACCAACAACGAGGAGTTGGAGTACAAACTTCGAATGTAACTGAGAAATGCACAAGACCAAGCCAATCTATTTTTTGTAACTTATCCTTCGTAAAGGTTGCACCCAAACTAGCTTTAAATGCACCAGTCACATTTCCAATCTCCTCAATTTTTACCTTCTACGAAACTTAATTCTCATTTGACTAAAATCAACTTGTTTGAGCCTTCTTTGCTGCCAAAATCTCTAATGTCAAAGGCATAACAAAAAATCATTAATTTACATAAAATTTGAGTGATGAAAGAATACAAATTACAATAAAATTTGTGAATTCTAGAGATAAAGAGGCCAGGGAAACTCCTAGAAGATATTTTTTTATGCTCCATATCTACAACAGTTTTACTTGGAATTCTAGCAAATGAATGATGGAAGTTCACACAGCATGACCGCAGGAAGGCATTTCAAGGTTATGACCATTTCTCTTTCTTCACTTTAGTAACCATTACTTGTAATGGGAAAAGACATGGCTTTGGCAAGTCGTGTTCATATAACATGGCTAACCCTTCAAGAAATTCTACAGTTGCTTAATCATGCTACGTTAAATTGCATAAATATACTGACTTTAGTAATAAACAGTTAACTGAAAAACTGAGTTCAACAGATTGATTTAACATTAAATTAAAAACCTCAGACCTGAAAATGTCACCAACAGTTGGAACCATTGTCAAATTAGCTATTATAGCTTTAGACTTCTCTAAGCTGGACAAATCCCTTGCAGTAATTTTTACCTGCAAAATTTAAAGAAATGCATGAAGCAAAATGCAATATCTCTATGCCTTGAGGTAGGAGACACTCAATAATATGAATATATTTCATATGATTATTACAATTCCATCATCTTGAGTCTCTATCCCTTCTACTCCAGTTTCCTCAATGATGCTTTTCACCTTTTTCCCACCAGAACCAATAATAAGATGAATTTTCTCCGGTTTGACCTACAAAATAATAGCAAACTTGGAGAAGGATGTGAAGAAACCAAAGTTAACATGCTACCTCTTCTAAATTTCAACACAAACATATTCCATGTAGATTAGCAAACCTTCATAACATGAATCAGTGGGGCATACTTGGAAAGCTTTTTGGATGGAGGAGGTGAGCACTTCAACATTTCATCTGTGATTATACAACCAAATATAAGAATGAAAAAAATTACATAACCACTTAATGATTTATAAAAGTCCATCAAGTGTTTGCCTCAAAACTAATCGAATTTGACTGATCATCAGTAAGACTAATTATGCAAATTAAACCTCAATTCTATAAATCAAGGTACAAATGAAATTTCCCAAATGGTTAGGGACTTATCTACAGTATAGGCCCCTAACTGTAAAATTCAAGCTTAAATTGGTTTTACCAGAACTTAATAAACCTAATTACGGTAAAAATAAAAAAAAAATCAGTTTAATTAGCTTTCTTAATTAAACTTAAGCCAATTAATATAACCAACAAGCTAAATTAATTATAACAGCTTTGAAATTAATTTAAATTTAATGGGGGTTATGTTTGGGATAATTTAAGCCATTAAAAAAAAAAAAACCATAAATGGCTATGATCCAACCACAACTATTTATCTCCACCAAGATTACGGTAGTACTCACCCAAAGCCATAAACGCTATCACAACCCGGCCTGGATACTCGAACTAACGAAGTGGAAACTGACAGCCGGACGGTTAATACAATTACTACAAATACATATAACATTAAATTCTAACAATCCACAAACACTGAAGAGCCACTAATAAACAAATTTCCATCAAAGTATAATACAATTACTACAATTACATATAACAGTAATTTCTAACAATCCACAAACTAGTAAAAAAATTTCCATCAAACTGCATATAAAATTTTCCACATACTTGATGCAGGCAAAACTAGAAAAAAAAGTCAAATAAAAGAACACTTGGACAATAGAAACCAAACTCAATTCAATCTAGATTGCAAACATCCAAACAAACACCAAAATAAATGAAACAAAATTAGAAAATAAAAACACTATCCTCAGAACAACCGGTAAGTAGTTTCCTCACATGCAACGAAAAGTAGGAAATATATGATAAAGTGCTTAGGGCTTGCAAACCAAGGGTCCACCACAGCAATAATGTCCAACGTCCAACCAAACTCCTCCGGCAAATGTCTCCAAATCAGCCAACAAACACTTCCCAATAGCTCAAGAAGAAGGATACAAGTTGAGTGGAACTTGCGTTGAGAAGAAGAGATTAGAAGCCAAGACGAAATAGAGAGGAGTAATGGATATTTGGAACAAGCTCTCAAGCTTTTCCAAGAGAAGAAACCCTCAGGTTTTTAGCAACTTATCTCAAGTTAATCAACAATCTCTTCATGACAAAAATACCTCATATTTATAGAAGAAAAAGGGGAGCCAAACAACCAACTGCCACCTCCAACCGAACCAATCAGGTAAGGGGAAGAGGAAGACCAGTAGGCAACACAAAACAACTCCCAAAAAGACAACACAAGAATTGGGTAGAGGCAGCCACGAGAAAACATCCATGGAAGAAACCGAAAAGACAACACAGGAGCCGGGAAGAGGCAGCCACGGGAAAATAGCCAGGGAAGAAACCGAAAAGGCAACACAAGGGACTGGAACCAACACCCAGCAAATGGGAGGAGAACCAGTCACGGGAACATCACAAGGGAAAAATCGAGGGGACACAAGAAGGGGAAGAGGCAAGCTCCAACTCCACATAATGAGCTAAAAGAAGAAGAATACCTTTTCAAATTTATGAGCTAAGAAGTGCAATTATTCCTCTAAATAATGAGCTAAACATCAGCTCAAGTATTAATGAGCTAGCACCAAGTAGAACCCAAGTTTTCAGCTCAAACCCAATGCAGCCAAAGCCCAACCCGAGAGGCAGCAAGCAGCCCAAAGAACAAAAGGACCCAAGAAGCTAGCATACCCAAGGCTTGCAATGCCTAAGCACATCTTACCATGATCATTGGATGATCTCCATCATTGGATAGCATTAAAAAAAACATAAAACACAACTATAAAATTCAAATTACATCAAAACGAAAATAAGCCAAAATATAAATGCATCAATACTTAATAATCACATAAACCATCGATTACCTGATTGTATTTGTGCATCGTCTTCCATGGATTACCTGCTTCCAACTGTCCTGCCTGCACAGTGGAAGCGTGGTGGGCCCATAAACCACAAGTCCTTTTGAAATCATAGAGGACTGAAAGTATAGCCTACATATTGAATCTGACAGTGCATATGCAAGAAGTTCGTAATGTTTTTCACATATCACTACTTCAGAAGTATAATAAGATGAACCAAAGAGAATCCAATAAAAAAACAGATGAATTGTAGCCTAATTTGAAGTATATTGAGAAACCAAAAAGGATATAAGAATATGATTTAAAACAACTGAGAAATCGGGAAATACCTTTTGTGAAGATTTTAAGGAAGCATAGAACATAAAGAGAAGTCGACTGGGTGAAAGAATTAGACATTAAAACACAGTATCCATATCTTATTCAATTAAGGTATGTTTATTTATTCATGACTTTAAATTTTGACGACGAAACTTTTATAAGAAGGGGAGATTGTATAACCGGTTCAGTTGAGCATGCTGAATGATTAATACAGTGGGTGAATAACAGGAGGAACCGAGCAAAGCCTTGACCCAGACGAAGCCGCCCATGTGCATGCACAATCCAAACAAGTCGGTTTACAGTTCTAACCGAAGGATCATGGACGTGGGAGAAAACTAATAATTTCTCATGAGTAATATCTAAATTTCACTCGTTCCTATAGAAGAAAACCCAAGAGAATATTTCAGTCTAGAGGAAACAATAGAGAGGAAGAAGAAAGTGGAGAAGGAAGTTAAGTTTATATATTTTAAGTATATTATTTGGCAATATCCTCTATGAATGAAACCTAAAGGAGAGTCTATATTTAGTCTGAATGCAAAGGAAGAAATTTTGAGGAAGAAATGATGTTAGGAAGATTTGTTTTGTAAGTGATTTCAAATTTCCTATTCTTTTTCTTTTTCAAATTAAGAAAAATTATTACATAAAAACTATTTTGATGGAAAACTAACGATATCTGATTTTAGTAGGAAGAAAGTTGATGTGTGAAGAAATCTAGTGGATGGCCTGGATGATGACACCAGAAACAAGTGTTTGTACCAAATAGATATTCTTTCTTGTGTTACCTTGCACACTTGCTGCAATTGTTCAAGCTCATCTGACTGCCACTGCTACTAGGCTTTGCCTTCTTCCAATTAAACTTCTAAAATTGTGAAATGAATTTGTTGTGTGAATCCTGAGCTCTCGTACCATCACCACTCTTCCTCTTCTGAAACTCGCGTCTTCATTGGGTATTTTGCATGTCCATTTCTACCCATCTAGCTCTCTCTACTAATACAGTATAATCTTCAATCCCCAGAAGAACAAGGAGCTGCTTGATTGCATCTTTCAATCCAGATAAGAATCGGTGACACTTTCTCCACAATATGTATTAACTGAGGAGCATATTTGGACAATGTAGTAAATTCAACACCATACTGCATCACTGATCTATCTCCTTGTACTAATCTTTAAAACTTATCTTGCATCTGCCACCTCGCAGAAAGATGCACAAACTAGTCTTTGAACACCAAAGTAAAGTCATCCCACTTGATTTGTATGCTAGGTACTCCAAATTTATCTTGATGTTGACCTCTCCACCACATTTCAGCTTCACCATCAAGTACAAAGGTCGCCAATAAGACTTTTCTTTCATATGGAAAGAACATTCCCTCTAAAATTTTCTCAATCCTTAGCAACCAGTTCTTTGCCTCAATTGGTCTCTCTACTCCCTTAAATAAGGGTGGTCTCATATCCTGAAATAGCTTTAAGTACTTATCCATGGTCATACTACTTCCTGATGGTTGATTCATTGAGTCCTGAATCAACTGAGTCATATCTATCACATCTGTGTCAGTGCATCAGGGTTAACAACAACATTAGACACTGTCATTTTCACATCTTCTTCAAAATCATTCGGAGTCCTGAAATAAAATAAGATATTTTCACAAATTTAAAATTTAATCTTAAATCAATTTTCTTAACTTCTATAATCAAGCTAATAGCTCTTCTAATATGATTCATATCCTAATTGGGCTCTGATACCACTTTTATCACGACCCGTCCTGAATACTAGAACTATTGAGGCGGGGAACTAACAGTCGGACAGTTAATACAATTACTACAATTACATATAACAGTAATTTCTAACAATCCACAAACACTGAAGAGACACTAAAAAAAATTTTCATCAAACTACTAATAAAATCTTCCACATACTTAAATTTACATAAACCATATATTACCTGCTTCAGAATGTTGTTGTATATGAATCCTCGTGAATTTATGCTTAATGCAAAATAAAACATATAAGTTTCTTTGTCTTTCTTGTACATAATTTACTTCTCAATACATTTCATTTGTCCATTTCCATTACACATTTATTTCATTTTCATTTCCATTAATACAGGAGCACTGTCTAAATGAACCTATAAAGTTACAATCATTTTCATTTCCATTGTAACGTGCACGGGTACAATGCTTCCCCAATCAATACCATATCGGTTGAACTCCCGTAATTTGCATGCATAAACCTTTTCCATATTTTAATTCTTCCATTTCAGTTAAATTGTAATTTAGTATTTCATTTATATTACATTTTGTAGTAATCTATTTATTCATTATATGTATATGTATATATATATATATATATATATATATATCATAAACTTTAATAATTCAGCCAATCTCAAGTTGATTATACATTTAGCATTTAAATGTTTCATTCATAGAACAATGATTCTATAAAATAATAATTCATCATTCCATCTTTTTCTCTCCATTAATGCAATTCATGTAAGACATAATGATTGCAATATTTAAAGAAAATTGTAACATGAAAGAAATTAAATGGAATAAACTACTTAATTTATAATTACCCACTTTGATTCTTTTAAATCCTCGATTTGTGGAAATAACATTCCACAGTGCAACCTAAAGACACACACAATAACATAAATTATTATGATCTATAACTTTTATTAATGTCACATACATTTTTTTTTTTAATGAAGACTTACCTCAAGATCTCTTTTTGGAGATCCTTTATTGACTTCGACACTTCAAGTTTGTACCTTAGATTAATCAAATCCTCTACTGTTACAATTATATCTCAAAGTAACAGTAAAATGGTCAAATTCAAACTAATATTTTTTACCTCAATTATTCAAATCTTCAATTTCTTCTCTTTGAAATGAAGCATTCATCCCCCTAAATTTCTCATACATGAACTTTCTCGCACTAAAATCAGATACTGTTATTTTTCCATCAAAATAATTTCTATGAAATTATTTTCCTTAATTTGAAAAAGAAAAGAATAGGAAATTTGAAATCACTTACAAAAGAAATCTTCCCGACATCATTTTTTCCTCTTTCTTCCTCAAAATTTCTTCCTTTGCATTTAGACTAAATACATACTCTCCTTCAGGTTTCATTCATAGAGGAGATTGCCATATACTATAATTAAAATATATAAACTTACCTTCCTCCTCCACTTTCTTCTTCCTCTCTGTTGTTTCCTCTAGACTGAAGGTTTTTCTTGTGTTTTCTTCCATAGGAACGAGTGAAATATAAATATTACGCACGAGGAGTCATTAGTTTTCTCCCACGTACGCAATCATTCACTCAAAAAAGCAAACCGACTCATCTGCATCACGACCCATGCGGGTGGCTTCGCCTGGGTACGGCTCTTCTCGATTCTGCCTGTTATTCGCACACTGTATTAGGCATTCAGCTGGTTCAACAGAACCGGCTGAACCGGTTATTACCAAGGCAGTGTGAGTTGATCTTCTTTGTGACTTATCCATCTCAACAATCCTCCTAGTGGCTTCCTATGCTTTTCTTGGCACCATCTACCATTATGCCCACCAGCAATGAAAACAAATCTAAGGATCATGAAAACTTCTGCAACCCCAATCATGTCTCAAACTCAATCTTCCCCAAAAATTAGGCCATTACAAAGCCTGTTACCACCTAAGCCACAACTCATAGTCTCCTCATCATCAATATCTGACATCAAAATCACCAAAGGGTAGCATAAGCACAGAAAACAAATGCATGAACTCCATATCTCCGCCTCTACAAACACCTCCTCTGCTATAAGATGTAGAATCTCATAGAAAAGATACTAACCGCATTCTTGTTCAGGCAATCCATTACGAAACCACAAATCTTTTAAACTGATTGAATTGACGACACCATTTCATTTCTTTTGGGTACGACTAGGCTTGAAGATCACCCCTCCTACGTTGATTTTTGGTCTAGCTTGAGATTCTATTCCTTCCCCTGATCTTTGATCTGAATACTAGGGGCATTGTAATTTCTTGGCTAGCAACTGAGCATGGTCAAAGCTTATTGTGGCTCTTGGGTTACTGTTGATAAACAATTTCTGACATCATTATGAACTTTATTTTAACTCAAACTACTGCATGATTGAAGTTTTTTGTGTTTTATTGGACTAAGTTTTATATTGAACGATTATTGAATAATTATCTAAATTGACTCTATATTTTTAGTTCTCATCAAAAGTAATGAATATGTGTTAAAATTAAGTATTTATGACCAATAAACTTTTGTGTGCTTGTTTCATAACGTATGGTATATCTTCATTAAAAGCTCTAGACACTAAGACATCCTAGATCATGTTGTAGCATAACACCAACATTGTGAACATTAACCCATACCCCCCTCGTTAGTACTTCATGCCACAAGCAGTTGTTCACTAAAAACATGGACCTCAGAAGAGTCTTATTATATTAATCTTTTTTTTTTTTTTTGTCTGAGTTAAAAGTTAATGGACTACTAAAATGGATGCTAACCATGGTGTGAGAAATGTAAAAGAAGCTTGTGTGGCATACCATTACTATTTAAGTTTTGAAACAGATAAAAATAAAATTTACGTTTTGGATGTTTAATAACAATAAAGAAAATTTTTAGTAGTATACCATTAAACTTCTCTAGCAAAAAATAATAACAGTAAAACACGTGATGGCAATACAAACATCATAAATTGCTAGCGTTTGAAGTTTCTAAAATATTGAACAAAAAAGGTTTAGTGGTTGAAGAAATGTTCAAGTCAGAAGCATAACAAGTTAGTTGTTTTTTTCAGCCCGTAATTATTAAATTTCAGCCACAACAAATTCATTAGATACAAAAAAAAAACCAGAAAAAGGAATGCACAATTAAGTCAACTGACCCCACGAAAAATACAGAAAAGTAGTGGTTTTCCATCAATACTGGAATAAAGTGTAGCACTATTTGAAAGTTCGTAAACATACAAAGGACATGACTTCGCCCATCTTTTGCTTGCACAAGTGCTTTTTCCATCACTGGTAAAGTGATTCCTGCAGTCTGCAAAAATCCAAATGGAAGATAAACATCAATAATATAATAAACATCTCAAAATAGGCAGATTTCCTACTAGCCATGAAAGGAAGCATCATCTTTCATGAAGTGCATTTCCATTGTAAAATTTTGACTACAATTGGTACCAAAAGTGAAACTATAACCTTTATGTCCATCTGGAAAGCAGTAATTCCATTCTCATTACCAGCAACCTGAATAATTACATTACTAAATATATTAGATAACATGTTAAGATAATTTAACAAATCTCAAATTTATTTACTTTAATCATATATTAATAAACATAATAATGATGATAAAAAAGTACAAGTATAATCTAACCTTGAGATCCATGTCACCGGATGCATCTTCAGATCCACTAATATCAGAAAGTATCAATGGTGTTCCATCTCCACCAAATTCTTCAGTGTCCAAGACTAAACCCATTGCTATTCCAGCAACAGAGCATTTAACAGGAACTCCAGCATCTAAAAGTGCTAGACAACCTCCACAAACTGAAGCCATGCTGGTGAATACATTGAAATGGCCTTATTCTTTAGGAAAAAAAAGTCACAGTAGGAGCATGCCAGAGAGACCGAGAAGGAAACCAAGCACAACTCATTATTTAAACAATAAATCACCAGAACATATAACTACTAGAATGAAAACAAAAGTTACCTGGAGGATCCATTACTTTCAGTAATGGTACTTTCAACACGAACAGTGTAAGGAAAATCCTCTTCAGAAGGTAAGATAGGTTCCAATGCTCTCTCAGCAAGCATTCCATGACCAATCTCCCTCCTGTTAGGTGCACCAATTCGCCCAACTTCACCAACACAAGAGGGGGGAAATGAGTACTGCCAAATGGACCATAGAAACACCATCAAAATCAACAAAATATTAAATTCAGAGAGAAAATCTATCAATAAACTAAGTTCAATTTTCAGGTTAAAAGTAACCGTTAGTGAATGCACAATTTTCCCTAAGAACAAGAAACAGTAATAGATACTTCATACAATTCAAATTAACATTATAAATTTAGTATTCTTCGTACTGAGCTAAAACAAAGCTTTGTTTGGCAGTGAATTAGGAGGGTCATCATACAAATCATATCATATAGTCAGAAGCAAAATGTGCATTCAGAGAAATTATACTATTGAGTGACGCTAATTTCCCATGTTAAAAGTGTAGGATAGATGTCTTCGAACATTAACATAACTTGCAATGACCAAGATCAGACCGGAAATAAAGAATAAAAAAGGGGGCAGAAATACACTTGACCAAAGCAAATAGGAATGGTACATAGATTGCACAGAGGAGGTGGGGGTTGGGTTGAACAGTTGGTAATTAGGGATACCAAGAACATCTAAAAGATTTTTTAGACCTGATACAATCATTTCAGCATGTAATTTACGTGCTTCTGTTCCAGCAATGTGCAGGCAGCCACCCTTTGCAATCTCAAACCAGATTACATTAGACACTTGGGCCTGTTTGGTTGTTCGTAAGTCAGAGGAAGTGGCTCTTCTTACTATAGAAAGTTAAAAGTTGAGAAAGCCACTCTTTAATTGTTGTTTGGTTGTCCAGCTAGGAAATCACTTCCCTTAATTCAATTGTTTGGCTGTGGGATGTGAAGTGTCTAATAAATATAATAAAGCAATTTTATATACACATATGCATGCAATATAGATTCATAAATAAAATAATTTATAGAATATAAATCATGTTATATTATAACAATCTATTAATATAAAATACTCTCCTTTAATAAATTATAATATTACGAAAATAAATTATAACTATATAATTTTAAAAATTTACACTAACAAAAACTGCCATCAGAAAAGTAATTAAGAAAATACATTGGAATACCATAATATGAAAAGTAGAAAATAGCATCCATCTAAATGATAAGAACCAAGCCCTCAATCAAATCAAATTAGCTTCTGCTAAGTCAAGGACACCAAAGACATCAATTGAATTATTGCATCTGACTTGAAATCTAGTAAAGTTGGAAGAGTGAAGAGTTTTTTTTTTTTTTTTTTTTTTTTTTTTTTTTTTTTTTTTTTTTATGCCACTTCTAGAAAACACCATCTAAAACCTTTTATGCACTAAACCTGAGAATCTTATGAATGAATTTTGAGACTAATTAGAGCTTGAATCATCATCAACCTCACTTTAAAATAATCATGATAACATGGGGTGCTGGCGATGGAGTTTCAACAATATTAACGTGATTTGAAGCATATGGTGATGAAGATATTGCGTTTAAAGATCAAACTAATATAAAAGCTTAAATTCTCCTGTTGATAAAACAAATCATCACTTAAAAGCAAATTTAACATTAAATATCAATTCAGTAAGAGATCAACATGTACAATCATGACTAGCAAAAACAATTATGAAGCAAACCTGAAGATAAAACCTCTTTGCCTCTTCTGTGTCAACAAGATTATCAATCCTTTGTGCCATTTGCTTGTCTCCAAGAGTAACCACAGCAAGAGACTATAACAACATCCATAAAACTCAGAATCAAAATGATGTTTCATAAATTATGAAAAATAATTACAAATTTATGATAATCATAAACTCTGTAATACTACCGTTGCATGTTCCCAAGTCCTGGAGGGTTGTGTTAGGTAGTCGACAACTAGATAAAACTTGTTGAATAATCATGACATGAATCTTTTAATACAATGTGTTAATTCTAGGGCATTCCCTGGTAGTGAAGCGCTGTATGACCTGAATACAGTGAGAAGTGTGCAACGGCCGTTGCACCGGCGCTCGGTTGCAGTGTTAAATAGGCAAAGATTCCCACATCATGGACAAATGTGGGCAAGGAAGCTAGTCCATGAAACTAAAATTAAGAAATGATCTTAAAATATAGGTTCCCTTAAAGGTAAATTAATGGAATTAATATATATTATGATTCATATGAAGATAAATATTCTATGCATTCAGGAAACTAAATAGGTTGAACAAAAGGCCAAGGAGATTGATAGTTTATGATTTAAATTAATAGAATTGGTGTTATTATAGATAATAGTTTGAAGAATAATGTTGTAAAAATTAATAGAATTAGAAATAGAATTATAGCCATAAATATTGTTGCTGATGTTGTGATTATTAATATTATAACTATTTATGCTCCTCAAGTAGCTTAGGATATGTGTTCAAAATTAAAATTTTGGAATGATGTAGAAGAATTAATACAAAAGATACATCTTAAAGAAATTTTTTATTTGAGGAGATTTAAATGGACATATTGGTAGAGAAGTTGATGATTTTAAAAGTATTCATGGTGGCTATGAGTTTGGAGTGACTAATGAAGGTGGTAAGATCATATTATATTTTTCTATAATTTACGACTTTGCAATTGCTAATACTTTATTAAAGAAAAGAGATTAACATTTAATCACTTATAAGAATGGATATAGTACAACTCAGATTGATTACTTTTTTATATAAAAAAAGATCGTTTAGATTGTAAAGATTGTAAAGTTATTCCGAGTAAGAGTTTATGTACCCAACATCACTTATTAGTTTTGAACGTTAAAATGAAGGGGCAGAATATAAAAAATAAATTAAAACATTGTTATAGGATTAGATGAGGTATTTAGAAAATATTAATAAAAATATTTTTTAGAATAAAATTCTAGATCTCAAGATTTTATTTGTGCATGAGGAAGTTAATATTATGTGGGAAAAAGAAGCTTGTGATATTAAGCATGTTGCAAAAGATGTGCTTAGAGTATCAAAGTAAAAAGCTCCTAATAGTAAAAACAATAAGTGGTGGAATCAAAATATGCAAGAAAAGATTAAAAAAAATAAGAATATTTGTTACAAAGGTGGATGAGATATTTTGCTAAACTTTTCAATGAAGATTATGAGAATACAATTGACTTTAGTGACCTTAACATCCTAAATGAAAATAAAGATTTTTATTTTTAACGATGTATTAGTAAAACCAAAGTTAGAGAGGCTTTAAAAAAAATTAAGTGTGAAAAAGTTGTTGAACCTGATGATATTCCAACTGAGGTGTGGAAACGCTTAGGAGATGAAGGAATTTCTTGGCTTACTAAACTTTTTAATATTATTTTGAAGAATAAAAATATGTCAGATGAATGGAGAATGAATGTGTTGCCTATTTTTAAGAATAAAGGTGATGCACAACATTGTGCAAATTATAGAGGAATTAAGTTAATGTGCCATACTTTTAAACTTTGGGAGATAGTTATGAAGCATAGGTTACAACGTGATACTAATGTTTCTCAAAATCAATTTTAATTCATGCCGCGTAGGTTAACAATGGAAGTTATACATTTATTGAGAGGTTTGATGGAGCAGCATAGAGAGAATAAAGAGGATCTTCATATGATATTTATTGATTTAAAGAAAGCATATGATAAAATTTCAAAATAAGTGCTATGGAAAGTTCTAGAAAAGAAAGGAATTAATAATGCTTATATTCAAGTCATTATGGATATGCATGTAGGTGCCGTTACTTGTGTTCAAACAGAGTGGTCTGACAAAGTATTTTCATATTTTTGTTGGATTACATCAATGATGAACCTTAAGCCCATATCTTTTTGCTTTAGTCATCAATATTCTCACCAGACATTTGCAAGAGATTGTACCCTGGTCTATGCTTTTTGCTGATGATATTCTTCTTGTTGATAAGACTAAAGAGAGAATTTAAGGTAAACTTGAATTATGGAGGTTAACCTTAGAGTCTAAAGGTTTTCGTTTGAGTAGATCTAAAACTGAATATATGGAGTGTAATTTTAGTAGGTATTATATCCAGTGGAGGGTTTGTGACTTTGGGCGATCAAGTCATTAATAAGAGTACATGTTTTAAATATCTTGGGTCTATTGTTCAGAATGATGGTGAAATAGATAGGGATATTATCAACAAAATTCAAGTTGGATGGTTGAAGTGGAGAAATGCATCCAGCTTGTTATGTGATAGAAAAGTCCCCCATTAAACTTAAGATAAAATTTTGTAAGATTGTGGTGAGACCAGTAATGCTTTATGGTGCAAAATGTTTGTCATTAAAAGAGAAGCATAATATTAAGTTAAGTGTTGCAGAGATGAGGATGCTCAGGTGGATGAGTGGCTTTACTCTTAGAGACAGGATACAAAATGACATATACGTGAAAAGGTTGGAGTAGTTCTAGTGGAAGATAAAATTAGAGAGAGTCGTCATAAATGGTTTGGTTACATAAAACGACGGCCTAGTTAGAAAAGTGGATTTATTAGATTTCTCTTATGTTAAGAAAGCTAAAGGTAGACCTAAAAAGATTTGGTTATAAAATATTAGAAATGACCTTTCCTTATCAGATTTAAATGAGAATTTGACTCTTAACAGGACACAATGGAGAAAAAAAATTTATGTAGTCGACCTCACATAGTGGGATAAGGGCTTGATGCTATTGTTGTTGGTTCGGTCTAAACATGAAAACAACCTCATGATAAGGAAAACCTATTAAAACATTAATGACATGTTGCCAACGATAGACCATGGCAATAAGACAAACCTTACAGGGGCTCGCCTAATAGAGTTGATTACATGTCCCTTAACGAAATATCCAAGGAGTCTATCATCCATGTGGAATACGTCCCTCCTACAAAATACATCAAACTCTTGAAGTAGCCACTGAAGCTAATCTCCTATAAATCCCTGCCCCACCCACATACACAGTGCCTAAGAAAAACTGATAACATTTGGTAAGGCTTGTTCCATGCATGTAGCTAGGGGTATAAATGAATCGAGTCGAGTCGTGTAGTGGTCTTATCGAGCTGGATCATCAATTAGAAAGTTGGCTCGAACTCGAGCTCGTCCCACTATAAACGAGCTTGAGCCGGCTCGTGAGCCTTGACGGGATTTTTAAAATTTAGGTGAGATTTAAAAATATTTAAATTTAATAAATATGTTTAGCATTTATTATTAATTTTTTAAAATATTTAAATTTAATAAATAAAATAAAATTATTTAGAAAATATTAATAATTATTCAAACCGGCTCGCGAGCTCACGAGCCGAGCCTCATCAAGCTCAAACTCGAACTCGTTTACTAAACGAGCTCGAGTTTGTGCTAGACTCATGAGCTCGATAAGCTCAGCTCGCAAGCCCATAAACGAGTCGAGCTCGAGCCGGCTCGGCTCACTTACACCCCTACATGCAGCAATAAACGATTCAGACTCCAACATCACCATTTATTCAGATCACAACATAATGGTGACAGTACCACAAATCCCTTCTAATCACTCAAAGGTTAGTCTTTATTTGAGTGACATAAAAAATATGCATATAAAATATTGGTAAGTATAGAAAATTTGAGAAAGATGGCAATGGTTGCTCAATGCTCCAAGCGGCTACCACTCACTTTCGCCTGAAACATGAATAAGGGTGCCAGAGTTCAAAACAGACCAAATTACACAAGAAAATGTTATATCAATACCATTAAGTTGGTCAAGTTCTAGCATCTAATGCTATTAAGAACAAACAACTCTTCTAACTGAATGACCATACGAAAAATGTGTCAAACCACATGCAGTTCAAGCTCTAAAACTAACAAGCCCCAAATGTCCATGCTCCTTTGGGCTACTCAGTCCATTTAATAAGGCCAAAAGTCCACTGTCAACTAACTACCACAAAATTAGTCTCCATACCATATCTTTCACACATGATATATAGACACCACATAGAATGAAGAAACTAATGATTCCTAACTATGTCTCCACCCCTCCCTATGTGAAAGCAAATACCCCACCCAAAACTTGTCCTTAATTGGCCCAATCCTTCTAATTATTTTATGATCCTTGCAAGACCTGAAGAGCTTCTATGAGCCCAGTTGGTTGAGAGGTATTAACTTCAATCTCTGAAGGGGAATTCGAAGATTTGAATTCTTGAAATAAATAATAATAATATTTAAAAAAAAAAAAAATATGAGCTCCAGGTTAGGCTGTCAAAATGCATCGAAATAAAGCTTCCAAAAGTAATTAACTATGCAAAACCTTCTTCATGTCATGTGGAGAAGTCAATAAGATTAAAAAATAACGAGATATAAGTCTATCATATATGTCGCCACTAGTAAAACACTAAACATTCTTATTATTTAAATCAAAATTAGAGAAGAGCTTGGAAATCTTTGCTTGTGTTCAAAATATCTGGAGTATAGTCACAAGTGTAAAACAAATCAAACTAACCAAATAAAAAGAGCCAATGAAAATGACATACAATGTGTAAACTAAACTCATATTGACTACACATGCTACTCACCTGTGTCTCTCCACGAGTGAAAAGCGCACTTCCATGTGCTCGTGGTAGTACTCCACATTGTGCATTGATTGAGCGAATCTCCGAAGGAATTCGACCATCACTTCTTCTACCCCCCTATCATAAATAACAGAGATCGGATCATAGCATTCACTTCAATTTCTTCTACATATGCTTTTCAAAATAAAATTTATCAAGATGGATAATACATCTTATATGACATGAATTCGAAAAGGCTTTTTTCCCTCTTTCTTCATCAGGGGTAGAGCTCTACGATCCCTTGCGGTTAAAGTCAAGGATTCCAACAATCATTATGATCTAACCAAAGCATATCTCTAATAGTTTCAAGGACATAAACGAGGTCAACCATGATTCATATGTTTTTCCCCTAGTAAATACATGCTCATGCAATTCCTCAACTAGATCATCTAGGGAAGGTAGTCGAACAGAAACTTCTCCACATAAGACCTAGGTTGTTCACCATGAGTAGGATAAGAAGCTTAACAAGTTCTCCCTCAACATTTCTATCATGAAGGGCTGAAATGGATGATAATCAAAAGTTTCAGTTCTCTTTTCATTAAAAATTAGTTGATGATCTATCATTTCACCCTTTTGCTCTAATTATGCCAACTAGACAGATTTTACATGTTCATTTCTAAGTTAAGCAAGCCAATTTGATACGCCAATAAACAAAGTCTGTGCAAGACAAGCAGAGAGTTATATGCTATATGAAATGTAAATTGCAAGATTAACTTCTAATAGTTCAAAGGCAGTGCACAGAATTATATTCAATTGGTTGTCTATAGCATAACGGCGGCCACAAGTTCCAACATGAGTATGGTATTATCATCAGGTTTATAAGCTAGCATTATATACGTAAAACTTCCCAAAAATTTTGAGCTTATGCAAGGCACTAAATTTGCCAAATAATAAAGATTTATCCTTTAGTTTTAAGTGGAGATTAGTATTAAATCATAGAATGCGAACAAACGTTTTACACATTATGATGCAAGCAAACTAGAGAGAAGAGACAAGTTGGAGAACACCAGGACAAAACATAAACCAAACTCGATTCAAATGTAGCTTGCATACATCCAAACAAACTTCGAAGAAACAAAAGCCAAATCGAACGTAACAAAATAAAACCATAAAAATGCTATCCTCAGTAAAACCGTCTAGCGGTTTCCTCACATACAATGAGAGTAGGAATATATAATAAAATTGTGCTTAGGCTTGCAAACCAAGGGTTCACCATGGTTTAAAATTGCGCAATATGAGGCTCGCCTTGAGGTCCTCCTTTGCGCAATTCCAGTAAAAAACGCCTTGATGCTTACGCCTTGAGTTTTTTTTATGAGGCTTGCGCCTCAACTTGGCCCGCCTCGCCTCACTGGCATGAGGCTTACACCTCACGCTATATATATATTAAAACTTACATAAATCTTGAAGTAAATGCCCGACATTGGACTCTATAGGAGAGGAGGAAGGGGAGAGAGCAGTTCACCATAATAATGATTCAAATGAAGAACCCCTTAGTGATGATAGTGCTGATGATTTATGAGTTCTTATGTGATATGCCATTGTTATTTATTTTTGGAAATCAGAATTATGTGTTAATGAAAAGAATACTGGGATTTCATAAAGATAGAATTTTGAGTTGAACTATATTTCATGTTGTCTTATTATTGAGATATTTTGATTTCACTTCATATCTTATGTTTTTTTTTTATGTTTTTATATTATTCACTCATCATTAGTATATAACAAATTTATCATTTTATATTTACGTAATCTTTTGATTTTGAGGCTTACGCCTCAAAACGCATTGAGGCTTAAGCCTCGCCTCACGAATGAAAAACGCCTCAATACCCGAATACGCAATTTTAAACATTGGGGTTCACCACTGCAAAAGAGTCCAACGTCCTACCAAACTCCTCCGGCAAATGTCTCCAAACTTTAGCCAACATACACTTCCAAAGCTCAAGAAGAAGGATACAGATGGAGTGGAACTTGCGTAGAGAAGAAGAGGTTAGAAGCCAAGACGAAATAGAGAGGAGGAAAGGGGGTGGAACAAGCTCTCAAGCTTTTCCAAGAGAAGAAACCCTCAGGTTTTGTAGAGACTTAGCTAAGAATTTTCAACAACCTTTTCCATCTCAAAACAACTTAAATTTATAGGCAAAAGAAGGTAGACAAACAGCCATAACACCTACAACAAAATCCAATCAAATTTGGGGAAATGAAAGGCCAAAAGTCACCAAATGGAAGGCCAAAAGACAGCAAAACAGCAACATGAATACTGCACAGAAAAACAGGAAAAAAGTCCACAGAAATCCCCACCAACAGCCACGGGAAACCAGCCAGCACAGGAAACAAGGCAACAGGTCACGGAAAACCAGCCAGCAAGGGACCCGAAGAGCCAACACAGGAGACAAGGCAGCAGGCTCAAGATACCAGCCAGCAAGGGAAAACCGAGAAGGCAAAAGGAGGGGAAGAGGCACAAGTCCACTCCAATAAACTCCTCAATAATGAGCTTGAAATAATAGCATACCTTTTTAATTTAATGAGCTAGGAAGTGTACTTATTCCCCAATCATTGAGATAAACTTCAGCTCAAACATTTATGAGCTAACACCAAGTAGAATCCCGAATTTTGAGCTCAATACCAAGCAGCCAAGGCCCACCCGAGAGCAGTAACATCACCAAACCGAAAACAACAAGCAACCCAAGGACAAAATGGACCCAAGAGCAAGCAAGCCCAAGGCTTTCCATGCCTAGCACATTCCTACCATGATCATTGGATGTCCAACCATCATAGGATAGCTTAAAAAAAACATAAAACACAACTAATATTGTTCAAAATACATTTAAACAAAAATAAACTAAAAATATGAATGCATCACATTATAGCCCTAACAGAATAAATAGCTCTTCCTCTGAAGTACGGAGTAGAAGTAGAAGTTGAATAAATAAATTGTAAGTCTGTTCTTATTTCCTCTCCTTTACCGGAAAAACCACACCAAAAAAATAGAGAAATTGTGTTTTGGGTGCATGTGTGAGGGAAAGGGGGGAAATGGTGACCATAAAGTACAAGGTGATAACCGGTTAGGAGTGATGAGGCGGCTCTTTTCATTTTGAAGAGGAAAATTGGTTAAGCTAAAGTATAAATTAAGCAATAAGTGTGAATTTTGATTAGGGGTAGTAGGGATTTGATTGAGAGCTTGTTTGCTTAGTTTTCGATTACCATATATTGGGATTTGAATGAGGATTTCTACAAATGTGGAAGCCCAGGTTTTTCGAAAGAGGTGATGTAGACTATGTATGCTAAAACCTAAAAGATGGTTGTGGATGGATAACCGATTGGTAGAGACTAATGTGTGCGAAGGCATAGGAAAACTAAATTAACAATAGAGGGAGGGAGGGAGGGAGGGAGGTGGCACAGGAGAGAAATAGTGAACCAATTGAAAGGGAAGCTATATGGATGGATCAGGAGCAAAGAAAAACCATGAGAGGGGCCATGGTAGTGTGATTAATAGGACAAAATAAAGAACATGGAGATAAATAATAACAGCAAAAGAAAAAAAAAAGTCAACTTAATCACTAATGAAAGGATGATATTGAGCAAATCATACTATTAATTTTTTGTGGAAAAACAAAGTAGAAAATTTTATTTTGAATTTTATTGCTATTATGTATAAAGTGTTCTCCAAAAGTCTTACAATAAAAATAAATTAAAGTTATTTACCAAAAAAAATACCTAGAGGGACCAACACCAAGAAGAGAAAGAGAAGGCATATGAATCTAAAGGACATAAGAGGATCAATCCAACACTTGGAAATCTTAATTTGTGTGCACAAGGATCCCTATCAAATTTGGTTGACTTATGAATCCCACAATCATTCAACACACTCTCAAACTAAATGATATAAATCTACAATTTCAAGTTTGCTTGCAATATGCTTAAACGTCGTGTTGCAAAATCCTTTCGTGAGAATATATGTTGATTTCCTGTTGGCAGTTATAGAGTGCATATCAACTCACTATCCAGTTTTTCTTTTATGAAATGTTCATCCATCTCCACATGCATGGTACTAATATTTTATATTAGATTATAAGTAATGTTGATGAAAATTCTATTATCACAACAAATCTTCATTAGCCCATTCCATTAATCTTGTAAATATTCCAAGATGATTTTGATCCACAAAGTTCCTAGATTCCTTGGGTAATATATCTGAATTAAGATTTAGTACTAGATCTTGAAAAAACATTGTTTCTTGCTTGTCTATGTTATAAGATTTTCTCCTAAAAATATACAATATTCAGTTGTGGATCTTCTATCTAGTTGCGGTCCTTCATAGTCTGAATCAGCATATTCATCAATTTATAAAGTATATTGCTTTTTATAGACTATTTTTTTACTAGGACTTAATTTAAGGTATATGAAATTCTATAAGTAGCTTGAAGCCTTGAATGTGAGACTCTTTGGGTTTGTGCATAAATTGACTAAGGAAACTCCCTGCAAATGCGATGTTTGAATGGGTGTGATATAAATAAATCATTTCTTCAACTAATATTTAAAATAAAAGTAATTTTAATTTTGTCACCTTCCAAATTTTTATCAAGTTCAACCGGAGTTTCACATGATTTGCAATCAATCATTTTTTTATTTTCTTCTAGCAGATTCATGTCAAATTTTTTCTCTTTTTTTTTTTGTTGAGAGAAAAAATTTCCCTATTTTGATTAACTTTTATTTCCAAAAAGAAATATAGCTTGTTTAACCTTTTATCTCAAATTCTACAAATTTTTTTCCGAGATACTCATTTTCTTTATTATCATGACCTATGAGATTTCTATCATCAACATATATAATGAGAATTGAGATTTTATCATCATTAGAGTGTTTTATGCATTGGGTGTATCTAGCTTCATTTATTAGTTTTGATTCTACCAAATCACACTTTTGGAGATTGTTTAAAGTTATATATAACATTTTAATTTGCACATTTTGTGCTGTGTTTAAAAAAAATCAAATGCAAGTAATAGATTCATATAGATTTCTTCGTCAACAAAACTATATAAGAGAGCACGTTTTACAAAAAATTGCTATATGGCTACAAAACAAACTAAAATGCATACTGTATTGAATTTTTCAACAAGAGAAAAAGTTCCTTGATAAACAATTCCACAAGATTGAGAAATGAAAATATGAATATTTGTGGAATGGGATATTAAATACGGGCGATTGATTTGGGGTTGTGGAGAGGCAATACAAAATTTAATTTTATTTATTTAATAAATAAAAAATTGAAATACAATAAATTAGATTTTTAAAAAGTTCAAAAAATATTTAAGATACGTGTCAAATTTATTTTTAATAGTTTTTAATCGGGCAGATCTTTGGTATGTCCAACATGTGTCGAAGGCGTGTCGAACGCGTGCCGTATCAAAGATGTGTCGAATAATGCATATCTGTTAAGCTCATAATAACAAAACAAAAAAAATCTCACGTACAAACCTTCCACCCGACGGATCCACGAATCCAGCTGAAATCGGCGCCCGAACAATCGCATCCCGTGATTTATGCCTGAAGCCCGCTCTCGATCTCTACCCGCTCTCGTCGTTAAATACACGCTACCCACACACTCCATTCGCTGCTCTCGATTTCCCCTCTGTCTCCCTCCTCCGAGTTCCACCGAGCCGCAAGCCACAAACCCCTCCAGCTCTCTGCCTTCGTCTCTCCCTCACACATCTCCCGATCAACCTCCTCCGACCTCACCCAGCAGGCGAGCTCGCCTCCTCCCGTCAAGCCCGATCCTGAGAGAGAGAGAGAGAGAGGGAGAGGGAGAGTACCGAGCTCCTCTTACCTGGCTGAACTCCACCTTGCCCGATCCCAAGCAGCTGCCGCCTTCACCTCTTAAGCCTCACCCGAAACCTCCTGCGGCCTCCTGCTCCTAGCCGAACCCGGCCTCTGCCCGATCCTACCCGACCGAACTCCCTCTCACAGCCCTAACTCCACTTAAAACATACCCTACTCACTCCAACTCAGCCGACTCAGTCAACTCAACACTTGACTCAACCCACTTAAACCTAAAGCTCACAGACTCACTCCCACTCAGCTCAACTCAGCCAACTCACTCACTCACCCCTACCCGATTTGAGTCTTAGATATATATTTTATGTTTATTTTATTTATTACTATTATTATTAATTATTTTTAATTATAATTAATTTATAAAATAATTATAATTAGTTTTAAATTAGTTATAATTTTTATAATTAGTTATATCAATTCTAATTAATTATAGTTAATTAACTATAATCAGTTATTGTTAATTATAACTAATTATTTTAATCATAATTAATTAATTTCAATTATAATTATTTATTATAAGTTATTTATAATTAATTATAATATATGGTTAATTATAATTAAATCTTTATTAATTGTAATTAATGATAATTAATTATCATTAAAAATAATTAATTATTTTAATTATAATTAATCTAAAATAATAATAATAATAAAAGAAGGTTCTTTTCTCGATGCTTGCAACGAGCCGGCAAACCCCCGAGGCGCTCACGTAGCGTTTAGGGTGGGAAATCAGTGCGATGCTCGCGACGATTTAAGAATCCCTCTTCAAAGCTTGCAACGAGCCGGCAAACCCTCGAGGCGCTCAAGTAGCGTTTAGGGTGGGAAACCGGTGCGACGCTTGCGGCGAAGGGGATAAAAAATGTGTTCTTTATTTTCATATAAGTACCCTCGAACGCCCACATGGTGCAGAGGGGGGAAATATGTGTCTTTTCTAACGCCTGTTTTCTTCTTATAATAAACAAACACAAAACACCCTTAAATGCTCACGTAGCAGGCGGGGATAAAAAAATACTTATGCGACCGCGGTGTCATTTTTGACACCTACCTGAAACGCTCACGTAGCGTCGAGGGGAAGGTTGCCTCTTGGTTTTTTCCCCTAAACGGGGGAGACGCCGGGAGGCTGCCGAAATTTGGATTGAAAATCCAAGGACTTAAACAAAAAAATGAACTTGCAAGTGGACTTGATTGAGTTGAATCTCAGATGAATTTAACTTGAACTTCGATGAAAGCAAAGCTTTGCACTTGAAAATACTATAAGGAATTGAACTTTAGCTCAGCAAAGCATAATCATGCAAATGATAACTAAAAAGTTAAACTTTTCCAATGGACATTCAAATGAGCATGTGGACTTTAACATGATAACAAGAAAACTCACACCGAATTCAACTGGAACAAAGTGCTGGACAATAAAGAACTTGTGGACATAGAATTTGAGCTTGTCATTTGAACTTAAACAAAGACTTGATTTGGATGACAAGTCTGAGACTAAAGCTTGGACAAAAATTTGAACTAAGTGCACTTGAAGTTAAACTTGAACTTGATATGATGTGGACAAATTGGACTCAAGTTCAAGTGAACTGAATCATGTTTGGACATTAAATACAAGTACAAGCAAGAACTCGCAACTCGACTACAAAGGGACTTAGGCTTGAATCTAAAAGGGAACTACAATAAGCATGAGCCTAAGTTGAATTTGAACATAAAGGGACTATATTTGGAGTGATAACCAAAATCCCTATGAAATGTTAAAGTACCATCATCCTAATTTGAATAAGAAAGATTTGAGTCATTCAAAACTTATGCAAGCAAGCAGGTGGAAGACAAGTCCTCAATGTGTAAGGGTGATGAATGATGAAAATAAGTAACATCTATATCAACTGTGCAATTAACTATAATCAGAAAGATTCAAAATGTAGCTTGATGGTGAGTTTTAACGATGCATGACCTGATTATTTCGTTCATCTTCAATGAATGCAACATACTCGATGTTAGAAGATCCACAACGCATACAACGCTTCATTCACAAGTAAAAGTAAAGGCATTTTTCGTATGCATAATGACTGACTTCCAAGATTGGGAGTTGATGACAGAAATCTTACAATGAATTTGATGCTTTCATCTTTAAGCAATAATGGGGAGGTATGCGGATGAATGAAACAACCTACCGATTCATGCATATGAAGAGGTGGTGGCAATGCAAATTGTTATGAGTTATCATAGGAAATCTATTATATACACAAAGTATCATCCATAAAGAGATATAGAGATCTGTCATAGAATGTAAATTCCTACTAGCAAGGGACTTGAACCTTATGCAACGTCACCCCGACAATTAAGATCAATCCCCTTGAGGAAGGATACACTGATCCCTTACAAGTGAAAGAAGGTCGATCCGAGTCAAGTGCAACCACTATAAGTTGTCGTAGGATGCTTGCTACGTAGAAGACATGTATTCTCTACAAACAAGGAGTTCGATACGTAGAAAATTCAAGCACTTGCAAGCGAAGGAAGGAGATTAGTTAGTGCACTATGACCCACCTACAAAAATCAACAAATAGTGCACGACAGTCTACCTGTACAAAGCAGTGAACAAATCTATTAAGAAGCTGCTACGCCACGCCACCGGATCTGCAACCTCCGTACAAGCAGACAGAAGGCGTCTATTCCAAGAATACCCCCGCACGTGCACTGTAATTTGTATACACATAGATACACTAAGGGGGAAAATACAATCCAAACCCGCAAGGGCCCCGACGAGCGTGTTATTGGTACACACGTGACGTCTAGGGATGCTGCGCGGGTTGACAAGTGAATTCAGGTTCGAAACCGATACTTTTATACGGGTCAATAGAAGTCGACAGGGTTCGAACCATTAAGCAAATATAAAGTTGTGGCGACCTGTATATTTGCTTTAAAACATTCATATAAGGCCTTCAAGGCCTACAACAATATGAATTCACTAATAAAGGCACGAAGCCTACAAAACCCGATCCTCAGTCAATAGCTCGGCTGAGTTGACAAGGTTCAAGCTACAAATAGAAATGACCCCAAATACCCCGATGATGACCGTGTTGAATGCAAATCTCAACCGAAGGGGTCCATTCCAAATATTTTTTAAATGCCATCCAAACTCCAAAACTCCAAAAAATCTTAAAATTCCAAAATCCCAAAAATATTTAAAATTGAAATAAATCCATCAAAAACTTAAAACAAAACCCATCCACCCTCCGCAACAGTTTGCCGGGACGGACAAATCAAAATTTACCTCAGCTCACAAAAGAGCTAAATGCCTAGTCGAAAATATCACTAGGATCCATTCTCAAACAATCTCTTGCCAGTAAGGACGTGGTACGTGTCCTTTGACTGGCAGTTTCGCCGCCAAATGGCACTGCAGGTAAACGGTTATGACCCGGGGCCCTCTGAACCGAGTGATTTTGCCGCCAAATGGCACCACAGATAGCGGTTATGGACAGAGCCAATACGCTCCTTAATGGCGTTAAATCCTTAAGATATGAATCAACAGGATATGACCTATAGAGCACAAAGCCCTCTGTTAGCTAAGGTGGATTCAAATTTGTCCCCTTAGACAAACATCCAACCCAGGTCTACAAGGTCCCCTTGGACGAAGCAACCCATGGCTGCCGACAAGGATCCTTCTGTCAGGTTGGGTCGACTACCTCCTCTGACTAAGTAGACCAGGGACCACGATGGCCCGAGACGACGGAACCATGGGATCTTGATCGGGTCTATCATCCATTCCCCCACCATCCACTTTAAATTCCAGATGGTGAAAATTCCAATTTTAAATATCAAATTTTTCAAATCTCCCAACCCAAATTCCAAAAATATGAACCTTCAAATTCTCAAACATCCAAATCTTCAGATTTCCAAAATTCCATACCCATTGCTGCTACTATATGCCAGATAACATGTATTTATATGTATCTGATTGACGACTAGCCTTAATCGAAAGTTCTCTCTCGTGATCGGGAGGGGTAATTAACTATAGAGGCTTGCGCCTATAGGAAGCCAGAACTCAGATCATAAAGTCCTCACAAAATGAGGGCGAAATCTCTGGGTAGTGTCTTATCTACAAACCCATCTGCCTTCCAAAATTTACCCCGGAACTTATTCCGTTAAAACTCCCTCGCCGAAAATAAAAAGAAAAGCGCGAGCGGAGGCCGGGGCCGAATTTTCGGAGCCCACAATATCTCTTTAAAGAAAAGTGTTGGTGCATCATAGTATACAAATTACAATTTAAGGGTCATAAGAGGATTGATCCAATAGTTGGAACACCTAATCCTTGTGCTCAAGGATCCCTATCATAATTGATTAACTTTTAGATCCCATGATCATTCAACAATTTTTTTTCATGTAATGAGGAAACATTTGCCCAAATGCCATAATGAAGTAATGGAGAGGAAAGTAGGAGAAATTTTATCGATTTAATGAAGAAAGATTCTCGAGATATAAAGAAAACCTTTGCACAAAAACTAAAGCTGCCCTGGAATAGAAAACTTAGTTTATCAGTACAGAACCTAGAAGAAACAAAATAGCCATCAAGTACATAGCAAGAAGTAAACATTCATCAAACATAATACTTAAATTGTTCGCAGCAGCATCCTAATTAGAAAAAGGAATATTAAAAAAAGAAACTCGTAATGAACTAGATAATGGCATTAAATGCCCTATTAACCACAAATAACCATAAGGAAATAAACTAATTGCATCGAAGTGCAAATGAACATCAGAACGTGGCATGACGAAGAAATGAAAGTAAGAAATGCCTGTCATCAGTTGCATTAATTTCATATTAGCATATTGGTTATTGTAGAAAAACAATGAAAGAAAATGGTTATTGTATGACGTCAGTGCTCCAGCAAATTCTTCACATGAAAATTCTTGATCTCCCATCATGAATAATAATTTTATACTCCTAATATAGTAACGAAAAAAAAAAGAAAAAAATTACGTTCATACTTGACTACAAAATTAATTCCCCTGGCAGTAATATGTGCTTTACACGATTTCTAGCCCCTCTAATTGTGCAAATAGTTTTAATGACCAATGCAATAAAAGATCAACTAAATGTTCACTAAAACAGACCTCAAATAAAAAAAATCCAAATAACCAATGTTCTTAATGATTTCCCCCATTAAGTTTTACAAAATAACGTGAATGGAAAATAAAAAATCCAAAAGAAAATTGAAAAAAAAAAAAAAAACTTCTTGCCTTTTCTGCAAACTTTGCATGCCCCTAACATCATCTATCAAAGTGTGCAGACTTCCAAGACAATTCACAAAGGAAGATGTGAAAAAAGGCAAACATGATTTTGCAGCAAGGAAACCCCGTAAAGTTGTATCTCTTACATCAGAATCAGCATAAGGTCTCAACAATATTTCAGAGCAAATTGCAGCTTAGATGTCCGCGTAAGGATCAATCAAGTCAAGTTTGATCATACAATCGTTATCATTGTGTGCAATATGGATGTTAATCCAGTAAAAAAATGGATACATTAATTCTAGTATGCAGCCTTTTATCCTCAACCTCTATTTGGGTTGACATGGAACTTTGGGCTAATTTTCTAGTCTGTGTTCTTTTTCTTAATGCATGAATGAAGGATTCCTTGCTCAGGTATAAGTCGTATGACTACCATGGAGTCTTGATGTTTGTTCTTATCTTCCTTTACTCTTATTTGTTTTTATCATCCTAATGTCTCTTTTCTACTTTCCTTTCTGATCGCAGACCTAAGGCAAATTCTGAACTTCAAATTAATCACAACGTCAGCTCTGGATCTTATAGCAAACTGACCAAGGCCATTCCAAGATGGGTGCAATCTTAAGGCACTATGAAGGACCTCCACGAATCTATTGATTGGGGGTATGGAAACTTTATTCGGCAACTTATTTCAGATCTTGCAGTTAGATTAGCCATAAACCATTTTTTCCAACTAAGATTATGCAAGAACCTTATGCAGAAACATTCACGTCATCAAGACCGTCATTTTTTTATTCTTATAAACTCCCTTCATATTGGCATTTCATTTTAAAAGGCTTCAAGGATGACTTCCAAGTTCCTAAAACCCCAAAAGTCTCAGGCATTTTATGCTGTGCTTTCTGCTATAAGGTGGTTAGCGCATTGGCAAAAAACATTCACAACATCCCAACTTTGGTAACTTTAGGTGATTTGCATGATACTAAAATTAAAACAACTAAGTTAATAGTGACAAACATGTAACATTAAGATAAAAAAATATTGTTCAAATGCAACATTATACACGGTTCAAATTCTATAATTTTGAGGATATAGATGACTTGAACACGAATTCTGACATACAAATCTATCATATCTAAATAAATTTCACGGATCAGATTAAAAGGGAAACGTGAAGATTATTCCAATTCAGAAGCCTCAACTTAATCTGGTCAAATTGGTTTGCAAATCAAACCTCAACAATTCGTTTGCGCAGAAATTTCGAAGTAACTTCCTTGAAAACTAGCTTCACATCAACTTCCGAGAACAACTGCAAAAGGAAATTTGATAGGCGTTGAAAGTTTTATAGAAAAATTGTTTTCATACAGGAGAATCAAGTGAACTGTCACATAAGGTAGGAATATCATAGGCGTCTAAAAAGTAAATTATAATGATAACAGCATACACAGATGTACAGAAAATTTCAAGCATGTTAGATCTAATGTTCATTGGATATTGAAAACGAGAAAGTACATACAAGCATCATAGACAAACATAGAAAAAGGGCAGTGTCTATTATGCCCAAAAATATAAAACGTAAAATCAAAATTTCTCCTAAAGTTTACACTTGTTTTTTCTGTCCCTAAAGTAAAATAAAAAATATTTTTATGATATTCTACATTTTATTATAATCAATTTGATGTATATGTATACATGTAAATATTAGGATATTGACTTATATAAAGCTAATTTATTATAGTTTGATTTTACTGTTCACCTATTTACGTTATTGTAGCAGTACCTAATGTACTCCAGATGTAAAACGGAAATTAGATGAAGATAAATGTAATTACTTATATCGACCTGAACAACCCTTTGATTACATATTCTGATTTCTTCATCTCACAACTCCAAACAAAGAGCAGAGAAGGGTTTGGCCCTAGAGGGAAATAAAAAAGAAGAGAAGACGGAGGTAAAAGTTTTAGGTAAGAAATCCAATTTTTAGTCTTTATTTTTTGGGTGTAAATTGAGGTTGATTTCAAGTTGACAGGCTTCAAGGCTTGAATTAAGAGAAATCCTTTCAAGGTTAAAAAAAAATGTAATTTTGAGGTTATTTGAGTTAGAGTTGTGTTGTTAAATATAAAATTATTATAAATTAAAAAAAAAATTATTATTATTAGGTTGTTTCTAAAAAAATGACTTTGGGGAGATATAAATAAGAAAATCCTTCAAAATGAGGATCATTTAATTGCAGTGAGATACTTAATGTCTAATATAGCGAGTAAAGTACTCATAAGGCCTAATGTTGCCATTTCTATGATTAAAGAAACTGTTATGTTCATAAGAATAAAAATTTTCTTCGTATCAAATATTTTAATGATATTTAATATTATTGAAAAGTCCAATGCATAACACGTATTGTCCTGTAAAAATACTCCAATGTTATTTCCACATTGTGCAAGCCTTAATGTATATTAAAATATTTATATGTTATTTCAAATGTTGTGTATTGAAGTCTCAATTATAGGTTGATACATTGATGAATTCATATGCACAAAAATGCTAAAATTACTTTAAATGCCTATGATAATAATGCTAAAATAAAGTAAGTCTTCAAAGGTCATTTCAAATGAAATAGGTTGTCAAATAATGAACATATGCATATAGAGAGCAATTGTTTTGATGAGAAGAGCCTTAATAGAGGCCAAAAATATTAGAAGTTTGCAAGAAATGACCAAATCTTGATTGAGAGGTTGTTGATAAATATTATGTTAGATTAAATTCAAATTTTATCAATGGTTATTAGGACCAATAGGCTAAGTGACAATCAAATGATATAAAGGTTCTAAAGTCTATAAGATATTATATCACATTCATAAGCCTACGTTCATTAGGAATGAAACAAAAAGTGCAAGTAAAACAAAAAAATCTGATACCAGCGTAAAAAATTTAATAGTTGACATTTTTTTTAATAGATGACAATTGGAGTAAAATTTATTGTAAACATTGATCCCTACGGTATACCATTGAAACTTTTACTAGTTTAACTAATGAAGCATATCATGTTTTAAAGTTTATTGCATTAAACTAGCTATATCTATGAATAATAATGCTCATTAATTTAACTAATCAGCATAATATTATGTTATTTTCTTATATGTTTGAACTTTATATTAGAATTGCTTGTATGATTGAAATTCATATTAGAATAGCTTTAAAAAAATGATCTATTAGCTCATCAGATATTATAAGTGTTGTTTTAGGCAAGAAAAAGGAGCACGTTGGGCCACAGTTAGGTGACCTCATTTTATCATGTATTTTCGAGTTGGGTGTATAGATGGTGTGATTTAGATGAAAGAACGTTTATGATGTAAATTAAATAACTGTTTGCTGATAAAAATTTATATGTGAAACTTATTTAGAAGCTTTGCAGTTCATCTAGTGATTTAAATTATGTATATTTTCATATTAATATTTATGATGGTCTATTAAAGGATTAATAAGTGTAATGTATGTTTTGTGATGATCTTGATAGACAAATGTTTTACTAGCTTGATCCTAATTAGTAAAAGACACAATGGGTGTTGGTGGATGTCAACATGATTTTCGACTCAAATCTACACAATAGGCTTCAATTAAACTAGTTGACTCAATTTGACTATTTTTGTAATTGTCTATAATTTGGCTATGTTAGGAAGTGCTTGCAGAAACTCAGGGAAAGCCTTGGCTGAAATATGATTTCAACAATTTCAGAAAACCAACGACAAAAAAACTAAGAATATATACACGAACATTTTTTATTGAAAGTTTTATGAAAGAAAATACATGATACAAGTGGATCTTCAATTGGAGAGGATGATCCGGCTCTACCAAATCTCTAGCCGTCGGCTAGAGCCCAAACACCCTAAAAACAATCTAACTTCAGCAAATAACCCATAACCTTAACCCTAGAAAAATTACTTATTTAAAACATCCAATAATGATGTAAATCCCAAAATAACCCCTCTTTTGAATGTTCCCTCCTATTCCTCCTTAATCCATCCTCTAATAACTACTAGACCCATCCCCAAAAGGGGGGGGGGGGGGGGGGGGGGGGGGGGGGGGGGGGGGGGGTGGCATGAGTTTGGGGCGGAACTTGTCCGCCTCCAGTAACAGGAGCCGGTCCCTCCTGGACCAGTCTAGCAACACCCACCCCACCCTCCCCCCCCTCTCAAAGACCCACCTTGCCTGCAAGGTGGAAAGATGGCTCCTTTCACAATTTCGTCGTCATCACAAACGGTGAGAACCGGAAGAGTTTGATCATTACATCTTTGCCCAATGTATACATCTCCTCACATCTGAAACCGAGCCCCTAAACCCCAGCCTTGTGTAACTCCATTTCAAAGAATTTCTTGAAGTTTTCCCCATATCTCCCTCCTACAGTCTTCTCCTTCGGGGTCTCCTGAGCTGCTGCCTCTGAACCCTCTCTCTAAGTGTCTTTGATCCTCAACTAACTGGCTATAATCTCTCCCAAATTACGAGGCCTCATCACTCAACTATCGCTTGAATCTCTGATTTGAGCCTTTTCATAAAATTTCTCTCCAGTACAATCTCCGAAAGCCGGTCCAATTGGATGGCCAAGTGCTCAAACTACTCACAATCTATGTTGCACCGATACGGATACGGCTACACGGATACGAGACACGGCAATTCTCAAAAATATAGTATACTGATACAGCACGGATACGGCATTATAATATATAAATCATACATAAAAATAACAAATTAATCAAAGCATAATATTTGAAATGACAAAAAAATTGAAAAGCAACATCATTCATAACATTGTATCCCAAGCTTTGAAAACCGGGCCAGACAGACCGGTTCAACCGTGAACTAGTCCTGAGGCCGGTTCGGTCCTCTTAAGAAACCAGTCTAGCATCAAACCGGTGAAACCGGTTTGAACCGCCGGTTGAACCGGCCGACCGGTTCACCGGTCGGGTTCTTAAGAACCGCTCGGTTCAATTCTAATATGTTTAAATAATTTAATTTAATATAAAATATTTTTTAAAAAATATTAAATTAACTTAAATATGATATATAATTCCAAAAATTTTTAATATTATATACATTATTAAATACAAAGGTATCATAACAACATGATTCCTTCATCCCATGAGGGCACTTAACCAATTCATACAAGAAAAGGTATATAAACAACAAAACATAAAGCTCCTAAGTGATGTGGGACTAAACAACTTGTATTTTCTAGTTCCAACAATGTATGCATGATGGATACTTCTTCTATGAGAATTTGTTGGAAAAAAATTGTATAAAATATTCAAATAAAAAATAATCATAATAATTTTCAAAATTCTTAAATATATGATAAAAAATAATTACTTATAATTTTAAAATTCTAAAAATTTTCTCTAAATGTGAAATTAAATGATATTAAGAATATAAAACCTAAAAAAATAATATTATATGACTTTATAAATATAGTTTTATAATGTGAAATTTATATATAATTTATAGATGTTCAATTTTTTGTATATATTTATAAATAATTGTGTCATTATTATAATATTTAAATATAATAAATATTTATTACGCCATCCGGTTCGAAGTAAGCATTAAATATTTAAATGTCTAGTACAACAACAAAAACATAAACATAAATTGTCCAGCATATGAAGTTTCAACTATTCAATAGGAATGATAGGATTAGCTTCTTCAGTGGTTTGTCTTTGAATTTCTATATCATCTTCAATGAATATCATAGCTTCCAATTCAAGCTCACCAAGTGAAAGATTAGCAATTTCTAATATTCTCATATCCTCAAGAGATTCAAATCCATCTCCAGCAACATCCCACAACTTGTTGTCTCCTTCCATATAAGTTGAAGTTTTCCTTGAGAGAAGCCGAAGGTTTGTATGCACATAAACTAAATTTTTAGCCCGTTGTAGAGTAATTTTATTTCTCTTCATTGATTGGATGAACGAGTATGTACTCCAATTTCTTTCACAACAAGATGAGGATGAAACTTGGCCAAGCAATTTTATGGCGATTGTTTAAAATAGAGGTGCTGAAGCTCCATGTATAATCCACCACATTATTTGATCAATTCTCCACCTATCCCGCAATGACTCTTGGTCACCAAAGTCTTCTACTAACAAAAAAATTTAGCAAGCTCAATATTGACACTTCTTCTCTCCTCATTTGAAAAATAATGCTTCAAACATGTCTTCCTCATATTTAAAATTTATAAATCTTTCTGTGAAGAAACTCTTAGAAGATCCTCTTGAAGTCATTCTTTAGTTGAATATCTTCAAAGAATATTAAAAGCAAATAATAAAAAAAATATTGAAATTACTAAACAATAAATTGTAAATTAATAATGAAAAAATGTTGAAATTTATTTGGGATTTAGTGAGTAAGCCAAGCAATGTAAAGGAGTATTACTTTTGCTCCACCTATCTTCTAGAATAGCATAAATAATATCCCAAAAGCTTTATTCATGAAGTGCTTTTCTCTCATGTTTATATATAATTTTTTTTACTTTGACTATAATTGAATCCCACATCAAACAAAGCTTATCCGTATCTGCTACTCTCAACATCTCATAAATTGGATCTATGAAGTTTAAGATGTATTCAATCTCATCCCACCATAAATCATCTAAAAGCTTCTCCTTTACATACCTAGCCTTTCCAATATCATCTTCCCTATAACAGGACCATTTGCAATTGATCACCATAACTTGAAGAGCATTTTTTATTTTTTTGAATCTTCTCAACATCACTATAACTGAGGCAAACCGAGTTTTAGTAACTGCAAACATCTTCAAATTAGAAAAATCATTGAACGTCGAGAGTCTCATGGAGTGATTCATAATAAAATTCCTAATTACAACTGCATCTCCAATAATCACTGTGATCCAATGACATTCACTGTAGGTGATTTCGTTTGTCTCGGTATTCTTAATTGCACAAATGTTCTTCAAGGCAAGATTAAGCGTATGCAGAACAAATGGTGTCCAGAAAATATGAGGATAGACTTGCTCTACAAGTAGACCTGCAGCTCTACAAACAAGTGCATTATCAGTAATGACCTGGATGATGTTTGAAGGCCCCACCATTATGTTAACTTCTTTGATTAAATTAGAAATGAAGAACTTATCCTTGTACTGTCCTTCACAGTTTACAGCTTTGATAAACATAGAATAACTCTTTGTTGCATCCATGAAGTTGATAAGTGGTCTTCTTGTTAGATCTGTCCACCCATCACAAACCAAACTCTTTTTTTCTTCCAAACTCTTCTAGTAGGCTCGAGCAACTTCTCAATATTATCCCTCTCTCTTTGCAACAACTTCGTTCTAAAGACATTCTATCCTGGTGGCACGTATCCATCACAAATGAATAGGGATATCGAGCGGATAGCCGAATTGAATAGGGCAAATTGCAGCTATGTTTTTTTAATAGGACACGCGTATCCGATACGCATGTCCGATCAAATTTAAATAATATTTTAATTGGACACGTCAAAGCCGTATCCGTGCCGCATCGAAAGCGTATCCATATCCGACATGTGTCCGATAAAGCATGCCTCGTAAATAGGCGTATCCGTGCAACATAGATCACAATACTCCACCAGCGTCCCTTCCTACATCAGGGCGAAGAACTGTTCATAGAAGTCCCCTCTTCTGCTAGTCCAGAAACATTCCAACAAGCAGTCCTTAAACTCCCTCCAGGTCCGTATGGGTCACCTTATATCCCTCCACTGGTACCATGCCAACGCTTTCCACTCCAAGGACATCCTGGTCATCGTTAGTCATTCCTCCTTTGTCTACCTATTGACGAAAAGTACCTCAAGTGCATCCTCTCTATCAAATTAAATCTCTTCAAATTCCACAGTAAAAAACATATCAAATGAGTGTGACAACCACACAAGCCAATACACAATAGATACAAAGCCATTACGTGTGCTAAGATTAAGATTTTTCTTTTTATGCATGTGATTATAATGTTTGGCATAAAATAATTATTTGATGATTGTTGTATTGAGGGAACTTGTCATTAAGTATTATGGTAGATATATTTGTTCTTCGATGTATGTGACCATACCCAAAAAGGGTGAGCAAATTAAAAATTATCATTTAATAGCAATTGCTCACAGATGTTGTTTTAAACTTAACTGGGTTATATAAGATAGATAACTTAATAAGGACAAATTTCATGGATATGTTATATAAAAAAAAAAAAAAAGATAGGTAACTTAATAGTTTTTTAGTATTTTCCTGGTTATGAATAACCTCACCTCTACATTATTCTTTCGGTTGATTATTTTTGTAATGAATGTGTGTTTACTCTGGGTTTACATTAAAAATACATTTTTTTTTCTAAGTTTTTTTTTTTGATACTTTGTTTGGGATGGCCTCATATTACTATTTTAATTAAATATTTTATGAAGAATCAAACACTCTTGGAATATAATGAACCATAGGGGGTTTCCCTTGTAAGAAACTTGCACTTCATACAAAAATAAACAATCCTCAATCAGATATACTGTATAATAAAAATCTTTGGAAACATAAAAAGTTCAAATTTTCTTTAGTTATAGAGCCCATAATGAAATAATATTTTTGTCCTTAATGATAATGTATTATTTTTTATATTGTAATCAAACACAAACTATTTCAAATAGGTTGACAAAAATTCCCCATCAGTGAAAAATATGTCTGGCCGAATTGTCTGCCTCCATTATGTCTTACGGTTGACTAGAGGAGGACAGTATCTTTTTTTGGGAATTCTTATTATGGTAATGTGAATGTGTTACATGTGCATTTGTGGAGCATACATACATGTGTGCAAGTGTTTTTAATAGGGGAATCACCTTTAATCAAGAGTAAAAATTAAAAATAAATAAATAAATAACAAGGAATCACCAATTACAACCTTCTTTTCTCCAACCACTAGCATTGTCTTTGTTGCTTCAACATTATCATACGCCATGCTATTAGCTGGTCCTAATTTCCAAACCCAATGCCCTCAACGCCCAAATTGTCAGCATACGACTTATGTTTAGTTCATGTCAATGCTTTAACTATTAATAAAACATACTAAAAACCATTAAAAAAGGGTAATCAGGTGAAGCCTGCGCACACTCATTTATTATTTGATTTTAGGCTAATTTTAACTCTATTTTCATCTTTGAATCAAAAGATTTAGCTGATTGCACGTAACTGGGGAACCAAACCAAGACTGTAAGTGGGTTTCGTGAGTAGTAGAAGTGATAATTAAAAGGTAACCTTAAAAAGAATTGACCCTTACCAATGGGATAGGCTTCCGAGCAGGCTTGATATGAACATCTCCTTCATCAACTTCACCATCAGAAACAACCTCCTCATCCTCATCCTCATCCTCATTATCACATTTGTCATTTACCACGTCAGTTGTTCCTGACACCTGATCCTTGGCAACATACCCTTTCTCGGTGAGGATGCTTATAACTTTCTCTTCCAACACGGAAAGAGCCTTTCTTCTTGGTATTTTGCTACTTATTTGTAAAGCATTCACCAGTTCATATCCTGAAATATCCTGCATTGAAAATTATATTAAATGCAAAAGCAGAACGAACATGAAAATGAACCATCATTATCCTTGATCTTCTCCCCTAACTTTTCCCAAAACAGATGAAATTGGCAACCACAGTGATGATTGCATAATTATAAACACATATACATGTGTAGACATAATGAATAAGAATTCTTGGACTCTATATTAATGTAAGCATGTCATGCTTAGGGGCAAAAGTTTAATATAACAATATGGTAAACATCTTGACAGGTAAGAAAACAAAAATTAAGGCATTATTGAATTTTAACACTTGTTCTTTTGATTTAGAAAAAGCATATGATAAAGTTCCAAGAGAAGTGCTATGGAGAGTTCTTGAAAAGAAAGGAGTCAATAATGCTTATATTCAAATCATTAAAGATATGTATGCAGGAGCTATTACTTGTGTTCAAACACAAGGTGGATTGACCAAGTATTTCCCTATTTCGGTTGGGTTACATCAAGGATCAGCCTTAAGCCCATATCTTTTTGCTTTAGTCATGGATGTTCTCACTAGACATTTGCAAGAGGATGTACCTTGGTGTATGCTTTTTGCTGATGATATTCTTCTTGTTGATAAGACTAGAGAGGGAGTTGAAAGTAAACTTGAATTATGGAGGTCAACTTTAGAGTCTAAAGGTTTTCGCTTGAGTAGATCTAAAACGGAATATATGGAGTGCAATTTTAGTAGTAATAGACCTAGTGAGGGGATTGTGACTTTGGGCGATCAAGTCATTAATAAGAGTACACGTTTTAGATATCTTGGATCTATTGTTCAGAGTGATGGTGAAATAGATGGGGATATTATCAGCAGAATTCAAGTTGGATGGTTGAAGTGGAGGAATGCATCGGGCTTGTTATGTGATAGAAATGTACCCCTCAAACTTAAGGGAAAATTCTATAAGATGGTAGTGAGGCCTACAATGCTTTATGGTGCCGAATGTTGGCCTTTAAAAGAGAAGCATAATACTAAGTTAAATGTGGCAGAGATGAGGATGCTCAGGTGGATGAGTGGCTTTACCCTTAGAGATAGGATACGAAATGAGCATATACGTGAAAAGGTTGGAGTAGCTCCAGTAGAAGATAAGATTAGAGAAAGTCGCCTTAGATGGTTTGGTCACATAAAACGGCGGCCTTGCGATGACCCGGTTAGGAGAGTAGAGGTATTAGATTTGACTTATGTTAAGAAAGGTAGGGGTAGACCTAAAAAGACTTGGTTAGAAAATATTAGGAATGACCTTTCTTTATTAGATTTAAACGAGAATTTGACTTTTAATAGGACACAATGGAGAAAAAGGATTCATGTAGCCGACCCCACGTAATGGGATAAAGGCTTGATGTTGTTGTTGTTGTTGTTGTTCTTTTAAAAATCCACTCAACCGTTTAACCACTTTTTACCATTACTAATTACTTAAAAGTCAATCAAAATACAAATAGACCAGGATTACAAAAGGCATAGACATGTGCATACTTCAACATGTCTATAAAGCTCATCCGGTGGCAATTTAATTGCCTCGACCATTTTTGGCTTTCCACACATCTTGACCAAAGTTTCCACTTCCCTGCAAATGTCACGTACTGCAACCTACACATCATCATTAAAAAGTGAACTCACTGGTAGATAGTGCAAACACAAACCAAACTTCATCACAAATCGAGACTATTTAGCAACAAAATGAAATGTACAAAACCTACCAAGTTTCTGAGTGTAATAAAAAGAGGGGAGGTTTCAATTGAGTCAAAACGAAAAAATATACAATTTAACTAAAAATATATACATGTGACAAATAACAAATTTCCTAACAAAATAGGCCTGTTTTTTATAAAAGAATTAAAAACAGCAAATAAAAAGAAAAATAAATAATTCATTAATCCCCAACTGAAAAAAGTAACAAAAAGAGAATAAAATATCAATGTCCTTGCAGGAATAAACATATTATGTGCGGGCCCTTAAATTAATGAAGTTGTATTGGCTGGTTTCCCAGCTAAAGAGAGAAGTGAAGCCCAATTAAATGTCTATCAAATAAGAGTTTATGAGTATTCCATCCTTTCTAGTTAATATCCAAAAAGGTACTATATTATATCTCTTTCTAGTCAAAGGACAAATTGTTAGCTAAGTGTATGACATGATCGTTGCATCATTATGGTATTACCAGGAGAAATATTCCCTTACGTTATTTGCACTACTTTTTTAAAATATATGTTATTGCACTAGATAAAATTCAATGATTATAGATATAGAAAAGCCTGCATTGTTTATCCCTAATAGCATAACCATCATTTAAAATGTTAAAAAAAAAAATTCGAAGAAAGTTGAATATGAAAATCAAGAATCATCCTACTATCAGACCTAAAGAGACTGCTTATTGGATTATTGAAATGAACAGCTTAGCTCATGGAAGGCAGGCAATAATCACTACATGTATATTATCTTTTAAATGTAAAATCAACTGCAAATATAACTTTAATTTCAGCATTATAATAAGATCAGACACTTTCAAAAAATTTTAATTCAATATTTGCAATTTAATTATTTACATATGTTGGCCCCTCTTTTTTCAAGCTCGACCATTGCACATACATGTTGGTCGACTTTGAATCTTCAATTTGATTCTTATATGGGCTTGGAATGTAATTAAACTTGGGAGTTTTCTCCTATGGAAAACCTTGAACCTCAAAATTAAAATGAACATTGGTTGGAGCCATATTCCTTGCAAGGGAAATCTCTAGAATAGGCACACTCAATCTATTTTGGTTCTCACAAGCCTGTAAAGTGCATTGATCAAACACGGTAAGTATTTTATTGTGGCGTCATAGATACATTTTGAAGCCCACAACATAAATGATCACCCTTCCTCCAACCTATGCACTCATTATAATTTTAGGTTATTGACAGGACTCACTCCCATTGCTTCTATAGAAAACATAAGACTGCTTATTAGCCAAACCTTTCTTTGAAAAACTTAAGCATGCTCTACCAACTTGCCACTAAAGATTAGCAAAAGTGAATAGTTGCTACCATAAGTTAATTAGAGGGCAGATGGCATACAGCAGGAATAATTTTATTTAGTTTATTGTACTAGTTAAGAACTTTTCAATTAAGACCATTTACGGTGTTTTCTATTAGAAAGTCCCTGAATTCTATAAGAGCTAACTAAACCAAATGCATCTTATTAAGCCTAAGACATATAGTATCAATTAAGCAACATAAGAGAAGCAAAACTACAGATTGTGTAATACAGTCAGCAAATGGCATACTAAAATGCTTAAACTATATTAATTAATTAAACAAGTACTTACTCTCATAATATTCAAGATAATGTTAAATCTTATCTAACAGTTTGTAAATATGAATATTTAGGTACTTCAAAAATATTTGAAAGATTTCATTATGGGCTAGGAAAATTCACTTCAGGACCTTCAGAGAGAGTTTTGCATTTTTAGGTCAATTTTTTAAAAGGTATATTGAATTGCAAATAAGGCACTACCCTAAACATTTCATGAGGACTTTATGACATGGTTTCGTATTTCCAATAGGTGCAAGCCCCTATGGTTAATTACCCTTTTCAATAATGAGTGAAAACTTTCAATTAAAGATAATCACTATGTAGTAGCATTTTTTGTTTTAGAAAAAAAAAATATATCCATTTGCTAAAGCATATGGTGAAAGAAATAATAATAAACTCAATCAAAATCGCATAATTCCATCGCCCTAGGTTGATATGGGCCCCATTCTACTAGGGCAGCAAAGGTAGTTGACCTAATCATACTGCAGTATTCTTGTCTAAAGTCATGGGTTGCTTTGTCCAAGTGGACCTTGAGGATGTATTTGTTAGACTAGTCCAGCCAATCCACCCTGGACCAGCTCACGTTTACACCAGGTTGGACAAATGTTCTACCCAGTAGGAGGCATAACTCCTTGGTGGGGCCCAACAGTGAATTAAGAAGTTATTAAGGATGGCTTTGGGAGGAAAAATTCAAACAAAAGGGCTGCTTAGGGATTAGATGATTGTGTTTTGCTTTAAGTAGATGTTTCTTCCTAGGGTTAGGGGTATGTTTTGTTTGTTGAATTTGGTTTTCTCTTAGGTTAGCTTGGGCTCTAACCGCCGGTTAGGGATTGGGAGAGTCGGATCTTCCTCTCGAATTGAAGATCCAATGTATCTAATTTGTTTTCTTCCATCTTTCATCAATTATCAAGTTTATCTAGTATTTTGTCACCATATTTCTCTCATCTTCTGTTTTCATCTTGCTAAAATTCCAAATTTCAACCAAGTTCTGTTGATTTATGCAAGTAATTTCCTAAAAGTTTTCCTAAAGGGACAACTTTAATTCAATCTTAGCTAACAGAGAGCCCTATCAAGTGCACCATATGATTCACAACTTAAGAGGCTGAGTTGTTAAAAAATATTTGGGCTTTGACTTTGACCATAATTTAATGCTGCCATTTTATGAAAAAAATCATTGTTATTTAGTGATGACATCTTGGCGGCCAAAGCAAAACCGCATAATTAGAGGATATGTACATCTTTACTAGTGTGAGATTTTTTTAGAGTGATCATTATGATACGCTTGAAATGATATTGACTCATTATAAGGTAATGTTAATTTAAAATTTGCCACCATCGACATTGTTGCAGAGGGTACATGGTTGTCGCTTTCAACTTAAGAGGTGGATTAATCATTGAATTTTTGTTTCATATTTTGTATTTTATTGATTTTTTTTTTGTGAGAATTTGAGGCCTGCATGATTTACTTTGAGATTTTGGGACATTTTGGTGATAGTGTCACCTCTGATAAAGGTTTTCTTAATAAACCTAACTATCATTAGCTACAATATTTAAAGTATTTGCATTTGTAATTTGAGAGCTTTATTTAAGAACGAACCTATCTGGTTATGATATACAATAACAAAACCTATTATTGCCATATTTTAAATCATTAAGCTTGATTGCTTTGAACCTTATCAACACTACCCACTTGATTATAGAGAATAAAGCTTCTAGTTTTCATATGGTTTGAATCAATTTGGATACTTATTACATTACAAATTTTGTCTACTCTATCCTCGTCTACAAAGAACCGGGTTTGTGATTAAGATTTATAATTGCACTTTATAAACACGGCCTCAAGAGTTTGTATTTAAAAAATAGATTTCATTTGTCAAATGCTTTGAAAGCCTTATGCAAATGTGAAACAAAATACCTTTTTAGGATTTACGATTGAACATTATTTAATTTTAAACTAGCTTGATTGAAGAGAAAGTGAAAATTAGAAAACCTGTTTTTTTGGGTTTTCTTCAACTCCAATCTTGGATGCATGGATGATCGGACTTGAAATAAGACTTACGACCCTATCTTATAACTAGGGCTTCATGTAATGATGAGTTCAAATTTATACATTAAACAAAAAGTTTGTAAATTTTCAAAATGGTCATTCACTTTTAAAAGTGGTTGTGGGGTTTTTTAAGCAATGAAATATGCATTTATCTTGCCTACAATCTATGCAGTAATCTCTGATTTTGTGTTCAAGCATTTCAAATAATTGTAAAAGCACATACAAATGTGCAACTTTTGTCAATTTGATATGTTTTTTAAAGGATTTGCCCGCTTTTCAAGATGCTTGCATGACTTTCAAGTCATTTTATTAATGTTGAAGATTACCTCATGAAACATGTGCAAGACTTAGAATTACCATCAAAATAAGTTCAAGACATTGTATTTGCTTATTTTCGTGAACATTTTCCAAAAGATATATGCAGCTTTTCTTTCAAAGCTCAATGTTTCGTCTTCTTTCTTCTTCAATGTACCTATTGTGGACTCGATGGTGATTGTTGCAAGTTAGAGCTCATTGTGTTTCAGAGTGTTGTTTGCCTGCATTTAGTATGCAGTTTGTTCATTTAGACCGCCACAAGGAACCTCTTTCTGTTCACAAATAGGAATGCTGACGGGGTACATTTTCACAATCAGTTCAATTCAATTGCTTATTATAGTTTTTACAACACCGAGGAAGTTTAGTTCAAGCTCGTAAGTGAGCTTCTGAGTTCAATGTGCGTCTGTTGTAACTTTAATTAAAATTCTGTTTTGATTCTTTCAACTTTATCAATGCTAAATGTAGCACAATCCAAATATTCGGTGAAAAGTCTTATTTATGTTCACATGACAAGTTGTAGAGTCCCATGTAGTCTTCTTTAGTGTTCAATTTTATTAATGTTGAAGATTACCTCATGCTATAAGCCCTTGACATGTTCCTGGCTTCCTGCTATACGCCTTTTATTTAATTCTTTTAGAAATAATTTAATTACACGAGTTATTTAAGTATATTCAATTTATAGCTAGTTAGAGACAAACATTTATATTAAATATTTTAGATTTCTGATATAATATATTTAAATAATGGGAGAATATTTAAAATATTAAACGTAAATAATATTTGTAATGTAATCTTACATCCACTAGTAATACCTAAAATACCATTCATAGTTAACTTTGGTGTTAACTTTAATTCTTATTTTAGGCTTTGAGACTAAATTGACTCAATTTTTATTAGTTGAGGGACTAAACTGGGGCAATGTAAAACTCTGGGACTAAATCAAATATTTATCAATAGTTGGGGGATTATTTTGAGCTTTTACTCTTTATTTTTTCCTTACTCTTTTATGTTGTCATATGTATATAATATTCATATGGGAGGTCCTATCATAAACGGACCAATATGGTCAATGTTAAAAAAAAAAGATTTTACACTTGGTGCCTTTTCTTTGTGTAACAAAATTATACAAAGAGATGCAAAGCGAGAGGAAGAATAGAGACAAAAGATGGCATGATAAAAGGGAGAGATTGTGTTCGAGGGATACACTCTAAGTGAGACAAAGAGAGAGATGGTGAGAGAGGGTGTGAAATTGGATAAGAATTGAGATAGAAAGAGAGAAAGTTAGAAGAAGAGATAGCATAGAGACAATGGTGATGGCCGAAGGGGTTGGGAGGATAATCATTGACAACTGCTGAAGGAGATTGGTCGGAGTTGGCTAACAATGAATTTTATCGAAGTTGGTGGCTTGTTAGAGATGGTTTGCAAAAAGTAAACAGGCTAGAGGTCATTGGGCTTGCCGATGAGTGGGAAGGAGAAGTGGATTTTGTGTGTGGCTTTTGGTTTAAAGGCAAACAAAGGGTCTATGGGACCAAGGAGAGGAGAGGTAGGGACAGGTGTTGGTTGAGTGGGTTGACAGGCCATGCTTGAGGAAGCTTAAGCCAAGCGAGATTGAAGTGGAACAACTAACGGACCAAGAAGAGAATTCGAGAGCAAGTAAGTGGCAGCAAAGAGAAGGGAAGGTGTTGGGCTGTATAGCTTTTCGAAATGGAGAGGGAGCTTAGAGAGATAGGGCATGAGAGGGAGGCATGGAAGCTCATGAGGTCAAATGACGGTTTGAGTGTGAGAGAAAAAAAGGTGTGGTCAGTAAAGGATAATGGGTGTGAGAGATAGAGATATTGGGAAGGAGAAGGATTTTGCATGCGCACAAAGGGAGAATAACCGAGTGCCGTTCTAGGAGAGTAATGATGATAGGTATTAGGCATGAAGTAGAGAGTGGTGAGGGGCATTGGGGAGAAGGGAGAGCTGGTAGAATGAACTTTTGTGCGTAGAGAAAAGAACATGAGTTTCATGAGCAAGAGCAAGAGAGTGCAAGGTCAAACGATAGACAGGGGACATCATGATAGGGTTCTATGCAGGAAGATTTTTTTAGTTCTCTTCTTCTCTTTCCTTGTTTTTCAGGTTGAGGAAGGACAAGATATGCAAATCAGATGGTGGGAAAGGCGTACAAGGTTGGGATTTCAAGGATTTGCAAATTTAATGGGATTTGAGAGGATTTGATTCTGATTGTTTTATTAAATTCTGAAAGTAAAATTAAAATAGGTATTAATGCTCTTGCGCAATTCTACAATCCTCATGCATCTCAAATTTATATTGTCACCTCATGTGCAGTCAAATTTCCATGTCACTTCTATGGGATAGATAGGGCAATATGGGTGTCTATCATAATATTGTTGATGTTCTGGACATAACAACACAATCCATTTCACAAAACAAACGCTATTTTTCAATTTTGATTGATGCAACATGTTTTGATCCAAGCTTTCGTGATGTTGCATCCGTAGCTAGTCGTTTTCATTATAATTGATCAAAGTGGATTGTGGGGCCCATGCTTGATAGTTTCAAAGTACTGGATGTTTCAGCTAGGTTTTGCAAAATAGGCGATGATCAAATAGTTTTGATTGGAATTAAGTAGTCTTCAGTTTTTTCTTTTGCAACACTGCATATGTTGTTCATCTTCGGTGTCATAATTGATCATGTTGAGTTGAGGAGCTAGTATTGAGGTCAACATCCATGTTTAAAAAATACAAATCTGAAGAGTATGATACACAGCTTACTCAAAAATACCATCCATATAATCCCTATAGCTTAAATCTCTTGTCAGCAAAAGATAACACTTGTCAGACCCTGAGAATTCCCAGAGCCTATGATTCTAAATCAAGTCATGGACAGGAAAAAACATATATATTTCCTTTTTTATGTGGTAGAAAGCAACCAGAAGGTTTAAAAAAGTATGGTTTAAAAAAATTCCATGCAACAAGTTGTCATGTTTCTGTAATCAAAGAAAGCATAAAAAGATTTCATAAGTCATCCCTGAGCAATATGCTTTAGCAACAGCCGAACCAATACAAAAAAATTGAATTTATCTACACATGAAACACTTAACATTCAGGAAAATAGCATACATGCCCAATTTCCACAGCTTTAAGCAACTTCTCCTCCGTAAGAAAGTTACAAAATCCCTGAAACAAATTTGGAATCAAGCTCATATAAGTAGATCTGCTATTGGAATATGCAAAAAATGATAAAAGAGTAAAATACTGGGGAAATTTCTTTATTCTAGTCATTTATAAAGCCGGTTATTTGGAGTCTGAGCCTAAACCTTTACACTATAGGAGCGAGTTATGGAGCGTAGGTTGCGACGTTATACTAATGTTTCTCAAAATCAATTTGGATTCATGCCGGGTAGGTCTCCCATGAAAGCCATACATCTGTTGAGAGGTTTGATAGAGAAATATAGAGAGAATAAGAAGGATCTACATATGATATTTATTGATTTAAAGAAAGCATATGATAAAGTTCCAAGAGAAGTGCTATGGAGATGTTGACCCGTCTGTTATGGTAAACCGAAAAAAAAGAAGAAAAGAAAAAAATCTCAAATCTCACCTATTCTGCCATCCCACGTCGAGCCATTCGCTCGCACGTCGCGGACACGACCGCGACACTTCTCCCACGTCGCCTGCACAACGCATTCGCATCGTTAAAAGGAAGAGGGAGGCGAGGGTCTTCAACTGCTGGTTCCCTCTCTCCATCATACACGACTTCTTCGCCTCCTTCGTGGTCGTGCGACTTTTCTCCTCCGATTAGCCGAGAAAAAGAGATAGAGAGAAATAGAGAGAGAGAGAGAGGTGGAGCTCCTTACCCGACCGAACCTCAGCTCCCATTTCCGACCACATCCCGAGCCGCCTCCAAGCCCCGTCGCCTTCTCCGTCGTGGTTGTCCAACTTGGCTCCCTCGATAAGTTTCCCTTCCAGGTCGGAACGGAAGTTACGACATTTTGATCGGACGAAACCCCGGGAGCCCGCCCCCCTCTTCGTCTCCTTCAGAGCCGATCGACTTCGCTCCTTCGAAGATATTCCCTTCTTTGTTGGATCGGGAGCTCCGGCATTTCGATCAGAAGCAACGGTGGGAGCTCGCGGTGAAGAAACTTTCTCCCCTTGGGTGCACCCCTTCTCCGATCCCTTCGTGGCTGTTCGACTTGGCTCCGGCAACGATTTCCCCTTCCTGTTTAATCGGAGCGAGCGACGGGAGCTTGCCGGGGTGAAGGTAACTTGATCCCTTCCGCGCGCTTCCATGGCCAAATCCAGTATACCCACCAAACCAGAGGAAGAGGGGGAGGATTTGTTTTATTATTATTATTATTATTATTATTATTATTATTATTATTATTATTATTATTATTATTATTATTATTATTGTTAATTATTTTAATTATTATTTAATTATAATTATAATTAATTGATTAATTATAATTAATTAATATTTAGTATTTAATTATTAATTATAATTATTTGATTAACTATAGTTAATTATTAATTAATTATATTTGTAATTAATTTACTAATGATAATTAATTAATAATTAGTTATTAATTATTTAATTATTATTATTATTAATATTAATTAAAAAAGATATGAATAATAATAAAATAAAACCCCTCGCTCTCCTACCTCGACTGGCGTGTCGAGCCGGCAGACCACCTATGCACGCCTTTGTTGAGTGTGGTGGGAGGGAACCTGGCGCGATACCTATGACGAGGTAAGCGAGCGAACCCTCGCCCTCCTGCCTCGACATGCGTGTTGAGCCAGCAAACCACCTAAGCACGACTTTGTTGAGCGTGGTAGGAGGTAACCCGGTGCGACGCAGACGACAAGGCTAGGTAAGCCTGGTGCACTCTTTTCTTAGCATGGCCGGAACAATTCATAAGTACCCCCGGGCGGGGCGAAAGCAAACTGCTCTTTTCTTGCAACAGGTACCGAAGACCCCATGCATGCCTTTGTTGCGCGTGATGGGGACAAAAACTTTACACGGTCGCGGTGTCCTCGCAAGAGGGCACCTACCATGCACGCCTTTGTTGCGCGTGGTGGGAAAGACCCAGTTTTTCGTAGTTTTCCCCTAAACGGGGGAGACGCCGAGAGGCTGCCGAAATTTTGAGTGAAATATTGCTACACTAGGGACCTGTTTTGAACTCAAAAAGAAGAACAAAGATATGGGCTCAAATGAACAATGACTTGTGGACTTGGACCTGAACTAAATCTAAAAGATTAATCAAGGTCAAATCCTAATAAAACAAGACTAAATTGAAGTCAAATCCAAGTCAACTTGAACATGAAAATGAACATATAAAGACTCCAGAGGACTTTGAACAAAAAGAAAGTGAACATGCAATTGAACTCAAAGGACTGCAGGGGACTCGAACGGGCGGAAGAGGCTTTGAGTCTGAACTATGCTTGGACTCAAAGCTTGGACAAATGCAAATGAAAGACTTAATTTAAACTCTAACTAAAGTAATAAGAGATTGGACTTTCAAGATTACTAGAGTTTGAAGCTCAATGAACCATGTCTTGAATGTGAAGTCAAACTCAAAACAAAGCTTGAGCAAGTGACGTTGAACTGGACTCGGATGCGAATGACAAATGACTTGAGTTCAGATCAGACCGCAAGAGGCTTGAACAATAAAATAAAGGATCCATTGTTATTCAAACATCACCTTTCTTCCTCTAATTGAGAAAATAGAAGATTTGTGACACTCAACATGGCTCATCTACATGCAAGCAATCATGAACATATGTTACAAACACACGATCAAGATGTAGCTAAATGTACAGAATCCTACAAGCAATGGGGTCCAAATGTATGAAGGAATTAGTGACGAGTGGACTTCATCCAACATTCGTCATACATAATGCAACAAACTCCTACAACAGTCCCTACAAAGTCAATGCACTGTACTTGTAAGTAGCAACAGACCGTTGCAAGGTGTACGAGTACTGCCCATATGTTGCAATCAGAGATCCGTCCCTACAAACAACTGCAAATATAATTAACAAACCCACCTGAGATTGGTGACAGGTGGATATAACGTAGGCGACAATGATTCTTCTATGAACACTTCCAGGAGATCGTAGTGGATACAACAGTCCCCTGCAAATGAATACTTGTAGATAACAATAGCGAGTACATCGTAAGCACAGCGAACCAGTATGGACACAAGTACAAGTATCACCTACGATAGTGGTGAATGAAATGCTGCTAGTACGTCGGGTGCAAAGACAACTCGATTTACGAAAAAGGACACCTCCTGAAAGAATGGAAGAGATGTTTGAGCAAATTCGAACTAAACTTCCTGGTGTCCCAAAATTTCTTCTCGATCATGTACTTAGAGAGGAAATAATTCTGGCATCCATAAATATCAAAAATAACAAGCCCACTACACTAAAGCAATGGTCACGAACTTCAAAGAAGTCCTCCCCGGTGAATGAGAAAGGGGGGATTCAACATCAAGACCATACCGCCACCAGATTTGCAATACTCATACAAGCAGACAGAAGGCGTTTACAATCTACAACACACCGCCACCGGATCTGCAACACTCATACAAGCAGACAGAAGGCGTTTACAATCTACAACACACAGCCACCGGATCCGCAACACTCGTACAAGCGGACAGAAGGCGTGTATAAGCTCTTCAATGAAAAGTTGTGTGCACTCAAATGGCAGATACTTGCACAACTACAATTATTTCAATGTACCCCTACATGTGCACTATAGTTTGTATACACATAGGTACACAAAGGGTTACACAACCAAAAAACCCGCATGGGCCCCGGCGAGCATGTTATTGGTACACACATGACGTCTAGGGATGCTGCGCGAGTTAATAAGTGAATTCAGGTTCGAACCTGATCCTTCTATACGGATCAACTGGAGTCGAAAGGGTTCGAACCTTCAAACATATGCACGATTGAGGGGACCGGTGTATTTGTTTTAATACATTCATATTAGGCCTTCAAGGCCTTTAATCAAAAAAATTCACAAACAAAGACACAAAGCCTACGAGAAACCCGATCCTCGGTCAACAGCTCGGACGAGTTGACAAGATTCAATCAACAAAAGAGAAATGCCCCCAAACACCCCGATGATGGCCATGTTGAATGCAAATCTCAAACATATGGATCCATTTCGAATATTCCAAAGCTCCACTCAAATACCTACAAAAATCCGAAACTCCACAGTCAAAAATCCAAAATCCAGAGAAAATTCTAAATTCCAGATATTTAAAATTGAAACTCAATCATCAACCACTCAAAGCAAAATCCATCAATCATCCGTAATAATTTGCCGAGGTGGATAAATTTAAATATAACTTCAGCTCACAAAGAGCTAATGCCTAGTCGAAAATATCACTATGATCAATTCTCAAACAATCTCCTGCCAGTAAGGACGCGGTACGTGTCCTTTGACCGGCGGTTTGCCGCCAAATGGCGCCGCAGGATAAACGGTTATAACCCGGGGCCCTCTGAACCAAGTGGTTTTGCCGCCAAATGGCACCACGAAATACCGGTTATGGCCAGAGCCAATACGTTCCTTATTGACATCAAATTCTTCAGATATTAATCAATAGGATATGATCGATAGGGCACAAAGCCCTCTGTTAGTTAAGGTAGATTCAAATTTGTCCCCTTAGGCAAATACCCACCCCAGGTCTACAAGGTCCCCTTGGATGAAGCAACCCATGGCTGCTGACAAGGATCCTTCTGTCAGGTTGGGTCGACTACCTCCTCTGACTAAGTAGACCAGGAACAACGATGGCCCGGGACGACGGAACCATGGGATCTTGATCAGGTCCATCATCCATTCCCCCACCATCTACTTTAAATATAAGATGGTGCAATTTTTAATTTTAAATATCAAATCCTCAAATATCTCAACCCAAATTTCCCAACATCTCAAATCTCTTACTGCTACTATATGCCAGATACCACGTATCACTACGTATCTGATTGATGACTAGCCTTAATCGAAAGTTCTCTCTCATGATCGGGAGGGGTAATTAACTATAGGGGCTTACGCCTATAGGAAAATAGAACTCAGATCATAAAGTCCTCGCAAAATGAGGGTGAAATATCTGGGTAGTGTCTTATCTACAAACTCATCTGCCTTCCAAAATTTACCTCAGAACTTATCCGTTAAAACTCCCTCGCTGAATAAAAAGAAAAGCACAGAGGTCGGGGCCGAATTTTCAGAGCCCACAAGAGAGTTCTTGAAAAGAAAGGAGTTAATAACGCTTATATTCAAATCATTAAAGATAAGTATGTATAAGCTATTACACAAGGTGGTTTGACCAAGTATTTTCCTATTTCGATTGGATTACATCAAGGATCAGCCTTAAGCCCATATCTTTTTGCTTTAGTCATCAATGTTCTCACCAGACATTTGCAAGAAGATGTACCTTGGTGTATGCTTTTTGCTGATGATATTCTTCTTGTTGATAAGACAAGAGAGGGAGTTGAAGGTAAACTTGAATTATGGAGGTCAACCTTAGAGTCTAAAGGTTTTTGTTTGTGTAGATCTAAAACTAAATATATGGAGTATAATTTAAGTAGTAATAGACCAAGTGAAGAGATTGTGACTTTGGACGATCAAGTCATTAATAAGAGTACATGTTTTAGATATCTTGGATCTATTGTTCAGAGTGATGGTGAAATAGATGGGGATATTATCAACAGAATTCAAGTTGGATGATTGAAGTGGAGGAATGCATCGGGCATGTTGTGTGATAGAAAAGTCCGCCTTAAATTTAAGGGAAAATTCTATAAGTTGGTGGTGAGACATGCAATGCTTTATGGTGCCAAATGTTGGCCATTAAAAGAGAAGCATAATACTAAGTGTTGCAGAGATAAGGATGCTTAAGTTGATGAGTGGCTTTACCTTAGAGATAGGATATGAAATGAGCATTGATACATCATCAAAAAATTACCTTGATCGAGCACGAATCTCGAAGCAAAATCAAGTTGGGAACTTCAAAAATTAAATCGGAGACTATCTGAATTCTGATTTCAGTAAACTTATAGTCAAACTGAGCGTCTCAGAAACACGAACCCAACGACACCAAAATCAACGCAATCCGAACCCAAATGAGTCTAAATCTATGATGCACCGACACTTCTCCTCAAAGAGGCGTGCAGTGTCCGACACCGTGTCCGACACAACACTCGTCCGACACTCCTCCGACACGTGTCGGACACGCCGAAAACGTGTCCGATTAAAATAATATTAAAAACAAATTGGACACGCGTGTCCGATACGCATATCTTAAATATTTTATATTTTTTAAAAAAATATAATTTCTTATATTTGGTGAGATTTAAATTAAATTTCTTATTTCATATCTACAACACCAAATCAACGTCTGCATTTAATACCCATTCATCGAATATTCTCATTTTCATTTCTCTTTGGCAGTGAAGGTATTTTCATCTCCTCTCTTTTTGCACAATTACAAATTTTTCTTTTGTTGAACCAGAGTTGAAAGTAGTGATATTCAATGATGATGATATTGAAGGCCAAAAACAAACTTCTAAAGCTAATCCTAATAGTTGAAGCTTGAATGCTTGATATTGTATTAAGTGATTATTTGCTTATATTTTCGTGCTTGTACTAAATATTTTATATTATAAGCTAGACAAGTTATCATGTCATTCATTTATTATTGTTTGTCATTTTTAATATGATATTACATTAATATATATACACTATATAAGAAAATATATTGCCGTGTCCGCGCCGTACCCGTGTCCTATATTTTCAAAAAAAGCCGTGTCCGTGTCGTGTCGTGTCCGTGTCGCCGTGTCCGTGTCCGTGCATCATAGGTCTAAATCAAAGACTTGAAGCACTTTTGGAATTAGGGCTGCAAGCGAACCAAACGTTCGACGAGCTACTCGATGTTCGGTTCGATTAAAGCTCGTTTGAGATCGTTTAATTAACTAAACAAACAAACTTGAACAATATTTTAAATACTCGATTCTTAAATAAACAAACTTGAACACTAATGCGTTCGGCTCATTTATGTTCGCGAACAAGATCATTTGAAGTTCGTGAACAAGATTGACATTAAACTCGATAAGAAGCTCGATAAAAGCTCAATTCGTGTTCGATTTTGAACTCATGAATAAGCTCGATAAAAACAATTAATATTTAAATATAGAATTAATAAATATAAATAATCATTACCTTTGTTATATAGACAATTATTTTTATTATAAATGTGTTTGTTCATAGATATGTTCATGAACGTGTTTGTTTGATAGTTAAAAAAATTCGTTAAATATGTTCGCGAACAAGCTCGATAAACACTAAACGAACGAACATGAACTGAACATGAACCAAACATGAACACTCCTTAATTTAAATGAACCAAACATGAACACAAATGCTAAAGCTCGAACAAACATGAACCAAACTTGAACAAGCTGATATTAAATGAACACAAACATGAACTCTCACATACTCGGCTCGGCTCGGTTCGTTTGCAGCCCTATTTGGAATGATCAAGACGTAATTTGGGTTACCAAACGATCTCCAATCATGACATGCTTATAGTCGAATCAAGCGGCTCGACGAGACGAATCCAACGAGCCCAAGATCATCAAATTCTGATATCATTAACATAGTCAAATATCCATTGAACGGTGCATGATCGTAAGAATCAAGATCGGCCGTACATCCGAACCACTCCAAATTTACCCTTGATCTTCCACTTATTTACAAACCATGCCACTCAAGAATTTTATAAATAAAACACCTTTTCCTCTTGAAAAGGGGAGGAAGAAGCCAAGAGAGAAGAAGGAAGAGAAGGAAGAAAGCTCCAGCCGCCTAGCTCCTCCTCGACCACCGCCGGAGTGTTGTCGCACCACCGCCGGACCACCAAGGGACGCCGGAGTGCTGCCGCACCACCGCCAGAGTACTGTCGCAACATCGCCGTAGTTCTACCCATCGATTAAAAAGGCGTTCGAGGCGGACGTCTCGAGGCGCTCCTCGAATCGAGGCGGAGGTCGGGCGAACTGAAGCTTAAGCCTCGAACGTCCGGGCGAGGCTTACGCCTTTTTCCACGGAGGCGTACGCCTCAATACGTGAGGCGCCGAGGCAGCGCCTTGAAAGGGAGAAAGTTACCTTCAAAGCCAGCGAGCTCCCGTTGTTTCTTCTTATCAAAATGTCGTAACTTATGATCCGACAGGAAGGGAAAGTCGTCGAAGGAGCGCAGTCGAACAGCCACAAAGGAGCCAAAGAAGCGACGCGTGTAATCTCTACACCTCCTATGAAGCAACGAAGCCGAACAACAAGGACGAAAAGAGAAGATGAAAGGCAAACCCTAGACGCAGCTAAGTTATTATTGATTAACTTAATTAATATAATTTAAATATTAATAATTAAGCAAATTAATTAAATACTTAATAGTATAATTAGTGCATAAATTAATTGACTAATTAGTAATATAATTATTAATTAAATATTAATATAATTAGCCTAGTTAATATAGATTAAAATATATATTATTAAATATATAATTAATAGTATTAATAATTATTATTGAGTAGCTTGTACCGCTCAGTACATGCTCGGTACCGAGCCAGTACCGCTCGGTACTGAGCAAGTATATGCTCGGTACTGAGCGGTACATGCACGGTACCACTAGGTACACGCTCGGTACCAAGCCAGTACCACTAGGTACATGCTCGATATTGCTCAGTACATGCTCGGTACCGAGCCAGTACCGCTTAGTTCTGAGCCAGTACCACTTGTTACCGAGCGGTACATGCTCGGCACTGTTAATTACTTTATTTTTATCATTTTTTAGGCTTACGCCTCGAGGCTTACGCCCGCCTCGCTTAGCCAAAACGCTTCCATTCCCGATTTCGCCTTTTAAAACGTTGGTTCTACCGCACCACCGCCGGACCACCAAGGGACGCTGGAGTGCTACCGCACCACCGTCGGACCACCAAGGGACGCCGGAGTGCTGCCACACCACCGTCGTAGTTCTGCCGCACCACCGACGGACCACCAAGGGACGCCGAAGTGCCATCCGAAGCTGAAGTACCCCCTGACACTGAAGTGCCACTGCCGATCCACCGCCTGACACCGGAGTGCCGCCGAACCACCTTCTGACAGTGTAACATTGGACTTTTGAAAAACTCTCAATTGATTTGTAATTTGGTCATCTTCAAGGACAAGTCAGACCATTGTACTTTCCTCAAATTTTAGTGGAATCATTTTCAACTAGGCTAGGCTTCGTGGTTTTTTCCCTTTCCGGGTTTTCCACGTAAAAAATATTATGTTCTCTGTGTGAGAGATGGATATCCGTGCAACGCTAAGACGTAGAATTGTAACTCTATCGCCGCGTATATTCTAGCCCGCAATAAGCATATACGTGAAAATATTGGAGTAGCTCCAATGGAAGATAAGATTAGTTAGAGTCGCCTTAGATGGTTTGGTCACATAAAATGGCGGCCTTCCGATGACCCGGTTAAGAAAGTAAAGGTATTAGATTTGACTTATGTTAAGAAAGGTAGAGGTAGACCTAAAAAGACTTGGTTAGAAAATATTAGAAATGATCTTTCTTTATTAGATTTAAACAAGAATTTGACTTTTAACATAACACAATAGAGAAAAAGGATTCATGTAGCCGACCCAACATAATGGGACAAAGGCTTGATGTTGTTGTTGTTGTGGTATGTTGCACCCCTCTTCCAAATTTTACCAAATACTCTTTTTTATCTGATTTCTTTGTTGCCGGATGCTTAGATCCAACAACAGCGCTAATCTTATTAATACTTCATATGGTGGAGAAATGATACAACCATACATCAAATAATGTCAAAAGCTTACTTCTATCATCAAGATAGCACTGTCAGTTCCTGCAAGCATCAGATCAAGCTCTGAAGACTCCATCTCATTGGTAGTTGGGTTAACAACAAACTTATCACCAATCAAACCCATTCGAACCCCTGCAACTATTTTTGTGTTTGGAACTTCTGAGAAGGCTCTGCAAATAAATACATTATGTATGGTTTTATAAAAGAAATGATCTAAGAGTAAATTTTAAGTAAACCTACACTGCTATGCCTGCTGCTGTAACAGCCAAACAATCCGGCGAATGAATGCCATCATAGCTGTAAACCTACTAGAACAATGAATATATTTAGTGTTGAGAAAAATGGCAGATAAGCATAAATAATATGACATGCAGCACGAATTTATTTGTGGTGCCAAGAATCAAAGATCTACTATACAGTAATAATGTCTTTTCAGTATGCAAACATCATATCACACTTTTTAAGCCATAGGCAGCATACCAGATGAATGGAGGAGCAGTTCATAAATATTAATAGCCATCATCTTATACCATCAAAAAATTTCAAGAATCCAACTCATTAAAGCTGTTTTTTGAGCTCCTCCTAAAATGTGAGGGAAAGAAGACCCATCTCACAACAAGCTTCACAATAATGAACTCAATTTGCGTATATTCTAATGATGAGATTTTTTCAGATATTTTTTCACGCTAACATGGCATTAAATATATCAAAACAATGTTCGCAATGTGCTCTTCAATGCTCAATGCAACTGGACAGCTCACTTGAAGACCATCTTAACGGGAATTGATTGCTGAAAAGACAGATAGCATGGGCTATAACAATGTCAATGTCATTTTTCAAGTTATCTTAGCAACATATTTTTCAACCGCAGCAGTTCATAATAAGATTAAGCAAAGATTGGATATCTTTCCATGTACATAAAGCATGGCCTATTTTTATATGAGCATTGTCATGCATATTCAAGTTTCCAAGCAACGAAACAAGATATCAAAGGGTGGAAAAATCTTCAAAAGACCCTCTAATCTTTTCTTTCCAGATCTTAGGAAGTAGCTGGGTATATCTTTCATTGATAGATGGCCTAACCAGCAGGTACTCACTCAGCATTTAAAAACAATTTTAAGTTTTAAATTTTTAATATACAAGCAAACCAAATCAGAAGCATATATATATATCCAAAAACTGTAAAATCATGAAGAAACTTTTATTATAGCATAAACAACAAGCATCGTTGAAGGCATGTCAAACATTAAAAGGGGTTTTCACTATCACAAAACTGCAATGTGCTCTTCAATGCTCAATGCAACTGGACAGCTCACTTGAAGACCATCTTAACGGGAATTGATGGCTGAAAAGACAGATAGCATGGGCTATAACAATGTCAATGTCATTTTTCAAGTTATCTTAGCAACATATTTTTCAACCGCAGCAGTTCATAATAAGATTAAGCAAAGATTGGATATCTTTCCATGTACAGAAAGCATGGCCTATTTTTATATGAGCATTGTCATGCATATTCAAGTTTCCAAGCAACGAAACAAGATATCAAAGGGTGGAAAAATCTTCAAAAGACCCTCTAATCTTTTCTTTCCAGATCTTAGGAAGTAGCTGGGTATATCTTTCATTGATCGATGGCCTAACCAGCAGGTACTCACTCAGCATTTAAAAACAATTTTAAGTTATAAATTTTTAATATACAAGCAAACCAAATCAGAAGCATATATATATATATATATATATATATATATATATATATATATATATATATATATATATATATATATATATATATATATATATATATCCAAAAACTGTAAAATCATGAATAAACTTTTATTATAGCATAAACAACAAGCATCGTTGAAGGCATGTCAAACATTAAAAGGGGTTTTCACTATCACAAAACTGCAACACCCCCCCCCCCCCCCCCCCCCCCCGCGGCACACATAAAGAACAACCATCTACTTGCTACTACAATAACTCCCTTTTTTTCAAAAGAAAGTTCCAAAAAAGTATGGTAAAAGATGTTTTAACGGTTGCTCACATCAAAAATTAGTTACTCACAAGGGTTATTGATTTCAAAAAACCAACTCATGTCCAAACCAAAATTTCTTCTCACTTAAATACCTCAAATAATCTTGTTCCTAAAATATTCATTAGTATTGTATTTGTTCATAAACATTCACAAAACAAATGAAAACTTGATCCACAAGCAGTTTGATGTGTCTTTATTAGTTAATCTCCTACATAAAAAAGATACAAATGTTAAAACCCCACAAGAATGATGTATATGTTCGCTGATGTAACTTTCAATGAGAACCCTATCTTATTATTGCATACCCTTAGGAAGAAATACCATTCATAAATGACAAAAATATATATTTCCCTTCTAGATTGTCTTGCCTTGCCACAAGTTCCAGCAAGTAAATCAATCCCAACATATACTGTTCTTAACCAAACTGAGCCAACAAGCAACTAAATACCCAAATCAACTACTCCTACCCAAATCCCTTATAAATATATAGGTAAGTTGGGATGCAAGCATGTCAAGAGCTCCATGAAATTCAGTCATAAACTTAGAGATGTTCCAAAATACAATGGTAGAAACAAGCTCTTATCAAAGACTTATGGGTAGACTTATTTACTTACCATATATTAAATCCAAAGTTTCCCAAGTTGTAAGTTTTGTTGAGTTAATGCATGCACAATCCTAAAGAATCACATCTTAGGGCAATATACATAATTCTAAAATACTCGAAGGTAATCCCAGGCAAAAAAATTCTACTTAAAGGTGAGATGATTTGACACTTGAAGCATGCATGGATGAAGATCTTGCAAGTTTCATAGTTGACGAGAGGTCAACTTTACGATAATGCATATTCCTAGGAGGCAACCAAATGATTAGAGAGTAAAAAAATAAAATGTAGTACTAAGATCTAATGCAGAAGCCAAATTTAGACCTATGGCACTAAAAATCTGTAAATTACTACGGCTTAAAATTATCCTGAAAAATTTTAAAGGTTGAATAAAAAGGCACAATGAGGCTCTGTTGTGATGACAAGTCAACCATTGACAGGGGCGGAACCAGGTTCAATTTTGAGAGGGGGCAAATACAACATAAAAATAATTAAATATTAAAAAAATAATATTATATGTCTATATGTTACGAAATTTTTTTTTAAAAAAAATTAAACAAGAAAAATAAAGAAAATAAAATTGTAATTAAACTGTCATGAAAAGCATGAAAGAGAATATTAGAACTAAATGTGAAGAAATATATAAATATTTTAGGACAAATTAGAACAAAAGAGTTTTTTTAGGGGGGGCAAAACAAAATTTTAGGAGGGGCAAAAAATTTTTTTTACTCTCTTATAAATTTTTTTTTTTTTTTTACTCTTATAAAAAAAAAAAATTTTTTTGAGGGGGGGCAATTGATAAGAAGAACCAAGTGGTTCCGCCTCTGACCATTGATACTCCACATAATCCCGTGCATCATGATTATCTATAATATATTGAAGATGCTTGACATTTTATTAAGAAGAAGACTGATATTGGTCTAATCTATACTTTATTCATAACTACAAATGAATAAAGGATTATTAGAGGTGGCCTTTCAAAAATTATAATGCAAGCATGGAAAAGATCAAATACATTCATTCGTATGAGGGAAAGTATGAAACACTCTAGTCCTCCATCTAGACTTCTACCCTTAACCAGAACTACACCTCCTACACCACCATCTTCCATGCAAATGCACTAGTTAGCATCTACTAAGCTTCCACTATCCAGGACCTACTAGCACCTCCCTTCCTCTCTACTACCACCTCATGGATCCATAAGATCCATGCTATGTTGCCTACTCACCACATTGTAGGATTATATCAACAACAACAACAAGCCTTTCTCCCACTATGTGGGGTCGGCTATATGAATCTTTTTTCTCCATTGTGCGCAGTTAAAAGTTAAATTCTCATTTGAATCTAATAAAGAAATGTCATTTCTAATATTTCTAATCAAGTCTTTTTAGGTCTAACTTTCTAATCACACACACGCACACACGCGCGCGCGCACACACATAACTATTCTTCAATTCTCGTGAAAATGCATAAAATATTTTGCATTTGATGGGTTGGCATTTTTTTTGAAACACGTGCATTTTTTGTAGTGGCTTAATTTGAATTGAATTTTAACATGTCAAGCAATTCCATCTTGTTTAGGTTCAATTTCTTAGTAGTAGTTCATGGCATCCACTATGTGGGTTATGTGATTCCATTTTTATTCATCTTTGCTCTATTTAGACGAGATACAACATTTTAGGTGTTTATTTCACACTTCCATTCTTTTCACTTTTGCTATCATCATTTTTGTCCCAAAAGTGTTTTTGTTTAACCTTTCAGGTATTTCAAATAGATTTCAACAACTTATGTGATAGCATGCTAGGCCTTCCCACCTAGCCAAAAAAAGGCATGCATAGCTTTGTACATGACACCACAATCAAAAATTTTTATCACTACCTCATCAAGAAAAATGTGTACGGGTGAAACGCCTAAACAAGCCATTGTCCCATCTACTACCAAAAAATGTGTGTATAGAGACTCTAGTGGGATCTTGCATTAAAAAAATACTGAACAGGGAAAAAAAATAAAACACCATATTACGTCATGAAAGGCTCATATGGGGGAGTACACAATGTGGAAAGGCTGCTTTATATAACTCGCATGAGTTTGGTAGTGTAAGTCGGTCACACTGTTAATGGGCCAAGAGAAAAAAGGAGCGGGTGTATGGAGATTAAAGGAAACCAGGTGCTAAAAAAGTTCTCTTGTTTTAGGCATATTACTCCTGTTACAAAGCAAATATGATGAAGGTTGAAGAGGATATCAAAATTAAAAATGATAACTTGAACCCATTGATTCTCTGAAAGACAATGCCCACAAATATATTAACATTTTCACAAAACTCTTTATGAATTTTCATATATTGCACTTTTAAGCTCTACAGAATTTATCTTGTGCTTCCAGAATTTTTAAACCCTGAAGGAATATCCCTGTTCCTTGGCTAATATAACTTCAGACATTGATGTAATCAAAAATTTTCGCAGAGAAGCCAAAAATTTCGCAGAGAAAATGCCGATGAAGATGGTGATTGATCTGGAGGAGGATGTTGGTTTTTAAGAGCAGACAATATTTTCGCAGATCTCGGAGGAAGCCGATAACCTGGAGAATGCCGACGTCCAAGAAACAAGCGCACATGAAGCAGAACACGTAGAACCAGTGGGACTAGACGAAAAGTTCAGCATCTCGATAAAGTTCGCCTCCTTCCAAGTTTTCTTTGTGTATTTATTGTGTTTAACAAAGATGTGTTTTTTTATCAACAATATGCATAATGTAAAATTGTAATTGATTTAAAAAGAATATTCGATGTTCTCTTCTTCTAAAGTATTATTGATCTAGGTTACAATAAGGATTTTGTAGTTAGATTTTCTTATTTAAAAGTTTTGTTGCGTATGTATTGCGTATCTGTTTGATATACATTGAATATTTTCTGCGTATACATTGCGCATATGTTGGGTTTTTATTGCGTATTGTGTTTCTTAATTGCTGCTTATCTTTTGCGTATCGGTTGCGTATTGGCTGCGTATTTTACCATTCACTTAATGTGTATTTCTCAGGATGTTTATGTTAATGAGAAAGAGGCATACGAGGCTTATCGTTCTTATGGATATAATCTTGGTTTTAGTGTTCGTAAGGATCATCACAGTTACTGGCCAAATTCTAGAAATTTAAAATCCAAGGACTTTGTTTGTTCAAAAGCTGGTTTCAAGAAGTTGCCTGATCTTAATATCCAAAGGAAATATCGAAGATCCGATACTCGAACTGGTTGTCCAGCTATGGTTAGGTTTACAGTGGATGAAGCTGGATATTGGAAGGTGAAAAAATTTATTGAAAATCACAATCATGATTTGCCTAGGCCAGAAGACCGACATCTTCTTAGATCATGCAGGAATATGTGTGATGAAAAAGCTTCTGTTCTTAAAGCAATGACAGATGCTGGGATAAGAACAATTGATGCATTTTCCTTCCTTGCTGATGAAGTTGGAGGTGTCGAAAATATTGGATTCACAAGGAGGGATGCGTACAACTTTATTCAAAAAATAAAAAGAGCAAAGATTGAACTTGGGGACACTAATACTTTGATTGAGTTATTTAAAGAACGTCAACTTAATGATAACATGTTCTCTTGGGATGTCCAGAAGGATGAATTTGATAGATTGTTAAATTTTTTTTGGGTTGATGGGATTGGTAAGATAGATTATGACTGCTTTGGTGATGTGGTAATTTTTTATACAAGTTATAGGCTGAATAAGTATAATTTGGTATGTGCACCATTTGTCGGGGTTAACAATCATTGGCAAAACATTTTGCTTGGGGTGGCCTTCTTGTCTGAAGAGACAATTGAATCATTTACGTGGGTGTTTACAACTTTTGTTCGAATGATGGGTGATAAACAGCCAAAAACAATATATACAGATCAAGACCAGGCAATGGCTAGGGCCATAGAAGTTGCACTACCTCAAAGTCGCTATAGATTGTGCCAATGGCATATCCGTAAGAAGGCTCCATCAAAAGTATCGTGCTACAATACCAACAACAAAGTCAAAGGCCTCTTCAATAAGTGTTTGAGCAGATGCGACTCTGAGGAGGAGTTTGAAAATGCATGGGCTGAATTGATCATACAAGGGAACCTCCAAGATCATGTTTGGTTGCAGGATCTTTATAGGATAAGGAATAAGTGGTCAACAGCCTTCAATAAGGATTGTTTTAGCATGGACATTCTATCCACACAACGTAGCGAGTCTACTAATAATGTGTGTCATGGCATTTCTAAGCCCACAAGTTCTATAACTGATTGCTTTCTGGGTTTAGAGAAGGTGATGAGGAATTGGCGCCGGAATGAACAGGATGAGGATTATAGATGCAGCCAGACTGAAATAGAACTTGTAATAAAAAAACTGCTCAATATTAAAGCAAGCTGCTCAATTTATTCAAAGAAAATATATTCATTTTTTGAACAAAAATTTTTACAAGATGTTGGTGTAATGAGTGTAGAGCTTGAGTCTAGTGATTCTTCAAAATTTTTTGTCTATTACACAGAGAAAAAGGATCACTCTAAATCATGGGTTGTTGATTTTGATGCACAGAATGGTAACATTCAATGCTCCTGCAGAAAGTTTGAAACAATGGGTTTATTGTGTTCTCACTGCATAATAATTTTAAGGCAAATGGCTATTGGGAAAATCCCCGAGAAGTACCTACTGTTACGATGGTCAGCACGAGCTCGATAAGATATATATTCTGGTCTAAATTTGAAAGAAAATTCTCAGAATAGCTCTGAAGGTAGTAGTGGATTCATATTCAGAAATTATATCAGCAGGTTTGCATATGAAATGAGCACACGAGCGTAGCTGAATGAGGGTGGTGAAGAATTCTTATTGGCTACGATGAAGGATACATCTGAAAAACTCGATTTAGTTGTTTTTGGGAAGAGAAAGACATACAAGATTACACAGGGTGCAGTGTACAACTGAAAGACCCTCTAAAGCGTAGGCCTAAAGGCATATCCAATGCTAGGCTGAAAAGCCGCTGGGAAAAGAAGACAAAGAGTATGATTTTTTTATTTTCTGAATAATTTAATTTATTGCCTATTTTGACATATTGTTATTAATTTTTTTAACAGGGAAACCACCAATGAAGAAATACACAAAAAAAATTGAGACTCCTTCAAGCATGCTCGAATGCTTAACTGAGGATTTCATAAATTCTGTACACTCCAAGCAACCATCAGATCAGCAGTGTAATTTCACAAGCGTGCTCGAATGCTTCACTGAGGACTTCATAAATGCTATACATTCCAGTCAGGCATCTTCAGCTAAGCAGTACAATTTCACAAGAATGCCCGAATGGTTAACGGAGGATTTCATATCACAAGCATGCCCGTCTAGTCAGGCATCAGTACAGCAGTTCACCAGCATGCCTGAGTGCATGACAGACGATTTCATAGCCGGAGAACCGTCCAGTCAACCATCAGTAAAGCGAGCAAAGCATTCTAATTTCACAAGCATACCCAAATGCTTCACTCAGGAACACATAACAGGTGTACGTTCCAAAAAGCCATCAGCAAAATACCTGAAGTTGATGATGGATATCATTAAATCAGAAAATTCTATGTTATAAGAATATTTGTATGATGGATATTTATATGTAAGAATATTTGTTGATAAGATATTTATGTAATAAAGAATATTTGTTTTAGCTGTTAATTTTAATTTGCATATGGACTGCGTATATAGCGCGTATATAGCGCGTATACAACGCGTATAAAAACATATACAGATATTATTTTCTAGGTTTCTAAAAATGCAATCTATTTTCCATTATTACTAAATAATTTTAACCCATTATAAATTTATGATCTCCTTTATTGCATTCATAATGTTTGTAAGGCATTTATTTCATTTGGTTGTGGTAGGTTGAAGTAACATTAATGGTATTCATTATTGCTTTGAATGAATTTATTGCTCACTATTATAAAAAACCAAATAATAATTGAAATTCTGTCTTTTACGTATTTTAAGCGTATGATCTGCGTCCTTAATGCGTATAGTTTGTGTAAATAGTGCGTACTATACCCATACCCATGTAAACATTCCTAATCGAATGGAATGAAGGTTCAATGAAGAAAAACAAGGGTGTACACTAACACCAAGTCTCCTTTTATTGTTGTATTTGACTCTCCACATAATCATTTTACAACTATGCCAAAATGAGTATTAATGAAAAAACTAAGAACTGTCTACTGCGTATTCGATGCGTCTAAGACGCGTACGTAATGCGTATAGAGTGCGTACTTTGAATACCTAAATGAAAATCTTCTTAATCGATTTGAAATAAGGATCAATGGTGGGAAACCCTATATTGGACGCTCCTTGCTTGTTTTATTGACGAGGAGATGAATTCAAGTTAATTTTACTCTCCTCCACATACTCTAATGAATGCTCCACCATAGGAGCATAACACCCACACTCTAGAACCATCACTTGTGTAAGGCACAAGGATGTACACACATACCAAGTCTCATTGAGGAATTCTTTTAAATCATTTTAAAACGATGCTAAAATGAGTATTTGAATGATTCATACCGAAGGAATGCATCGAATCATTTAAATTCGAATTAATTTGATTTTTTAATCAAAAAACCAAGAACTGTCTACTGCGTATGGACTGCGTATTCGATGCGTCTAATACGCGTACGTAATGCGTATAGAGTGCGTACTTTGAATACCTAAATGAAAATCTTCTTAATCGATTTGAAATAAGGATCAATGGTGGGAAACCCTATATTGGACGCTCCTTGCTTGTTTTATTGACGAGGAGATGAATTCGAGTTAATTTTACTCTCCTCCACATACTCTAATGAATGCTCCACCATAGGAGCATAACACCACACTCTAGAACCATCACTTGTGTAAGGCACAAGGGTGTACACATACACCAAGTCTCATTGAGGAATTCTTTTAAATCATTTTAAAACGATGCTAAAATGAGTATTTGAATGATTCATACCGAAGGAATGCATCGAATCATTTAAATTCGAATTAATTTGATTTTTTAATCAAAAAACCAAGAACTGTCTACTGCGTATGGACTGCGTATTTGATGTGTCTACGACGCGTACGTAATGCATATAGAGTGCGTACTTTGAAAACCTAAATGAAAATATTCTTAATCGATTTGAAATAAGGATCAATGGTGGGAAACCCTATATTGGACGCTCCTTGCTTGTTTTATTGACGAGGAGATGAATTCGAGTTAATTTTACTCTCCTCCACATACTCTAATGAATGCTCCACCATATGAGCATAACACCCACACTCTAGAACCATCACTTGTGTAAGGCACAAGGATGTACACATACACGAAGTCTCATTGAGGAATTCTTTTAAATCATTTTAAAACGATGCTAAAATGAGTATTTGAATGATTCATACCGAAGGAATGCATCGAATCATTTAAATTCGAATTAATTTGATTTTTTAATCAAAAAACCAAGAACTGTCTACTGCGTATGGACTGCGTATTCGATGCGTCTAATACGCGTACGTAATGCGTATAGAGTGCGTACTTTGAATACCTAAATGAAAATCTTCTTAATCGATTTGAAATAAGGATCAATGGTGGGAAACCCTATATTGGACGCTCCTTGCTTGTTTTATTGACGAGGAGATGAATTCGAGTTAATTTTACTCTCCTCCACATACTCTAATGAATGCTCCACCATAGGAGCATAACACCACACTCTAGAACCATCACTTGTGTAAGGCACAAGGGTGTACACATACACCAAGTCTCATTGAGGAATTCTTTTAAATCATTTTAAAACGATGCTAAAATGAGTATTTGAATGATTCATACCGAAGGAATGCATCGAATCATTTAAATTCGAATTAATTTGATTTTTTAATCAAAAAACCAAGAACTGTCTACTGCGTATGGACTGCGTATTTGATGTGTCTACGACGCGTACGTAATGCATATAGAGTGCGTACTTTGAAAACCTAAATGAAAATATTCTTAATCGATTTGAAATAAGGATCAATGGTGGGAAACCCTATATTGGACGCTCCTTGCTTGTTTTATTTACGAGGAGATAAATTCGAGTTAATTTTACTCTCCTCCACATACTCTAATGAATGCTCCACCATAAGAGCATAACACCCACACTCTAGAACCATCACTTGTGTAAGGCACAAGGGTGTACACATACACCAAGTCTCATTGAGGAATTCTTTTAAATCATTTTAAAACGATGCTAAAATGAGTATTTGAATGATTCATACCGAAAGAATGCATCGAATCATTTAAATTCGAATTAATTTGATTTTTTAATCAAAAAACCAAGAACTGTCTACTGCGTATGGACTGCGTATTCGATGCGTCTAATACGCGTACGTAATGCGTATAGAGTGCGTACTTTGAATACCTAAATGAAAATCTTCTTAATCGATTTGAAATAAAGATCAATGGTGGGAAACCCTATATTGGACGCTCCTTGCTTGTTTTATTGACGAGGAGATGAATTCGAGTTAATTTTACTCTCCTCCACATACTCTAATGAATGCTCCACCATAGGAGCATAACACCATACTCTAAAACCATCACTTGTGTAAGGCACAAGGGTGTACACATACACCAAGTCTCATTGAGGAATTCTTTTAAATCATTTTAAAACGATGCTAAAATGAGTATTTGAATGATTCATACCGAAGGAATGCATCGAATCATTTAAATTCGAATTAATTTGATTTTTTAATCAAAAAACCAAGAACTGTCTACTGCGTATGGACTACGTATTTGATGCGTCTACGACGCGTACGTAATGCGTATAGAGTGCGTACTTTGAAAACCTAAATGAAAATCTTCTTAATCGATTTGAAATAAGGATCAACTGTGGGAAACCCTATATTCAACGCTCCTTGCTTGTTTTATTGACGAGGAGATGCATTCGAATTAATTTGATTTTTTAATCAAAAAATCAAGAATTGTCTTCCGCGTATATACGGCGTATGAGCTGCGTCTAACACGCGTATGGTAGGCGTATAGAGTGCGTACCTTCAATACCTCAATAAAAATTTCTTAATCGATTTAAATGAAGGTTCAATGGTGAGAAACATTATATTCAACACTCCTTTATTGAGGAATTCTTTCTTGAAAAACTCATCTCCCGATGAGTTGCCTTTTGCATTCTTCCGAGGAGGCGAAGACGGTGCATCCAATTCTTGAATTTTTTCTTCATACCTTTTTAAAATTTCTTCTCGTTCTTGCATAAACTAATCTTGTAAAAGTTGTTTCTTCTTCATGTACCGCTCCGTACACAAATGCATCCATGACTGAAGTTTGTATAGCTCATATTGCAGGGGATTTGTTGAGTCTGACGGAATCCATCTGTCCATCGAAAGAGGGACTTCAGGATCGTCTGGCTTGCTTTCATTTTTGATTGAATCGATCTTTTTGTCTTTTTCCTTTTTTCTAAAAATACAAAACAAAAATTACATGACACTACAGACTTACACGACAATTACTATGACTCACTAAGACTTTACTCGACAAACCAAGGATAAGAATTTGCTCTGATACCAAATTGATGTAATCAAAAATTTGTGAAGGGACCCAAATTACCCTGTTGACCTATGTATAGCAGCCAGCACAAAACCGAGGAGTCAGCCCCACGAACCAAAGGGGCCAGCACGAAACCAACCAGCAAAACCGCAGAATCGAACAGCCACCCGCAGGAACCAAGAGGACATAGCCACGGGAAAACCAACAGCCGAAAACCAACAGCCATTCTCGGAAACCCAAGGGACAGAGCACGGAAATCACCCAGCACAGGAAACCGAATAGACAAAAGCGGAGGAGAAGAGGCAAGTCTACTACAAAATGAATTCAAGACTTAATAGCAAACCTTTTGGAATTAATGAGCTAGGAAGTGCAATAAATCTCCCATTTAAAGAACTAAAAAACAGCTCAAAGTAGTAATGAGCTAGAGAAGTCAAAACCAATTTTTAGGATTTGATTTGACCCCCCCCCCCCCCCCCTTGCCTACATTAGACATATTACCGCTTCACTGGTAATTGATTAAACTCCTAAAAATGCTTCATTTTATCAGCTCATATATTATTTAAGAACATCTATATCATCTCAACCCCTATAACAAAAGACGTCCATGCTGTATCGGATGAGAATGGTGGTAAAATATAAGCCAAAATCTTCATAAAAATGCATACATACCGTGCAATAAAGCATACAGCATAGAGGCATACCCATGATAGAATCTGAGTTTCATGGTAGAAACCTTTTGGCATTGTCGGACGCAATGGTCTATCTATCAGTCTGCAAATAAGAACCTGCAAGTAGCCATCCAAATAACTTAGTTTTTGCAGCATTTAATAGAAGGGACAGCAAACTATTCAAGGCAATATTGTGTGGATTCTTGTTCTTCGACTTTTCTCATCTTTAATCCCCTAGTCTTACTAAAAATGTGTTTTCACCTCTTAAATTTATTTGTTTTGGGAATGTCAACAAATTAAATAGGCAGTTCAACTTGCTTAGAGACAACCCGCCACAAAACACATATAAGGAAACAAAAGTTAAGAAAGGGTTTCAGTTTAATGATAGCATTTAACTAGTGTCCAAACTAACAGATGTTCAGGATACAACCTGGTCCTAGACAGCACAAAGGCATTTTAGCTTGCAAAGGCAGAACACATTCTGGAAAGTTGTTATGATTTAGTCATTAGATCCAACACTTAAAATATCATAATAGTACAAATAAAGAAATTCCAAGTCATCCAGTAGATCTAAATAAACAAGAAATGAGAATCTTCCGATAGCATAGGGTATATTATATTACATCAAATATTCCTGAGAATCGTCCCACGGTATGCAACATCAACTCAAGCTACCCAAATCTTAAAATAATTTCATTTTCTTCAACATATAACAACAACATAACAAGCGTGAGTGTGATTATATGTTGGCTATGGACTTCTAAGTAACAGAATGTACGCAGAATGATATATATATATATATATATATATATATATATAAGGAAAACAATAAAAATGATCCTTTAACTTTTTTATGAAAGATCAAAATGATCCCCAACCATATTCAAGGACCATTTTGATCGCTCAAGTCCTTAAAAAGGTATAAAAATAATCCCATGGTCGAACTATTTTAGTTCATCTTTAAGCATGCACGCACGCACGCGCGCGCACACACGTACTTCTCATCACTCACAGCATCTACTGGCAAGATGGAGGTTATGATATTCTCTAATGTTGAGAGTACTTATTCAATATCCCATATCATTTATAAGTTCGTCTCTTTTCTTTATTTTTCTTCTTCAACATCTTTTCATCATTAAAAAAATGCCACGAGCATGTGAAGGTGGCTACTGTTGTTTGGTTAGAAGATTTCTAAAATGTACATAAATTTTTTAATCATAAATTTGAATGTGCAATTAAATTGACTGGAACATTAGTAACAAAACAGTGAATTTGCACAGACACCAAAACTATATCACTTCATCAAAAAAAATATTATACCTCATGATCTTTCGCTCTGCCCTCCCGTTTAAAAAATCCACCGCTGAAACCAAACAATTAATCAGCATTGTGAGAAAACAAAAATAAAAAAATATGAGCGAGTTTTAAGGCACAAAGGAAGCATAAGATTGAAAGAACCATGCAATCCAAACCTAGTTCGGCCTGCAGCTGAAAGTCTCTCTTGATAGAAAACTGACAATGGGAAGAAATCACAAGGCTCGCTAGGCACGTCAGCTAAACAAACAGAAGTATAAACTATCTACAAAGAACATTAAAAAAAGTGATTAGACTATGATGAGACTGTCAATCTGGATAGCTGAACAGAAAATGGTTAGGAATGTGTTACTTAGCAATAACGACAGAACGTATAACTGCAGATACCATCTATTTGACAACGTTAAGGTAATAGCAGTAATTCCTAAAAGGGTAAAAGAACGGGCTTATGAATCATTGACAAAGCCATTCCAACGTAAGAAAAGCTGGGATATTATTGGATGGATTCGACAAAAATGGGCACTCCCAGCATGAAATTATATCATCATCTTACATTGTCTTATTAATTAGATATTTGAATAAAAGTGATAAGATTGTAGAGTAAGCATCACTTCACCTCACGTTAAGGGAAACCAGTATATTCAAGTCTATATTTATGCACATAAATATAGCATTAAATAGTTAAACCTAAGATAAGGACAACAGTTACTGCCCTTGCCAATGGACCAAAAGACACATCGTCAATGTCCACTAGCAGCAATATTTGGCATAGGATGGAAATTTAAACTGTCAATCTGTCATTAAAAAGAGTTCCAAAGAATGCAGATCTAAAGCATATTCACAAACTTCTATATGATTGTTGTTGGGATAATAGGCCCTATATGGCAAATGCATACTCCCAATATTCACATACTTGTAAATGCATGTTGTTGGGATTATAATTCTGTATCTAAGATCAAGTGTTTCTAAACTTAGACATAACTATATTCCAGTAAGTCCAAAAAAATACTCATTTGTACAGATAAATGAGTTTTAATTTGTTTTCATTACTAATATCCATTTTTGTACAAAGAAAAACCTCCAAAGCATGCTCAGAAGGTAAATTTAAAGCTTTATGTAGAAATATAAATTAACATTAACTTTATGAATGTATGTATCGCAAAATCTAAGACACAATTATAAGATGCTTTTTAGAATTGAGAGCACTAGGTTATGGAATTTTGATACAACTCACAAACAATTATTCATTTCCACCAAGATGAATCCTCCAACAAAATACAAATGAATCCCTTTGACAATCACGACACTTTCATCGTTCAGACCTTGTTACATTGGAATTTGTTAACCTAAGGCAATGTGCATTCAAGTGAATCTGTCCAATGACTCTTTTCATACATCCTTCTCCTCCAAATTTTTGGCCTCATATGCAATAGATTCACCACTACCTTCTCTAGGGTTCCTTATCCCAATAAATATGTTAGGTTAGAGTGTAAAAGACTGTATAGTTTCCCAATTGAATAGGTAAAACTTCACCATGTTTGCTTGCAGTAACACTAATGGTGGATTAGTGGAACTTACAAGAATCAGGTGATCTAAGAGTGAACAACATCTTTCGGTGGTGAAATCTGTAAATTGTAAAGAGGTAGTAAATGTGTAATTTCCTCTTAATCAGGCTTCGTTTGGTTATTTTGTAACTTTCCTAAAAGTTAGTTTTAAAATTATTGTTTGAGAGAACGGAGTTTCTAACGGAGAAGTTAATATCAAAAAGCTTTGAAAACAGTAGAAAAACAACAGTATTTAGAACGTGTTTAAGAAAAGTAGTTTTATCAAACAAATAATTTTTTTCTATTTTACCGTTGCGAGATGGAAGCTGTAAAAACGGACAAACAAACGAGCCCTCAATAAAAATCACTCAACTTTAAGCACTCAGAAAATTCGACTAAGTTATAACTATTATCATTTCCAGAAAGGGTGATCACTTTATGTTTACTTACCACTAAAGTAGATGATGTTGATCATAATGGAATATAAGATCACCTCTAAAAATAAATTCCAAGTTAAAGGTTGCTTATATATATATATATATATTTCTACCTCCATGCAAAGTTCAAATACTTCAGACAACCCCAAAGAAATGGAATATTAATTTTTCAGGCTTATGCATCTACGTGGATACAGGAATTACAATGCAGCATAAGAACAAAACTTACAGTTTCACCATCAGTAACCGTCACAGAAGCACTAGCTTGCCTACCAATATGACCAGTTTCAACCAAGATCTGCAGTAAAAGGAAGAGCAACAATGAAAATTAAAGTTCCGTAAACACAGCTTGAATAAAAAATAAATCTCCAGTTTTTCATCTCAGTTGATTAAAACAGAGCAGAAAATTAAAGAGATGCCTCAAAGGTACAATGTGAGGACGAGCGGGAGAAAGAGAAAGAAAAAGTTACGAAGTTTACAACTTTTGTAAAGCGGATTAATTTCTTGTAGCTCGGTGTGCTTAAATCGACTAATGAACAACGGAAAGAGGTAAAACATGGGCATCAGATGCAGCAACTAAACTTAGATTCCATAATAAAACCAACCAACGAAACAAATTTAAAAAAAAAACAATAGTACGTAAGGAAATGAGGATTCATGAAGGACAATCTCACATGCCGGTCGCCCACGGGTATCTTGATCGAGTGCTTCAGCGGCGCAGAAGAGCTCTCTTCCTCGACGTTCTCCGTGACTTCCGACGACTCCGCAACTCTTAGTAAAGTTCTCCTCGCGCTCAGAGAGTGGAGATAAAAACGATTCCAGCGCGGACGCTCCGCACTCTCACTTAGGAGAGTGCCGCGGCATGAAAAGGGTAGAGATAGGGTTCGCGTTCTGAGAAAGAACAAGGGTGGCGAAGGCAATGAAGGAAGAGTTCCGCCATGAAGCATACAGCTTGCTAGCATTTCGATGCCTAATCTTCCCCGCCGTCTGCTGCTCGCTCACTCTCCCCGAATGCAGAAAGGGCTTCTGGACTTCGGAGAAGGAGCGGGCTTTATCCGTTGAGCGGGGGAATTTTTATAAAGGTTCTTTTTTTTTTTTTTTTGTTCTTAGCTTGGTTGGAGGACGGCCAAATGGCCACTGAATACTGAATAATATGGGAAGAAAAAAATAAAAATAAAAAGAGGGGGGAGGTATTTACATATATACCATTTTATTTCAGATTATTTTAATATTTATCATTCAAAATATTAATATGTATCTACTGATATAAAAAACAGCTGAAATGAAATATTAATATATATTTACAACTCAAAATATTAATATATATCTATCACTGATAAAAAAACAAAATGTTCTAAAATATGATTTCATTTGAGATAACTTTTTTATTATTTTCTATAAAAAAAAATTTAATATAAAAATTTCTTGTATTAAAATTTTTTGTATTAAAAAATCATTTTAAAAAGTAGAATGAAAGTTGTCTAAAACAAAACCTATATATATGTGTAGATGTGCTATGTGTGTGCATATACTTGTTTAAATAATATGAAACTTTAGTCTACATATTATAATATACTTTATCATTATATACAGCTAAAAAAATCAAGGTTGTGAAAACCAGACCGGACAACGAATCGGTAGAGAGAGCGGTTCACGGTTCGACCGGTTGAACCAGGGTCGAATCGGATGACATAATAAATACAATTTAGATGATATATATATAAAACATATAATAATATAACTTTTTATTAAAAAATAAATTTCATTCACAATATCTTATATAATTTTAAATTTAAACATATTCAATCTTTAATTTTAATTTTAATTTAACAAAAAATTAACTTACAAATGAATTAATAAGTTTAATATAAATAATCCTTAATTAATGTTATATATTTATATATAATTTATATATTAGATTCATATTATTATTTTACATTTATAAATTATTGAGCTTAAATTAAATCATTTATTATAAATAAATAATTAATTAATTGATATTTATGGTACATAAAAAATAAATGATGAATATAATTTATTTCATATTATTAATTAAAAATAAATATTATTTCATCATAAAAATATTATTTAAAAAATTTATTTTAAAATGAACAGTGTATATTGTAAACATAAAAGTTAAGAAGAAAGACATAGGAGCTTTTAGTCCTACATCACTTGGGAGACTTTCCCTTGATGAAGCTTTTACTATATATTAGCTTTTGAGCTAGAAAAAAGTAGTACATCATGTAAATAGATGAAACTTCATGAAATGCTTGTTTGGAATTTTTTAATTTAAAATTAAGCATTTCAAATTTGAAATTAAATTACAAATATTTTTAATATTTAAAAATAAGTTATTTAAAATTTAAATGTTAAAAAATACAAAACTTGAACCGGACGGTTCAAGAGAACCGTGACCGATTCACCGGTTATACCGGCGGTTTTGAACAAAACCGGCCGGTTTGAAGCTAAGCCGGTTTTTAGATTGAACCGAACCGGCCTTTGGACCGGTTCACGGTTGAACCGGCCGGTCCGGTCCGATTTTTAAAGCATTGAAAAAAATATAAAGTTTGAGAACAATGAAGAAGAAGTAAAGATAAGCTCTTGTGTATTATACTACAGGAAAACAAATACAAGCATATATAATAGTAGTTCAGTGCAATCTTCAACGCATCAGAAGGTTTATTAAACATACCAGATGAGAACCAATGAACCAAATTAATAGCTCTGAAAAGAAAAGCTGTAGGAGATGGCAGAGGAGTTGAGCAGCATTTTCTGTTAAGCTGAGAGTGACATCTCTTCATTAGAGGTGGTGGAATATACTTTGTCATTAGCAGACCCCCGCAAATTGATCTTCCAAGATTGCACAGTCAAATTGTCTCTAAGATACTAAAATTTGGTGGTTGAAAGAGGCTTGGTTAGAATGTCAGCTATCTGATCATTTGTAGATGCATAATGTATAATAACAGTTTTGGGCTTTAATGCATTCTCTAATAAAATGTTGATCTATTTCGATGTGTTTTGTTGTGGCATGTAAGACTGGATTGTGAGCTAGAGATGTTGCAGATATATTATGACAATATATAGGGATTGGAGCAGTGATATCACGCCAAAAATATTTTAGTATGTGTAACAAAATAAGTTTGATGGCAAGAAGAGTGAGAGCTCTATACTCAGCTTCGGTAGAAGATCTTACTATCATGATTTTCTTTTTTGTGGCCCAAGAGATGAGAGTAAATCCAATAAATACACAAAATCCGGTAGTGCATTTACGATCAATTTTTTTCATCGGCCCAATCAGCATTCGCAAATGTCGAAATAAATAACTTCCATATTTTATGGGTAAACCAAGATGTAGGGATCTTTGATATATCTTCAAATGCGTTTGAGCATTTTAAAATGTTGAAGCTGAGGATCATGCATGTTTTAGCATACCTGAATTTAACGAATATATGATATCCGATCTAGTCAATGTTAAGTATTAGAGTGAGCCTACGATGTGTCTGTAAAACAAAGGATTAGAAAACGACCGTGCATTTGTAGGTTGCCAAGTAGTTTTGGATGTCAGTGGAGTGAGTAATGGCTTGCAATCTAACATGCCAACATGGTTGAGAAGGGTTGTGGAATACTTGCAAAAGATAACCTGAGCTTGTGGATGCCACCTGTAGACCAAGTAAATTGGAAAGCTTTCCCAAGTTCTTTAACTATTAGGTGGACTGCAGATCAATGAGTAATTTATTTTGTAGAACAAGATTATTTCCCAATAAGAAGTATGCCATCTACATAAGTTAAGAGACAATGTAGGTTGTGTTGGTTGGCATAGATGAAAAAAGAGGAATATGCATCACTGGCTTTGAATCTCCATTTAATTAAATGATTAATGAATGTAGAAAATCATTGGTGATGGGATTGTTTCAACCCATATATAGCTTTGTTGAGTCTGCAGGTATTAAGAGAATAGTTAGGATCAGTGAATCCTAGTGGTTGTGCCATGAAAATAGTTTTGGTCAAAGTTTCATATAGGAAAGCATTTGATACATCAAGTTGACTTATTGGCCAATGATTAATGTGAGTTATGAGAATAAAAATCCGTATAGTTTGAATTTTTACATTTGGACTAAACGTCTCAGTGAAATCAAATCCATATGCTTGGTTATATCCTTTGGCTACTAAGCGGGCTTTATACCGAGCAACAGTGCCATCTTCATGTAGTTTCGTTTTGAATAGCCATTTGGATCCTAGGTCATTCTGATATACTGCAGGTGGTACTAAAGTCCATGTGCCTTAGGTTTGAAGGGCCTGAAACTCCTTGGACACAACTTTTCTCTAGTGCGGTGACTTCATAGTCGTAGTGATGTAGAACATATATGGGAGGGGGCAGGGCCGGCGGCATGGTCGGGTGCAAGTAGAGCTTGGGGTGGGGATTTAGAGCTTGCCTTATTAAGAACCTTAAATGAAGAAATATTGATTTAAATCAAAACATATTTAAAATTCAAATAGGTTTGGTTTAAGTAACTTTCCTAAAATAAAATAAGGTATATTAGGGAAAATTTTTCAAATTTCAAATTAAAGAAACAGATTTTATTGCTTTCCAATTGTGATTTGCATCCCATAAGGAAAGCATTAAGGAGTAATTCGAATTTTGGAGGCAAAGGAGAGGGGCCGGCCAAGCAAGAGGGGATTGGGGCCAAATTAGGAAAAGAAATTAAAGAGGGCATGGATATGGGGCCGAATAAGAGAGAGAGGGAGAGAGAGAGAGAGAGAGAGAGAGAGAGAGAGAGAGAGAGAGGGAGGGTGAATAGGGGTGTCTATATTCAATGTATTTGATGCTATTTTGATTGGATTACATCAAGGATCAACCTTAAGTCCGTATCGTTTTGCTTTATTCATGGATGTTCTCACTAGACATTTGCAGGAGTATGTACCTTGGTGTATGATTTTTGCTGATGATATTCTTCTTGTTAATAAGACTAGAGATGGAGTTGAAGGTAAACATGAATTATGGAGGTCAACCTTATAGTCTAAAGGTTTTCACTTAAGTATATCTAAAACTGAATATATGGAGTATAATTTTAGTAGTAATGGACCTAGTGAGGGGATTGTGACTTTGGGTGATCAAGTCATTAATAAGAGTAAATGTTTTATATATCTTGGGATCAGTTTTAGAATTGATTAATTAATTGAATGAAAGAAGTTTTCAAAATTAATATAATTAATGAAGATGTATTTGAAATTCAAAGTAGATAAATTTGAATTTAAAATCTTTTCAAATTAATGACAGCTTAAATAAGAAAAGAGGGATGTTTGGAGGGAAGTGGGGTTAGGGAAGGAGGTGGTTGGCGGGTGGGTGGAGCCTTGGTGGATTCGGCCAAGGGGAGGGAGGACGAAGGGAGTGGCTAGTGTATGTGAGAGCTCGTTCCTTTGATTTGTTTCTCTGTAGATGTGATTTTCCTCCCAGGATCGTCCGGGACGATATTGAGATCGTCCGGGACGATCAGTGCCTTGAAAAAGCTGATTTTTTTTAGTGCAGTTCGTCTGTACGAACTGGATTTAGTACTGGACGAACTGAAGAAATTTGTGAAGAAATATGTCATTTTCGTCTGTACGAACCTGGAAGGGTCGGGACGATCCGTCTGTACGAAATTTGTCCAGAGAGCAAGTCGTCCGGACGCTATTTAAATTCGTCTGTACGAAATTTGTCCAGAGAGCAAATCGTACCGGGACGAAAATTAGATCGTTCGGGACGATCAGTGTTGATAAATATCCGATTGAGATATTTTGGATTCATTTGAAGAGAGAGAAGGAGAAGGCAAGAGAGAGAAAGAGAAAGAAAAGCAAAGGAAAAGCTTGGTTTTGGAGCCCGCGGAGCGCTTTTCTTTCGACGACGCAGTTGGAAGATTTGTTTGTCTCGCAGTAAGGACTCCGAATCCTATTTCTGTTTTCGAAGATTTTGTGTTTTGATATTTTTCTTTTCATTTTGTGTTTCCGTTACCGAATTTCTTGCATATCTTTGGAATGACGAAAGTTTTACCGCGCAACTTTTGATATGTTTCTGATATGATATGTCTGAACGTTTTGAGTATTTTCTGTAAAATTTCTACCGGTTATTTTGGGTTCTGTGTGATTTTTATTGAATAGAAAATTATCAGGATGTTGCAAAATATTGTCTCAGTACGATAAAAGTCTTATAATGTTGTTGTGGATATTCTGGGGTAATTTGGTAAATTTCTGAATCTGTGATTTCTGTGTAAATTCCGTATACTGTCGTTATGCCGCTGACGAGTTTTCTGACGAAATCCGATTTTCTGATTTGAATGTTTTGATGAGTGCATGTTATCAGAAGGGAGTTATAAGGGGCCTGGATCCTATGAGATTCAGTTAGTGTCTGGGGAAATCTTAGATGAGCTCAAGTTAGAGAAATATCTGTTCTGTTCCGGATCCGATGAAATTTATTCTGTTCTGGTGCTATAAGCACACTTAGCTATTAATTACTCAGCAAATTTTTGGTGCCGTGAGCACACTTAGCTATTAATTACTCAGCGAATTTTTGGTGCCGTGAGCACACTTAGCTATTAATTACTCAGAGAATTTTTGGTGCTGTGAGCACACTTAGCTATTAATTACTCAGCGAATTTTTGGTGCCGTGAGCACACTTAGCTATTAATTACTCAGAGAATTTTTGGTGCCGTGAGCACACTTAGCTATTAATTACTCAGCGAATTTTTGGTGCCGTGAGCACACTTAGCTATTAATTACTCAGCGAATTTTTGGTGCTGTGAGCACACTTAGCTATTAATTACTCAGAGAATTTTTGGTGCCGTGAGCACACTTAGCTATTAATTACTCAGAGAATTTCTGGTGCCGTGAGCACACTTAGCTATTAATTACTCAGAGAATTTCTGGTGCCGTGAGCACACTTAGCTATTAATTACTCAGAGAATTTCTGGTGCCGTGAGCACACTTAGCTATTAATTACTTAGAGAATTTCTGGTGCCGTGAGCACATTTAGCTATTAATTACTCAGAGAATTTTTGGTGCCGTGAGCACACTTAGCTATTAATTACTCAGAGAATTTCTGGTGCTATACGCACAAAGGAGATATAAGGGGAAGTTCTGGTGCCACAAGCATAAAGGGAGACATAAGGGGCCAGAATTCGTATAGATTTTGTAAGGGTCTGGGAATCTGAAATCTGAAATCTGATGTTTGATATCTGATAATCTATTCTGTGACGTATCTGCTCTGTTTTATGAATTATCTGATTAAAATTATCTGAGATGAATGTGATTTTATCTGATTTGAGATATGTTCCGTACGATCCTATTATTCTGTACGTTTTGTTCGTTCTGTACGATTTCTGTTTACTCCGTACGATTCTGTCTGTGTTGTGAAATTTTACTCGTGAATTCTATTTTTCTGTATCAGTGATTTGACTTCTGTTGATCAAGTATTTGTATTCTGATGATTATATGATTTCTACATGATTATATGATTTCTGTACGGCAATTTGAATAACTGCTTCTGGTGAATTATCTGATATGTTTTGTCAATTATCTGATATATGATTTCTGATTTCTGTATGATTCTGTTTGTTCTATACGATTCCGTTTATTCTGTTTGTTCTGTACGACTCTGTTTATTCTGTATGATTCTGTTTGTTCTGTATGAGTCCATTGGTTCTATGAAATCTGACTTAAATATTCTGCTATTCATTCTAATCAAGTATATGAATATCGTATCTCATTTGATTATATATGATTTTTGTGATTATCTGAACGCTGTATGGATTTATGAGTTTCCTGTCATTGCACGATTTCATTAATTTGTCATATTTTACCCGTTACTGAACACAGATACTGATATGGACATTGATACTGCATCGATTCGTTGATACTACCGATACTGATACCGATACTACTGATTTATCGATACTGATAATTGTACTGATCTTATAACACGTGATATATCGAATGCTGACCTATACGTGTGGTACATGTGATGCACTGACCATATAATATAGAATACGATGTTTACTGTATTGATTGTTCTATGTGATTTTATACCGTTTGATACTATTATCCGGAAGTGAATTCTTTATTGATCTGATTGATTCTATGGATATGGTTGTGTGATGTTGATCGTATTTGATTTGACGGATTTACTTGTACAGACTTAATTTCTGTGTGGATTTATTGTTAATGTACGGATTTGCTGTTACTACATGATTTCACCGTTATAGCATAATCGTTTATGTCGTCATTGGATTGTTACTGATATTGATACATACACTGCTACTACTGATTCACTGAACTGACTTTATGCACGTGATATACTGAACAAGTGACATGTGACTCATTGAGCACATAATACTAATTACTGAATTGTATATGATTTATTGAGCAAGTGATAAAGAACTGGAATTTGGAAGTATATGTTGGTATGCTGTGATACGATTCTATTACATTGATTCGACTAATGTTATAGACTGATATGATAGATAAGACGACTATTAAAGAGATTTGATGCACGAACTGATTTCTGATTTATTGAGCTTTATGGATTTTCTACTGTTCACTGATTTTATCATTGATGATTTTGGGATTCTATTGTTCATGCATTGATTCATGTTTCTGTAGCAATTTCCATATCTGCATAGATTCACTGATCATGTGCAACTGACTGTTATGGATTTGATTTGATCATTTGACATGCGTATTACTTTCGTGTCGAGCTTTGATTTCAGTTATAGGCTTTGGTGACCTGCTGGGCTATTTAAGCTCATTATATGTGGTTAACAATTTCAGGTGCAGAGCCTCCCGGGTGAAGCTCCTTTCAGACGCTAGTATGAGTTTTCGTAGTTTATGTTCTGGCTTTGTTTTGTAGCCCGAGCGGCTATTGTACATGTTCTTTTGGACTGTGTATATGAAATGTTGAAATGTGAATTATAGTATTTTGATGTATCTGATTTCTTTAATGCAATTATCATTTTTGGATGTTTGTATTGGTCTGAGCGAGAAAAGAAAAAAAAAGAGGAAGAAAGTAAGACTGTCAGACGAATCCTTTCACTATGGATGCCTGGGGCGTCACAGTGTAGGCCGATGGTGTGGAGGTGATGGCGTGAGAAGATCGGTGCCTTGGTGGAGGGCTTGAGGAGGTGGCAGTTTAGGAAAATAAGGAAAAACAAAACAAAGAAAAAAAAAAGATAGGACCGCGAGCCTTGGACTCTTCCGAAGATTGACGGGTGATGCGTTGCCCTTCACCATGGAACTTCAAACCACGAGCCCGGACCCATCCGGTGGTTGGTGGAAACTACTATTCCCTCCATAGGGATTGTCAATAACATCCTCCCAACTCCCAAGGAACAAAAGGGCATAACAAAATTGTATTAAAATTTCATCAAGCCATTACGCTATCAAGGGCCTCTATATATAAGCCTTAGAAATAAAAGAAACTAAAAAAAGATTATGATGCCCCTAGGGCTTACATAAGATTAGACCCTTAAGTAAAAATGGAAAATACATAATTAAAATAAAAATTTAAGATAACGTAGGACGATCATTGCCGTCGATCTTCAACTCCTCCTCGGATAGGCATGGATGATTGATCATGTAAGTTGATGTTAATAGAGCATACACCAAAAACTGATATGGTAAGTGGAGAGATTATTGTGCAGACACCGGACACAGCTTACTGTCCAGAGGCAAATCAGGTGCATCCACGTCATCCAGTACCGAGAAGTACCGTGCTCGATACCGAGCAGTATCACGTCGCGGTACCGAATAGGAGGTGACATGATGCATTTTCATTGGACTCTGAACAATGTTCAGCATCCCCACAGAATAATTCATAATTGTTTGACAGGTGGGCTTCTAACAGTAAGGTACATGTGGTCTTCAACGCATCAGGCAGTTCACAAAATAGACCACATATGTGAACCAATTTATCAAATTAATAGCTCTGAAAAGCGGTAGCAAATGGTAGAAGAGTTGAGCAGCATTTTCTAGTAAGCTGAGAGTGACATATCTTCATTACAGGTGGTGGAATATACTTTATCATTATCAGTTTGATATTATTATTATTTTTTAAAGCATCTTTTTATTACAAAATTTTCTTTATGCTAAAAAACTGCTTAAAAAAATAAGAAAGATGTTCGAAACGAAGCCATAATATAATTGATTTTGATGTGTTTTACAAAACTTTCTAAATCATTTTATATTTTATTTGGTGATGAGTTCATTATTCTTATGACACAAATCCTGCAGCAAATGAGTCAAGACTCAAGTTCGAGAGTTAATTTTTTTAAAAATATTTTAAACAAATATAATGTTTTATTTTTTAAAAATAAAAATAAATAATCAAGTATGTTTTCCTCTTTTCAAACATTTTTTAGATTAAAAAGGAGGTACTTATCTAAACATGATCTTAAGAAATAGTTTATGTGAACCTAATTACAATTTCTCTTTCCCTTTGAAAGTGGGGGCTACATCGCCAAGAAGATATAGCTCCTCTAATTTTACCTCAAACTAACTATTTAGATTTCATTTAAGACAGCTTTCTTATTGCTTCGTAATAATCAATTTTTTAGTACAAAAATTAAAAAATTTATAATAGAAAACTGTTTTAAGAAGCAAAAAAAAAGTGATCCCAAACGAAGCCTTAGCTTCATTTGGGATAGCTTTTTTACTGCTTCTTAAAACAAATTTCTAGTGCAAAATTTTTAATTTTTATAATAAAAAATTATTTTAAGAAGCAGTAAGAAAATCGTCACCAATAAAATCTTAATTTCATAATTATTAATTGCTGTACTTGAGATTACTCAGTTGTTTTCCTCTCCAGTATAATAACATCCACATCAAAAAGAAAAACACATTCCACTAAACATTTCAAAATGCAGAAAATTAAAACTTAAAACCAAAATTACAGGAAAAATTAGTTTTTGATAACAAATCATAGTCTACATGAAGAATTGATGCCTTTAGATTACACTATTATGCAACAATATTACAAATTTATGTGAATGAAAATTGCCAAACGCAAGAGGGAGGAAAGCTATTTCACTTTGAACAGCTACAAGAAAGAAAGCAGGAAGTCTTTAATCACAACATCTAAAGAACAGAAGAGGAAAATCAAATTGAATGAAAAAGAGAGGGGAAAATGAGGCAAAGAAAACAGAAAAAGAAAGGAGGGGAAAAATGAATATCTTGCAAGAGGACTTTCGGTTCAAGCTTAGAAGAGATCTCACGTTGACTGAGCTCTACGGCTATATGTAAGAACCATTATGAAGTCCTTTGCAGAGTTACCAACTGATGCCTTCACTCTCTGTGATGATCCATGGTTGAGCCACTGGTCTGTTAGCTCATGTAGAGATAATGTGGGATTAACAGGCTGCCCTCGGCAAGCAATTTCCACCTGCCATGTCAAGTTCTTCAACGTGTTAGTCACAAAAACACTAGAGGTCTTCAGTGGTAAGAAGAATGGAGGGTAGATAACAGAAGGATACAAATTGTTTAGGGTTGGCTAAAATTTTTAGCAGAATTTATATTCATGTTGCCTTTGATGTAAATATATATATATTTTTTTCATCTTAATCCTTTCAGGATAGTTTTATATGCTATGATTCTATCATCTTTCTAATATAAGCATCTTTCAATATTTCCTAATTTTAGGATGCATCGATCTAATCCTGCAACGTTCAACTTAGCTTTTTTGTGGATTTTTTTTTTTAACTAAATTGAAATAAGATTAGCAATTTGCCTATGAGAAGTTGAGCATTCATAGCAATAGTAGAGTAAGAGAGTGGTGCACTACTGAACTTAGCTGTTAGGCCAATCTCCAACCGAAAAACTCAATTTTCAATCCAAAATGCAATAATTTGTCTCCAATCGAACTTTATTTTCTACATTAAAAAAAAATATTCCTAGTATATTCTTTGTCATACTTTATTTTATATATTAAATATTATTTTTCAAAAAAAAAAAAAAAATAGCAGGTGAATAGTGCGACACCATATTGGCGTCGCACTGTTCACCCGCAATCAAATAGTAGCTTTTTGGCTGATCGGATGGAGCGACGGAAGAACGCCATAAATTTGTATGGCTTTCGGCTGTAGATGCTCTTATATACAACTCACTTTGATATATTGGTTGAGAGCTTTGGCTAATAACCAAGAGGTTTTGGATTCGGAGCTAGCGTATATGAGTTTGGCTTAATGGCTCAAATGTCTCAAAAAAAAAAAACCCCTCAGCTGTTATAAAAAACTATATATCTAAGGGCATGACGGTGAATGACACAGGGCAGGCTATAAAAAGTCACAGTCACATGGTTCATAAATACAGGCCTTTACACAGGGGATCCAAGTGAAGTTTTAGTTGGTTGCACTGGAGAGGATTTCAAGAAAGCTCCATAAATTATTAAGCCGCAATTTATATTGTTATAAGATCAAAATAGTTCATAGATATTTTAAGCGTTCAATGTAATCCAAAATTTTTTTAGGTGTTCAATTTAGTCCCTCAAATCATCAACAAATCCAAATCAATTTGATCCTACCATCAATTTTGTCATTTCTTTGGATGAAAATAAGAGGAAAGCTTTTCATGTGGATATTTTTGAACCTTTTCAGATCAATCTCAGTACTTAATACCAGCTCAAACTAATCAGATTGACCCAAAAAGTCTAAAAAGCCATCATTAAAAAGCTTCAAATAGGTTCAAAGTTAGTTGAGGGCTAAATTTAATATAGAAGAAAATTTTGGACTAAAAAGAGCATGTTTTAAAAATCTAGAGACCACTTTGAAGGTGAGAACACACTGAATGCTAATTAGCCTCAACAACTGAAAAGTAAACAAATGGCTTTATTACAACATCAGCATACCCTACAAAGTGGTCTATGATCAGCAAATCCAAACACAACAACTACCTCCATAGAGTTCATGCATGTTAAGAAAGTAATGAGGCAAATTAAGTGCTGAGATAAATTCACGCCAATGTTATTTTACCTCCTCCTCACTTGCAAGGTTAAGCTTCTTTACAAGGTATTTCTGGAGGGAAGAAACAGGTAGATTGCCTTCCCTGCATCTCAAGTATTATCACCCAATTAATGAGAAATGCATATTAAACTGAATAATATGGCCAAAAACTGAAAAAAACTGTTCACTGGAAATGATAATTCAAAGAGCTTACCTTTCTAACCAGTCATGCTAGAGTAAATTATTTAAATCAAACACATTTAAGGTGATAAATAGAACATTTGCCATATGAATTATTCCTAAACGTTTACAGGATGAAAACTACTGAATAGAAAGTTCATGGAGTCACAGATAAAGAGTAAAGCATGACAATTTTATGCCACCACAAAAAAGGAAGGTCATTTGAAGAATAATTATACTCTGCTAAAAAAGAAATCCTCATTTGAAACCTCAGAGTTTGTAGTCCACAGAAGATTTATATTTATTAGCTGCCATTATGTGAAAAAGCTCTCATCCAAGTGGTGATGACACAAAAAAAATTTGTCATGAATTATCAAACCAACTAAAAACGTCTAGGAGTAGATAATTGATAGTGCTTGCACAAAATTCCAGTGACATACAAGCAAAAAGAAAGAATTTTCAGTCATTCTCTCTCATTTTTTTTCTCTAAAATTTTGCTCTATTTTTACTATAAGCTAACCTCTGTGAAACGCGCCAGTATTTTATAGATATCTTTGATGAACGAATAGCTACCATAAGAATTCATCTTTGGAAAACACAATCAGAGGACAAACCCAGTGCTTTAACCAATGAACCAAGCACTTCTTACAAAGTGAAAAAGATCTCTTAGTTGAAGCATCAAACTTTGGACTCAGTGATTAGCAAGAGCCCAAAAAATAAATGTATTCGCTTGTTCTAATTCTAACAAATGATGTATATATATATATATATATAATCACCATAATGTTATATTTATTTATATAAGCATTAAACGGCAAATTCCAACTAATTTGACAAAGGAAAATCATGAAAAGGACACATAATAGTCCCATTAACAAAAATGCTATTTCTACTATTTCTGTTATGATTGGTTCCGCACCAGGTTTAGTTCAGTTCAGTACCCACTTTCAGAGCCAATGAATTACGTTGACTGTTCTGTTTAGAAAAAAGACAAGGCTGACCTGACAAGATTCCACACAAAGTTATCGGTAAAGTTTTCAAGATCGTATGAGAAAAACACTAGGAGAGATGAAGAAAAAGATGGTCAAGCAAATCAATGTCTTAATAGCAGTATGTGGTTTGGAGAAAATTTGGAGTCCATTGAACCTTTTTAAGCCAACACCAAATAGTTATTATAATGATAATAGTATCACATGAGTTCTTATCTTTGTAAACAAGTTAGAAAACAGAGTAATTCTATTTTAGATGGTTACTAACAAGAAAGCCATTCTTACAAGACACAAAATTAGGAAAAAAATATTCTCCTGGTGGAAAAGAGAACCACAGCTCTCCTAATCTAATTAGATCAACTTAAAATTGAAATATATTCAAAACCCAACAACTTCCATAAATTACAAAGAAAACAGGAAAATCCCAAAATGATCCCCAAACTATTCTTGTGTGGCTAGTTTAGTCTTAGAGTACCACATTACTCCAATTTAGTCCCTAAACTATACAAAAGTGATCCAAAAAGGTCTCTCATGTTGCAATTGTGATAAGAAATTGATCCAAATTTAGCTTCAAAGCGACCATTTTAGATTAATTTTGTATGCGCAAGAGATTAAATTGGACCAACTTGATACTTTGAGATTAAATTGGCCATATACGAATAGTTTGGGAATTTTGAAGTTTATCCCACCAAGAAAATTAAGTGACAATAAAAAAGTAAAAAATAGAAGATTAATAAAAATATGAGTATTATCACACATTAAAGCCAAATATACAGTTCGAGGTATGGTTCGGAAACAAAGGTAGACAACAACTTTTTTTAGTGGATAAAGTCACTTCTCTGCACAATTTCACCACACTCCCTTTTAGTCATTTAAAAAACATGAGAAAAGGACCAAAATGACATCCCAACTTTCACTCCTTAAAACAAGCCCTACATGGTCCTCAAGTTAACTTTTTAACAACAAATTTGGATCTACCGAAAGCACCGCGGGGTATAATTGAAAAAAAAAAAAAATAGAACCTTTTCATTATACGCAACAGTGAATTTTTCGAATACTCCCGTAGCATTGAAACCCTTGCTAGATACGACTCCCACGTTTCGTAGTGGAGAAAAGAAGCAGCTTTGACACAGGGTCCCGTAGCGCACGTCGAATGCAGTTTGAAGTCTTGCGCACTAATCGAATGCCACTATTGCAGCCCTACTGAGCCATCGATCGAGCACTGAGTGTTGATAGCGTCGAACACCAGGTCTCTTATTCTAGAGAGCTTCATTCGATCGAGATCGTCGATTGCAACACTTCCATTAACATCACAGGTCCAGCACAATATACTATTTCATGGCTTTGCTGGTTTTGACTTCATTCAATTTTGATTATTCCTTTCACTGCAGAAATTTTGTCATGGATTGGTCGTTGTTCACCGCACCTACCTCGTCCACAACTCCAGAGCAATGAGTTGCACAATCGAATACTATAGAACAAAGAGGGAGATGTATAATTTTTTTTAAACTTTATTTTATAGATTGATAATTTTCTTTCTTCGCATTTATTAACTTTAAATTTTTTTATCAAAACTAGTGAAATTAATTAAATTAAAATTATTTATAATTTTTTATTAAGGAAAGTTTTATAAATTTTTTTACAAAATTTACAATTCTTAAAAAATTATAATTATAAAATATTTTAATTAAAAATGACCAAATTGCCCTCATACTTAACATCGTCAACTTTACCTATCTACCATTAGATGGCAGGACCACCTTTTAAGGAGTTGAGGAACCAAATTATTCCCTTAAAAGAGTTGTGAATCATTTTGGTCCCTCACAAAGAGTTGAGGGAACATTTTGATCATTTTCTCTTAAAAAATATAACAAATCATCCATCCATTTTGTTTTTCACAATGAAAAATAGCAAGACACAAACTCTTATAACAATTACAAATAATAAGCTAACCAAGTTTTACTTAAGAGCACCAAAATGGAAATTCTAAATTCTAGAAAAAGCATAACTAATCAAATAAAATGAAAATCAGCGCGCATCAAGGCATAAATTTTACATCAATTTCAATGCTTTGGAAAAAAGGGAGAAACTTTGCTTTATGAACGGATGGTATTCTATGCAGTGCACTTGTTTTATTATCTATGATTAGAGATAAATCAAATTATAGAAGTCAAAAATAAAATAATGCTAACTATATGTGGTTCACAATTAATTCGGACATATCATGATTAAAAATACGGAGAAATGTCCTACCCTAGAATAACTTATTTCCACAAAGAGTTTATCACTTTTAGTGAGCTCATTTTTAAGTGATTCTAACTATTCGTCACTTGAACATTCCATTTTGAAAATAAATTAGAAAATAGCTCCCGACATTGAACCGACGGATATCAAGGAGATCTCACCAAACTAGAATAAAAGGTGATAAAAAAGCTATATTGGGTGCAATTCCTAGAGGGAACATTCTCTACAAAAAGCTTCTATAATTAATTTTCAAATCTTGCCACATGGGCAGTTCTGGACAATCTCTAATATTTTTTGATAATTGCTCCTTCTCAAGCCTCCACAAGAGCTTCCATGGAAGCTTTTGGAGCATTGTTCATAGTTTTTATATTGTAGGGAATTCTTAATAGGAAAATTTTCACGGCTAAAGTTTGCCACCATTTTTGCCATTTAGTTTAACCAACATGAGACATTTTTGCAAGAGAGCCAACCAGAAAAATGCCCCAGCTGGATTCGCTTCAACCTCTGGTTCCTACCAGAAAAATGCCCCAGCTGGATTCACTTCTACCCCTGGTTCCTAGAAAGTTCGTCTGTTCTCCCAAAACGATTGGCCTGCTGATCGTTAACATAACGATTGGCCCGCTGATCTGTCATTGCCGATGCTGTGGTTGTTTTGGTAGCTGGGTAGGCCAGCGGTCAATTTAGGAGAGTGGGTGGGTGATAAATAGGGTGGGTCTTGTGAGTTTTAGCACAATTAAAAAGCTAAGAATTAGATAGTGGATGATGCAATCAAAAATTTGGGAGAGGGACCCAAATTTTTGATCACAAAAGAAGACTCTTTCTAGGATCTATAAAATATCAAGAACTCATAAAAACTAGAAAAATTAAAACAAACACAAACTTTTTATATCATATAAAAGGACTTACAAACTTGACTCAAACAAACTTTTGACATAACATTAAAGATGCTTACAAGACACTTAGAAACACAAACACCCTACAAACGACTCAAACAAGACACCCTATAGTTGCTTCACTTAGAGAAGAAAGATACAGGTGGAGTGGCACTTGCGGAAAGACGAAAGAGATTAGAAGCCAAGACGAAGGGTGGAGAAGAACTCGCAAGTCTCCCCAAGAGATAGAAGAAGAGAGGTTGGACAAAGCTCGCAAGCTTTCCCAAACAACAAACCCTCAGGTTTCTTTCCAAAAATAACTCACATAACCCATTCTAAAACAGCCACAAAACATCTACTTATATGCACAAAGAGGAGCCCAACAGCCACTTAAAAGTTCATTAACTAAGGGGAAGAGGAAGCAACAAGCTGTCCAAATTCTGTCCAAAAACAGCCCCAAAATATTAGTATTTATCACAAAAACTTCAGCAGAAACAGCAGCCAGAAAACCCATCCAATAGCAGCACAAAAACCCTTCAAATACTCAAATAAATGAGGGAAATGAAAGACCAACAGCCCCTTTACTGAAATCCCAAACGGCACAGCAAAAAACAGAGGAGGCCACGGTTCCAGCAGGTAAGTCACGGATCCCAACAGCCAAGCACAGGGATCAAACAGACATATACACTTTTCGGTAAAAAGGGGACCACGGGCAGTAAATTAGGCAGCAAACCGAAGGGTCAGCAGGGAACCAAAGCAAACCGTGGGAGGAAAATCAACAGAGAACCACAGCAGCCCAAGAGACATCAAGAAGATGAAAGGTCAAGTTCCACTCACCAAATCTTGCTCCATTTTTCTTTAATTTCAAAGCTAAACATCAGCTCATAATGAGCTACACCTCCACTTGAATTCAAGAACTCGTTCTGCAGCGTGAAGCAAATTCACAAATTCATCAAGATCTAGTCTCCCATCAAAATCAGATAGATAAATTTTGATCCCCCCATCATCCCATAGCCCGTCATACACGGCCCTGGGTCATCCCCCTAAAATCCTTGTCACTCAAAAGATCTTGATGGAAGGGATTAATGTCTTCTTCCTCCTCTTGACGTTCCATAGATTCTCTCTGTTCAAATCTTAATAATCTTTCTTATAGCTACTATATTTCTCTCTATAGTATCTTCAATCACCAGTTCTTGCACTAGTCATTACGAATTCCGGTAAAGCGGCATCTTGCTAGCTTTGATACCAATACTGACCCATCTCAAGGAATTGGAGGAGTAACCAGGATAACTATAGGGTATCCACAACGTCCACACCTGATGCAACTCTACTCTAGAAATTCACCACCAGGAATCTCAAGGTTTCAGGATACAGAACAATGACAGAAAAAATCCAATTGGCTATCTAACTCCAGAAAAATTTCCATCATTAATCTGCAAATGCAATATTTCTACTCAAAGTCATGCCAAAGGAAGGCTATCCGAATTAACTAACTATACCGAAAATCAAATGGCTACCAAACACAGATGTTTCAACCAAAACAGAGCTATACTAGTTGAACATAGAAAACAAAACAGACAAAAACTGATATGACCGATTAGCTCCTGCATCACATTTAAGCACTCTTTCCCATCAAAAAAAAAAAAAAAAAACTCTATCCATGCATCATAAATGAAAGCTAAGAGAAAAAAAATTATATCTGGACGAATATGAAAAAGCATAAAAACAAGTCAAAAGAATTATATTCATTAGGAATAATAATGGAGGAAGCAAACTCACTTAATTCTTAGGTAGGATGCTGATATCTGAGGCAAAGGAGAATCTCCATTTCTGCAATGATTTTGTTAAAAGAAAATGACATTAAAGAAATAGCTCATAACATTTGAACGGTGCAGCTGCTTTAAGAGTTCAGTTTCTCACTGGTCAGCTGACGAAAGTAATGAAAGCCAGACTGGGCAGATCCTTCTTTCACGTGCAGCATCTGCAACATCCAGCACTGCTTGAGCTGAAGGCCCTTGCTCCTTCCTTTTCCGACTTACACCTTGCATTCTTCTCGCTTTGGCCATTGCTGATGAAGCTGGAACATAGTTATTCTTTTCATCTTTCATTTTTAATTTACTAGGGTGCTCCCGAACCTTTGTCCTGTACATATGACTTTCATTGTCAGGGCCATTTGTTTGCTCTGCCTTCACAGCAGGAGTTTGTGGACCGGACTTGAGACTCTTTGTCCTATTTGCAACTTCAACAAGACAGTTCAAAGGCTTCCACAGCTCAGATTTATAGCTTTCTGGACTGTTCTCGGTATCTTGATTAAGTGTAAGATTTGATGTTTCTGCATTTGATGAAGTCTGCAAAGTTGTCAAGTCAAAAGCCATATAAATCCTTAAATACTATAAATTACATATAAAAAGTTATAGCAACTGATAGGAAATACTTGAATTCGCAAGCAACCCTAAGGGAATACTTGAGTTCGCAAGCAAACCTATCACTAATAGGAGAAAAACAGCGAGAAAAGGGCAAAATATGGGCGAAATCAGCCCCAAAACAATAGATTGCAATAAGGGAAGCAAAGCAAAAACAATACGAAAGCAAGATACAAGTGATCCTCAATTCGAGAGAAGGATCGTCTCTCCAAAATCTCTAAACAAGAGAGTCTAGAGCCCAAACACCAAGAAGCCCTAATTCTATATCAAACAAAACATAAACATCCCTAATTCCCTAAAAATAAAAATAAAAAAACATCCCTAATTCCCTCCTGCGCTTTAATACCCAAACCTTCCTAATACAATTTCCCTCCTAAACCCAAGCCCCTCCCCTCTATTCAATTTTTAAAAATAATTAGATGGGGCGGGCCCCATCAGGTTTTGGCGGAATAGCCAAAGGAGGCAGCTTTGTTCCGCCTCCTCTACTAGATTTGAGCTGGTCTGTTGACCGGCTGGGCCGGTTCTTTGTGAACCGGCGTAACAATACCGCCCTCCCAAAGAATCATCTTGTCCTCAAGGTGAAAATATGGGAACTACTGTTTCGTCCTCTCGTATGGCTCCCACATGGCCTCGTAGTCAGATAGGTTCTTCCACTGGATCAACACTTCCTTAGTTCCGTCTTCCTTCTAGCGGTCTCCCATCAGCTCTAAGGGTTCCATAACCACCTTTAAATCCTCAGTGAGTGTCGCAGGTAGCTCGGTGTTGGCAGTATAGTCACCAATGGCCCTCCTCAACTGTGATACATGAAAAATCGCGTGTATCATCGCCGATGGTGGTAATTTCAGTCGATATGCCACTTCCCCAATCTTCTCCAGCACTTCATAAGGCCCATGGTACCTTGGAGCCAGCTTTTCATTCCGCCTATTGGCAACTGTCTTTTGCCTATATGGTCGGAGTTTCAGAAACACCTCCCCCACTTCGAACTGGATGTCCTTCCTATGCCCATCCGCTTGTTTCTTCATAATTTGCTGAGCTCTCAATAAATGCCTCTTCAACTCCTCTAGCACTCGATCCCTCTCCTCCAAGTATTCCTCTACTGAAGACACGGGAGTGCTGCTACTCCCAAAGTGCACCAAGTGTGGGGAATCTCGTCCGTACAACACCTTGAATGGGGTCATCTGTGAAGCAGAATGAAAAGATGTGTTGTACCAATACTCTGCCCATGATAGCCACTTAGCCCACAGCTTGGGTGTCTCTAACACAAAGCATCTCAGGTACGTCTCCAAGTTCTTGTTGACTACTTCCATTTGGCCATCCGTCTGTGGATGGTAAGCCGTACTCCTCTTCAGAACTGTCCCCTGCAATCGGAACAACTCTCTCCAAAAGTACTCCATGTAACCTGACCACCTCCCTGATGAAAGCTGAAGCCACTGTCGCTGCTGTGTAGGGGTGTCAGAGGGGAATGAAATGAGCATACTTGCTCAACCTATCCACCACCACCAAAATCACCGTGAATCCCTCTGAACGGGGCAACCCATCTATAAAGTCCATAGAGATCTCCTCCCACACTCTTCCCGGTAGAGCTAACGGCTGTAGTAATCCTCCTGGTTAGGGCTGCAAGTGAACCAAACATTCGACGAGCTACTCGTTGTTCGGTTCGATTAAAGCTCGTTCGTGATCGTTTAATTAACTAAACAAACAAACTTGAACAATATTTTAAATACTTGATTCTAAAATAAACAAGCTTGAACACTAATGCATTCAACTCATCTATGTTCGCGAACAACATCATTTGAAGTTCGTGAACAAGCTCGATAAGAAGCTTGATTCGTGTTCGATTTTGAACTCGTGAATAAGCTTGATAAAATAATTAATATTTGATTATAGAATTAATAAATATAAATAATATAAATAGAGCTCGACATTAAGTTCGCGAACATGCTCGATGTAATCGTTTGTTAGGAAGCTCGATAAAACTCATTTTTTAAGTTAATGAACATCTAAAAGTAGAGCTCGTTTATAACTCGTTCATGTTTATTTGTTTAAAGCTCGATAAGCACTAAACGAATGAACATGAACCGAACATAAACACTCATTAATTTAAATGAACCAAATATGAACACAAAATATAAAGCTCGAACAAACATGAACCAAACTTGAACAACCTGACATTAAATGAACACAAACATGAACACTCACATACTTGACTCGGCTCGGTTCGTTTGCAGCCCTACTCCTTGTGACATAGCCATGTACTTATTCCTTTGGCAGATCTTACACCTGGCTACCATGTCCTCTACATTTTTACGCATCCCATTCCAGTACAATTATGCAGTTAGCCTCCTATAGGTCTTCTGTACGCCTGAATGGCCCCCCACAGCGCTTCCATGAAACTCCTGGAGTAAGTTTGGGATGTGGATCGAGGTCCTGAGCATCACAAATCTCCCTTGATACAGCAATATGTCTCCCTCCAATGAGTACCCTGGGTGGTTGCCCTCCTCTTTCAATAAATCCGACCTGATCCTTCCTAAATCTTCATCTCTAGCACTTTCTTCTCTGATGGCCACCCAGTCAAAGCATCAAAGGAACTGATAGTGCCACTGTCTGCAGCTCCCCCATACATCTGGACAAAGCATCTACCGCCTTGTTTTTCACCCCTGGCCTATACTGAATCTCAAAGTTGTACCTTAGCAACTTGGACAGCCATTTTTGATGCTCCTCTATCACCATCCATTGTTCCAGCAGATATTTCAAACTCCGCTGATCTGTCCTGACAATGAAATGTCTCCCAAGTAGGTAGGGTCGCCACTTCTGAATGGCCAGAACGATGGCCATTAATTCTCTCTCATAAACTGACTTCAGCCTGGCTCTAGCAGTAAAAACATGGCTGAAATAGGCAATGTGCCTACGATTCTGCATCAGCACTGTACCAAGCCTGTATCCTGACGCATCCATCTCCACGAAGAAGGTCTGAGTGAAATATGGCAAGGCTAGGACCGGGACCGTCGTCATTGCCTTCTTCAGGCTCTCAAATGCTGCTGTAGCCGCCTCCCCCCATAGGAACCCGTCCTTCTTTAAATGCTCAGTGAGTGGCCATGCTATGTTGCTGTACCCCTTTACAAACCTTCTGTAGTAACCTGTCAGCCCTAAGAATACCCTCAACTCCTTCAGATTCTTCGGCACTGACCACCTTAGCATTGCCTCAATTTTGGACTGATCTGCTGCCACCCCCTCTTTTGACACAACATGGCCCAAGTACTCCACACTGACTTGTGCGAAGCAGCATTTCTTCAAGTTGGCCCTCAGTTGGTGCTCCTGCAGTACCTCTAGCACCCTTTTCAAATGCTCCCAGTGCTCCTCCTCTGACCTGCTGTAGATCAGGATGTCGTCAAAAAGTACCAGTACAAACCGTCTGAGATAAGGTTTGAAAACCTTATTCATAAGGGCCTGAAAAGTAGCGAGGGCATTGATGAGGCCAAAAGGCATAACCAAGAACTCATAATGTCCCTCATGAGTTCTAAAGGCCATCTTGGGTACATCCTCCTTCATCTGAATCTGATGGTAACCTGATTTTAAATCTATCTTGCTGAAGATCACTGTTCCACTCAATTCATCTAGCAGATCGTCAATAACTAGGATAGGGAACTTATCAGGAACAGTTTCCTTGTTGAGTGCTCGGTAGTCCACGCAAAAACGCCAACTGTCATCCTTCTTTTTCATCAATAGAAATGGACTAGAGAAGGGACTGATGTTGGGTCTGATGATTTCTGCCTCTAACATCTCTCTGATCAACCTTTCTATTTCATCCTTCTGGAACTGAGGGTAGCGGTAAGGCCGTACACTGATGGGCGACACTCCCTCCTTCAACACTATGGCATGCTCCTACTCCATCCGCGGTGGCAATCCCTAAGGTGGCTGAAACACCTCATGGAATTACTGAATCAACGACTGAATGGAGTGGGGTATGTCTCCTCCCTTCTCCAAACTCTTTCCCTCCAAACTGTGCAGCTCCACTAGGGGTGTCAATATTTGACACGACCTGAAACACGACCCAAACCCGACATGGAAAAATCCGGGTTAGGGTCAACCTGAACCCGAAACGGGTCGGGTTCAACAAATCAACCCATTTTTAAAAATCGGGTCGGGTTCGGGTTGACCCAACAACCCGAAATTGACACGAAAACTCCTATTTGACCCGGAAACCCGAGATTGACCCGATTTTGACCCTAAAATCGAAGATTGACCCAATTTTGACCCGAAAAACTAGCAATTTTAGGTCAACTTCGGGACATTTGTGTCGGGTTGACCCGGACCAGAATCGGGTCGGGTTCGGGTTGACCTGAATAGTGCCGGGTCAGTTCCGGGTTCGACCCTAACCCGACCCGTTGACTGGAATTGACACCCCTAAGCTCCACTAGATACCCTCCACCCATCACGAATATCCCTCACCATCGTTTTAAGAGAAACCAGGGATTTGGAAAGCCTCGCATCTCCCTTAATCACCACCTTCCTCCCATCCACCGTCAACTCCATCGTGAGTACTCCCCAATTCACTTTGGTGTCCCCCAAAGTTTGCAGCCATTTCATCCCCAGGATGATGTCTGTACTCCCCAACTCTAGCGGAAGAAAGTCTTTCCTCACCTGTATCCCTGGATTAAGTCGCACTCCTCTGCAAATCCCCTGACCTTTCTCCACATTTCTTGTACCCATCATCACCCCGTAACAGCCGGTATCCACCAATCTCACTCCCAGTTGATCGACGATCTAGGTGAAATGAAATTGTGAGTAGCTCCACTATCAATCAACACCACCAATTCCCTGTCCTCTATCTCTTCCTTCACCTTTATGGTGTGATTCGTAGTGAACCCTACCACCAAGTTCAGGAAAACCTCAGCTAGATCCAAGTGTAGCTTCTCATCCATCTCCTCTTCTATCTCCTCCTCACCTCCCTCAGTTACCTCGTCATCACAGACGGTGAGATCCTGAAGAGTTCGGTCCTTGCACCGATGCCCTGGCGTGTACTTTTCATTGCATATGAAGCACAACCCCTTATCCCTCTTCTCCTGCATCTCTTTCTCCGTCAGCCGTTTGAAATTTCCCCCGATCCCTCCTCCTATCTTTTCCTTGGTGGTCTCTCGGCTTCCTCCTGTTGCAGGACCTTTAGGTGCTAGATGAGTGATCGTCATCCTGTAAGTGCCCCAGTGCTGCTACTTCTGGCTCCCTTCTCCAAATTCCTTTGATTTTCCACCAATTGAGCCAACTTCATGGCCTCCCCCAAGTCACGGGGCATCAAACCTTCTCCTCCTTCAGCCCTTTCATAAAATTTCCCTCCAAGACTGTATCTGAGAGTCGCTCCACCCTGCTGGCTAGGTGCTCAAACTGCTCCCGGTAATCTGCTACTGATCCCTCCTGTGTCAGAGCAAAGAACTGCTCATAGAAGTCTCCTCACCGATCGGTTTGGAAATGCTCTATTACGCAGTCTTTGAATTCCCTCCAGTTCCTGATCGGCCTCCTCTGATCTCTCCACTGAAACCACGACAGGGTGTTCCCCTCCAAGCACAATCCCGCTGCTGTCAGCTTCTCCTCCTCCGTCAACCCATTGACGACAAAGTACTGCTCTAACTTGTAAATCCACCCATACGCGTCTTCTCCTTCAAATATGGGCATCTTCAACTTCCTCACCTTCTGGTCGCCACCGTTTCCCCTGATCCTTCCATAGTTTCCCCTCTCCCAAGTGCTGGGTGCGCCCCAGGTTTCCCGATCTTCCCTTGTTATACCATAGCCCCAACCTCCTTCAAAATCCCCCTTTCTTTCTTCAAAATCAGCACCTCGGCGGTCGTAGCATCCCTCCTGGCATTCCCTATGTCCTCCTCTTTCTTCCCTCTGGAAAGGCTCCAGATGGGGTCTTCTTCCTTCTCCTTCCACGATCTCCACCTAATCTTCCTCCTTACGGATTTCAGAATTCTTACTCTTTCCTTCCATCCCTTTTGCCACCGAAGCCGCTGTTTGATTTTGAATCTCTAGCATTTTCTTCATCATATCTCGGAGGTCGGCGACTTGTCCCTCCATGGAAGAGATCCTTTCCTCCACTGTCGTTTTGATTTGATTCATCTCCCCTTCAAGTCTTTCTTCCAAGGCATCCACCTTTTTTGCCACCATCACACTCTGGCGTTTGTAGATTAAAAAAAAAAGGATTTTGGAATAAAAATCATCAACTTCTTCCTATTTGGAGAGAAGAAAAGCTTCTAGAATTCATTGAAATCAGCCCTCCACCAGTCCCGAGACTTGCTCTGATATCAATTTGATAAGAAATACTTGAGTTCGCAAGCAAACCTATCACTAATTGGAGAAAAGAGCAAAATTTGGGTTAAATCAGCCCCAAAATGATAGATTGCTATAAGGGAAGCAAAGCAAAAACAATACGAAAGCAAGATACAAGTGATCCTCAATTCGAGAGGAGGATCGTCTCTCCAAAATGTCTAGACAAGAAAGTCTAGAGTCCAAACACCAAGAAACCCTAATTCTCAATCAAACAAAACATAAACATCCATAATTCCCTCCTGCACTTTAATACCCAAACCTTCCTAATACAATATCCCTCCTAAACCCAAGCCCCTCCCCCTCAATTCAATTTTTAAAAATAATTAGATGGGGCGGGCCCCATCAGGTTTTGGCGGAAAAGCCAAAGGAGGCGGCTTTGTTCCGCCTCCTATACTGGATTTGAGCCGGTCTGTTGACCGGCTGGGCCGATTCTTTGTGAACCGGCATAACAGCAACCATCAAGAAATAAACTCCAATTCAAAATAGAAACTAAGCATATAATTTACCTGCCTTCTACTGTGAGCCAATTTGCTCAGAGTCTCTGTTGAGCTGGAATCTGCAAGATCATCATTATAACATTCTTTCTTTTTAGAATCATCAATAACTGGACTTACTCCACGTAATGCGGATGCCCTTCTAGTTACTGCTTTTGTTCTTCTCCCTGTCAAGCTTGTCTGTGCTCCCATTCTAGGGGTATTGACCACTAATGAAGATAGTGACCGTTCCTTTCTTCTAACCGGCAATGTAATGGATGGGACAACTTCAGGACTATTAACCTTTTTCCTTTTGTAGGGGAAGATCTTAGCTCTCACATCTTCAAGATTATGATCAGGCCTGGATTAAATGCAGTTTTAGGCAAAGGCTAGCTTTGACAAACACAGAATGCAGCATGCATTAAGAACCACGCAATGAAAATTTTAACATTGATTACACTGCAATAAGAAATACAAGTGTAGTTTTTAGGAAAAATTGTTCAATGAAAAAGAGAAAAAGGATATATCTCTTGAAGATGGCAGATAAAAAAATCATTAAACAATCTTTTATATAACACAGTACAAGCTTAGCTACACTGAATGCAACTGTTTAACTACAATCTTGGGTGAATAAAAAGTGAAGACCGAAAAAACAGTAGCTAAAGAAATAAAAGTCAAAAGGTTTCCAATGAACATCAACACGTATTACATTTATTTTCAGAATATAGCATAACTCAGTTGAAAAGCTTGGGTGTAAAGTGTTTAAAACGATAACAATATTTAGAATTTCGGTTGTTTTTACAAAATATTTCTGAGAAAAATAATTAACCGCATCAAATTCTCTTTAGGACACAAAAAATAGAGGAATCTCTCACAACACCATGGTTATGTCATGTCAAGATATGCTCTTAGAAACTAAAAATGTTAGCCTCTATATCATACTAAAAATGTCAACCTCATTATGTTAATGCTAGGATGTTTCCTGAAAGTGACACACTGTATGACCTGAATACAACGACAAGTGTGCAAGGGCCGCTACACCGACACCCAGGTGCAGTGTTAAATAGGAAAAGGTTCCCATATCATGGATGATTGTGAGAAAAGAAGCTAGTCCATGAAACTAAAATTATGATATGAACTTGGAATATAGGTTCCCTTACATACAAATTAATGGAATTAATAGATATTATAATTCATAGGAAGATAAATATTCTATGCATTCAGGAAACTAAATGTGTTTGAGAGAATGCCAAGGAGATTGATAATTTATGATTTAAACTATAGTATTATGGTAATAGTCGTATTAGAAATGGTGTTGGTGTGATTATAGATAAGAGTTTAAAATATAATGTTATAAAAATTAATTAAGTTTGAGATGGAATTATAGTTATAAAGATAGTTGTTGATGCTAAGATTATTAATATTATAAGTATTTATGCTTCTCAAATAGACAAAATTAAAATTTTAGAATGATTTAGAATAATTAATATAAAGATACATCTTAAAGAAATTTTTTTTTATTTGAGGTGATTTAAATGGACATATTGGTAGAGAGATAGATAATTTTAAAATATTCATGGTGGCTATGGATTTGGAGCAACTAATGAAAGTGGTAAGACCATATTAAATTTTTCTTTGGCTTATGATTTTATAATTGCTAACAAGAATGAATATAGTAAAACTCAGATTGATTATTTTCTTATAAGAAAAATAGATCGTTTAGATTACAAATATTATAAAGTTATTCTGAGTGAAAGTTTATGTACCCAACATCAATTATTAGTTTTGGACTTTAAGATGAAGGAAAAAAATAAAATAAAATAAAATATTGTTTTATAATTAGATGAGTGCTTTTAAAGAATATTAACAAAAAAATTTTTGAGAGTAGGATACTAATCTTAAGATTTTGTCTGTTTATGAGGAAGTTAATGTTGTGTGGAAACAAGCAGAATGTGATATTAAAAATGTTGAAAAAAATATGCTTGGAGTATCAAAGGGATAAGCTCCTAATAGTAAAAATAGTTGATGGTGGAATCAAAACATACAAGAAAAGATATCAAATGTTGCATATACGTGAAAAGATTGGAGTATCTCCAATGGAAGATAAGATTAGAGAGAGCCTCCTTAGATGGTTTGGTCACATAAAACGGCAGCCTTCCGATGACCCGATTAGCAAAATAAATGTATTAGATTTGATTTATGTTAAGAAAAATAGAGGTAAACCTAAAAAGACTTGGTTAGAAAATATTAGAATTGATCTTTCTTTATTAGATTTATGTTAGACCGGTCCAACCGGTCCGCACGGGACCGGCTATTCACAAAGACAGCGGGATCTCCGCCTCCTGCGGAGATCGAGCGGCCCGTCCGCCCCATTAGAGCATTTTAGGAATTTTTTTGGAGTTTTGAGAGGGAAATTTGAATGTAAGGACTGTTTAGGGATTTCCTTTTGATTTGTATGCATTAAATAGTTGATTTTCCTAGGGTTTGGGTATCTTGAATTTGGCTGAAATTTGAGATCTCTTAGATTTAGGTTTTCTTTGGGCTCTAGCGGCGTCTAGAGATTTGGGAGAGATCGATCCTCCTCTCGAATTGAGGATCAAGTGTATCTTGCTATTTTATCCGTCTACTAGTGAAATACAAGTATTGCTTTGAGTTTTCTTTCAGATTTCTTCGAAATTCCGCTGTTAAACTGCTGTTAAACAGCAGTTTTGCTGTGTTTTCCTGCTGTGGACAGCAGTCCAGTCGCTGTTTGCTCACCGATTTTGGTTAGGTTACTTGCGAACTCAAGTATTTCCTATCAAATTGGTATCAGAGCACGTCGATCGAAGGGGAACCAATGGCCAGAAGAAAAGTGAAAATTTTGGAGAGAGAACTTGGGCTTTGAGGAAAAGCTGACTTATTTTCAAAGTCAGATTGCATCCGTCAATGAAAAGATGGAGGAAAAATTTGCCGTAATGGAACTTATTGAAGAAATTGCTTGAAGACAAAACCAAACCGGTGATATCAGAAGCAAAGGAAACTACAAGAGGCCATGGAAGAGATGAGAACCCTAACATGCCTAGGGGAAGGAAAAAGCCATAAGTGGAGATCCTGGAGGGAGAAGACGGAATGCCGCCTCTAGAACCACTTTCTAGGGAGGAGATGAGCATTGGCTATGTATGAAGAGGTGTTAAATTTGTAAGGCGAGGAGATGATTTCGATCACCGTGGTGCTGATTTTGAAAGAAGAAGAGGGGATTTTGATGAATGGTTTGGGTATGATCGCCAGAGGGAAGATCATGACAATTGGGGAGCACCTCCGCTTCGAGGAATGAGAGGTTATGGAGGATTTAGGGGAAACGGGTGTGACCCAAGGGTGAGGAAACTGAAGATGTCAATCTTTGAGGGGGAGGATGCACACGGGTGGATCTACAAGGTAGAAAGATATTTCGCCGTCAATGGGCTGACAGAGAAGGAGAGATTGACGGCGACAGGCCTATGTTTAGAAGGGAAGGCTTTGTCTTGGTATCAGTGGAGGGACATGCAACGACTCATACGAAGTTGGAGAGAGTTCAAGGATTGCTTGGTAGAGCGTTTCCGAACTGGCAGAGGAGGAGACTTCTACGAGCAATTCTTTGCCTTGACACAGGAGGGTTCAGTGACGGAATACCAGGAGAGATTCGAGTACCTTGGTAGCCGATTGGACCACCTTTATGAGACAGTGCTAGAGGGAAACCTCATGAAGGGATTGAGACCAGAGATCCGAGCAGCGGTTAGAATAATGAGGCCTCGTGACTTGGGAGAGGCTATGGAGCTAGCTCAATTGATAGAAGATCAGAGACACCTAGAGGAAGAGACGAGAGGCGGCAGCTCAGGAGGCTCGTACAGGATGACCACCAGTTTATTGAAATCCAAGGAGCCAACACCGGATACTCTTCGAGGGACTTCGAAGGAAAAGACCGCATGAGGAAGACCTGGGGACAACTTCAAGAAGCTCACAGAGACAGAATTACAGGAGAAGAAGGTGAAGGGGCTTTGTTTCAGATGTGACGAGAGGTATATGCCGGGGCACAGGTGTAAGGACCAACTCTTCAGGTTCTTATCGTTTGTGATGAAGAAGGAATGGAGGGTGTCGTCTTTCCACCTTGCGGACAAGGTGGATCTTTGGGAGGGGAGTATTGTTAGGCCGATCCAGCCGGTCCGCACGGGACCGGCTATTCGCAAAGACGGCGGGATCTCCACCTCCTGCAGAGATCGAGCGGCCCGTCCACCCCATTAGAGCATTTTAGGAAGTTTTTTTTGGAGTTTTGAGAGGGAAATTTGAATGTAGGGACTGTTTAGGGATTTCCTTTTGATTTGTATGCATTAAATAGTTGATTTTCCTAGGGTTTGGGTATCTTGAATTTGGCTGAAATTTGAGATCTCTTAGATTTAGGTTTTCTTTGGGCTCTAGCGGCGTCTAGAGATTTGGGAGAGATCGATCCTCCTCTTGAATTGAGGATCAAGTGTATCTTGCTATTTTATCCGTCTACTAGTGAAATAAAAGTATTGCTTTAAGTTTTCTTTCAGATTTCTTCGAAATTATGCTGTTAAACTGTTGTAAACAGCAGTTTTGCTGTGTTTTCCTGCTGTGGACAGCAGTTCAGTCGCTGTTTGCTCACTGATTTTGGTTAGGTTACTTGCGAACTCAAGTATTTCCTATCAATTTAAAGGAGAATTTAACTTTTAAATTTTTAATATTGCATAATAGAGGAAAAGGATTCAAGTAGCCGACCCCACATAGTGGGATAAAGGCTTGATGCTGTTGTTGTTGATCTAAGCTCAATCCTCGAGCTCATTTGAAAATCTCAACTTGACTCAATTGTTGGTGTTGATTTTTTAGTTCTAAATTAAAATTTTTATTTTTGATATAGAATTAATTTAAAAATAATAAAATATATTATAATATGCTAATTTAAATTATTTTTTAAATATATTTTAAATTAATCAAGTGGCTTAACGAGCTTTCGAGCCGAACTAGGCTAAGCTCGAACTCGAACTTGCTGCTCGATAAGCTTGACTCGTGCACTCGTTAACAAGTCAAGCTTGAGCCGTCTTGGCTCTTACACCCCTAGTTGTAGATATGGAATGGATTAGATGGGTTGTGCTGGCTGAGAAAGATAAAAAAAAATGTTGCACGCTCAGCCCATACACTAATTACAATCTAGCACAGTCCTACATCATTTGTCAAAATTTAAAACAAAACCCCAATATATTTTGCTATCATCAAATTCCCAAGAGTTTGATGGTGACATGTGCAAAGATATGAATTTGCTAGCAGCTTTATAAATATGGTATATTTTGGTGGCACATGAGCTTGACAGTGTTAAGGACATAGCACTGGGCTTCTAAATGGCACATGAGCTTGACAGTGTCTCAAGTAAATTATAAATGAACCTTGGCAATAATCTTCAAATCTCAAGAAACTTTCAACAAAAGCAACAGCAAATAGAATTAGAGATGAATGAATATAATTTTTGGTTTTCCAGCTTTCCTTCCTTAAGTATGATATTATGAATTAGAAGTTGTATGGCTTCGAATTTTAGCCATTGAACCTTGTCTTTACTAAACATTATTATGAACTGTGGTAAATTGATCATACAGGAAATGCAGAAAGCTTTTGGTTAGACCGGTCCTTACTGGACCGGTCATGCCGGCCCCTTCTAAGGGGCCGATCCAGGTTTATTCAAGGAGGGGGGCGGCGGCAACAGGGAAAGAGAGAAGGGTGGGGTTCACTTGAAATTCAAATTTTAAAATTGGAGCCAAGGGGAGCGGCATGGGCAAATTAGTCTTTTGCTTTTGTTTTCTAATTTCATGTCTTAAGTATGAGGAAAATTAGGGTTAGGGATATGATGATAATTGTGTTCTTGTGAAGTCTTCTTGGTGTCTTTGGGCTATAGATTTCATCTATACATCTTGGGAGAGAATGATCCTCCTCTCGAATTGAGGATCAATTGTATCTTTGCTTGGTGTTTTCTTTGATTTGAGTTCTATAAAATTCTCTATTGTTTGGATTGTCTTTCCTCGGTTTTCTTGCAATTTTCTCGGTGTTTTCACAAATTATTGCTAGGGTTGATTGTGAACTCAAGTATTTCGATAGGATTTGTTGCGAACTCAAGTATTTCCTATCAGAATTATCCATGGTATCTTCATCTTGTTTTAATATGAAGCACTTAAGGAAGCATGTACATTGAAAAAGATAAAATCAACAAACAAATAAGAAAACATATCACAAACTATTAATGTGAAAACAAGTGCGGATATGTTTGAATCTATATCAGCTATCTTGTACTAACATCAATATAAGTAATTTATATAGTAACAATGTAAACAGAATCATCATGATACCGCATAAATCAAGAAGAACAACATGCTAAATTTGTCAGTGTAATTGAAAGGAAAGCTGTCCTCGAAGAGCCGTGTTTGCAACAGAGAAAAGTAATATAGACTAAAGAGATAGATTACCAAACAAAACACAAAAATAAGTAACTATAGTCATTTATTTTTCAGTTACCTTAGCTTCTCTTCTGGAACACAACCTAGATCAATCTGACATATAGGACAGCATTCTGCCTCTTCATCATTTAGTTTCTCAAAAATACATTGCCTGCAAACTGATTTGAAGGAAAAACAAATTTTATTAATCAAACTCAATAAACTATTGTCAGTAGGTCAATAGGCTTCACTTCTCCCTAACCAAGGCATTAGAGGAAATCTCCAATAATGTAACTAAGCAATAAATATTGCTGAATGTCAGCAAGAAAACAACAAATCAAAGTAGGATATTAAGTGAAATCATTTATAATGATTTCATCAATATTTTAGCAGTTCAGACGCAAGAATGAAGACCTGCTGAAAAAAAATTAAGAAACTTAAAGGGCATGTTTGACTCACTGATATCACCTATGTAATATGAAGTTATTAGAACTTAGAAGATAACAGTTGTTTGGTTTATTAGTATTATAAATAATACTTCCATAAATGACATTTTTAAGGATTTGTCTGGGGAAGCTTTTTCACTTTTCTTTTTAGGAGAAATTATTCTATGCAGAGTTCGGATGGAAAGAACCGTCCGGACTGTAAGTGTACACACTATGTACACACGGTGTGTACACTAATTTGATATATACTGTGTACAAATGTGTACATAGTGTGTACACTCACATGTCTGAACGACTCTTCTCGTCCGGACTCCACGCAAAATGATTTCTCCCTTTTTAGACCACTACCACACTGATATTTAGCCGCTACTTTCTTGCTACTTTTAAGATTTTTTTTTTTAATGAATAGTTCTAAAATTTGGTAGTTATAAAAAGATCAATGTCTGACTTTTCTAAAAAGAAAAAAATATATATAAAGCCCATAATAGCTTTAAAAAAATCTGACTTCCCCATAATAACTCTAAAACTATTTTTACAAATAACCGCAACTGCTCCAAATAGACTCTAACTCCTATTTTGATGCTATGATCAAATCACTCCATACATAAATGTCAAACTATATGAAAACTTTTAAAAAAATGAAAACAAAAAATAAATATAATTACAATTAATTTTTCTAAATAGCACTATAATTTTAAAATAAGATCACATTCAACTGAATAAGCGATATCACTGCCAACTAAATAGCAATGAACCAAACAACACATTAGAAGTCAATCACGCAAGAGTGGCCATGAACCAGCATATATATTGAGTTATTCCTCCAGCTTCACTGTAATAGGGTAGCAAGGATTTCAGCTCAATCATCAACGTCAGCAATGGTCAATGGACTCATTAGGCCGAAACTTCAGTTAAATGAAACAGAGCTCTACTATTCTTGCTGATTCAACAATGACGAATCACTCACAGAGTAGTCCGCAATTTTTCAATGCAATATACTGCTCTTTCTTGCTTTTCAAAAAACAGACAGAGCAAAAGCTTGATCAGGAAAAACTAATAGGTACAAATTATATCATAAGTCTACATGTAGAGTACACAATTGTGCATTTATTATATACATCATTATTTTGAAGTACACAGCTATATACTATTATATATACATTTTCTAATCTTAAAAATAAAATACACGATTTTTTTTGGGGAAAAAATACACAAATACACACAACAAATCCATAATCACAAACTAGCATTATTTATATATTAAACTACGTACTTAGCATCATATAATTTCTCATTGAACAAAACTAAAATTGTCATGTTGGGCATCAGCACGTCGATTTGTCCACAGGATGAGCAGATAACTAAAAGCTCCAACACTCACCAACAAATAAGCACCTTTGTCAATACGAGATCGTTCATGCAATTTACTCGGCGTATCACATCACAAATTGCATCCCAACGCACGAAGAAGAACAAATTTACACGATTTTAACGTAAAGACTCAATCTTTTGCATCGTATTAGCTTCAACAACTTCCCAATGGCAGAAATAACAAAAACTCACAACATGAATAACCCAGAACATCTCAGATCTCCAAAACCAAGACCTGCGAGCAAGCCTCGACGTCCCACAGCACAAATAGCATGACAACGCGGGAAAACAAAAACAACCGAAACGTAAAAATTCCATCTTTTTCAACGTATTAAGCTGAAAAACCTCTCAATGGCTCTAAACAAAGAAATTCAACAACCCAGAACAGATCAAATCACCAAACCTAAGAGCAAAGAAGAATCCACGTCGTAAAAGGGTCAATAATACACGAGACCACAATGAATCGCCCAAGAAACCCTGGATTAATTTGAAATCAGAATATGAACTCACACGTATGGAGACACTCTGAGATAGTGGTGGCGCCACGGAGGAGTTTATGGCAAAGGGGACACGTCATGCACGCGGCAAGTACCTCCCTTTTCACCCTCACAACCTGCATCGACCCGGCCTCCATTCCGGCGCTCGACATCCCAAACTTCCTCACCACCACGTCGCCGGCCCCACGTGCTAGCGCCCTCCCCCGCATGCCAGCAACAAGGAGGTTCCCGAAAGATTCAACGTCGGCATTGACGTTGCAGAGAGAGGGTTCAATGAAGAGGATCTGAAAGTAGGAGATTGATTGGGGAACCAACGAAGATAAACTCCAGCAAAGACGTCGATTTCTCCGGCGAGATTTGGGAGGCGGACGTGGTTAGCCGGCGGACAGCCTGAGGGCTTCGAGCCCGACGGATTGAACGGCGCTGAGGAGTGAGAAAGCTAGTATAAAAACGAAAACTTTACGAAGCGAGGAGTCTTCGCCGTGCTACTGCGAACGTGTCATCGACTTCGAGTATATAGTCCTCCTTATTGGTAAGGCTGGAGCTAACGTGCGCCGTAGGTCTGTCCGGTTATGTTTTTTCAGCCGGCCAGCTGAGTTCTAAGCTGTCTAAATTGGTGCTTGTGAGTTTTGCCAAAGATTAGCGAAATTATTAGATGCATGTATATATATGTATATATTTGAATAAATTTAATTTTAAATCTTAAATTCAAGATTAGTTGTGTATTTTCAAAAATAAAGTACACAAAGAATAAAAAATATGATTTTTTTTATATCTCAAATACACCATCATATATTATTCACAATTATATAATTCACGAGTAATAATTTCTCAAGATTTTCATCTTAATTTAAGCAGTTAGTTCTCACCAGATTTGCCTTTCAATCCTCTTCAATAAACAGTTGATCATGCAATGTCAGATAGATTGACATGAGAAGAAGATATTATATCACAAACGATAATTTTAAAGATTACCATATAACACTTTAAAATTTATTTTATAGTTTTGATATATAGCGTATAATATTTATAAAATATTTTTAATTTTGAATAAATATGTATATGGCACCTGGAAGTGCTCATGATACAAATTTTCTTCCCACTAACATATCCTTTTGAGGTTTACTTCACTGCATATAATGATTGTAGAGAGGATTATTTTGGTTGAATCATCAGTGTAAAAATCTACATAAAAGTAGATTGGGAGTTCAAATTTTTCCAGTTGATCGACTAAAAAAAAGCAATAATCCATCTTTTGCTACGTATCAGCATCAAAAAGCTCCCAATTCCCCCAAAACAAGAAAAAAAAAACGCACAGAACAACTCAGATCGTCAAAGGCCCAAAAGTAAAAACTACAAGCAATCCACGTCGAAAAGGGCAAATATAAAGAGATGGAATTAAGCACAATGGATCGCAGAAGAAACTTTGGATTCATTATTTAAAATCTGAATGTGATTGTCACTCACATGTATGGAGACATTTGGAGACGGTGGTGGCGTCACGGAGAAGCTTATGGCAGAGGGGGCACGTCAAGCACGCGGCGAGAAGCTCCCTTTTGATCCTCACAACCTGCATCGAAGCGGCAAGTCGGCAATCACGACGCCTACTTCGCCGCTTGATCTCTGTATGTGAAGGCGAAGGAAAATCCCGAGCGATTCGAACTCGGCATTGACGACGACGTCGGAGGAGAAGGATTACGGTGACGATCTGGAAGAGGGAGATTAATACAGGAAACGGCGAGGACTGAGAGCTTCAAACGCTAAGGACCGTGGGAGAGAGAGAGAGAGAGAGAGAGAGAGAGAGAGAGAGAGAGAGAGAGAGAGAAATTGACGGAGCGAGGAGGTTTCAAGCGTGCCTGTGCAAGCAACAACGTGCCTTCGAGGATTCACATATGTTCCTAATGGGTCGAGCTAACATGCGCCGCGCAGCCCGGTTGATCTGGTTCAGCTTTTGAACCGGAGCGGTTTGTTCTCAGGTCCGGTCTAAGATGCCCGGCTTTGACTTCATGATTATTGTCTATTATAATAAAGCATGAATTTAAGCAAAAAAAATTAAAAAATGAAGTGCTTATTATATAATTTTTTATGTTTTTTTTTTTACATTGAGACTTGGAAGAAGTTTAGTAAAAAAAAAATATAAATTTAAATATTTATGAAAATAATACCCGACCTAAAAGAACAACTATCAAATACACAGATTGAGATGAGATTTTATTATTATTTTTTAGATTTGTAAGTTTTATAAATAGCCATTCTTTTATACTACAAAGGAAATTACCTACCTACGTACTATAGTAAATTGATGCATATACATTTTTAATATATGCATGTACCTCATCACCTTATATATATGTTGAGCTTCTTCTAAGTACAATGATTTTGACTTCATAATTTTTTGATAATATATGATCAATGATTGACACTACAGGAAAATCTCGATATACCGACCAAATTTCCGGCGGATCTATATCCACCGGTAGAGGCGGCGGTATAACCGGCGATTATTCCGCCGGTTAACTAGTGACGGATTTTCTAGCGGATAAGAAGAAGATGCAGAGTGAAACTATCAATGTAGTTTTGCAAGTTTATGTCATATTTATTTATTTTTTAATTAACATGTTATTAAATTTTGAGCATATGTATAATATAGTAAAGTGTTAGCCAGCAATCCAAACATAGAAAGTTGCAAAGAATCATTTGTACATAGAAAAATAATTATAAGCTATAAAATAGGCTCATCTCTTACTATATTTCTTTTTGGAGGAAGCATGGCATAGCTCCTTGCTGAAATTGGAAGAGAGAGAGCCTCCATGTGAACCTCTTACTCTTCTTCTAGCTCCTTAGTAATGGAGGATGTGTTAATTTTAAGTAATTTAATCATAAATTTTCTACCACGTCTGTGTATTCACTTATGACCTTTATGTTGGGATTAAAAGCTCTTAATTATTTGACATAAGTGAGGTGAAGCAAAAAACAAGAAATGTTACGTTCATTTAATTTTACATTAGAAATATATAGAAGAACTGGAGAGATTATTATGTACGAAGTGCGGATACAGAGAACCATTCGATTTTGTGACAATGAACAGTATCCTGCGCTTTTACTGTTCATAGTCACAAAAACAAATGGTTCTCCATATCCGGACTCCGCACGTAATAATCTCTTGAAAAATTGAGGGGGGTCTACATACATAACACAAAAATGATATATATTTACAATCTTTATGTTTTTTATATAACTTATAAATCTTTAAGTTACATAAAAAAACATACTAATAATCACTTTTCTAAAATAAAAAAAAATATTTTTATCTATATATTTTAATCAATTAAAGCATTATAGTATTAAATAAATACATATAAAAGTTAATTAAAATTATAAATGCATAGGAATTCAAGTGAAACATTCTAGAGTGTCGTTTGGTGACCTCCCAAAAAGATATGAAATTTTCTTTTGCTGATAAGAATTCATTCCAAGTGATAGAGCTGATTTATTATATTAATAGGAGTTCATTGTCACAAAATCGAATGGTTCTTTGCTTCATTTCTAGCTCAATGTGACACTTTTTTTTTTTTTTGGTTCTTTGTTCATCTCTACAGATTGCAGATTTGTTTATGAAGTGAGATCTATTGCATCCTACGAGGCCTAATTTCCTTCATGAAATTAAGGCTAAGTTTGGGATGAATTTTTTAATGTTTCTTAAAGCAGTTTTTTCAGAACAATTTTTTTTTGTGCTACAAAGCTGTTTTAAAAAAGTAATAAAAAAGTTGTTCCAAATGAAGCATAAGGCTTCGTTTGAGACGGCTTTCTTTCTGCTTCTTGAAGCAGCTTTCTAGTTTAAAAATTAAAATTTTATACTAAAAAGTTGCTTTAAGAAGTAGTAAAAAAACCGTTTCAAACTTAGACTAAATTTTTTGTGAAAATAATGAGTTTATTTCTGTTAAAACAATTACAAAGAAGCTCCAATAACATAAGGTTTTGTCTGATGAAAACTTTCATTTGCTTTGCTTTTCAAAATGTCTTTTGTTTAATCTTTGAGAAACATTCTTTGAAAATTCTTGAGAAATTCTTTAACAATTTTATGCCCAACTAAACAAACTTGTGAATAAGCTAAAAATGTATGGTGATTTTATTTTATATGATATATAAAAAAAAAAACACCACCATGTCTAGCTAATGATGAATCTACAGGAAAATATTGGCATTGCTCAAGTGATATGCCGATAGTTAGATTTAGTAGTCTTCATAACATACTCATAGTTTTGTTTGTATGATCATGATCATTGCTAACATACTGACATACTTCATTAATATACTTCAACTTTTTATTAACATGCATGATGACCCGGTGAAAAGATTGAAGTAGCTTCAATGGAAGATAAGATTAGAGAGAGTCATCTTAGATGATTTGGTTACATAAAACATTGGCCTTCTAATATCCCGGTTAAAAAAGTAGAGGTATTAGATTTGATTTATATTAAGAAAGGTAAAGATAAAACTAAAAAGGCTTGGTTAGAAAATATTAGAAATGATCTTTCTTTATTAGATTTAAATGAGAATTTGACTTTTAACATGACACAATAGAGAAAAAAGATTCATGTATCTGACCCCATGTAATGAAACATAGATTTGATGTTGTTGTTGTTGTTATTGTTGTTGCTGCATGATGACAATGTTGTTAACCTATCTAGATTTTCTTATAATCTTGCTCCAGTGCAGCACATAACAATCTAAAAAGACAAATGCTAAAATTATAATAGTAGTAATAATGATGATGATGACGACGACAACCTTACATTTAAATTCTAGAAAATTAACTTTTGATCAATTTAAATTTTATTTGGAATGACTTTCTTACTATTTTGTGAATCTACTATAAAGAATGTAGGTTTTTAAAGTCGTCTTAGAAAGCAACTTCTTAATATAAAAATAATAATAATGAAAAAAACTGTAGTCAAATAAAAAGTATAATTACAGCTAGAAAAAAAAAACAAAATAGAAAAAAAAATAATCTCAAAAGATTCAAATGAGGTCTAAATCAATAGAAATGCTCAGCCAAAAACTCATACAACTTTTTTGAGAAATGTAGGTCAGTATCAGTTCAAACTCAAATGAAAATATGAAAGCTAAGCAGCCTAAGGCTGCAAATCATTGTCTGATGAGATCACTGAATTTAAGAAAGCCCATTGATTTGCATATTTGTCGCAGAAGATAGCCTGCTTCTGTATGAGAGATACCTAATCTGAGCTCAACGTGGCTAACAGCCATTGGCCCACTTGCCCAGAAAGTAGGGAAGTTGTGATGGACAATGCACTCTTTACTTGCTCTTCTTTTTCACCAAATGCTCTACCAACAGTGAAATTATTCCGTGCAGATACGGAGCCGGAGCCATTCAGAGGCGAATCAAAATAAGCCACACTGTATACCAGGTGAGTGACGAATTCTGATTCGACTCTAGACGATCCAGAACCCTAAATTTTATTTTACTTTTGGTAATAAAAAAGCAATAATCTAAAGTGCAGCTGCATCTCTATATAATTATTATAATATAAATAGAAAAAAGCTGCATCCCCCATATGAAAACTGATAAATCTCTCATTTCATTCATATTTCCAAAATCACATTCAGAAACAATCAAATAATGTGAAACCTAAAATCATGATATCAAACGCAATTTAACATTCTCGTTCACAAAAAAAAATAAAAATTTGTTCTCATCATACAACTGGGACCTCCTGAAAATAGCAGTGCAGCACTTCACTTTGAAATGCTCCAAAAAAGAAAGAAAAAAAAAAAGAAAAAAATTGACCATTAAAGAGCTTCCAACATATCCACAAATGATACATTTAAGATTACATATAATCCCAGCTTTTCTTTCATAAAAAGGGCACATCAATAGACAACTGCAGAAACAAAGAAAAAGAAGAGAACAGTAATAAGGTGGGGGTCAGATTATCCTAATTGACTAATACCATATCTTCGGCCGAAGATTTGGCGGCGGCGACTGCTTCCAGTCTTCTCCAAGCCATCTGTCTCTGCTCTTCCTGTGACTTGGCTTTGGCTTCCTTGTCTATATATTTCTGCTGGCATTCTTCGAAAAGCTCGGTATCCATATCGAGGAACATTTTGCGCACATTGGCTGTGAGTCCATGAACTGCTTGGTTCCAGTGGCCTTGCATGTTTTTCTCGAGCGCGTCGAAAATTATGGGGAAGATGATGTTTCGATTCTGGGCAATTAAGCTCACGATGTGATCATTGTTCCATAGAAAGAGGGCTCGTTCAGCCACCTGGGAAGTTTAGCAGCCAAAGGAAACATCAGAATTGCAGCAACCTATGTGTAAGTAAACAAATATAAAAAAGTTTTCAAATGAAGTAGTTTCTTGTTACTTCTGTATGAAAGCAAATCCTAATTCCAAATAAATAGATAAGAAACAAAATAAAAATATCAAAATAAGAAAAAAAAAAATCCTAATTCCAAAGAAGTTGATAAATTTTTATTTTGGAGGGATGATGACCAACCTCATCCCTCCCAAATCATGGCTCTCCCCTCTTAGGTTCATTTACTTCCACAAATAATAGGACAAGAGGAAATAGCATCACTTCTTCAGAAAACCACCTAATTTGTTTGGAATTTTGTCCCTGCTTGACAATCATGAAGGATTTCTTCAACCAACGTGGGGTTGAGGTGGTCTTCATATCCAAAATACAATCCTCCTATAATGGACCTTTGATATTAAGATCTTCTGCCAAGGACCACACTTATGTGCTCTTCTTCACTGATTAATAATGAAGGCTCAAATAATTTCAATTTCTCTACATTGATAATGGAGTACACTTTCATATAATAAGATTGATCCAACAGAAACATATTGTCTCCAATTTAAAATTTCCATAGAGAAGCAGTTTGTTTTCTACCTTTTAAAATGTCCTTTCTTATGCATAACCAAACCAAGTATCCCTAAATTTGCACTTGAGAAGTTTTAGTTATGAATTCCCCACAACCTTTTGAAGCTACCTATCTCCTGATGAATCTTTTGGGTTCATTTCATGAAACGTTAACTTCTAATAAATTCACGGAGAAATCAAAATTTAATGGACTTTGCAGCGGAAGGCGAATCTCAAAAGGAGATTATGCATCGATCCATGGATAGCTTAGATGCATACTAAATGCAATCGATGCTGTTGTCCCATAACTTCGAATGTTAGGAATTGTAACCTTGCAATGCCCAAACCATTGACGAGTTCACCACCCTCGTCTAACCATTGATCGGGGAGTGAAAATTGGTTCTTATTTTTAGTAGTGTCCAACTGGCTCTATAGTGATATCTAGAAAGTACTAACAAACATGTCCCAATCAAAAATAATAGAGGCGTGTGACATTAAGTGCTTCATTACAAGTTGAAAGAAAAAACTTTTTTATTTCCTTGTCCATGATAGTCATTTTGCAAGGAATTAAACACACAGCCTTACTATAAAGATGAATGATCATGACGAGGTAATTGAATGTTCAATGAGATAGACTCCTGGGGGTGATTAGGTATCAGAAGACGTGTGTAAAGGCTAACCTTTTAATTAATGGGCTTGAAATAGTATACATTAGACATCCTCTCATGAACCATTTCATATCCAAGTGTATTTTTAGAGTTTTCTCTAATCTGAAGAGTCCTACCACCCTTGAAGCATATGCCTCTCGTAACAGGTAAAAAAGAAGGCATCTTTTGCTTCATATAGTTAGTCCCCATGGTAGAGAGAAGCCCATCCTGATAATTGTAAGTCATCAGCTTACCTTGCGAAAGAACCTCCAAGGCTTCGTGAAATTTTGGGTATGTTGCATGGTGCGTCGGCAAGGCTTGCACGAACTCGAACAAAATAATGGAAGTGATGGTGAGTGGTTTCAAAAGCATATTTTCCATTTACTTTATGCAACCTTCTTATATTCAATTACTAACTAGGTACGCTTGTCAACTTTCAAAAAGAAAAAAAAAAACTAGGCACGCCTGTCGTTGACTAAAATGGATTTTGTACAATGGGGAGAGCTAGTATCAGTGGTCTAATGATCTTTTTGAGCAACTAGGTGTTATCCTCTTCTTTCTCCCTCTAAAGAGTGTCCAACACCGTCAAGAGCATGCGAAGGTGTTACCAACACTGCAAAATGATATATGAACATGCACTCATGTTAGGGTTCCTATGAGACTCCAAAGTTTGGAAATGTCGCATGGCATGGACAAATGCTAGATTTTGATTACCTCACTTGTATCTAAGTTCTTTTTCACCAATGATGAAATCTAAATAAGCATGTTTAAAGCTCCTAAATGCACACTTTTATGAAATTAAGAATAAGTTTGGTGTATTCTAAAAGCCTTAAAACCTATTACAGGTGCTATAAATGCTCCTTCCAACTTTTGTTACACTTTGAAATGTCGTCAAGATAAATAATGATGAATTGATCTAAGCAAGGATGAAGTACTTCATTTATCAATAGCATAAATGTCACCACCATGTCACACAATATGAAAGATATCACTGGCAAATTGTGCTAGGGTTATTAAAAAAACTCGTTGCTCGTGTTCGATTGTGTGTGACTAGATAATTAGCTCTAGTTTGATTGGTTTTTAGAAGCTCAAACATCTAACGAGCCAAACATGAATAAGGTCTATTCAGATCATGTTCAACTCACTAATGGATTGATGCTTCTTATATGTATGTATATGTATGTATACATATATACATATACATATATACATATATACATATATACATATATACATATACATATATACATATATACATATATACATATACATATATACATATATACATATATATATATATATATATACATATATATATATATATATATATATATATATATATATATATATATATATATATATATATATATATATGTATATATATGTATGTATATATATGTATGTATATATATGTATGTATGTGTGTGTGCGCACGCATGTATACTTATATGTGTATACGTGTGCATATTCATCTGCATTCGCTTATATTTGTATGGATATATGTACATATAAATGACGACATGCATATTCTATAACTTACATATGAATTTCCAGTAGATTTTATGTTCATGAACAACTTGTGTTCAATACAATAAATAAATGATTCAAACACAAAAAAAAAAATGTTGATTGTTTTCCAAATAACACTTTATGCAATTTTGAATTGTGAGGCTTAAGCCTCAACAACTTGAGGTTCACGCCTTGCTTTATGGAAAGAATAAGCCTCAATGCCCAATTAAGCAATTTTGAAAATTGAAAATTACCATTGATTTGTATAAAGAAGTGAGTCAGTTAGTATATCCCATGATCAAGAATGATGAATTTGTCTAGAAATTTTTTTTCTTAAAGGGCTGCATAAATGAATTTGCATGTGACATAAGCAAATGCCTCTACTAAGCACATGGCAAGGAGGTAGATGTAATGTTGGATTTTTTTTTTTTACAAGCCCATGACCCTGGAGTATATTGTCTTTGATTGCTCTCTTCAGAATGAAAATTGCCAATGAGCATTCATTAAAAAGATTGATGCATGCAAATTTCATTTTATTTTTATTAAACTATATTGTAATTTGAATTTTATGTTTTTTTATTTTATTTTCTACCCTATGATGGAAGGCAACCAATGATCATGTGTAGGTTGTGCTCTTTGACATGTCTTGCCTTTGATGTGCTAGCTTCTTTGGTATCATGACTTGTGGGCTGATTTGGATTTTTACCAAGGTTCCTTGGGTTGGTGGTTTCAGGTTTTGCTGCCTAGTTTTGTGAGCTGATGTGTTCTGCTACCTTTTTCAACTCGTTATTGTGAAATGCTATGTTCTACTGCCTTTTCTGGCTGCTGGCCGGGTTCATTCCCCTCTGTTTTGACCCTTCGGTTCTTCTGCCTGCCCGGTTCCTTCCCCTTGGCGTTGTCCGTTCGGTGGCTGTCCCGCTGGCCCTTCGGGTGTGCTCCATTCAGCTACTTGTTGGCCTTTTGCCTCCCCTTTTTTATTGGATTATTTGGGTGGTTGTTTGGGATGTTTGGCTCCCTCACCTCTCCTATGTATAGTGGCTGATTTGTGTCATTTAAAAAGTTTTGGTGAGTGATGATATCTAAAAAATCTGAGGATTTCTTCTTGGATAGATTGCGAGCTATTGTCTTCTTCTTCTAATTTTGCCTTGAACTTACTAACCCCTTCTTCTCTCCACAAGTTATCACTCCAAATGTATCTTTCTTCTCTCTAAATTTTATAAGTTATATTGTGTCTTGGTCTAATATAATTTGTAAGTGGTTTCTATTAGATGTTGAAAGTTTGTTGTGTCTTGTTTGGTGTGTGTATTTGTCAAATTGAATGGAAGAACTTTTTTTTTTTTGCAATTCTAGAAGGGTGATTTTTTTCTTTTGCATATCTAGTGTTTCCCTAGGAAAACTTTTGTTGCATCAAAGATTCCCATAAATGATCTCAATTTATTAACCAACAATTTATAAATGCATTTATAAATACCACTATATAAGAAGTTAGGTCTAAAATCATATATAAGGAAAAAAGCAATACATCTTTGGAACCATGGAATCAATATTAGAAGGGTACTATTAGCTATTTTAGAAATATCTGCAATATTCCATAATTAATTTACAATAGCAACAAAATCATCAAATATGATAACTATGCTACCTACAAAATTTTACATTGATTCCATCAGTCCACAGTGCCTTACGAGAGTTATATTTGAAGATAAACTCCTCAATTATATCTAGAGAATTCTCAAATTAACATAAGGGGCATCAGCCACTGTAAGTTTATAGGAGATTATAGTGAGTGTTAATAAAAGTAAGTGAAAAGGAAATTTGAAAAGTAATTCACAGTAACCATCTAATTTCTGTCTAATTATCTCAAATCCATGTAAAGAACCATTTGGAGTATAGTGTTCCCACTCTTGCCTTTATCGTACAGTGGAAGAATCCCATGTTACAATCACTAAGCTGGGCCAACTAGTCTCGAATGCTATTTAAAGCTAGCTTCATAAGCATATATGAGTCTTTTGAATTCAGCTCAAACTTTTCTAAGAGGCATTTTTTCACGTTGGATTTTAAAGCCTTCAAGTTTCGACTTCTAGTTCTAGGGGCATACCTGTTCATTGAGCTTCACAAATCTGACCATAGGACCCCAAAAGGTCTAATGACATAGCCCATGTTGACAACATGAGAAAATCATGTTCCTTGATCAACTAGCTAAGAATTTAATATCAAATGATAATTAGTACTATCACATATATCAAAATTATATATCAAATAATCAATCTTTATATTACTAATTATAATCCCTCTATCTTTAATATATTTTCTCCAATATGTTAAATTATCATTTATTCTATTAGATACATCACAAGTTAGAACTATAACATCTACAAATTTATAAACCAATATATCTCACTTTGAATATCCTTTATAAGCATCTTCACGACCAAGATAAAAAGATATGATTAAATTTCAAAATAATCCCAACAATTCATATATGGTCATTCTAATCCCAGGATATAATGTTGCTTAATTTACTCCCTCGACTATACAAAATTAATTCAAAATAATCCCTTTAGGACTAAATTGGAATCAAATTTATATCATAATTACAACATAAAGGGGCTATTTTGAATCAATTTTGTATAGTTAAGGGACTAAATTAAAACAACATGATACTATGGGACTAAATTGGCCATACACGAATAGTTTGGGGACTATTTTTGAATTTTTGTGTAAAAAGATATGAAATCAATCTTGATCCTTGTTATAATTCTACTATAATTTTAAAAACTTTAATCAATCTATAACTAATTATAATCCTAGTCAATGTCCTAATTCTAATATATATATATATATATATATATATATATATATATATATATATATATATATATATATATATATATTTCAAGAAACCTTTGACACATTTCTTTCCGAATGTGCATCAAATCAATTTTTGTGATTATGATAATATGCCCTTAGCATATCAATAAGAATCATATGAAGATAATTTTCCTACTCTCTATACTTTTTCATTACTTGCCTTAATACAAAAGTCACTTCCAGAGTAATCTTCCAAGCCTGAAATATAATTGATATCTAAAACAGACATAACTTTTCTACATATATATTCCATTAATCTCCGCATTACTTCATCATATAACGCAGAAGTTAGATTCCTTAATAATTACCAAAATATAGATTATTTCTTCTGATCTTAAATGTTAGCAACTATGTATTTATTCCCCAATTAGTTGGCATCTCATTAGTTTTCAATTTATAAAAAATAAGATAATCAAATCACTATCTCATCTAGACTTGAAACACTTCCTTTATGCATCTTCTTTGCTAAATCCTCATTACTTTTCTTTCTCAGCTTTTTTAATTATGATCACTGAAAATAATTTTTCCATGAACTCTCATTAAAAAAAATCTCAAACTAACTCCACTTCATATTTACTGTAAAAAAAAAAAATCAAATCGTAAATTGCAATAGATATTATGTGTCTGTGTTCATTGAGAAGTACCAATTTCATATTCCTGAATCCACACATAATAATAATAATAGAGCTCAAATTCAGTTGTAATTTGTTCCATAATGACACTAGATAAAATAGCAATAGTCACCAAATTTATAATGACAATGAAAAGTTAAGGATGAATGTTAAGTAGATGGTTAATCGTAGAATTTATTCCAAAATACACCAACAAGTGGATATAAAGAAATTTATTAGTAAGAAAAATAAAAAAGTGGTAGAAGAAAGGCAACATGATTAGATCGGGGGGAAAATATTACCATTTCTAAGATAAATAGAGGTCAAGAATTCATAAAATTAACCCAAAAACGTTATGATAAGGTTAATGATGATGATGATGATTATGAGGTGATTATGAGGAATAAAAAACACATAAAAAGCAAGGTTAAAAACATAACCCATCCATCCTTTAAAATGGACAAAAGTTGGCAAATTAAATTAATAAATGATAATAATGCAATAATCACATAGAAAAAATCAACAAACAATTAGTGATTGTGATAGCCAACAAATCACAACTTAGAGAATCAAATTAGAGCCATTTCTATGAGTATTATTCAATTGAGTTGGCTTCTGAGTAGACTTCGGCTCAATACGATAAAAAGCTCATGAGCTGAGCTTCACAAATCACTAAGCCAACTCCAACTAAAGCTTGTAGACTCATCAGCCAATTCATTTTAAGAAAAATCTTAGTATAAATTGTATTTAAAAAAATTAGAACAAATATTTTATTTACAAAGTTAAAAATTCCAACTCCCTTTGTTTCCATTTGTTGGCTCCAAAAATTTGAACTCTGGCCTCTCTGCGGCTCCTTTTTTTTCTTCATGTGTTCCGAGGCAAATTTTCAGAAGGCATATTCGATTTTAAATAAAACACTACCCAAAGATTTCGCTCTCATTTTGCGAGGACTTTATGATATGAGTTCATGTTTCCTATAAGCTTAAGCCCTTGCATATAGTTAATTACCCCTCCCAATAACAAGAGAAAACTTTCGATTAAGACTAGTCGTTGAATAGATACATATTATTCACAAATACATAGTATCTAGTGCATAGTAACAACATAATTTAGTATTTTAAAAGTAAAATTTATGTCACTGCAAACTTAAAATGGATGATTGGGAGAATGATGATAAACCTGATCAATATCTCATGGTTCCATCGTCCTGGGTCATCATGCTCCCTGGTCTACTTAGTCAGAGGAGGTAGTCGACCCAACCTGAAAGAGGGATCCTTGATAGCAGCATGGGTTGTTTTGTCCAATGGTACCTTGTCGACCTTGGGTAAATATTTATCTAAGGGGACAAATTTGAATCCACCTTAGCAAATAGAGAGCTTTATGTCCTATCGATCATATCTCATTTATGCATTACTCAAGGATTTGAAGTCGTTGGAATACATACAGGCTCTAACCATAACCATAATTTAATGGTGCCATTTGACGAAAAAACCACTTGTTCAGAGGGTCTCGGTCTTAAATGTTTGCATGTGATGCCATTTGGCGATGAAACTATCGGTTAGAGAACACGTGTCACATCCTTACTGACAAGAGACATATTGAGAATGAATCTTAGTGATATTCTTGATTAGATATATACACTTTGTGAGCTAAAGTGATCTTCAAACTTGTCCACCTCGGCAAATTGTTGTGGAGGATGAATGAGTTTTTATTTTAAGTGTTTAATGATTGAATTTCGATTTTAAATATTAATATTCTTAATGGATGTGAAGTTTTTGGTAAAATCTTTATGAGTCAACCCTTCTTATTGACATTTTCTATCAACGCGACCATTTTATTATTAATTTAGATGTTAGTATTTTATAAGAATTTAAAAGGAATTTTAAATGTTTGGGGTCCACTCTGATTGAGATATTCTGTCAACACGACTATTATCGGGGTACTTATGAGCAATTTTATTTTGTTGGTCGAACCTTATTGATTATGTTTACTTGTAGACAGAGAATTAGGTTCGTCGTCAACTTCATGCCTTTATTAAGGATTTTTTCTTGTAATCAATATTAAAGGCCTAATATGAACGTATAAAGCAAATATCCCGGTCAGCGCTGCTACCGTATATTTGTTTGACGGTTCGAGCCATATCGACTCTTATATATTCACATAGAAAGTCGGGCTCAAACTTAAGTTCATTTCTTCACCCGCGTAGTACTCTCAAACATCATGTGTGTGCATGCATCACGCTCGTGAAGGCACATGCGGGTATATGCTTTTGAATGTATCTTGCATAATGTGCTTGTATGGTGGTCATATGTATGCAAAACAATAGGTGTACATGACACATCTGCATATTCACGCATACACTTATACTTTCATCTGCATGTTAACATACTCACGTATGCACTTGTGTATTTGCATGTGTATTGACATATGCATTTACATCTTGCATGATGTGTTTGGATGATGTATGTTGCATACTGCAATGTATATTTTGCATGCAGCAATACATATGCATCTTGTACATTTATATGTTAGGTGAGAATGCCTGCAACATGTCTACTCATTACTAACTACATGCAGTTATGATATGCTTGTGTTGTAGACTTGCGTAATGCATCTTGTATGTCACAGCATATATATGCACAATGCATTTTACACAAAGCAATGCATATATGCACGATGCATTTTACATAAAGCAAGGCATATTGTAAATGTATACATGTTATGAATGTGTCAACATGCATTCCGATGCATGAGTGGGTGTCTTTATAATATTCAAACATTTCGACGCACGATGCATGAGTGGGCGTATATGCACGATGCATTTTACATAAAGTGGCTACATTAATCATTTTTCTCCATTGTATCATGTTAAGAGTCAGATTTTCATTCAAATTTAATAAAAAAATATCATTTATAATACTTAAAACAAAAAGTATTTTTAGGTCAACCTCTACCTTTCTTAACATAGGTAAAATCTATTACATCTACTCTCCTAACCGAGTCATCAGAGGGCCGACATTTTATATGACCATCTAAGGCAACTCGCTGTAATCTTATTTGCCACTAGAGCTACTCCAACATTTTCACGTATATACTAGTTTCGCACTCTCTAAGAGTAAAGCCACTCATCCACCTGACTATCCCCATCTATGCAACACTTAATTGTATGCTTCTCTTTTAATGGCTAACATTTTGCTCCATAAAGTAATGTAGGTCTCACCACCATCTTATTGAATTTTACCTTAAGTTTGAGGGGCACTCTTCTATCATGCAAACTTACGAAAAAAAAAATAAATAAATAAAAAAGAAAGATTTACAAGATACATGTGGGGATCACAAAAACCTTCTTCAAATAGAAAATCATTGATTTTTTAAAACCTATAAAAGGACCTGCTGATGTGACCACTACAATGCGCTATTTCTGCACATTAAAAAAAAAAAACTAAACAGTGTAATTTCACCAGGAAAAATAACAAGCATATTTATACAATTGATTGTGCATTAAATAATGGTACAACATATACTACAGTGTTCTTCATCCATGCTTCCCATTTATTTTGCACACAACTAGTTCAGAACATTATTTCCAAAAGTTTAGCATCGCATGTGAACAATATAATTGAAATTCAACAAGTTATGTTACTAGAAATATTTAAGTGTTATAATTGATGGACAAAATGCAGTATCAGCTGCATATAAAAAGACCTAATTTAACTAAGCAAAAGAAAAAAAATGATCAAAATGATATCTGAACTTTTTATGAAGGATTAAAATAATCCCCAACTATATTAAAGAATCATTTTAGTCTCTCAAGGCTTTAATAAGGAACCAAAATAGTCCTATAATGAGACTATTTTGGTTCCTCTTTAAAGAGTTGAAGGACTAAAATGTTCTTTTAATATAGTTGGGGACCATTTTGATTTTTCATAAAGAGTCAATGGACTATTTAATCCTTTTTATCCTAAGCAAAATAAGCTTCAAGATTAAACTTATAGATACTAATTTCTCTAAACAACATCTCTCCAACTATAAGCCAACCAAATAGAGCCTACTTACCCACAATTCTCAAATAATTAGAAGAGAACCAGTTTAGGATTCAACATTTTGTTAAGAGTCATAGAATGGGTATTAATGATGCGTAATCAATGCTATAACAATGAAAACTCAGAAGGACTTCTACTATATACATCACCACAAACTTTCATATTCACCAGTACATCACTTAACTATTAATAATTGATATAACATCCTATATTTTAAGACTCGCAAATATAACGCTCTAGCTAGATGATGTTAACGTAAATAATATTCCATTTTAACTAAGAATATTCAATATAGTGATTTTCCGAAACAATAAGTTCATGTCAAATATCACATGATTTCCTAACTTTACTTTTTACATCAAAAGATGAATCAATCTTAATGAATGAAATTAGGATATTTGTTTATGATGATTTATGGCAAAAAAAAAATGATTACATATTATTTTAATTTTTAAAATATTTAAATATAATTTATTTTTAATAGTAAATATATTAATATATAAATATATTTTTATATTTTTCTAATTTCCTACATATAAATCATGATATTAAAATCTTTAAACGAAAATACATTTAAACAATAACAAATTACTATGTTCAAATTTATTTAATTTTTACTATTTACTATAAATAATTATAATGTTATGCAATTTAAATATATTTCTAATCATTATTGATATATATAAATCAGAATGAAAAAGTTAATCTGATTTCATCCAATGAGATTGATTTACCTTCTGACTTGAAATAAAATGAGAGACTTATATGATTTTAAAAAACAATTATTTCCAAAATTCATTCAATAAAATATTCCTTTTAAGTTAATCAAATATTCTCTTAGGTTAAGACCATCTAATTGGAGTGATATATTTAGTAAGGATCAAAAGAATAAGATAATATAAAGTAAATATAAAAATTAAGTGCACACAAGTAAATATACGAGCTTGTAGAGGTGGCATAACACTAAAACTCCCAAAACTTAAATGTGACCCATTTCATCAAAGATTATTTTATATTACATATTAAAATTTTAAAATAATCATTATTCAATATGGCATCCAAACTCACTGATTATGTTTGGTTCTCTAACTTTTTATATTTTCAATAGTTCAATAAACTTTTTAACTAAGCATTAATACTACGTTATGTGGCTCAACCACATGCAGAGAAATCTCTTAGCATTTGAGAGCTCTTGAAAAAATAACTTCAAAAGGGTTTCCATGAGGGAAAAAAATGAGATACTCTTCTAGGAAGCTTACAAATATTAAAATTATAATACATGAATCTTGATCAGGTTGTATTGTAATATGGTGATTAAGAATTCCTAGGGGAGCAAGCTGCTATAGTTAATAGTGTCCCTTGATAAGGAGAACACTCCAGATTAAAAACATCTCTTTGCAAACCCTAAATTTCAAAGTTGTAATAAGTTATCAATAAGAATCATTTATCACCCACATAAGGTGGGGATTTGTTCCCTTTTGAATACATCGATGCTTAAGCAAATACATCAATGTGAATTTTATATCATCCTTTAAGAGTAGAAGTTGGTTCTGAAGTGATGCAGAATCCTTCCACTTGCCAATTAATGTAGAAAACTACAGATTTTTCTTTCCCGAGACAATTATGCGGTTGTTTTCATATGGGGCCTTTCCTAACGTAGCACTATATCTATATTCAGTATTTCCTTCGATAGCCAATTCCAAGTCCTTTCATAGGATTGTGGCTCTGTTCAGCTTCTTCCATATGCAGAATCCTTCTAGTAAGCATAAAAATTATAAAACTAGAATACATGTATATTAATCAGGTTTTATTGTAAATTGGAGGGTTGAGAATTCCTACGGAAGCAAACTGCCATAGTTAATAATGCACCTTGATTAGAAGAACACTCCGTAACTCTCCGTACACCCTAAAGTTCAAAGTTGCAATTAAGTTATTGAAAAGAATCATTTATCACCCATTTAAGATGAAGATTTGTTCCCTTTTGGATACATCAATACTTGGGCAAGTACATCAATGTGAATTTTACATCATCCCTTAAAGTAAAAGTTGGATCTAATGTGATGCAAAATCCTATCACTTAGTAAATTAATGTAGCAAACTACTGATTTTTCTTTCCGTACGAGGCCTTTCCTAATGTATCATATATATATATATATATATATATATATATATATATATATATATATATATATATATATATATATATATATATATATATATATATTCAATATTTCCTTTGATGGACAATTCCTTCTGCAATTCTTTTAGTCAGATTATGGCTATGTGTGACTTCTCCATGCTTGACCTTCTATCTATGGATGTTATAGTCATGTTTATCTACTTTTAGTTTTCTTCACAGGTATTGTTGGCTACTGAGAGTATTGATTTTTTTTTTCCTTTTTTAACCATGGAACCATAGCTGAAAAACCAAGAATTGCTAGAAACTATAAATTTAAAGTTGAAATTTACCGCCTAGTGGAAACAACGAAAAAATTTATTTTGCTGGAAATTAAAGTATGTTGAATTCAAACTTGTAATATTAAACTAGATCTTTGAGGATTTTTAGAAGTTGTTATCTTTGGGACTTTTTATTATAAACAAATAGGAGCTTCCTAGGCTTGTAAAATACAATTTATAGTTTAATTAAATTTTCCTCTCAAACTTATGCGTCCTATTAGACATGGATTCTTTGAGAGCTTTGCAAGTCATGTCTACAATTTATGAGGGACAATTCTTCTTGAACAGCATGAGGAATGGATCTTTCAATCGGTGATTTTTATCATTGGTTCTTTCTTCTAAATTGTTTAATGATTAATGTCTGTGAGATTACGATTTTGCAAATTTGATGCAGGTTGGTTTCACTTTTGAGTTGTGATATTCATTCTCATATTTCTTGCAAATTTCATATTTTGATGGGTTTTAAATTATTATTTGGAACGAAAAAGTGTGTTTTTTTTTTATTATTTTGCATTAAATGTGACCAATCTTTGCTCAAATTAAAATTTGAGAATCTACAACTTATGGTCTCTTTGTGCTTTTCTTTGAGTATCTAAACCTTACGTTTGCAACAGTGAACCCTAGACCAAAAGATGTTTTATATCACTATGCCTTCATATTTTCACAAATGTGTTTTGCATCACCCCAAGTGCAAGGGTCTTGGCCTTTCTCAATATTGATTTTATAGAACCCTCTTAGCATGTTTAATGATGCAAGAAATATACCATTGTTCAATTTTATTTTTTTTCATTTTTAAAAGTTTTCTTTTTAATTTCTCATGGCATTTATGTAATTTCTAAAATGGTTTCGAATATTAAGTCTACCAAAGGCAACTTGAAATTTCAAAAAAATATGATGAGTGAAGTAGCCCATTTAGAAGACACGTGTCGCTTCTTTATGATATGTGTGGCAGCAAAGAGTTCATTATAATGACATGAGCAATCAAGGCAGTTTCATGTGACGTTAATTGACATTTGTATTCTAAATAATCAAGTAAGACCCGCCAGAGATAGGTTTTGTTGATGTAGCCCGCCACATTAATATGGAAGTCAAGCATGACAACATGGGTTACTGTTGTGGCTAACATACATTCCTTATGGATATCTTGTGATAGAGTGAGGTAAATTAAGAATACCTCTCGAGAGAGTTAACCAAGTCAATCATGTTGATATCAAATTGGGTAGGTCCTTTATCCATGGACTTCGCTAAATCCAATGGGATCTACTCGCAAATGTGGCACAGCTCTAAAAAGTTTCAATAACCTTGAAAAGCTCATTTTGAAATGAGTTGTGCAAAATTGAAGTGGAAAGTGGTGATCGGCTATAATGTGTGAGATTGATCTATGTAGGTTCAACCACACCTACAAATGAGTTGCAATATAAATCATTAAGTTGAGTGGCATGTTCGAAGTTCTTAGCTTTAAAAGGCATTTTTGACGATATCAACAGCATATCATTCAAGATCGCTTAAGGGCTTGCAAGGCTGATGATGCCCTAAGAAGTATTGATGAGTATGCTGTATGAGGTAACTAAAGGTGACGAAGCCGAGGAAAGTCATGCATGTAAAGCTTGTTGGAGGGTAGCAGACCTGTATGATGTTGAACGATGGATAGTGACAAAGTCTTGTCTTCATAATGAAAGAGGGGACATCGCCGTTGTAGAATCTCCATGTTGGGAACTTCAAAGAAGTCTTTTTAGGCATAAAGGGGTGGGGCACTCTAGGTCCAATGGTGAAGTTGACATAGCACCAAAGAGTGTAGTTCTGGTTGGCGTGGGTCGTCATAAATTGGAGGAAATGCCGATTTCAACAATTTTAAGAGCAATTACAACTATTTGGGATAAGAGGTAAAAAAAAAAAAAAAGCGAAGCAGTTGCATGCCCATCCCATTAAGTTAGTCTGATTCATCTTGCTAACACCTATTTATATTTTATTTTTCTTTATTGAAAATCATTACAAAAAATAAAATTTGAAAAATAAAAAAGTAAAAAAAAAAATAACTTGATAATTTATGGGGGCACTAATTGAAAATTTAATTAATTAAACCCTAATTAATCTAATTTCTATTAAATGCAGCATTCAATGTTTTGATGATAGAGAAAGAAAGAGGAAGTGCACAGACAAAAAAAGAGAGAACTGCTGGTACCAAACATTATAGTAGTGTCATAGCAAAAAAATTTGTGCTGCCTTGTTAATCAAGTTATTAAATAAAAAGCCAAATCACATCCTAATTATAACACCATCTAAACTATATTTAGAACCAAAACCATCAATCCCTCTACAAAATAATTTGAGAAAGAGAGATGTGAAATTTGTGCCACTTGTTAAGTAAAGAAAATAGATTTTTCTCTAAACATTGTTTCTCCGACTAGAGATGCCCCACACCTCTCAAAAGAGAGAAAGAGAGAAAGAGAGAAAGAGAGATAAGAGAATAAATTTTGGGGTGAAAAAGTGATAGAAAAGGGAGAAGGATAATGTAAGAATTGTATTGCATCAATTTGTTGGGCCTTTAAAGAACTTTACTTTGAAAAGTTGAAATATTACTAAAGAAAGAACTTGATGTCTTCAATTATGCCGTAAAGCTAGCAAAATTCTCCCCGAAGTTGGTAGATGAATGAAAAATCCATCCTAGAGATGAGCCAAAAAATAGAGAATTCTTCAAAAGAAAAATGAAGAGTAATAACATCATTATATCCTCAATATCAACAAACAAGTCTTTTCCTAGATCCCTAAAAAAATTATCTGGAAGTTTTTAGAGATCTTAATGATAACAACTAATAAAAGCCGACACTTTGAACTTTGAAGCTTGAACCTAATTAAGCTTAATGAAGCTAGCGTATTATCTTGTTTTTTTTTTAATTTACGCTCAGTATAGGATTAAACTACTCATTTCGACCCTCTTAAGGTGGTTTTTGGTTGATAACTAGTAATGTGGTTGAGCTGATGGATATCTATCAAGTGCGACATGCAAGGAAGGGGCAGCAAGTGTGTTGCATAGAACAAGTAAATTGTGGGATGTGATTTGTGATTGTGCACACTCAGGTGGAGAGGATGGAGTGGAAGATCACATATGTGAGATGGCATGCAGATGCAAGATAAGAAAGAAATTAAACAAATGAACAGTTCAAGAGGAAAATAACCATTCTTTATTATATTTAGATGATAATTTGACTCTTAACAAGACACAATGGAGAAAAAAAGCATTCTTGTTGTTGTTGTTGTTGCTGTTGTTGAACAAATCAAGAGGAGCTAGTCAAGGGATAGAAACAAAGTATAAGTGCAAACCCTAAAAAGGTGAAAATCTCTAAAAAGGGGTTACATATAATTTCAAGTATCAATTCATCACGTAATAATCCGTCATAAAAGACTATCACTCCTTTTATAAACTGAGAACTAAAACACTTATTGAAAACATGTTACAACTAAAAATGGAGGAAGTAACAAATCATTTAGTACACATATAAAATATGTTGAAAATTACGATATTTATTTAATAACTATGTTACATCATCTACCCTATCAATGAGATTTAGGATAACACAAGTGGATGCATGGCATATATCACACCTTTGTCCTCCAATTTTGTTTGACTTGTTTCAATAGTGTGTGTCAATCCTCAATATAGCAATCATAGGTAAGATTTATCTTAGACATCGAATTCCTCGTTTATATATTAGTATATTACTATAAATAAAAATCCTCAACCAAATTAAAAATAATTTGAAAGACAAGAACTAAATTATTTGATTGTCCACTCAAACTAGAGCAATCAAAAACATAATTAGCCTTATCCCGAGTATTTAGAGTTAACTATACAAATCATCATTTACCATTCATTCAACTTGGGTATTGCATGAGGAGCTAGCTTCTTCAAAATAGTTTGGCAGAACTTCTACTTATGTTACCTTTAGTCTAACATTCTTTCATCTTAAACATTCGACAATTATTTTATGTGCCTATCTTATTAGTACATTTTCAACCCTTCTCTTTACATGTTCAAGTCATATAAACTTATTATTCACTATCTTATCTTCAACAGGTGTAATTCACACTATTTTTTAATAAAATCATTTCTCAATCTTATCATCCTATATATTTTGCACATACCACATTCTTAGTTCTTTAACACCTAATTGGGCTATCAGTGTTTTCTTTATCACATAACACTATGCATTTAAAAAATCCAACTTAATTACAACTTAAAAAAAAAACTACTTTTAAGTTTCCATAATATTCTCTTATTAGAAAATACAAATAAGGCACTACGCAATTTTAACCATTGTCTCATATGTTATTTGCATGGCAAGGAGCAACAAAACATAACAATGCACGCTATGTGGTATAGCGCACATGAAATACTATTTGTTTTAATAGTTCATTTTATATTTTTTAAATTTATTTATTTATTTAAATTACTTGCGTGAAAAAAAAAAAACTTTGTTGTGTTTAGGCGGTAGCATAATGAGTGTTTATGCTACTAAGCTTATATCTCATACAAATGTATTTCATCTACAATCTAACAGGCATGGCATGAAAGATTTGTAGAAATATAGGGTTTTAACTTATAGTACTCAATTGCTATACGATAATCCGCAAAAAAAAAAAAAATTCACATAAAAGCTACACATCTATATTTATCATTATTTATATGAGGAATAAGGACATATCTTATTATTGATGCATTAATTAAGGATGTTTATATCCTTAAGTTCGGCTGTTTGTAATTTTTCTCCCTTTTAGCATCTTTAATTAAAAAATGGTAAATATATTTTTTATGTAATATTACCACTTTATATTATGTTATTTATAAATCCAATACCCAAAGCTTTAATATTTCATGTCTATCACCCATAGATCAAACATGGGTGCAAGGAATGAATTATTAAAATTTATAAGATGATATGGTGATAAGAATAAAATACATGAGTGACATATTTGATTTTAAAGTTGTCTATGGATGGTAGGCATGAAATATTAAAATTTTGGGTGTCATATATATAAATAGCATGATATTAAGTAGTATGTATGTAAATCCCCCTATTTTTTATATTAATCATCATCCTTGCCTTTTGTTTAGTCATTTAAACATTCATTAATCTCCCAAAGCTTTTCCTCTGAACGAAATGAATTGCTTTGTCTTATTTTACTCTGGCTTGTGGATATGAGTATCAAGCAAAAATCTTTAGAAGTGTAAATATAATCTAATATGATTGATAAATTATGACATATTTAAAGGATTAGCACATATTATGCTCAAGTCTTAATTAAAATTGATTGCTAATTAGCCTGATATACATCCAACAAATTCTTTTTCCTCTTTAAACTCTATTCATAATCATTTTTTTATTGTTTGCCTATCAAGCTAAACTCTTGAATGCATGCATAAAGTGGTTGGATCAAGTATGACTTCTGAAGGTTAAGTCATTGATCAAACATGTTTGAAATAAGATTGGCATAGCTTCAGCAAATTTATTCAAGTCAAGGATTGCTATTTAATCATGTCAATTTAGAGTTGATTGAAACTATTTTCTATTATTGTTGCTTCACCTTTCTATTCCAATAACTCATTAGCATTCACCTAAATTATATAATCACATGAACTTTGTGTTACCATCACGAAATTTAAATAATGATAATAAATTGCACAGACTCTTGATGCACATGTTTAATATAATAAAGTAATTTTATGGTCTATTTCTATGAAATTTAAAATGCATTATTTGCATTAGGATATTTTTCTTTTATGTTGTTGAATTTGTAATATATTATTCCTGAATTTTTTAAATATTTTGTGCTATTTTTAAAATAGCACATGCCACACTATGCATTATGGTTCTACATGATAATCTTTGTGCTATGGGGTGCTACTCTCCATTGACAAGTATCATCTTAATAAAAGTTCAGTACTATACTTATACTAAACAGATGCATTTACTCTACAAAAGAGCTAATTACATCTGCAAGTGCATCATTAACTACCTTGTCATTGGTCATAAATGCATTAGACCTATGATAAAGAACCACCATCAACGAGCATACTCATAATAAGGCAACTAGTTATGTATTTGGCATCATCCCTATTCAATTAGGGACGATACTAACACCATACTAATAATACCAAATTGAAGCTTCATGCGATAAAATGTGCATTGAAATTCATTTGACTTCTTTTTACTCAACAACAACAACATCATCAAGCCTTCATCCCACTACATGGGATCAACTACATGAATCCTATTTCTCCATTGTGTCCATTTAAGAGTCAAATTCTTATTTAAATCTAATAAAAAAAAGTCATTTCTAATATTTTTTAACCAAATTTTTTTTAGTCTATCTTTACCTCTCTTAACAAAGGCCAAATCTAATATATCTACTCTCCAAACTGGGTCATCATAAGGCCAACGCTTTATGTGATCAGACCATCTAAGGTGACTCTCTCTAATCTTATTTTCCACTAAAGCTACTCCAACCTTTTCACATACATGCTTGTTTTGCATTTTATTGCTAACAGTAAAGCCACTCATCCACCTAAGCATTCTCATCTCTACAACACTTAACTTAATTGTATGCTTCTCCTTTAATGGCCAACATTTTACGCAATAAAACATTGCAAGTCTCACCATCATCTTATAGAATTTTTCCTCAAGTTTGAGAGATGTTTCTATCACACAATAGGTCCGATGCATTCCTTCACTTCAACCATCCAACTTGAATTCTACTAATAATATTTCCATCTATTTGACGATCACTCTAGACAATAGATCCGAGATATCTAAAATGTGTACTCTTATTAATGATTTGATCGCCAAAAGTCACAATCCCCCATTTGATTTCTTTTTACTCATTTAAGATAAACGCCAAACAGACTATATAAAGTAAAATACGATCAGTAGCAGATTATATCATGTAAGAATTAAGACCAATTTACCTGAAAATGAGAACTATTGAGGCATCTTCCAATTTGCTTGAAAAGTGGAACCATGCAACGCTGAAATTCGGCTGATTGAGTCGCCTCTAGAATCTCTTCCAGTTCTCCTAGGAAGAGCACCTCCTTCTGGCAGTTGGTGACTGGCCAGTACTTAAGCAAGCCCCTTATGACAGTATCCGCTAGCTTAAAATCCTTCTCCACAAACTGAGTGATACAGTACGAGAGCTGCTGATGGTAAGCCGCCATTCCCTTCGGCTTGTGGAGTGGGATAAGTGCTCGGACCAGAAATAGCTTGTGCTCCTCCTTCATTGGAAGCGCAAAACCGTTAATTATACTACCCAGAATCTCAAGTAGCTCCCCAATCCCACTGTGCCTCTCAGTCTCAAAGATAAACCGATAGAAAATATTGTTGATTGCCTTGCGAATGAACGGACGATGGACCATGAACTTGCCGTAGATGCGGTGGAGAATGGTCTTGAGATACTCGCGCTCACGTGGGTCCTCAGAGTCGAAGAGATCAAGAAGTCGGAGAACAAAAGAGTGATCAATGTAGCGTTTGGCGATCTTGGTATCGGTATCGGACGATACGACATATCGAAGAAGGAGCTCGTAGACAATCTGGAGATGAGGCCAGGCTGGATCGAGGTAAGATTCTTCCTCCTCAGGATCAGCGTTCTCCGAGCCGGTGTTCTCATGAGAAGTCGGGGGCAGGCAGCGGAAGATGTTGTTGCCAATCATGCGAATGAGCTCCTCCTGAACTGCTTCAGACAGGCGACCAGAGCCAGAGTGGATGAAATCAACGAGCTCCACGAGGGTCTGCCGCTTGGTCTCTTTCTCGCGCGCGAACTTAAGGGAGTCGGAGAACTCGAATACGATGGAGCAGATCTGGAGCTTTCGTAGAAAGAGGGTCTGGCGCTCAGGCACGGGCACGTCGCGGAAGAGAGGGAGGTTCTCGATCGGGGGTATGACGCCGGTGACGCCGGCGGAGCCCAGCGGCGTCTGTGTCTGGGGGCTCACCGCAGCGGCGGTGGGACGAGATGCGTGGTTTACAGTGACGTTCGAAGCCGACACAACGGAACCGCCGGCCGAGCGGTAAGCGCTGGAGAATACGGCGGGCTCGTTCCCTTCGGATTTGGGGCCCTTTCGGCCCCCTCGTTTCATGATCTTGTTGAACATCCTTCTTCTCCTCGTTGATCGGATCGCGTCAAAAGGCCAACAATTGTGGCCTAGTCCCTAGATTAATCAATGAACGGAACCCTAGTTACAGACGGAGATATCGAAAAGAAGGTAACCGGACGAGACGTGCGCCGCCGGGAACCATCTGGCAAGGATCGGAGTTCTACGAGTCTACGACGCATCGAACCCCATTTTGATCTTTCCCGTGCTGCGAGAGTGACAATGGGATTAAAGGAAACCCGAGGAGGACGGGAAGCAGGACGGGGTAGGGGACGCACAGATTAAAATGAATTATTTATTTAATTCCATAAATTACTCGAAAAAATGAAATACTCATAAAAGCGAGAAAGCAATATTATAAGCAAATTTGAGTTGTCATAAGCTGTCATGAATATTAGGGGTGTTAATTCAGGTCAACCGATAAGATTCGTGTCGAATTCGGAACTGATCCGGCACTATTCGAGTCAACCCAAACCTGATCAGTTTTAAAAAACGGGTCAGGTTTTCGGACCTGAACCCGACCCGATTCGGGTCCGGGTTAACTCGACCCGACACGAATGACCCGGGTTGACCCAAAATTGCTAGTTTTCGGGTCAAAAATCGGGTCAATCTTCGATTTTTCGGTCAAAAATGGGTCGGGTTTTCGGGTCAAATATGAGTTTTCGTGTCACTTTCGGGTCAATTTTTCGGGTTAATTTCGGGTTGCTGGGTCAACCCGAACCAGACCTGTTTCAGGTTCGGGTTGACCCGAACCCGGATTTTTCCTGATCGGGTTCAGGTCGTGTAAAAAATTGACACCCCTAATGAATATCATGTGGTAATGTAACCAAAATAGGTATTTTAATATAAATTATATTAAAATAATTAAATTTGTTGTAATATTAATATAATACAATCTCTAGGAATTATTTGCAAGGACAAACATGGAACTTTTCTTCTTATATTGAAATAAGCATTTCTATGAGGTGAATAATGTCTCATTCTTATATATTTTAGGAGAATTTTTTGCTTAGAGAATTCTTGAAGTTTGAGAATTATAAATCTCTTATCACCATTTAGAACATAAATCAATTATCTTTGGGATTTCACATGCTCAAATTTCTTTACTTTTATTGATCATATTGGTTAGGGCGACAATGACTACCGTCTCCTAACAATTGACTTCTGATATTAGCATATATCATCTTTGTTGATTGATGCCAACGATCATTGTTGGTTGATCATCATCATTTGTTACCAGCTAACATAAATAACCACCATTGCCTGTCCTTCGATGACCATTGTCGCCCATCCGCCTTCACCATCATCAACTAATACCAACAACTATTATCGCTCGTTCGTTGCTGGATCCAATAGTTTGTCATTGCAAAGATCCCGTTCCATCCATAGAAGTCATTCTTTAAGGATTATGAACTCAACCACTTAATTAGTCCTTCACTTTGGGAGTCAAGTACACAAGAAGAGTAAATAACTCAAGCAAAAAATTTTTATTTCAAAATCAAGTAACAAATCTATTTATGGAGATGAGATGGAGAGACCAAAATAAATAATCCTACCTCCAATTTCAAACATACCAACATTATTTTCATATCTACCATCATAACCATACCATCATAAATATCATCATTTTCATACCTACTAGCATTGCCAATAACATATTCATGGACAATTTTCATATACCATATTCATGTTATACATAAAGTTATAGATAAATTTTTTTGCAGATATCAAGTTATCCATTTTTTTGCTAACGAAATTATAAATTAAATCAAAATATTTTTAAAATTTATGCATTTTTAAAAAGAAAGATAGACAAAATCTAACCTACGTCGAATCGCAAAACTTGTAGAACTAGGATGTAAGCTAAAAACCGACTGAAGTCCCCTAAAATTGACTCTCTCTATAACTGGGCGACTCAAGTGGATGAAAAAAATTGATTTAGTATACATGATATTTTAAATATTAAAATTTGACAGAGTGCCGCAATGCCCAATCATGCTCGTCGCGATGCTCCCTCTAGGAGCCTAAAGCATCGCAACGTCACCCTAGTGCCCGCATTTGAATTTAATGGAGAGCACAAAGCTAAAACACCACCTACCTCAGCATTGTGGCATCCTAGGAGAAAATTTTCAAATTTGCAAAACTTGTGCATAAACCCAGGGGACCCACTCGGAACACATGCAAACTATTTTCAAACATATGGAAAAGAGTTCAAATGTAGAAATTCAATAGATTATCTTGAATCATATCATAACATGTGGAATGGTGATCTCCTTTGTAGGTATTACAAGTTACATTTTTTTAATATCAATTTTCAAAAATATGAAAATTCTAGAATTTTCCTGATTAAATTTATAATTTCATAGAAAAAAATAGGAGAATAACTTTACACCCATTAAATTTTTATTATGTAACTTTATGTATATTATTGATATGATTATTTTGAATATTTGATATTTTTCTAGAAAATTTTTGTTGGATAATTTGAAAAGTACGTTATTCTTATCTATTTAGAAAATAATTTGGATTCCAAAAAATAATATTCTAGTGCCATTGAAGCTTCAAAATAATGTTCTTAACAATCCTTAGTAGTCTGGCGAAATTCTGAAACTATAAAATTCTACTAAGTAGTTAAATATGTTAACTACTAAAATATTTTGTGATATATTTGTATTTCTTTTATAATAATGTAATTATATATGTGTTCATCCGATTAAAATGTGTGATTCTTTGAAACTTCGATGTTGGAGGAAGTTCTATTATTAGCGATGCACAGAGAGTCATAATGATATGAATATTTGATATATGCTAAGCATTGGGAGTCATAAAAGACTAATTTATGATAAGCTAACACATGGAGTCATAAGGACCTGAATTTTGATATTTATTTCAAATGGGAGGTATATGGCCTCATGGAAATATGTTATTTTTCATTCTGATATATGAATTACTTATTTATTACTTTCATTGCATTGTCATTTAAATCTCTAATAACTACAAACATTATTTTGTTCAGTATAGTAAATTATTATTAACTGTTTTAAAAACTCAGTTAAATGTATAATAAGTAAAATATTTAAAAATTTAAATAAGTGGGTGTGACCTACTGAGGTGTGTTAGCTCACACATATTATACATTCTATTTCAGATTAGTGAAAATGAAAAGAGTCAGTTGAGTAAATATAGTTTTAGGCTTTGATCCGTCTGAGTTTGTATAGGCATTTTCTATTTATTATAATGTCTTGGCTATTTGTTTATTTATTTGCTATATTTTAATTTGTAGCCATGAAATGTAGTGTATGGTTATAATATAGACATTTTGATGATGAATGCTTGTAATAAAAATTTATGAATGAGTTCATTTTTCTGCTCATTGGGAGTTAAATTAAAAGCTACATGGTCTTTTTAATCTAAAGGAAAAATCTAAAAAGTTTCTAAAACCTTGATCTTCGTGCGACTTAGCCTGTCATCATTTAACACGATATATTTTATCTGTGGGTCATATTAAATTGGGTTGTGACATGATGTCTAATTTTTATCTTCTTAATCACCTAGTCTCTTCTGTAACTAAGCGAAACTTTAAATGAATTTCTTATCATCGTATGAATTTTAATGTTCCCTATTAACCATTAATGGATGTCTAATTTACACCTTCTATTTATAATTTATTTCCTTAGTCTTTGCCTTTTGTATGTGTGTGTATGAAGAGAAAGAAAGAGAGACTTGCATATTCTCAAAGATCTATTATTGTATTTCATTCTATTAGTTAATACTTTCTCTTGACTCTTTACAAGGATGCATGACATAATATTGAACCACTTAAATATCTCACTTTTTTTTTTCTTTTTTTGTTATTTCAAGCTCTTGATTACAAAAGGAATAAATAAAACAAAAATAACAAAAGGAGAAACCTAAATATCTCAATCAACCTCACTCCATAGAGTACTACCCACTTTCCTGACCTGAAATAAATAAAATCATATAATCAGCTTGCAAAGCACAGTAAACCCAAAACTCAGCAAAGTTTTTAATATACGATTCAAGAATCAATATGCATGCTCATTTCAATCACTAGAATAAATAACTTTTAATATCATCAATGATCAGTTGTCACTAATACAAATCAATATGATCAATAGTGAAAAGCATGAATCATTAAACTGAAATCCATAAATCATTAATAGGTACGAGAACGTAAATACATCAATAATCAATAAATCATTATTGTAAGGAACAACACATATATATTGTAATAATTCAATATTATTAGTCTATCACTAAGGTGAGTCATAAACATGCAAGAGTTATATCAATATGCTATGTATAAGTAGTGTTGACATATGCCTGATATAATCATCTATAATCTATAAAACCATGAAATTGTATATGCATGAATCAATTATATGCTATCAATGTCATATAGTTCAGCAAGGGACTCAATAATCTATAAAGTGTTGTCACTCTCTACCCATCAACGTAATTTATTCATTGGTTATAGACTACAATCAGGATCACATCACAAACCTTTTTATTTTAAAGAAATTATGATATTATGTTTTAAGAGTCAACTCATATTAATTCTAGCGTTAACTACCAACCTCCCTTGCTTACATACAATACCACATTGTTCTTGAATCAATGGTATTAGTATTTCTTTAATGTTTGAAATGAAACATGAAATGCATTAATCTATAAAATATAGGAAAATTTATATACTAGCTAATGACTTCAGAAAATCATAACTTTCATTTATCCTATAAAATTCTATAATATTGCCGTCAACATGTCAATATCAATCTTATCTCTCATATAAAAAAAGTTACACACTTAAAAGTGCGATAAATCAGGAGAAAATGTATTATTTATTTTTTTAGAATAAATTAAACCAGTAGATACGAAATAATTGAAAATAAAAGTAGGTTTTATGTTACTTACTATGATCAAAAGACTTTTCTCAACTGAAGCAACGAACAAAAATAACTAAAACCCAACATTCTCTCTCTTCCCTCTTTTCTCTTCCTCTCCCTCTTCATGCTTAAGATTTAATATATATAAAAACAATGTTTCAGGTCTAACGCCTCAATGCTCAAACATCGCAACGCTACATGCCAACTCATGACGCCGTTGCGTTCAATATCCCGACGCCACCACGCCGAATTATTTTTTAATTTTTTCAAGACTAGGGTATCGAAGCACCAAATTATCCAACACTATAGCGCTCGAGTTTAGAAATTTCAAAATTTTTCATTTTTTTTCATTTTAAAATATTTAAGAGGTTGTTACATGGGCACTGCCCATTTTTTAGCACAAGCTAATGAGCCACCCAATGATAATGAATTCGTTACTTGCTTTCGTTATGTTTTTATATATGTGCAATATTTTTATTCATTTTTCTTCCCAAAAAATGACCAATATTTTATCTAAATTTAATGTTTATTTATAATAACTCCTATAAATAATTACTAATCATGTAATGAAAAAAAATTTGAGAACCCACATATTACATTTTCTTACACTGATACATTTTATCAAAATTATATCTATTAATATGTTATATGCCACCTTTTTCATGATAAGATAAATAAGAATAATAAAGAAAATTATAAGATAAATACTATGAGTTAAACAAAAGAATGTAACGTGTTCGGACATTTATAAATGATATAAAATATTTATGCACACTTATATATAATTCTAAAATAGAATAAATTAATTAAAATTTTATGATAATAAACTTTTTTTGTACCTTAAAAAAAAATTATTAGATAAATATTGCTACCATCCCATGGGCGAATATCCCCTTCAAAAAAAAAAAAATCAAAACCTTTCTTTTGCTATATAATTCATAAATTCAGTCTTTTTTTCTACATCGCATATCTTAATGATTTTTAAAACAGCTTTCTAGCAAAAAAATTTGCACTAAAAAAATATTTAAAAAGCAATATAAAACTGTCCCAAATAAAATCTAAGGCTTCGTTTGGGACGGCTTTCTTACTGCTTCATAAAGCAGTTTTTTAGTACAAAAATTAAATTTTTGAACTAAAAAGCTGCTTTAAGAAGCAATAAGAAAGACGCTCCAAACGAAGCCTAAGGCCTCGTTTGGGACGGCTTTCTTACTGCTTCTCAAAATGACATTTTAATTTAAAAATTGTACTAAAACGCTATTTTAAGAAGCAGCAAAAAAACTGCCCCGAACAAAGCCTAAGTTGATTAATAGGATCAGCTCCTCTTCCCAAGATCAAAATATTATAATTATCAAGAAAGGTTCAGATAATAATACCTAAATTATTGGATTTTGGATGGGAAACATCTACATTATATTTTAAACAAAATTTTCTTAGCACTAACAAACCTCGTTTTCTGGATTTAACATTACTGAGCTTCAAAAGAGTTTATGCGACTTAACTTTGATCCGATCATAATGGTGAAACCTAGCTTTTGGGCTGCTCAGATTTGCTCTCCTTATCCTCTCTCTTCCTTTTTCGGTTCCTCTTCCGCTTGTTAAGAGTCCCAGCGGCCAATCCGTTCTGAAAACAGAAGGATAACGCATCAGAAAATAAAACCAAAACTATTTATGATAATAAATGAGATTATGGCTGCCAATGATGAAAACGAATGCAACATAATTGAATTTTAAGCGTATGATCTGCTGTCAAGGAGATGAATCATGGTCAGGCCTGCACTTTAAATGACGGCGTCATTTGGGACGACTTTTATGCTGCTTCTTAAAGAAACTTTTTAAAAAATTACTTTAAGCAGCAGTTAAAGAAAGCAGTCCCGAAGTAACAGAAACCAGCCTTAATTTTCGGCGGGGAGGGATTACTTGTAAATAACTGTGTTGCCTTGAATTAGGTTTGACACCTATTTTTTCATATCTTGATCGTCGCACGCTTCGCAGATATGTCAGAGGTCCAAGGGGGAAGCACCTCTTGGCACGGTTCGACATGCGGGGTCAAGGGGCAGTGCCCCTGTGGGGGTTTCCGAGGGCAGCGCCCCCAGAACAAATTTTGGTTGTAAAGACATTTTTCATTTTTGGAATTCAAATTAATAAATAAAATGATGAATTCTCTTTACCATTTGTTAGGGGTAATTGCTTAAAGACCCTAGTATTTTTAAATTTTTAGGGGGAGGGCGGGGGAGATTGCCTAAAAATCTGTAATAAAGACTAAAAAATAGATGAAATGAGACAAATTGTCTAAAAAATTTATTTAATTTCTTTCCATCATATTCTTTCTTGAAAGAAATAAATCACAAAAAAACTACACCAGCTGCAGAGTAAATAAAGTTTCGGTTACATTTCTATGCAAGATTTGTACGGTTATAAGAGTAAATAAGCATGCAGGCATTGCTCCAATTACACTAAAGCCACATTAGAAAGAGATCAAGAGGAAAATAAAATCAACACTTGCCTTCCAAGGTATCGAATTAATTTTTTTCATAAAGGCAACAGTGATAAATACATCACCTGATTCTTTGTCACTGAAGCGCCCTCATTTTGTTTCTTCTTCTTGCATGAAAGTGGGTTCGGGCCCTGCAAAATGAGCATTTTCACAGAAGATATTTCTTTAGGCACCAGTTTTCATTAAATGAAGAAACAGAACCTGAATATGTAATGTTTTACAAGAACCACAATATAAGCCTAAAAATGTTTTGCTTCAGGTGACAAAATATTTGACCACTGGGATAAATCCTAATTGAAAACTTTAGTTCAATAATGTTCTTAAACTTTAAGAGTTCAAAATCGATATGGTGATGCACCTCATTAATCAAATCATGCATGAAACATAATTAACAAAGGATCTGATGTAAATTCTCTTTAGGACATGATGTAAGTTGCAGCTAGAGAACTTGTACCAGTTTAGTACTTCAAATAATAAATTTTGAGAAGAAAAGAAATGGATGATCTTTGACAACGTAAGGACTACGTCGAAAGGTCAATCATAAAGGTCAAAACGTTCATGATGGTTGAGTTGCCTTGAGATTAGCTTCAGTGATAAAAAAATCTTTTAAGGAAAAGATGCCATTAACAAAATTCCAGTATGAAGTTTCTCCAGTCCTTAGATATTAGGTGCTCATTTGAAGGACCAAAGTTTACTCAATTAACTTTAATTAGCTTAAATGGGATAATTAAAAAAAAATTGTGTAAATAATTGAGCCAAAGGTTGAATTAATCCCCAAGCTAATCACTATTTTCACCTAATTCCAAAATTTATTGGAATTATAACAACAAAACCAACAACAAACCTTTATCCCCTATGTGGGATCGGTTACATGAATTCTTTTTCTTTGTTGTGTCAGATTAAGAGTCAGATTCTCATTTGAATCTAATAAAAATGATCATTTTTAATACTTTCTAACTGACTTCTTATTTTGGCTATAGACCATATCCACACCCTTGGGGAGGAATTCTTCTCCCACCCGCCACCCTTCCTTTTAGCGGCATTGCGTGAAGACCTTTGACGCGCCACACCAGCTCTTCCTTCCCCACCCTCCGAAGTTACCTTTGAATCTCCCCTTCAAATCTTTTTAGGCCTTCCTCTACCATTCTTAGCACAGGCCGGATCTCATACATATATTCTCCTAACAAAGTAATTGGAGAGTCAAACGTTTTATATGACCAAATCATCTAAGGTGACTCACTTTAATTGTATTTTCCGCTGGAGCTATTCCAACATCTTCACGAATATACTCATTTTGCATTATGTTTCTAAGTGTAAAGCCACCCATCAGCCTGAGCATCCTCATCTTTGCAACACTTAATTTAATTTTATGCTTCTCTTTAAATGACCAACATTTTGCGCCATAAAGCATTACAAGTCTCACCACCATCTTATAAAATTTTCCATTAATTTTGAGGGCACTTTTCTATCACACAATAGGTTCGATGCATACCTCTACTTCAACCATCCAACTTGAATTCTAAAAATAATATGATATATTCTCATCTATTTCATCATCCCTTTAAACAATAGACTCAAGATATCTAAAACATGCCCTCTTTTTTAATAACTTGATTACCCAATCCCACCATTAGATCTATTACTACTAAAATTACACTTCATATATTCGGTTTTAGATTTACTCAAGCTAAAGGCTTTGGACTCTTAAGGTTCATAATTCAAGTTTTTCTTCACCTCCCTATTTCTTGGAATTAGAAACATTTAAAATGATTTAAAAAAAAAGATGTTATTGTGTCCAATTCATACCATGTGAGAAATACTTGACAGCATTAATTTGTCAAACCAAGTCATTGCCTATTCATCATCCCATATGGGGTAATGAGGCTGCATAAACCAACCCCACCCTATTACTACCTCCAATTCCCTCACTAACCACATTAACAATGCCACCTCTAACTCATTCAAAACTCACATGATCATTGTCAAGTCTAACAGGATGCAATATCCATATATGTAGTCATAATCAATTCACTCACATCCCACAATTCCAAAAAATTCAAAGAAGATACAAAACTACTTCAACACCTATTCCTGTTCATCTTGGCATCACCTTATACCATGACTCTAAAATGACAAAAAGAGACATGAAGTTGTCACAACCCATTTGTCTGTTTTTCCTAAATGGCTTATACAAATGTTGTTGAATTCTGCACTCTAAATCAACAACTCCAACATCCAAAGCCTCCCCTTACAAGCAGAGTATCCCATTGAGGCCATAGGAAGCAATTATGTACACCGACGTGCAACGCTTCATCTCCTTTGGTTAGCTCAACCACAAATCCCTCTCAATCGTTATTCCCTCCATTACCTTAAATGCATAAGTTATAGTGAAGATGGAGCAAACAGCCCTTTCGGTGAGCATTTTCATACAACAATTTCCATGAATTACAAGGCCAAGCATCCAGGAAGCGTTAACAAGAAATGAAGGCAACACCATCCCTCGCCCTAATATTCTCCACTTATCTGCATTCCTGAATCATCCAATAGTGATCTTAGAGCAAAAACAAGTTCATCGGGAGACTTGAACATGGTTGATTAACCCAGACAAAGGTCAGGGAAGATCTTATGAAGTCAACCCTATACACTGCAACCCAAACGGGTCATCAAATTAGTTACATAAAATGTATTTTAAAACAAACAAAATTGACTCAATGGCTCAACCAATCAGGAATGATGTGTCACTATATGAGTCGCCCTTTCTAAATTTTCACTTTCTAAATAACTTGTTTATCACAATAGTTAGATCCATATAACATAGTTAGTTTATAAATTCACTATTAAATCAGCATAAAATTCTGTATTATATAATATTCCTAAGAAACTTTGCATTTTAAACATTGAGCTTTTTTTTTTAACTTGTATCATCATCTAGACCCTCATTTTTATCATATTATGAATTCAAGATAATTTAACATCAAGGTATTAATTAGTCTTCAAGAAATTCTTCCTCGTGATTAATAATTTTAGGCCCATTAAAGTGTGTATTAGATAATCAATATTTGTTTCACAAATATTAAATATTAATCCATATTTGACATTTTAAAACTTTAATATTTGCATCACCTATATGACAAAAACATAGGATCTTAATATAGTTTATCATCTATCCTCACACCTATTTCCCATGCATGTTGTAGTGCATGGGTCATGAAACGGAATTACCATAAACTGTGATCAATAATATTTTCCATATTAAGAGAAGCAATTAATTATGGACACTAACACCTATGATGCACAAACATGACATGACGCAGATATGAGACACGTCAATTATTGAAAATATATGACACATACACGAGTTAGATGTGGTATTATAATTTTTATATCTTAAAAATAGCGTATATAAATTGAATAAGCAGAATATTAAGAATAATTCATAAATAATAAGTCATTTAAAAAGGATTTGAGCTTAAAATTATTAATATTAGAATGTTGAGAGTCAAACATGGATGTCGGGTCAAGCATCGAACGGGGAGACGACAATGCTGTCGAGAGTTAGGCATCAATGTTGTGCAATAAGCATCGGGCATTGATGTCAAGATAGCATCAGCCCTTGATGTCGAGACGACGTTGGTTGTCGATGTTGAGATGATGTTGGACAAAGATGAGATATCGGGAAGGTGCTGGGGCATGATTGTGGGTGTTCATTTTCTCGCTATCTTAATTTCATTATATGATTCTTAAATTTTATTCTCATATGATTAGCACAATCAATTTTATAGTCAACTATTAAAAATAAACAAATTTAAGCATACACGTCATGATAAATCTAAAATATGCATGAGGTGAGGCTAAATAGAAAGAATAATAAACTTCAGTTAAGAAAAAAATAACTTGGTCATGTCCGCATTGTGCCCTATTGTGAATGCAAAGAAAGAAAGAAATAATCTCCTTAAAAGGTAAGGTTATTTAATTTGTGTCTATACCGATAAAATAACACTCACATTTGTGTAAAAAGACATGTAAATTATTGTTTAAAATTGTGCAATATGAAGCTAGCCTCAGCGCAATTCCAATGAAAAATGCCTCGAGGCTTAGCTTGTTCTATGAGGCATTTGCCTCAGTTTGGCCAATAGGCTCCTTGATGCGAGCCTCATCTCGCTAGCATGAGACATACAACTCACCATATTAATATAATTTTTTATTAAAACTAACCTAAAACCTTAACTAAAATCCCAAACAAATCAAGCCTTCACCCCAAAGCCGCAACAACTTCCTCTTGATTGCCTCGACCTCCAGCTCGCCACCTTCACTACGGCCACCACTATCGAAGCCGCCGCCGATGATCACTTGAAAGCTGCACACCACCACCACCTCCTCTAAATTTTTTGAAAATGTACTCTCATGTTTATGTTGATGACAAACATTTATAAAAGAGATAGAGGACTGAAATAAATAAAGAAGAATCATATTGGGAGGCATGAGATTTCAATGGATGAGGAAGGGGAGATACCAATTTGTTAAGACGATGACTCAAATAAAGACCCCCTCAACTAAAGTGATAATACAAATGATTTTTGAGTTGTACTGAGAAATAATGAATTTGAAATTGAACTTGATGTTATATGATATTTTTATGCAATTCATATATTTTATGTTGTTTTGCTTTTATAATATTTGAATTTCAATTTTATTTCACACAATTTATTATTTATCATTTTATGTCTTGTGCAATTTTTTATTTCATATGTATACCAATTTATTACTTCATAATTTAATAAAAAGTTAATATATCATCCTTTAACGTATTATTTGAGTACTAAATAAAAAATCACTTTTAACATCTATTTTCAATTTACATAATTTTTGAATTTTGAGGCTTATGCCTCAAAACAGCTTGAGGCTTTCGCCTCGTCTCATGAACAAAAAGTCTCAATACTCAATTGTACAATTTTAAACCTTAACATAAATGAATCAGTAAAATGATTCGTCAAGTTATTTATTAGCATAATAACAAACAATAAAAAGAACAAATACTGACCTTTGCCCTTCTCTTTTTTAATCTAACTTTATCCACCGCACCAAGAGTTCTCATCGAATTGCTCCTATTTGTTTTTGCGAACTCTTCCATGGAAGTAGAAACTGCTCCAGCTGATGTCAATTTTTCTTTTAGTTCCCTCTTCCATATTTTTTGATATTCTGATTCATCCATATGCAGCCGTTTTTCTTCAGTCGATTTGACAAATTCTTTTTGATTCAAAGAAGGTTGCTCAAGAAAAAGAGAGTTTCTCAAACCATAGATTACAGGGACACCGGGTACCTTACATTTTGTAAATGAAAGCACATCAAAAAGATGATAAATAATGGAAAGTTGAGAATATAGAAAATTTGCCAATATTTTCCTATATGAGCAGTCAAGTAGCCAACATAATTCATAAAAATAGCAAGAACTCAGTGCACTATGAGGCAATGAATGAAACTAAAAATATAATCAGTTTAGTTGTCCCCACTTTGAAAAATTATGAGGTCACAAATCATTAAACTGTACCGGTGATAAAATAAATCAATTTAGGACTTTCCTAACCCATATGCATTGGAAAACTCGCTGAAAATACCTAGATAATAATAAGAAAGTGTTAAAAAGTGCTCAAGCTTTCGAGCTTTTGTGCAGAAGCTTATATAAGGACAGTTCTCACTAACATGTAAGCAAATGCTTCACTTAAGATTCAAGTTACAAAAACAAAAAATTAATCATAGAATCTCTGCCAGAATAACACTTAAGGATTAACCAAATTTTTTAGGTTAAACATTCAAAATATACATCATGAAGCAAATCAAATCAAATATGTAGAAGAGATGCAAAATACAATTAATAAGATAATAATTGCAAAATATTATCAGTTTCCTAGTTCTGAAGCTCTCATCCCTTAGATTGCTAATTAAGGGTTTCAAAGGAATTAGTATGATCATATAACAATCAATGTAAGGTCAAAATCATATCTGTGTGTGTGTGTGTGTGTGTGTGTGAGAGAGAGAGAGAGAGAGAGAGAGAGAGAGAGAGAGAGAGAGAGAGAGAGGGAGATATCCATACAAAATTCATTCCAATATGCACTTTATTACTTTAGACATACTTGGGTAATTCCAAATTAAGTAAAAGTGTAAGGTTAACAAAATTGAAAAAGCAGCAGAAAAATGAAAGAATCGTGCTAGAAGGCATATTCCGCAAATAAAAAGGCGCTCAGAATGTTTAAATATGCATGATCGGAGAAGAAGATACAAAGATTATATCTAAAAAGGCTTCCACAGCATGTAATTCATGGTTCCGCTGTCACAGCCAGAAAATAAGATGAAAATGAAGTTTACAAGCATTTTCATTATTTTTTTTCATAATGACACTTACTTTCCTTCAAGCTAAGATCACTGGCAGAATTAGCTATCACTTTATTATGAAAAAGCTAAAGAAAAATTTTTCTCGGTTGACATTTCTTACATCAACGTAATTTTTTTTTTAATAAATTCATCTACAATTCCCTACCAAAAAAATATTAAAATAGGAGATTGTTTGAAATAGTTAACTTTCAAATTAAAGAAGCAAATTGAAATGTGCAATTTCCATGTTTCTTATGCCATTTTAAAAATAGTTTATTCGAAATCTAATGCCAAGATTCCTAAAATAATTTGCAATAAACAATTAACACCCTGCATCTATTTAATATTCCAGATCTACCATGTTTCCATCTGATACTTTTTGTTAGGTTCAATGCAATGCATTACTCAGATTAAGGTTGATCACCTTAAAGTTTCTATGGAAAAAAAAAATGGGTTCGGATATCCTGACCAAAATTTGCTCAAGATGGGTTTTAAAATCCTTGATTTTGAATTAAGATAAGTGGAATTGATTGATAATGCATGTATTGCATTCATCTACAAAATCCAAAGATTTTAAAACCAATCAAGACCAATTTTCAAAAAGGATATCTTAATATTTTTTCTCAAGATCTAACCTTTATTGAAATACTAGCATTCTGATGTCACATTGTAAAAATAAATAAATAGACTATATTTATTTGTTCTCAGTCAAATAAAAGCACAGACCAATTGTTCGTGTGGTATCAAATAAAAGCATACAAAAATATAGCCACGAAAGGACGAGAATTGATGTACAACCTCCCTGAACTTCTTCCGAATTTCTGAATCCTGTGTGGCAAGAAAGAAATGCTCAGAATTGGACTCTCCAATTATGGATTGTATGCAGGTTTCTGCATCCACCCTTTTCTCATGATCACACCTAATCTCAGCACAAATAAGAAACCAGAAAAGCGTATTAATAAAGTATGACAGGAAGATAACAGTTACCATCCGAAGAGGGATACATACATTGCCGTCATGATCTGGTGTGCAGCTTCGAGAGCCACTGCATGGGATTCACCAAGGCTTGTGAGCTCCCCGATTACACATCTGCAATGGACTTATCAGATATCAGCGTGTGTGCAGGTGAGAGAGAGAGATAAGGGAGGAGGGGCGCGGAGAACCTGGAGGTGAAGAGGAGGACGCGGGCTCCAAGGAGATTGGATAGGGATTTGTCAGCTGGGGTCAGACCGTGGAGGAGAATGTGGTGGATGAAGGTGCCGTCGCAGAGGACCTTGTACGGCTCCCTAAATCCAAAGCATGCCGAGTAGAATCTAACAACTTTACGATGCCTCTTCTGCTTCTTTAGCCTCATATCTCTCTCTCAGGCTTGAAGTAAGATTCAATTTAAGGGGCTGTTTGGATGCAGGATTTAGGCCGGATTTGAAGTGGATTTGAGCAAAATCCAGCCAAACGTCCAAAAATGCAAAACCAAATCTCACGGTAAATCAAGGGCGCTTTTGGCCGAAGAAGAGCGCGAAAGGGAGAAAGTTACCTCCACAGCAAGCGAGCTCCCCTTGTTGCTTCTGATAAAAAAATGTCGTAACTTCCGATCTGTTGGTAACGTCGTCGAAGGAGCGAAGTCGAACAGCGACGAAGAAGATCTCGTGCAAAACTCAAACACATGCGAAGGAAAGAAGCCGACGAAATAGAGAAGGGAGGGAAAACCTAGACTCCTCTAAGTTATGATAACTTGGATAACTTAATTATTATAATTTAAAATATTAATAATTAAGTGAAGCTAATTAAATAATTTTAAATAATTAATTAAATTATTAATAAAATTATACATAATTATTTCAAAATAATTAATAGGATTAAATATTATAAATAATATTAAATAATTAATTATTATTATTAACAAAGCTTTTAATGTTTTATTTAAATTTCTCTTATTGTATTTTAATTATCCTAGAAATAAATGTAAAATTTTTAATCTCCTTAAATTTTGAATTTAATTATCAAATAGTTACACATGATTTATTAGAATTTATATTGAATGTTATTAAATAGTTTTTAGGATTTAACATCCTTAGAATTTCGTAAATTAGGATTTAGAAGATTTATGAAGTCCTGCTTAAATTAAATTCTTGGTGCATCCAAAGACTCAAAGAGCCCCTTAACATCTAAAATATCTTATTGAAAATTTCCATTTAAGTATTTTTAATACTCCTATTTTTTATATATTTATAAATCTAACATTTTAATTTCCATATTTATTTTTATACAAGCAAAATAAACAATTTTAGAGAATTCTAATAAAATTTTAAAAAAAAAAAATTAATACCTCTTTTTAATTTTATTAATAAAATATACATAAGGGTTAAAAAGGGTTGATGGGTCGTGTTTGGGTCTAACCAGAAATTTATACGACTCAAACCAAGTCAATTCGAACTCGACATACTTAATAAATGAGTCAAAACGTCCAACTCGAACTTGACCTTTTAGCAACCTGAATGACCTGAACATGATATATTTATCAATTTTAATTAAATTAATTTTTTTTATAAATTATTAATAATAAAGTTTAAAATATTTGATAAAAAATAATAATATTATATCCACAAGTAAAAGAATTAAAGGAAAATATATATATATATTAAATTGGTTATTTCATATCAAAAGTTTGTTTTGCGGGTCAATCATAAATTGACCCATTTATTAAATGGATCAACTCAAAATTAGATTTTTAGGATTGGGTTCGAATTGAATCATTCATATACACTTCTTTTGAAATTACAGTTCCATTTTGCTTAGGATTCATTTGTGACAACTTTCTTACTGCATTCTGAAATAACTTTTTATTGTACAAAATTTAACATCAACAAATTTTTGAACTAAAAATTGATTTAGAAAGCAATAAAAAAATTGTCGCAAACAAAGTCTTAATTCGACGTTAAATATGGCTCCATCTCACTTGATGAATTGAGTATAATTTTTGCATACAGATTGCTCCTGATCTGATTGTGGCTTCAGAACTTTCTTTGAGGCTTCCATCATATATTGATGAAGAATATTAATATTTTGAAATAAAACCATATATTTCTCATTTATAGAAAAAAATTTGCTCGGTATATCATTAAAAAAAAAAAAGATTTGTAGCATATGTAATATTGTTAATTATGACATTATAATTATGAAACCATCTAAAATTTTGATGAACTATGTGATCTTTTGTTTCCAAATTGAAGTAACTTTGAGAAATAGTCGAGAAAAGGAAAAATTATTATGTGTGGATGTTGAACGCTGTCCATAGATCAATTTGAATATGCCATATCGATACCGCGGCTCGGTACCACTGACGTGGTTGCACCTGATTGGCCTCCGGACGTAGAGCTGTATTCGGCGTCCGTACAGAATAATTTCTCCGAGAAAAAGAGAGGAGGATAAAAATATTTAAGAACAATGTACCAAACGAAGCCTATATTATTAACTGAGATACCAAATGTAACTTGTCATATGCCAACATCCCAAAGGCTTATTATGAAAACTCTGATAACAATTATGAACAGAGAACAAGGAAATGAATCATCTAACATTTTCAACATTTATGCAAAGTAACAAAGCCCTGATCTCCAATGGAAAATTCCATAAGAGCACAATTACAAGGATCTCCATGCTTTTTACAATTAATAAACGGATGAATACAAAATTATAAAAATGTAAAAAAAAAAAACTAAAAAATCTAGCAATCAAAAGAGGAGGAAAATAAAAAAAATTCTGGCTGCTTGGTAAAACAATAAGGTTTGCCTGTAGCTGATTTGCCATCTGATCCTGCTAAGGGAGATGAATCATGCTTAGATATCTATCCCCTTGGCATGAATAAATATTTTACAAACTGAAATTATGAAATCAACTTCTGCCATCAACAGACTTGCAATTGCTCGCCGCCGCCGCCACCATCGCTGCGCCTCCATAGCTGGTTGCAGCCAACACGGCACGGCTCGTATAACGAAGTAATTGTATCTTAACAAGTAACTATTGTCCAGTATCTACTTAGCAGAAGCTGCGTTTCATCCGGTTCTGCATCTCTGTAACTAATTAATCTGCTGGCTCCAATATATGACAGTTCTTTATGAACTCATTGGAATAGTTTACATGTTTGGTCCAAAATGGCTGGAGTTGCCTGTAACCAATTGCTAGCCATGGTTTGCACTGACCATTGTAATGGATAACTGCGGCCTTTCGCACCTCATCGAGATTTGTTTTCTCCTGATAACCCAATCCGAGCATGTGCCAGGATGGGTTGATAGGATGCACATATCCTCTGAATGCTATAAGAGCTGGTGGCAATGTTCCAAGTTTCCACAGAGTCAAATTTGAGCTTAAATTCTACAACAAATAAGGAAATGTTAGAACATAGTTTAAACGTGAGAAGGTTTAGTTAAGAACATATTTCTTAATATTTAGGGTCGTTTTTTCATCGAGGGATTAAAGGAGATATTATGAACAACACTAACAGCACATCTTGTTCCAGGCGCAAAATCTTGGTGGGAGAGCACAAATAAAAAAATAGTTTTTACAAGTCAGCACAGAAAGAATAGAAAAAAAAAAAAGTTGATTGTGAAAGATGACTACCGCCAAGTTTCTATGGTAGGATGGGAACCCGGTGCGACGCCTACAGCGAAGTGAGGATACATATAAGAACCCACTCGCGGAGAAATAACTGCATTTTTTCAAACAGGTGCTATAGAAGACCCATACACGTTTTTCTTACCGTACTCACATCTAAAATTTTTAGTCTATACCACATGTTCTTTTGCTGATGAGCAACTAAGCTACATGATCCTAGCATGGATGCATAAGATATATCATGCAAAAAACAAAATATCATATTTTATTGTCGTGTACATCAGTTGAATAGCAATTCAGGATGTCAAATGGATAGTGTTGACTTATGATGTCCGCCCTTTGAAAACCTTTATGTACCTACATAAAATACAGGCTTCAACTGATTGACCAGTGAACAAATTTAAAATCAAAAAATAATTTAAGAACCCCATAGCCAGCAACGCCACCTAGCATTGCCAGCTGCTGATATATATATATATATATATAACCCTCTGAATATTTCTTAATTCCTTGTAAATTAGGCCTCAACAAGGTTTTTTTTTTCAAGCATAATTTACCAAGCTTTAAATGGGATGTTGACAGCTTCATATTCATAGTTATGGTGAACTGTAAATGGCCTATTCGAAATGGAAAAAAAAAATCATAGATTATGACCATGTCTATAGAGAAATTTTAGCAATTTCTATGAAAACAAACATTAAGTTAGTTATTACCTCCTTCATCCAATAGTGATAAGTCTCTCTGATTTTTGTTTTCCTCCATGCTTTCAAGTCGAAGACATTCATCCCATACGCCCAAGCACATTCGTCAGGGTCCAGGTTATTTGCAATCAAAGGATGAGAGAAGTTAAAATATGTTCTAAAACGCTTAGACATAACCCATGTATCTTCTCCTGTACAAGTTTCCACAGCACCATTTATTTTGCCAGAAAGATCAATATCCCACAATTGTGTTAAGTCACGTTGAACAACAACATCATCATCCAGAAACACAACCTTGTTGAGGCTTGGAAACATCTGTTTGAATTAATCATCAAAAATATAGTCAACATATTAGTAAAAGTGTAGGCCAGCATTATGAATGTATGTGCAGATTTTCTTCCTACAAAGAAAAAAAAGAGAGAATTCTCCACTTAATTAATTTATGGTTTCCACTGTATAAATAATTTTAGGTATTCGTCAAATGCGTAAAAATAAAGATGATTGAATGGCCGATGAAAGATCGTCTACAAATCAAATTTTACTTGTATATTTCACCAACCAAAATCATCAAATACCTAATAAATATCATCAATAACTTGCGCATTCAATTTTAGGCCATTTTATAAATGCTAAAAACAAAAACAAAAATACAATTAACTTTTAACACAATTGAACCCCTTAGCCGTCGTCACCTCCCGTCCGACCCGGCCCCCCCCCCATATATATATATATATAAAGAGAGAGATAAATATGGAGAGTCTAGTGCATGAAAATAATAATTGAAAGGCAATGAATGTTATCCCATAACTTAGTAGGATAGAGTATTCATCACAATTGAAGCGAGTTGAACTTAAAAAAAAAATCGAAATTAATCCATGATCTTCGGTATCAATTAAAAAACTGGTGAAAGAATACACAATTTTTTAGCAGCACTCAACAGGGAATCCTACATTTTAAACTTCGACTATTTTGATTCAATGTTACAAAACCCTTCCTCTAGATCTTACCATCACCATACGCTGCTATAGTTCTCGTCTAGAAATTATTTGACCATTAACCTCAAATCAAAAGTTCAATTATAAAATTTCTTATGATCATTTTTTGAGTTCAAACACAAGGATACTCTCTCTGGCCTACTTTCTGCCTTATATCTAAAATAAGCATATATAACTAGTGAATGGTGATAGTATTACCTCGGGAAGGTATATGCGGAGATGATTGAGCAGAGAGATATATTTCGGGCTCCTCGCTTGTAGCTTTGAAGCAAAAGCCCTTGGGCTATCACTGATATTGGCCCCTGCCACATGATTTCTATGATAATGATTTTTTACATGGTGGTGATGCTCTATAGCGTCAAGCACAGGCACATTCTCTCTTGTCAAACAATTAAACTGGTGGACTCCCTTAACCTCAATGATGGCTGGAGAAATAGAATTTAATGCAAACCATGAATGCATGGCTGGATAGGTCTTCTTGTCAGTGATGACATGAAATACTATCATATCAGATTTCATTGAAGACCTTACTGCAGAATTAACCACAACAGAGGCTGCAAGGACGTTATCGGTAGCTACAATGAAATGGTAGTATGAATTATTGGAGAGAACAGGCAACAACTCGGGCGGTGGTAATTGTTTCCGAGCACGGGCATTAGAGGAGTACTCATCTGTCAACCTCAATGAGAGACAATGAAGGCCTTTTGGAATACCAATTGCTGCAAAATGTTTATTCACTTGTTCTGCTAGTCTGGCCTTCTTTACTTCTCTATTCATATAATCCATCTGCAAATACAAAAGTTATAAACATGGTAAACAGAAAGCCGTTTTAACACCAGCTAAGATGTGCATTGTGAGCATGGCAATCGAATCACTAACAGCTTCAATGGAATTAGAAAGCATATAATCACAGTGAAGATTGTAATTGTCAGGTCATAAAGCAGATGGTGTAGAAATGATTTTTATAATTCTACTAATAAATTTCTAACAAAACAGTGCACTGGTGGGTAGTGAATCATTAAACAAGAGAAAGGCCTATTTATGATCAAGTATAATTAAGTCTTGAAAAAGAAGAATATTCATCCTTTGAGACAGGCCTTTACAATGACCTGACTCATAGTTATGTATAGAGTTTGCAGCACTAGTGCTATAAGCAAGAACCTCAGGGTTCTAATTCTTATGAAATGCTATAGAATGTACAAAAATAACCACTTTTGAAGCCATAGAGGCATCAAAGAAGTTAGATTTATCTCAGATCGTAATCATGATGAGTAGCCTCATCCCAACTATCTGAGGAAGGCATTTATATTCCTCATTTTTCATTCATTTTTGTTAAGTGCAACCTGAGGTGTTAAACCTATCATTCAAAATCATCTTGGACTTCTATTCATGTTACCTTAGATCTAACAATTTACATCCTAAACCTTAATTTTATGTACATGTAATATAGATGCACATTCTAACCTTTGTTGTACTTGTCCAAACTAGCTAAGTATATTTTCAACTATCTTATATTAATATAAATAGATCCTACCGTACCCTTGATATAATGATTCCATAATTTATCAACATCAATAGTCACATTTTCACCATATTCAACTTACATATCAGCATCTTTAATTACAGCTTTCTACTTAACTCAATACAACATAGCTAACTTATGCATTTGAGCAATTTTATAAAATTCACCTTCAAATCTCAATAATATCCTCCTATAGCAAAACACTCATAATTTACTTCTCCATTTTAAACATTTAGCCTTAATTGTAGAAGTTAAATCCCCATATATATACCATTCTTCTTTATAATTGTTGCACCCTAAAAAATTCATGGCGATAGAGAATGTTTTATATTCTAGCTTTGTACAAAGATCTAGCGCACATACATATGAAAGAGAAGAAATGCTATGAAATTTTATACGAAAAGCCTCGAAAGTATCAGTTGGGTAATGGTGGTTAAATAATGGTGGTTGGATGATGGCGCTCAGGCGATGGTGGTTGGACAACAACAGTTGGACAATGATGGTTAGATGTTGGAGAATGACTATAACAACTGGGAGGCAATGATTAGACGATGATGGTCAAGTGACTGGTCTGAGTATACCAGTCAGACGACAACACTAGATAATAGTTGTGGTTATGAAAATTTGCTCCCTGGCTCTATTGTGAGAGTTTAAGTGGTTTTCGGGTCAAATTAAAATGTTGATTAGATTGAAGCTAAAACATTGCTTATATATTTCACTCTTATTTTTTTAAGACTTTATGATTTGATTGTAGATTTCCTATAGGAGCAAGCTCCTATGATCAATTATCCTTCATGATGATGAGAAATAACTTACGATTAGGACTAGTCATTAAAAGCGAAATACTTAGTGACTAATAACCAATGTTTAAAAATCGGACCAGAATGGCTGATCTGACTTATTCAACCATGAACCAGTTACAAGGCTATGATTCATATCCCAAGTTGTTAAGTTCCTACTTTTATATAGTTAGAGGAGATAGTCAAAACCTAAGTGAAAGATCTTTATCATTAGCCATGGGTAGTTTCATCTAAGTGAACCTTGTAAAGTTGGATTGCATGTTTGTCAAGGGAACAAATTTAAGTCAATTTTAACTAAAACAGGGCTTTGTGTTATATCAAGTGAACCCTATGATTCATTATTCAATGATTTTTTAGCTATTAGGAACTTGCGGGTTTAGATTGTGACTATAATTTAAAGATGTCATTTGTGATAAAAATTCACTAGATTAGAGAGCTCTAGTTATAATTGTTTACATGTAGTGTGATTTTACGGTAAAATCATCGGTTAGAAAACATATGTTAAGTCCTTATTGACAAGAGATTGTTTAAAAATGAATTATGAGGATACGCTTCACAAGGCATATGCTCTTTATAAGCTTAGATTATTCTTAAACTTATCATCCCCGATAAACGGTTGCAAAAGACACAAATGTTTTACTTTAAGTTGACGATAGTAAATTTTGCTTCAATAATTTTAGATTTTGATAAATATTAAATTTTAAATTTTTATTCGAATTAAACCCCAAGTGATTGACTTTTAAATTTGAGAGCATCTTGAAAATCATATAATCCCCTCCAGTTGATATCTTCCGTCAACATGGCTATCAACAGGGTATATAAATATTTAATTTTGTTATTTGAAATTCGTCAACTTACTCACTTGCTAACAAAGGATCAATCTCAAGCATTTAGTTTGTTGCCATATGAGCAATGAACTCAAAATTTTGTATTTTTGTAATACATTTTTTTTAAATGCATTAGAGGCCTAATACGAATATACAACAAAATATCATCACGAGTTTTATAGTTGTTCATTTGTTTGCGAGGATAGAATTTATGGTGCACCATTTAAAATTTACTGATCAAACATCTCTTATGAGGTTCAAATATCATCAACACAGATTCTTGCAAAGAGGAGAATCGAGCTTAACATATGGGATTTATGACTCTTATGGCAGAGCAACTCAACTGAGAGCGTGTGTGTAATAATGATGTTTTGACATTTAAATTTTAAGAGTTCTTAAATTTTTTGAAATAATTATAGAATTTCAAAATATTTGCATGCACTTTGCGGAGAAAAAATTTTGAATTCATTCCATTTCAACTCGTGCAACATTCTCAGACCTAGGGTTTAAGAATTCAATGCATTGGTTGGAGAACATAAAAATTGTTGATTTTAATGGTTTAATGTGTCATATCGCTTTTTGATGCATTTGTAAGGAATGTTTATATTTTTAACCGTGCATTCACATAATGCACTTACATATTTTTTAGTACACTTGCATGACACGCATTTCTTGATGCAATTATGCTCTTACACAACGTACTTACCAATTTCTTGATGCAATTATTCAATGCAT